>VXCB01000001.1:0-600000 GCA_009613015.1 Mollisiaceae sp. DMI_Dod_QoI
GAGGACTACTTCGTAGTAGAGGACGGGAGTAGGGTCCACGGCAAAAAGGATACAGTGAAAAATCAAGGCATTTGCAATAAAGCACGAGTTGAATGCTTTATATACTCGATCGATTGGCCTCCTTCTTCGCCGGACTTAAATCCTATTGAAAACGTGTGGAGGATATTAAAACAAAAGCTACGTAATAGAAACCCGTACGGTGGGTGGTCTCTTAAGGATCTTCAAGAAGCAGTTCTTGATATTTGGGAGAGTGAAATTACAGTACAAGATTTCAATAAGTATATAGACTCTCTCCCAGAGAGACTAGAGAAGGTTAGATTTAGAAAAGGTGCACAAACGCATTGGTAGTGCATTAAAGCAGCATATAATTTCTACTTGATTTGGATGTCTTGGCAATGGCAGAAACAAGGGGGTGTTCATCATTTGCTAAAACCCCCTTTCGTACACACGCTCGCTAAACTTGAACCTTAAAAAATGGACGAGCACCTCAAAAGGCCTTGTGGAAATGCAGGTACTGTATTTAAAAAAATGGAAAAAATGGAAAAAAATAATGACTAAGTGCAACTGCCGTGAATCGAACACGAACCTCCACCTTGCATCTTCATGGAAGGGTGGAATCCTAACCATTGGACCACAGAAGCATTTATGGTGGTGTTTTGCTTATTTAACTACATACGCCTAACAGCCAAAACGGCCCAATTGATGAGGCTAAGTTTCGCTCGCTAATCTCTAGAGTGAGTCTAGCCTTCCCAGGGCCCTTGCTTATATTTATAACGAATCAACTATCTATCTGCTGATTGTATTAATTGAAAAACATTTCGAGCTAGTCTAGAAGAAAGAGAGTTAAGACAAAGGGTTAGCAACTCTAGTAATGTCACAAAATTTTGGGGTACATCATTTCTACGATCACTCAGAGCGGGTCTCCGCTTGGCGGCAGCTTTCGCAGTCCAACATCAAGCTTGAACGGTGTGGTGGGCGCAAGCTACTGCTTGGATGAGGCTCTGTATTTGAATGACAAGGATGGAAGTTCTGTAGTTTCATAGCACTGTTTTAGAATATTGTCTGGGCAATTCTTGGTGGGAATCTTGATTGAAGAGTATTATTCAATTGGTAATATAGGTAGGTACTATGTATCTCATAGAAGTCTTGTGGGGCCCGAGAAATAAAAGATTGAAGGAAGAATTATCAAATATGTTTAAATAAAAGCAAATGTACGATGAAGACTTTTCGAATATGAGTCTCCTGCACCGGAAGCTCTCCCCTTTATCATTTTTTGGCAGTCTAAATAAAGAAAAGTTGTTAGCACAGGACAAGGACAATGGTTAATCACGTGATGAATATTTTGTGCTTCCTCCCGAACTGTGGGAGATTTTGAGGCCGACTTACATGCAGACCCAGCGAGCGGAAGCCTCGGATTGTGTGAGGAGAGTTTGCTCTTAACACCTCTGCATATTGTAAAACTTGAAATGTATGAGGCTCAACTTCGCGGTCACATGACCGGCTCCTGGCCTTGACCCAATCCTCCATCCCTCAATACCGATGAGACAATCTCGATACAGCGCCAACCATAAGCACTAATCGTTTCATGTGCCATTAGAAATCCCGCTCTACAGGTATACTTTCACGGCTATGAGACTGGCGAGCCGGGAGTGCGAAGCCTGCATTAGGTCGGCCTTCATGGTTGGTCAATTCTTTCATCAGCGACCCTTGTCCACCATCCAGAACTATCAACTCATCTGAAAAGCCACAAGCCAGCGCATGCAGCTCTGTTATGAATTACCGTTGTTCATATATGAGCGAAAGCACCACACCGTCGCACACAGCCTTGTGGAGTTGAAGCCACCTTGCTCGATGGGATGATTTCGTTCCGAAAGCTCCTCTGACCAGGTTGATAGAGCTGTGAAGAAAGTGATGAGTGCCATTTTCTTGCTTTTTGTTCTGAATGCGACGGCATCTTCCAGACGGAGATGTATCATCTGACAGTAAAGTACGGAACATAAGGTGGTTTTGTGCGCAGACAACTCTGGAGACTGTCAACGGATGGAGGACCCCGCGAGGTACCAGATTCGGGGGGAGTACGGATATGACCCTATCGTCTTCGCACCACACTCTCGATGCTGGCGGCCAGGTTCTTCCTTACACAAGAAGCATCCAGTTTGCAGTTTGCTGCAGTCGCTGCGGTCGCTGCAGCGCAGATGCACAGGAAAGCTGCAGGGCATCGAGCCATCGCGAATGGCATGGCTAGCGATGGAGAAGCAAAGCAAACATCCCCTCCACGACGGGTGAGTGACGTCTTAGAAGCTCGACGACCCCACCAACATCATACACGAGATACGAAGATACCAAAGTGCTTGCGACAGCGAGTCTTCCTTTCGAAGGTCTGGAAGCGACGGCGAGGGAGGGATGTCTGGCGGTCCCGGTCGGAAAAACTATTGCATGCCGATCCTTCCTTCTTCTGCTTCCTGCGTCCTGTTCGTGAACAGCAGCGAGCAGCGAGGAGCGAGTATCGAACCCGACCAAGCGGTGGGATCAGCCCCTCACCAGCCCTCGCCAGCCCACGGCGCCCACTACTTACCTGCACACACCCTCAGATGGGCCCAAAAGATGGCCCCTGGTTAGCTCGAGGGGGACTGTGTGCACGGTTCCGGCCTTGAGAGGACCATCCGCTGCCACACCCTGACCCATGCTCGCCCTGGTCATGTCTGTCTGTCTGTCTGTCTGTACTGTGCTGTTGAGTGTGCAGTCGGTCCAGTTTGTCCTGCGAGTTGTGTAAGTGTAAGCTGGTCAAATGAAGCCTGTCGAGGGCCGTGCCACTTGCTCCCGATTACCAACGTGCCTGGGCCTGAGGGTTGCGAGCACTGAGAACTCTCCGTCGTCGTCGTCGTCGTCGAAGGCACCTTCACGCTCGCGTGGCCACGCTGTGTTCGCATATCGACCCCATCCCCTTCTGAGCCATGCGAGGAAGCAGAACTCCTCCCAGAAGAAGACGCCCTATTGCAGACCAGCAGGCGATCAGCTCATCTTCTCCCGAATCGGCTCAGCACGCCCCAGGGTCGCAATCGGAATCGACCTCGTTTTCTTGGGTCCTTGGGAACGAGCAATCACTTTCCCATAACGGTGCATGGTAGATCTGCCATGTGCTTCTTCCCCTAAGTACCGTCGCCAAGATGCAGACAGGATAACGAACGATCATGTTACCGGCCTCTTGCGGAACTTTCTCTCGACCTTAATCTGAGACAGCTCTCGAGTCCTGCATTTACCAGAGTATCAGCGCCAAGATAGGCATAGGCTTTAGCCGTCGCGAACCCTTGATGTCACTATTCCGCCAATGATAGCGGTGGAGATCCTCGAGGGAGCTCGCATCCAGGTGCAGCGTCTACTGAAGAGTTTGTGTGACACAAGGAAGCAAAGAAAGGAACCGTCCTGTCACACCCGACGGCCGAGATCTCTGGCAACCCCCTCCTTCCCGTACTCGCAAACGGAGGTAGTCGTCGTGCAGCCGTTGCCACTCGGCCTGTCCCAAGTTCCCAACACGGGATCGCATATAAACCTGATTGTCCTCGGCGCGGCAGCTATCAAGATCCTCGAAGTATTCCTTGCTGGTCCCTGGTCGAAATTGTGTACAATCAAAGGCAATCGCTGTTGCGCAAGGAGGAGGGAAAGGTGATGCCCAGAGTCCAAACGAAGATGAGACACCGAGGACAATCCATCGGACGTTCTCAGCGCCGTGAAGGACGAGTGAATCCCGCAAACAAGCATGTTCCTCACCCCACCTCGACCGTTATGGTTGCCCTCCTCCAGTTGGAAGACTTCCATTCAGCGGCCGCGGAACTTTCCCATAATACCAAGCAAACTGGACGATGAGATAGCGTGAGAGGAAATGAGCCAACGGGAACAAGCTCTCTGACGGCTTTCTCAGGCGCGGCAACGAATCACCATGCGAGCGTGCTATCAACGACGACTCCTCTCCCGGCCGAGAGCCGAAGATTTCAGGTTCAAAGGAAATGGCGAGCTGTGATTGCTTGCGATGATAAGGCTTGGGCCTTTGTTTTACCGTCTCTCACCTCTCCCGGGGGGGCGAGTGCCTCGTTTTCTTGCTTCCGACAAGTGTCCTGTGCCCAAAGACCAATGACCCTGATGATGCCACCAACTCTGTGCTCGTAGATTTACTTTGGAAGATCCGCGAGGTGAAATAATTGAGATCACGTTGCGCACGATCAGCATCACCACGTTAATGGTTAATCCGGAGGGCCGTTCGAGAAGAGGCTCCCAGCGCTGCACGTCGCGCACAGCGTCCACTGGCCACGCAAAGTAGGGGAGAGGGTTCCAGGCCGTGTGCTATCGTGGGGCTCCACTGGGACGCTTCCATCGCCAAATCAGCGATTCAGCAGCGAGCAGGCGGGCTGCACTGCTGCAGCCCAAGCCCCAAGGGCCTCTTCCCTGGAGCTGGTGGAGCTCTCTGCGCCTCGACAGTCGAGGAACTCGGGCCACCAGCAGCGCTGCAGCAGGGTTCCGGGAGTGGGTGAGTGGGTGAGTGGGTTAGTGTGGTGAGTGGGCCTGGAGAGCAGCGAGGCAGTCCCTCGCAGTCAGTATTACTGGACTGGTCCTGGCCTGGACAGGCTGGGACAGTGTGGGACGCTGCTGCGCGCCAGAGTGGGTGCCGTCGACGTCGACCTGCCAGGCCTGCCCTCCCCCCAGGCCCCCTAGCCCCCCTAGCCCCCCTCGTCCGCGTCCCCTCGTCCTCCCTCGTTAGCGCACAGGAGGCGTCCGGATGGGCCTGTAACACGCTGTGCAGCGCGCGCCCTTGTTCGCTGCGCTGCACTCACTCCCACTAGCTGCTAGCGCTAACGATAAGGCCTCTCCCCTACTCCCAGCATCGGCGACGCAGCCAATGGCCACCGCACCTGCCGGGCCATGAGAGTCTCCCTCCCCCCATTCACCCACAGACACAGAAAACACTCCGACCGAGAAAGCCCAAGTCTGCCTTCTTGAACCTGAGCACCCGAGACACCGTTCACGACATTCTTTACGAAATTATATCCTCACCACCAACACCCATCACACGCTCCCCGCCGCGCCTCTCGAGTCCGTCGAGGGCACCCCGTCCGCCGCCCGCACTGCGACCGTTGCTCAGCATTCGTACCGCCAATATAACCCCCCTCCCGCCATTGAAGGGACGCGGGTCGCACGGCCACTCAGTGTACCTGAATTCTGGATTTCGTCCTCGACGTGAGCTGTCACCTCTCACCTCTCACCAACAATTGCGAACCTCCTCCGCGACTACCCACCAAGGCTCTTCAGCAAATCCCTCTCTCGCGAATTCTTACCGTCCCGTTCCGCTGCTTCATAGTCCGCGACGTTCCTCTCCCTTCACAGAGCACCATTGTCGTCACCGAGTCCTCGAGCGCGTCCCAAGAACTCGAGCGCTGACGCCACCGCCGCCTTCACCTCGAACGCCAGTCTGCGTGTCACAGAGGCATGAACGTGGTCCAAACCCCAACGAGCGCAAGCATCACTTCCCAGTATCAACGAAGTTCCGCGTCGGATCGCGCAGCTACTTTTGCACCGCAGCATGCCATGAACGCTCCTGCTTTCTCCCAACCTGGCCCGGCCTATCGTACATCCAATGCTGCTCAACCAACATATCAATCACTGTCAATGACTACAATGAACGCGTTCGCGGGCGAGGGATCAGCCAACAACTCTCAGGCATCGGGCGCATTCACGTCTGGTCCATGTTCGATTCTCATCCGAAGGCTGCCGCTGGATACAAACGAGGCGACATTGAAATACATGGTAGTTTGGTCGAAGGAATTCATCGACGCTGAGGTTTTGTCGCTCGAGAAGTCGGAGGATCCTGGATTTCGATCCGCTATCTTGCGCTTCAAGTCGCATGCCGCAGCCCTCGAGGCGAAAAACATGCTGGATGGGAAAGCTGCCGACAACGATGTCCAGATGATTGTTGAGATTTTCTATGGAAATCCTACTTCATCTCGACGATATACCATCGACAATACGGCCACTCCGGGACCCAGCTCGACGACTTCGTCGGCTTCCTCAGTTGGACCAGCACGTCAATCTTCAAGGTATAACGGGACTTTTCAATCATCGCAGCGAGTATCTCCAACAAATGGAGGCGCTTATGCGAGCAACGAACTACCGAACCCTGAGATGAGCGCTCACTACCAGAGCTTGTTCTCTCCTCAGTCTCCAATCGGCAATCATCTTAATGGATCATCTCGGGTTACTGGAAAGTCTCTCATCAACAACGATCCCGTTGACGATGACGAAACGGGTGAGCTCCTGAAGGACCCTGTTGCTTATGCAGAGAATGGGCCCTCAGTCCAAGCACGTCGACCGACAAATCCCCAGATTCCCATTTCTCGGATGGCCGGCTTATCTCTAAATACGAATAATGCTGCAGGTCCAGCATCGCTCACCTCATCATTTGTTTCTTCTACCCCTCATACTCTAGGATCTCATGCAAATCCTATGTCACCGACTCTGACCAATGGTGGACCTCCTGTCAACTATCAGCTCGGCAGTCAGCATTATCAGCGCCATAATTTCCCACCCGTCAACCCTGCTGACCAGAACCCACCTTGTAACACTCTCTACGTTGGAAACCTTCCCATCGACACTTCCGAGGATGAACTGAAGGCGATGTTTTCTAAGCAGCGGGGCTATAAGCGCTTGTGTTTTAGAACTAAGCAGAACGGTCCCATGTGTTTTGTCGAATTCGAGGATGTCTCTTTTGCCACTAAAGCTCTCCATGAGCTCTATGGGCACCCTCTTCATAATAGCATCAAAGGTGGCATTCGTCTGAGCTTTTCCAAGAATCCTCTTGGCGTACGTTCCGGTCAAGGTATGACTTCTCCAGGACCGTCCAACGTTCCAGGCGTTATGCAAAACATGAATGGAACATTAGTCGCTGGCCCTGGTGGTTCATTCAGCACCGCAAGTGGCCCTCCCCCTGGTCTTGCAGCCCCTCCAGGACTCGCACCGAACAGAATGGGATACTCGAGCGTCATGAGTCCCATGACTACCGCTGGAGGACATTATACGACGGCTGCTTTTGCTGGAAGCAATAATGGCTGGAATGGACCTGCTTTTGCTGGTGCGATGGCTGCTGGTGGACCTACCATGCTCAACGGCGCAAATAACGGCTTCCCTCCTGCCTACATGATGGGCAGGTAGATATTTCATTACTTCGGCTTGGCGTTCATGGTTACAAAGGATTCGATTTTTCTATCACTCCTTAGAGTTGCCCTTACTTGGCATTTACTCTCTCTACTTTATTTGCTTTATTTCCATAGGTTCATTGGGAGGAGTAACTGGGAATTGCTTGCATGGGTTCGCATTTCGCATTACATTGTTGTAGCGTGGTGTTCATGATCATGAGATTCCCCCTGCGCGTTGTAGCAATTGGCGGAGTTGAAGCAGGATCTGGAAAGGAGGGATGGCATGCTTTGGTGTTTCAAGTCTAGTTTCTTTTATGTCATCATTCGGCGTGTTCTGCTGTCATTTCCGTCTGGCGTCCATTAAAGAATAGCGAGAGCGCAAGCTGGCAGGCTTGAAAAACTCTGCGGTCGATTGTACGATTGCTTGCAGCGGCACTCTGGCATGGAATTGGAATACAAGGCATATCACATGAAAGAAGGGGTGGAAAAGGCGTCTCTCGATTCTCGACCTTCGTCTGTCTTTGTTCGGCATCGGCATCTATCAGGTAGCGCTCTGCAATCAATGGGTACGCATAATGAGGTTTCGGCGGATTGTATTTTGCTTGGCATATTAACAATGTTGGGCGTTCTAGCATCCATGGAATATTTGCTATAGTATCTTTAGACAAATTCAAAGATTTCTTACCTCCGTATGGCATGATGATGAACGGTCTGTTTGATTACTCCGTGAATATTTTTTGAAAAGTTCGTTAGGAGAAGATGACTTGGGTGATGTTCTGATAGATCCTTAGGCATCACTTCGCAAGGTAGGATGCCAAGATGACTCCTGAATGATCGTCACTCGCTCTGATGATCTATGGATGACCAACAGGAGCAGATAGTCATGTGATTTTTGGAGGAGCGGTAATTGCCGAAGCTAGGCTAGCCGACATTCTATGTCTTGAATTTTTTGGAGAGCTTCGCACTTTTCTGAAGATTTCAACAAACAATGGATTTCCACGCAAAACGCTTGCATACCATCCTGTTGCAAACATGTTGATTTTCATGCTGGATTGGCGATGACTATGCTAATCTCTCTATTGCTTACCTTTTTGTTCTACTAACGAATGTTCACGCAGCAGAAAAACTTGGTAAGCTCAATTCCCATTTCTAATTCTCCTACCAACATTCAATGATGAACATTCGTGTCGCCCCTATCTTACATGCCCCTCAACCAGGCAATTTGGTGATTTACCTGTCCCGCCAAAGGACCTTCTGACCTCAGCTCTTTCTACTTCTTTCACAACCACAACCTTTTGTGTAATTTGCTAACGCGCTTGGTTAAAGATAGGAATACATACTGTGAGTAGCAAATCTCTTTTAGAAGGGAGGAAGGAAGGCCACGATACGATGATGAACAAAACTTGTACTATCAAATACCGATCTTTCATGACGAACAAACTGGTTCGATTACCTGATATTGTTGTGGCCTTTCACCGATCTCTTACGTCAGGGATATATACGATCTGAATGTGGAGACTAATTGTGAGGAGCAGAATATCGTGATCATAGGTTGAGATGCTCAAAATTAGGAGATTATGGTGAGCAGAGATTTTCTTTAGATTGATTTGGAGGAGGGAGCTTATGATGTTAACATTCCATGCTAATGCTGAGGACCTTGTGTCTGATGCTGAAACAACTTTAGACTTTTCATCTTTCAACTGAAGCTTTTATGTTCTTTTTGCCTTGTTTGATAGCTTTGGGAAGAGCTGTGGCTAACTATTGGAAGATTATCTAACATATTTCGACGCGCTGATTGACTAGAGAAGTCTCAATGATATTTGGTCAGGTTTCGATGGGTATGGAAGGAAGGCATTGGAGAGAGAGAAGGTAGGTAGAAAGGATGTATCAACTTCGCGGACACATGATCTCGAGTCACGAGCACCTCTACACATGGTCATAGAACGCTCGACATATATTTAAAGAATCGAATCCCAGATCCAACCCATTCTTCTGCACTGAGGATCAAAGACCACACGCAAAAATATACCAGAGCAGTTCATATCTCCAATCTCACACGAGGTTTTTGTCACTGGCAATTTCTCGTTAAATAATCCAAATCCCCCTGCTACTGATCTAATATACTATCCTCTATCTGTCAGTGTCTATCACCACCAACAACTGCTGTCAAGTTGAAGAACCTCGTTTCTTGTATAGATATTGGCAGAAAGTCAGCTTGCCTCATCTAGCAAAAGGTATATCCTCTCCACACCAAAGTCTATCACCAACATCCACCACCACCACCACCATTACCTTTCAATTCCAACTCCATCCTCATCCCCATCCCCATCTTCAACACAAACACAAACATACGCATCTACAAACATCAGCAAAAACCCACATCCAACATCCAACATCCAACATCCAATACAACCCATCTCCAAACCTCTCGCAACAAAAAACAATAGGACGACAATCCATCCGCTCTCAACACCCCCTTCTATTCTCAAGATCTTTTTCATTTCATTTCTCTTATACCAAACTGCACCTTCTACATACCGCAGCCAAACACACACTTCTTTGTAACAGAGGAGAGATTTTATACTGTTACAGTATTACTGTGCAACGCACCGGCAGGGAAGATGGAACTTGGTTGGTTGGGCATGAGATTCGGATTCGGATTCGTGTTCTATGCGCGGAGAGTGAATGCGTGAGAAGATGTGTTTAGAGAGGGTTGTGGGATGGGTGGTGGTGGGTGGGGAAGGGGGTTTATATACATAGGGGCTGGGTTTGGTTTTGGGTTGGGGGAGGGTTGCTGTTTGGGGGTTAAAATTTGGTGTGGTGAATATTTTTATTTTTGAATTGAAAAACAAGGATATGATGTGATGTCTTGCAAAGAAGAAGTTAAGGGGCTTTTGAGATGTTCTTTTCTCTTACTATAGAACTCGTGTGATATTTCAATGCTTGAGAATCTTCGCATTTTCTCATCCTACTGCTACTGTTTAGAGAACAAGATCTCAATGCCGTCACGCTGACTATATTACCACTTTGTACTCCTACAAGCCTAACCCACTAACATCCGCACTAGTCTCCTTTCCCATAATCATCTCACTCATCACCTTCCCGGTCCCTAGACTATTCGTTATACCCCACGGTCCATGTCCAGCGGCCAACCAGACACCACCTTCGGCACCACCTCTCGTACTGATGTTCCCCAACATCTTATCCTCGATTCGGTTGAGTATTGGTGTTCCCCTCCTTGTTACGGGTCTGAAGCACAATCCTTCCCTCACTACCTCGACGCCTTCTACTCCAATTAGTCTTTCGGCCGTCTTTTTTAACGTGTTGATAGACTTTTGGTCTAGTTCTGACTCTGTGGCAAGTTTTGGGAGAGGGATAGTAGAGGAGTTCAGACCGGCGATGTAGATCTCCTCTCCTATCCTAGAGAATATCTCTGGTGAATAGCCAGATTGGTCTGTGGTGAATATAGCATGACATCCTCGCTCCTCGTGTTCCTTGCTCCATTTCTTGGATCGCACAACTAAGGAGTGTCCAGCCAAACTTGAGATTGGCAATTTGAAGGTCGAGTTCGGGAATAGTGCGCTGAAAACTTGTGGTGACCATGCACCGGCTGCAATCAGAATCTTGGTGCATGGAATATCTGTCTCTGCTTGGGTATTTGTGTTCAGGATTCTGATGCTAGAAAGCTCGTCTCGCATATCTTTTCCGACTGAGACTGCGCGAGCGGGTTGATGGAGCTGGACGCCGCGATCCAGGCAGGACTTGAGCAGGAATTGGCATAGACGTAATGGATCTCTGTTTCGCAGACGTCAGCTTCCATTTTCGGCGGCGTAGAGGAATTCCAAAGAAGGGACAGAGGATATACTCAAACCCACACTTGCGCCGTAGTCTCTTCTTCTCCAATCACCTCCATCTCATCACCCTCACTCCTGCTCAACCACCTGGGTCCAGCTTCCTCATTTTCTCCGGCAGCGAATTCACTGACTCCTTCATTCACCGCATCTGCTCGACTCGCATCTTGCCTTAGCCAATCATCGCCCCTCTCTCCTTTTTTCTTCTTGCCGCCTCTCAGATTTGGAGTATACGACACTCCTGTACTTCGCATATATCCCCATTTATTCCTCCCATCCTCTTTCTTCGCCAACCGTTTGTGCTCCTCGAAACTCAATCTCCCTAGTGCAGCAAGAGACGACGAGAACCAATCTTTGGCTAGAAACCCACCAGCACGTCCTGAAGCGGAGGCGAAAAGTTCTGGAGAGGGGTCGACGAGGTGGATTGTTGACGGAGGGAGAGATTCGGAGAGGTAGTACGCGGTTGAGAGGCCAATGATTCCGGTGCCGAGTATGATAGTGTTCGATGTTGACATCTTGGGCTGGAGTTAAGATCACATTATGATATAAAATTGGGAATTCAAAGTGAGGGGTAGAAAATATTGAGACGTGACGTCTTTTGTAGCTTCCCAATTGGGGAAGTGGGGGTTGGTGACAGGGGTAGCTCGGGAGTTCAAAGAATTTCAGACTCAATCAAGGTACACACCTTCTCAACCTTTGTTACATTCTTTTGATCTCCCAAACAAGATGTCGGAGCCGAAGTCGATCATTCTCACGGGTGCGAGTAGAGGCATTGGTCTTGCTGTTGCAAGGTACCTGCTAGGACAGAAGCATAACTTGTTTCTTGTTGCGAGAACGGAGGAGCCGATGAAAGAGTTGAAGAAGGAATTCCCAAGCCAAGTAGAGTTTATGAGTGCTGATCTAGCAGATTTTGAGGTGTGTGAGGATCCGCTCTTTTCAAAAATGTTTCCCTTATTTTCAATCTCTCTCGGATAGTGTCACGTAGAAGTCAGAAAGGTCTGAAGGTGTAGAGTGCAGAGGATCTTATCTCTCATTGATGTCTTGTTCTATCAACTTGAAAACATTCATGGCCAAGTCAAGCGCTCAACAACCTCCTTCCTTCCTCTCTCTTCGCATTTCCTAGCATGCTGCTTCTTGCACACCGAAATGTGCCAGGCTTACCCTATTTTCTAGGTTGGACCTAAGGTCATTTCGCAAACTTTGAAATCATTTTCACGTATCGATGGCCTCATCATTAACCATGGGACTCTCAGTCCCGTGAAGAGAATAGCAGATAGTACTGCCTCGGAGTGGAGGTCTACATACGATGTCAATTTCTTCAGCGCTATTGCATTCGTCAGTATCCATTCCAACCAGTTCTATGTCCAACCTGACTCGAGATAGATCACTCCAGCAATACCCCATCTCCGTCAGAGCCATGGAACAATTATCCTAACCTCATCTGGGGCAGCGACAAGCAGCTACTCTACTTGGGGAGCGTATGGCTCTTCAAAGGCAGCGATGAATCATCTTGCTGCAACTCTTAAGATTGAAGAGCCAGATATCACGACTATCGCAGTTCGACCAGGAACAGTAGATACTGAAATGCAGGCAGAGATTCGCAAGAATAAGAGTGTCATGGATCCGAAGGATGCGGAAAAGTTTGCCAGTCTCCACACCGAGAAGAAGTTGTTAAAACCAGAACAGCCAGGCAATGTGATGGCAAGACTAGCTGTGAGTGCAAATAAGGAACTGAGTGGGAAATTCCTGAAGTAAGTACATTGCATATGGATACTGCAGCCATTGTACTAATGAAGTATGAACAGCTGGAATGACAAAGAACTCGCGGAATATCAAGACTAGGAAATGAAGTCATCTACAGACGAATTTGAGCATTTCTCACGTTCTTATGATACTTAATCTATTCCATTTGTTGGACTTCTCTCTAAACTTTTCATGATGCAATCTACCTCTCACTCACGACGCCGAGCATAGAAAGCCTCATGATCCTTGTCAAACACAACTTGAATCCATTTATCTTCCAACAACTCAAGCTCTTTTACCACGCTCTCTCCAACACCACGGACTTCGATGCGCTCCAGGCAATCCCAGCCGGCTTTTAGAATTGGCAACAACGTCTCTCCAAACCTTCTATCGTTGGCCACTACTATTCTACTACGTTGTTCTCTCAGCCTTGCAAACCTCAATGCCGATCCACCGCCACGGCCATGATCCCTCCACATCCTATCACAATCAAAAATAACTTGTTTGGGTTTCACTTCTCCAATGAAGGTCGCCCACTCAGCCCATAATTCATCATCCAAAGTCCCTCGCTCTGCCATCCCATATACTCGGATCGACAATTGGTGAAGGTTTCTGCATCTCTCGTATAAAGCAGGAGTCAGGATATGTTGCATTGGCTGACGACGTCCTATCCTCATAATGTCCGGCGGTGTTTCGGTTCCTACACGGCTCATCCTACCTGGTCGGTGGTACGTGACTGGTGAGCCTAAAGTGGGGCTGTCCTCTAGTAAGTCGTCCAAGATCAGTGTATCCAGCTGAGTCGTTTCTTCCGTCTGAATCCCTTTGCCCTTTTTATTTCTATGGTCCTCCATTTGCGGTCCCAGTAAGATGGCCCCAACGAATGATCTCTTCATTGTCCCACTCAGCTTCACGTATCTTGCTTTTGGAAAGAAAGTTTTTCCTTCCATGCCATCGGGCAAGTCTCCAAAGCTTCTCTGACCAGTCCCAATATCAACTCTCACAACATTTTTCAGCATCTCAAGCATAGTAAACACATCTTCGTCGTTCCACGTTACTTCCTCATCGTGAATAGTATCCGGCAGCAATGATAATCTTTCGAATCCCATCGTCCAGTTGAAAATCTTGATGTGGGATGCGAGATGAGGATGAGCGAGCATCTGGCGGATGAACAAGTATTGAGACTGAGCGATGTGAGAGCGATGTGGTCCGGATATCTCCATAGAGGCTACGAGGTTGAGATTAATGGTATGGTAGAGGAGAGGGGTGAGGAGATGGTGCAAGACAGAGTGTGTACGTATTAATGCGGCAAGCGTTCTTTGAGGAAATCGAGGTGTGATCAAGTGCCAGATCTCGAGGGGGAGGTGGAGGATGGGTGCTGTGTCTGAAGATACTGCATTCTTGTCTGGTTGTGCTTTTTTGGAAGAGGCAATTTGGCTGAAATTGAGAGGTGATTCGGGTTGACGCGATACTTCATGTTGTGTGACAGCTGTTTTCTTTGTTAAGTAAGGTAGGAATTTGGGTTTTGGTGGCGGCGAAGGCTTGGTGGGCTGGGAGTTGTCAGTTTGAATCTTCTTAACCTGAGCTCGAATCATGCTCATCGTAGCTAGCTATCAAAGAAATAACCACACATGAGATTGAACGGAGAGGTTTCTTGCTTCCAAAATTAATCAGAATGAATCAGATCACTCACCCGTCGCCTCTCCCATCCACCGTCCACCTGATCACTTTTGGCGCTTGTGTCCGCATTGGGAATGGTTGTGGACTCTTTCTCCATGTTATCCATATCTCAAAATTCCAATTCCAGCCGTCGTCCAAGATATATGTATCACAAAACTCAATTGAGGCCGTGGGATGCTTACCCCTGTCAACTTTGTGTGGGGCGGCTAAGCGAGGAGGATTCGCGGAGTCATTGCTGCGTGATGGCTGATGCAGGAGTCACAACATGACTTAGCCACCAAACACGACAGATTTCTGCAGTGAATGACTGTGTAAATGAGGGCTCAGTTTGTTGAGTCATGATTGGGACTGGATTGAGCCAGTGCTTAAGCCTGATTTGCTTTTGAGGCGGGATCTGATTCGTGCAATGGATGGATGTGTTGAGCAAAGTTGGTTTGAACAAGAATTCCGATATCGATTTGCAGAGATTTTTGCGAATTAAACATCGCTGGGATATTGGTCGTGAATATTGAGGTCTTTCACACATCGTTAGCATGAATTATACCTGCTGGTATGCTGCATTTGCGTGTTGAATATCGGGGCAGAGTTCCTCGCATTTTGGGAGGTTTATCGTAAAAATTGCTAGGTGGAGAATGGGACTTTGCAAGGTTTTACTCTCACTCTAACGACTTTCGAAATCCCCGTCTTCAATTTTCGATGTCTCGAATGCAAATACCTGAATGTCAGTCTATGAAATTCGCATTTGCCTTTGTCTCGCGATCGCTGTTAAGCTTCGAACCACCACTACTATTCAGCCGCTGCACATACCGCTAATCGTGACAATCCATGAGTTCAGAACCTGTGCACTCCTTGAAACTAGAATGATGCTTCGCATTTCGGATCCAATCTTCAGTTCATGGGAGATACTGATATCGACATGTTCACACCATGACAGCCTCGTTTCTTGCGAACAGTCTACTGCGAAGAGAACATGATCTGCTCCTACGCTTGAAATGTCGAACTGCAGCACAGTTATCGTGATGACCAGAGCTGTCGGGCTCAAGAACCGAGTTTTCTGAATGTGCTCTTGAAGCAAGAACTAAATAAGGTCACTAGGCTCATATCGACAGAGGTATGTATTAAGATCGATGTATTGTAAAGCCTTGATTTGCAACGGCTCCAACACATCGTATTGTTCCTTGGAGAGCCGGTCCCGGCATTAAAGAAAGATATAGTCGCTATTTGAAGGATCTCGAGCATAACCCCCCTCGACTTGGGAAGTCTGAATGTGTATCCGCTCCAGTCACTCCATAGGCTTAGCTTTGTCACTCCTGCTGTGACTGTACTTAATAAGTTAAAATAAGCGATTTGTTTGTAACTTATTGTATAATAGCTCAGTTGGCAGTTAACCTTATAGACATGTACCTTCCAATTGGTTGCTCTCGGTCTTAGAGTTTACTTGAAATACGAACGGCTGTCTATTATATAATAGCCCCTTTAAAATCTGTACTAGTTACTGGTTTCTATGAGTTGTTAGCTTGCTGGCAACTTTGAGTTTTGTTTTTAATTTTTATATCTTCGGTACTAGTTCGGTTTTTTTAAGCGAGATTCCTCGGCGTGGATCCTCCACATTATTGGTCTACGATAGGGCTTCGAGCCGGAGTTGGTGTAATTGCTGGGGTTGAGGTCGGGGTTGGTCAATTTGGTGGATAAAAATAGACTTTCAAGATAGAAAAACCCAGGTGCAAGCAAGCTTGACTTGATACAAAGAGGCCGCCACCAAGATAGGTGAACCCAAACGCACTGTGTCCAACGGCGATATAAAAGTACCCCCTAAAGAGTGTGTTGCCGCGAAGGCAGAAAGAGGAGCTCCCACAAACGTCACTCAAGTATGTATGTACCACCCCGAGTATCTACACTCGGGGTGGTACTTGCGGCAGAAGGATGTAAATCGCAGTCCAAAACATGCAATTTTAGCTCATGTTCAATAGATGCATGAGATAACAAAAAGGAAGAGGCTGACTATTTCTGGTCGAGGCTTTGCAATGTTGGTTGATGCCTGGTGGTGTTGAGGGTGAAGTTGTTGCGCGGGCGTAGCAGGTTGTTTCACGGATGATACTAGGCAGGGGCAAGAACGCCAATCTATCTTTCGAGCAGGAAGGGAATATGATGATGTGCATGCACTGGTGTGCGTAGGAATAACTGAGCACTTGTGTTGATGCGTGGAGAGGTATGAATCGCAGGTGTTGTGATCTCGCCGGGAGAATTTGGGTCGCATCGCAACAGCAGGTAAGCTTCGTTCAATTCGAAATTCGAGCGCTCAAAATTGCAAAGCCTGACTCAGAGATGGATCTGAAGCCTCGGGATTAGAAAAAAGAAAGAGGTTGGTAATACTCGTTGGTGTTCGTTGGTGTTGGCGGTCTTGTAGAAAAAAGGAAATTTCGAAAATGTGCGTGGAGTTGATGTCACGAAATCTCCGCCTCGCGGCCCTCGCCTGACTCTTTTTGTTCACGTGAAAGAAGGTCTGGGAAGAATGACGTCCAGAATATGTAAGAATAAGCTAGCTTCGGAGAATCTATGGGAAGTAGGTAGGCTTCGAAGAATTTTGAAGGCACTATATGTATCGACGTTGATACCTCATCCGTCCTAAAGTATCTGCGTGCAATATCACTCAATTTTAAACTTCCACGAGACTTGTAGCATTGATTCATTGATGAATTCATTCTTATACCTTGAAGAAGAATTTGTTTGGTAAAAGGATAGTACTGTACGAAGCAAAACACGCAATGAAGGCAATATGATCGCGATACCGCAAGTCAGATAGTAGGCATTGTAGTCAATTCAGCACTGCAAACTCAAACTGCAAAGAGTATTTCGCAATACCCAGAGATAGCAAAGTGAGAGAGCTTCATACAGATCCAAATAGCTTGTCATTCTACCCAGACTTTCCTAGAGGCGCCTAGAACTTGCAAAAGTCCATTTGCCATATCGTTTAAACATCGAAACTTCACTCTCCTTCTGAGACCACTACTTCTGTGTCAACTTCTCCTCTGCTTCTCGTACCTTCCTTGCCTTTCCTTACTAGCTCTTCAGAACCATGATCTTTGCACGGCAGCTTGTCCACCACTCTCCTAGATCAACCGTTGACGCCTCTACCAATACTTTTGTCTTCAGAAATGCAACAAAGGCATGAGATTTTGCAACAATGTCTTGCATATTATCCTTAACAACAAAAGAGATAGTGGATGGAAACATTTGTGAGTGTTGATTATAGCCCCCCTTCCCCTAAAATTTGCCGAGCTCGCTAAGCAAAGGCGTAGTGCTCTTGGCGGCAGGCGCTCTGGAAGCCTAACGAGGTAAGGCCTTTCAGGTAAGGAGCTAGGGTATCCCCGTCACACTGTTTTCAAACGAGTCAGAGGTAACGAGAAGCGATCTGAGTTTTGGCAAAGATAGGGATGGTGAAAAGGAAAATGTCGAATCTCTTCCACAACTACCTTTTTCTCCAAGTTCAAATAGATCCGGAATAGGACATTGAAACAGGATGGGTATTCAGCCTCAAGAGAGAGAATATTCTTTGTAGATCTATCTATAATGTCTAAGTTGGACATTGAAAGAGCGTGACTGTTCAGCCTCGATAAGGAGAATTTCTCTCAGCTTATACTATACTCTACCAGGAGGTATTGCGATGCAAGAAAGATAGAAGTCTCAAGCTGCAATATGAGATACTTGATTTTATAGCCAATTCCTAGCTCTGGATTGTCAATATAAGATGATCGCAAGCTTTTTGTCATTTGGCTGCACGAGAGCCTCAACGAGTTTGATTTTGAGCTTCACTTTGCAGTCACGAGGTTTGGTTGTATTTGCGCCTGAACTCATGAGTTCATGACGCCGAAGAGTTAGCAAAAACTCGATAATTGCAGCGTAGAGTTGACCACCAACGACATGTTGAAAGATCATGATCACATGATATACATACACGGCAAATCATCGAGTACCTTTCGGCAATTCATTCTATCGTCTTCATGTGAGAAAGCTCAGATTTTGGTAATCTGAATGATGCGTTGACAGATGGAGAATTGCCACAATAACGTGGGGGTCGCAGATGACTGACGTATTCAAGTCATCGTGAAAATGTTCAGAAGGGCATTGACGGCATTCACGACCATGTTTTGCGATGAGGTGGAGACATATTTGATCAATTAAATTGTTCCAAGAACAATATTTCTTTTTGGGACGTACTTTTGTATAAAAGAAATGATATGATTCTCTCTCAGGTAACAATCCGCTTTATTTGTTGTACAGCATCGGACAAAGAAGTGCATCAACCTCCCCAACATAGCGATTGTTCTTGGAACAATGCTTATATTCCAAGATATACAATGCTCACGATAGATTCTTAGATCAGGGTCTACAACTCACCGACTCATCACTTCTGATCTCAACCACAAATCAAATTAAGCCCTCGAAGTCAGTCCTTCGACCTCCAAGTCCAATCTCCGATTCGCACAATGTGTCGAATTCAGTATGAACGGCACTTCCTCCTTTGCCTGCACGTCCAGGCCTTTGAATTGCCGTCATTGTATATTGGGTGTCCAGGTATGTTGAAGACCGTATCCTTTCTTCGTGAAAGATGCTTTCGATGTCATGTAGCGGCGGGTCTCTCACCAGAATCATGGGAAAGAAACTTTGCCACAGCCCATGAGCACCAGGTAAGCACGACAACTCCAATTCATCCTTTTGGCACTTTACCAACCACTGACTGTCCGCTGTTTATGCACCGTGAGCACTTTCATGCGCGTTCTCGAGCAGAAAATACCGAGCTACCTCATGCGGAACATCCAGCGCCAGCTAAGAAAATAGAAAGCAGAAGTCCATTATCTCCGAATAGGTATGTTTTCCAAAATGCTGTAAGCTCCTCACGAATCGCCTTTTGCGGGCTCGGCGCTCGAGGTCGTCTCGCATTCATTTGTGGCGTTGCTCAGGACCTCGCTGATCTCTGGCAGGGCCAGTCAGTCAACAAGGAGCCACGTACTCATGACTATTACGAAGTCCAATCGAAGGAAGATGGCCTAGGAGTTGCTTTTCAGCGCCATACTAAGGCAGCACTCAATACAGGAATTGAAGGTCCGGTCCCTCTTGACATAGCTGGACTCTCGATGAAGCAACAGCAAATCCTGAACCGCCTTACTGATTTGGCAGGGCACTATGCAGAGCTCACGATGGAAGACCTAGGGAAGACGCTGGAAACCCTTGAGTCTGAGAACATTTCAACTGCTCTTTTGTTCGCCCAAGCTTCTCGAAGTGGAACCCTCAATACGTCTGTAGCCTGCGGCCCTCGTAACTTCGTTGGCGAAGCATTGGAAATCATGACCTACGAAGCCAGGAAGTTGGCAGATTTGTATCTGCCATGGCTAACCATTAACTTCCACTTCAATGCCCAGGTTATCGATGTCAATCTTAGGAACCCCCAGAAGCCTATCCTAACAGTTCAGCACCAGGGAGATGGCGAGAAAGAGACCCTAGTCGAGTATGACTTCTTCGTCAAAGTGACTGGAACAACATGGGAAGCTCCCGTCAAAGGCAATGTCGCAAATATGGCCTTCACTGGAGTACCCAATCCAGATGATCTTTGGAGCTATATGAGTGGCAAAAAATTGATGCGAGTCGACGACCGCATCAAACCAGGGACAAAGATTCTCATTGGGGGAACCAGCCTTTCGGCCTTCGATCCAGTCGGCATACTTCTGACTAGGACTGGAATTGTGAAGTTGGATTCTTCAACGTCGGATGGCTTCCGCATTGATGAGGTGCGGGCAAGCCAGTACCATGGTCTCATCACATTCTTCAACCGCTCGCAGGGTGAAGTTGTGGCATCCCGTCACACTCATGCCGTACCCATTCCTGAAGAAGCTGCTCTTTTTACTCCGGAGATGATCCTGTCTCAACAGCTTCAGAAAAGTCAGGATCCTTTTCAGGTCTATCTAGAGAAGGCACGTTTGCTCACGGCTATCCATTTCAAGAAGCTCCCAAAAGATATTATACCTAGCCTCAAGACACCTGAACAGTTTGCACGTATAGTGGAAGAGGACAAAAATCTAGCAACTGACCCCAGTACGCTGACAGAACCTGGTATGATACGAGCGGCCCTGCTGTCCTTTTTATTCTTCTTTGCGCTCGGTTCTGACCCCGAAAGGAAGCAGATTGAGCTTGATCAACAGTACCCTCTCCTAGTTCGCCATGGATGGGATGCCTGCAGGTCAGCAACTTTCAACGCGACTCACGCTCTTGAGAGGAGCGAAGAAGACAGCTCAAGCCACCTCGCCGCTCGCCGGACCATCATGAACTACATCGCAGCCGCCCCTTTTCCCATTCACCATCTGATCACTCGCCTTTACCAATTGGGTGTCGTCTCATGGGAGCACGGTGCGTATGATCAGGTATCTTGGTCAGCTAAGGAGCAGCGATTTCTCCTGAATGGCAAGAAAGCACATGGCTTGATCGCAGCCGGAATTTTGACAGCAAATGCGGACGCCTTGTCCACGAAAATCCTTGCCCAAGTCAAGAAACCAGCAGCAGGAGAAAGTGTCTACCATAAGGGCCGCTTTCCTCTGTCATCCTCCGGCGCATACATTCACATTATCGAGCTTGGACTTCCGGGCCACGGTCGATGGAATGAAGGCATTTTCGTCAACACCCAGTGGGCAGACACCAACAGCTATGAGGCAGCTCATCAGCTCATGCCAATCGTTGCCACCACTATCCGCATTCTCGAGAACATGTTTGTCCGCAGGCTTTCTGATCCTGTGGAACGTTTGATGGAACTATATCGCCAGACTCTTCCATTACCATCCGCGTTCAGTAGACAGGCGGAGGCGCTGCGCAAGCCATATGAGGAATGTCATGGAATCTTAGCATTCGCAAAGTTTATGGCTGAAGTGTACCCTGATGGCAAAGACTTTTCCAACAAGATGAAGTGTGCCCAAGATAGACGCGTCCGCGATGTAATGGTCGAAGAGATGCGCAGGCTCGGTGGGGAGAACAATGAGAAGGCGTATGCTGTCTACCAGGCAGCATTGGAAAGAATTAAGTTCGAGCCCTTCGACCTCGATACTTTCGAGGAAACCTCGCCTGACTTTTCCTCTGTGCAAATCAAGGAGATGAAGCGCATTCATGACGAAGAACTCCATCAAGACCACCTAGTCCATCTGAGTGCGGCCTAGGGGCCTCTACTGCATCGAAATAGTATGAACTAACCTAAGAATGTTAGCATACTCACTCGCTTTAGTAATTATTAATAAGTATTATGGAATGAAAGTATACGTGAAAATTTATATTACTTACCACAACAGTGTGAACATACATGCCTTTTCTTATTCAACTTATCGAACGCCTCACCTCATTTTCAATTTTGAAGTCAATGCCAAACGATGAATAATGTCATGAGAAATGAAGGTGAAGCGGCAGCTCAATTCCACTCACAAGGAATTTCGGTGGAAGATGATTTCTGAATAAGATAGCAATCATTCTCATAAACTTCGACACCTTCATGGTGAGGCGGTGAGCTGAGGTACATGAAATGAACTTTCAAGCTTCTTGAAGAGGGGACGCTAGACATCATCACAAAGCTCAGCGATATCTCATTCAGCAGTCAAAGCTGCTAGAAAGTCAACCATTTTAAATCAAACGATAATCAAATATTTCCTCCCAGACCCTTGTCTAAGAAAAACTCAAGTCCCGCCTCGATATCCCTCCTGCCCATTCAATCAATATCCAGCTGTCCATCCACGTCTCCGTCTATATTGTTTAAGGTACTCCTCCTCTTCTATTCTCTGCTCTTCTTCTCGACAGACCGGGCATGGCACACAAGTGAGTATATTGCCACAGTAAGCACGTCCGTACGGGCATTCCCTAGTATCGCACCCTACATCTCTGTCCTCGCAGTCTGCCTTCCAGAAAACACATGTTTCCGATTTGATAATGCTACGGTGGTGTTTCTTGCACGTCGTGTATTTGTCTCGCCAGGAATGGCACATCTTGTTTCTTTTCTCTTTATTTTTCTCTTTTTTGGATTTTGCAAACCTCCTCTATCCCTAGTTATTGAATCGTGCGAGAACCGTTTAATATTCAACTTTGATAGTTGAAAATTGTCAGTGTGAGAGGTCTGAGATGTGGAGTGGATGAAGTTCAATAAGGCTTTTATAAAGAATAGATTCTGTTTTGAAATATATAGATATGAAGCTACGTTAATCATAGATGCTGAACTTATCCATCTCACAGGATCACGTTTGGGACTCACGATTGAAAATGTGACTCCGGCGATTGAGAGACCTATGGCCTAATGGAGGTTCGCTCATAAATATGAGAATTGGAAAGTCCATCGATTCTCGTATCTAATGATACATACATGAAAAGCCAGGCAAGCTTCCTCCAAATCCATCCATTCTTACATCTCTTCCTCCCCTGTCCTTCATCCCGTTCCCATTCTCACCACTGACACCCGTACCTCCCCTCTCCCGTCCCAACTTCAACTGCTCCTTACCCTGACTCACAGTCTATCACCACCACTCACACATCTACCTCACCTCATCTGTCCGGATGAAAAAGGTAAGGATTGCAACCCATGCGGGGCGGCGCTGGATGCCTCATAGGCGGAGGACGTTCATACACTCTCCCATTCGCAAGCATACCACCGGCATTTCCACCAACATAGCCACCGCCCATGTTACTACCGACGAGGTAGCCGCCGCCCCAGGAGCCGTCTGGGAGCTGCATTTGACCGCCGTGTGCTCGACCCCATCCTCCATATGCTGGGTTTTGCCACATTGTTGGGTTTGGGGTTTGAGTTTGATTTGTTGGAGTTTGGATTTGAGTTTGTGTTTTTGGTTTGGACTTGGATTTTGTGCTGTGAAGAAGTTGTTGGTTCTATGAAATTGATTATGATGGAGAAGAAAAAGGAAGGAAGAGGAGAAAAGAAGGGGGACTTTATAGACTTTTGGAACCGTCGATCCGGTATGTTATTGCTAAGCATCCATCCTGAACCAAACCTCGTTCTGAATAAATCCATAGAGAAGTCAAGACGCATAGAAACTTTCTTTCTAGTTCTGTCAATTATTCTGAAGCATCTGCCATAAACAAAGGCTCAATCTGAATCAAATTGCAGAGAAGTTTGTGCCTACTTATGGAAATCTTCTTCTTTTCGGTTCAACTTATTCTTCAGCATTCATCCCTAATAGGACCTCGTGATGAATCAAGCATCCTTCTGGTAGACTCTGCGAACAAGGTAGCACTAGCAACCATCGAGCCACCAAAAAAAAAAGCAAACACAGTATCTAGAGGTACAGCGCGGCGACAGAACAATGCTCAGGAACAATAACTTACCTAGGGAACCATACAGAAAGGTTCTCGAATGAAAGAAAACAACTCTGCAAGCGAATGCGCTATTAAGTCAAGAGTCTGGCATTTGCCTGTAAGAGTTTATTCAGACTCTTGAACGTGTGATAAATGTCACAGTACACTAAATGGAAGAAGCATAAAATGTTGTATCGAACAAGAGAGATTTCAGTCATAGTTGGAGATATTGAAATACTTCCTACAAGAAATGTAGTTCGAGAAGTAGATGAAGATTCCTCTCTTGATGGAATCTCGTGTTGGATCGTGTATCTCCGTGAAAGTGCATGCCTAACACGAATGCCAGGAGCACGAACGCGACGTTGGAATAAGACGGGCTACGGAAAGATGCGAGTTCGGGATGAACCAGGGTGATGCTTTGGGAAAATTGGCGTTGATGTAGGGTGAACGGTGTATATTCGGACAGTTGTTGTCGGAGATGTTTTGTGGGATCGGCCTGATGATGCTCTGGCGGACGACAAATGGAGGGAGATTGGTTGCGATGCTGGGACCGGCTTTTGCATCGCCTAATGATCTCAGGGGGTGGGAGGCAAGAGAGTCGACTGTCGCGAACCCGTAGTCTGTGATGTCGATCGAGTTCTTATCTGTTGGGTTTTGGGCAGTGTATTCAGCAAGAATAGGGGTACGTTTCGCAATCCGATGAATCTCCAACCGTTTTGAGGAAGATATACACGATCTCTATTGCTCTGATAGAGACTACTGGAATCTATCTTCTTCACTCCGTCCGCAAGACCAGACGCGTTGTAGTGGTATGCGAACAAGGATTCGTCTTCGTACCGTGAGAAAAACAGGAAGTAGAGCTTACACCATCATGCCACATGTTAGCTTCCCAATGTGATTGCATCGGATATACCTTTTGGAAATGATTGGATGTCATTTTCGGAACGCGGAGGTGCAAGTAAACGAACGGATGTTGGAAACACTGACGCCAAACCATAGATACAAAATTCTAGACCTTAACTCCACTTCATGCAACATGCACCGCCGTTTACTTCCATCGTAAGGTCGTACCACGTATCGTGTACCTATCCAACAGTTTTCTATATTCATCTCCGCGCCCCTATGTTCGGTCAATAAACACTCGCAATATCCCGTTACTATCGCTCCCTTTGAACTAAAGTCCATTCATACTACCGGAGGTTAGTTATGAACGCATTGAGAAGCAGGGTGAAGAATGACTTACAACTCTCCCCTCTTCGTCACCGGTATAAACACACTGTGCCATTGGGCAAACGCACGTAATCGCCGCGTCAGAGTTCGCTCTAGAAACATCACTTCTGCTTCTACTCCTAGCCCTCTGTCTCCCACTCTTTGGCACACTGAGACTGCCCACTGCAGTCTCGCCATCGGGACGATCAACGTGTTCCAATCTCTTCACCAACTCTAATTTCCATTTCGCCTCGCCCCGACTAACCACCTTCCGCCATATGTTGACAATCCCATTCCTCTGCCCCGTGAATAGGAGGTTGTTCTCGAGCCATTCGTTACCAACTCCTTCATACCACGCGCAAGAAGCTATATAATCCTCATGATTCTCACAAACGTTCTGTTCGAGTATGAATTCGCCGTTCAGTGTGTAGAGTGTTACTTTTTGGCCGCGACAAAGCATGATATCTCCGTTCACGTCATTGATTCTCGCACATTCTATTGCGCCTCGTCCGTGAGTGAGGCGGCGCACGAATTCCAGGCGATTCAGATCCCAGAGGATGACTGTCCCATCGCTTGATGCTGAGAGGAGGGTGGAGAAGGATTTTGAGACGGTAAGGACGTTGACAGGTGTCTTGTGGCCGAAGAGCGAGGAGCGGGGCTGTAGATCTACGGGTTTGGACGGACTTGTAACGACTGTGTGGGCGGAGATAACGCAGTCTTCGCCTGCTGTGATGAGAAGTTGCGAGGAGGCGAACAAGGCAGTAGATATTTGGCCTTGGTGGAGGTTTTCGAAGAGGCCTGCGAGTTTCTTGTTGTCGTTGAAATAAAAGCGGATGCTGTTGTCAGCGAATCCCCATTCGAGATATTTATCGTAGTGCGGAGGAAGGTTGAGACGAAATGCGGTAGCGCAGAGAAGGCGGTCGAGTTTTGGAGAGTAGATGAGCGAAGCTACGCGCTCGTGGGAATCAAGGAGGGGAACAGGAAGGCGAGTCAGCACGTCGGCAGAGGTATCAAGACGACGGATGCGGTTGCGGATGTCTTCTCGAGCTTGGTGGGGTTTGGAGAAGACTTGATGAGGTGTTTGTCCGAAATTGTGGATGATGCCGATCGTGGCAAGACGTTCCACAGGGTCGACAATGTTATCAAGATCTTTGGCGCCGTGATAGGAGAGATGATGGAAGACATTGACACTCTCGATCGCAGCTTCTCCTCGTTGCTTACACCCAAAAACGAGGTCAATCCACTGATGGAGATATCTGCTCACATACGGGCTCTCAAGAGCTTCACGATGCTTTGCAATGAATATCTTTGGGTCTCCTTTCGCCCACGGAGGGAGCTGGACGTTGTCGATGCCACCACCATTGCCCTGCCTCAAGCCAAAGTTGTACCCATTGCTGTTCGTGAGAAATTCAGGGAGATAAAAGAACTCTGGAATCAATTCTCGTACATCACTCATGTTGTCCTTTGATGCAGATTGCCAGGCTTTCTCGATTGAATAGAACAATCGGTCCGGATGATCGAAGTTGCCACCTTGGAGGAGCAGATATGATTGCACGAAAGGCTGAAGTCTGATCAGGTAGGATGTCACAATCATAGCTGACGAATAATGTGTTCCGTAATGGAAAGGTGGAGAGTTCTGATCCATCTCAGCAAACGTTTTATATCGTTCGATGAAGTCGGCAGCACGAGAATTATGCTGTGCCCCCATCGGTTTTGTCAAGTCCCTGTAAGTGGCAGGATTGTTGAGATCTAGCTCCGCGCTGGTGTAATCTGCCAGAACCCAGGGAAACACGGGATACTGTGTAAGATCATTGAAGGTCCGGCCGGCCATTGTATTGACCAGCATCAGATAATGGAAGTTTGAGATCTCGCCCTTAGCCCATCTCCTCATAGCAGGATTCCATGCGGAAGAATTAAAGATACTGCCGAACTTGGAACCGAATGTTGTTGGCGCCTCTTCAGAGACCTTCAGAGCCTCAAGCCGCCAGCCATCTTCTGGGTTTGGGAGGGAAGTGCTTCCAGTCGTATGAGGAGCTTTCGAAGTGAGCTTCGAGTAGAGATCGTCTCTCAGGATAGGAGAAATGGCTGTAAGCAAGTAGCTCCGTCCATCGGTAAAGAAGACCTCAACAGCAACGTCTCGAAACAGAAAACGACGCTTTGAGATACTAATCACATCACTCCACTTCCAACTCCGAGCTTCTTGATCTGCCCGGATAGCTTGCGAGCGTTTATCTGTGGTCTTCTGACCAGCAATCATTTGAAGATACGGATCTCGTTCCTCTTTCGGGGCCTGTAAGACATTGACAATCTCTCCATCCGATCGCTGAAATACGTTGTCGATGAGATATAAGCAGTTTTTGCCAATGATCAGTAGTCCCTCACAGGCCTCAAGCCCTATGATGCGAGAAATATTGAAGACGTTCTGAACTTGGTCGCCGTGGCGTAGGCTGCGCATAACCTTACGATTTTTGTCTTCGTAGCTATCATCATCTCCAGGATCATTTGGATCGTCAACCAGCTCGAAGTCTTCCTCGGGCATAACACTTTCCTGTGCTCCATCTTGGGCTTCCTCCGGCACATTGACTGACGCTTCATTTGATCCACCATTTTGCAACTCTGGTATTAAATCACTGGGTGTCATTGCGGATGGAGTGACAGATTGTGGATTAGTCGTTATAGCCGAAAGCTTTGTATTCAACTTCAGGGTCCCGTTAGTAGCGGCATCTGTGATTCTGCGTTTTGGCTGATAATCATAACTCGGCGGTGCTTTATCTGGCAACATTCGGAGACGCATTCGATTACGCCCTTCTGTTCTGTCAAGCTTCCACTTAACAGGCGATTCGGCTTCGAAGACAGCACATGGTCTATGAAGTTCGCGATCCATCTTGGAGAAAGTGGATGCAAGGAAGCTAAAATTGTCTTGCTGATCTTGTTGAGCCCTTTGATGTTTAAGGTGCTCTGATGCATATATATTTTTCATCCACATCGTTGATGCAAGATCGTGTCGGAAAAGAATATCTTGTTCATTGAGGTCTTCCGAATGCCATTGACGGAGCTTCTCGCGACGTTTTGCCACGCGAGTCTTGGCCGTTTCCTCGGTTTTCTCATTCTCAGCATTGACGAAGTCGTCCCAGGCCTTTGACATAACCCCGAAGAACAATGAATCAAGTTCTGCACGCTGATCATCAACCCATTCAACGAAGGTTTCATTGTCGAGTTCCATAAGCTTCTTGAAGCCAGAAGCCAGGCTTCTATGCTCACTGGTCATGGCATTCTGGAACATTGATGAGGTCTCATCTGGCTTTTGCACAAGCATGATTCGCCAGAGGTTTGCAGCAGCAAGACGGATCTTCTCTCTCGAATCGACAAGCTTGAGGTACAATTGGTAGCATATCAATTTCAGAAAATTCTCTTCACTGACATCTGAGGACAAGACCACCGTTTGCCAATACAGAAGTTTGTCCATAAAAGCTAGAGCTTCTTCTTCTGGAACTTGAGCACTGTCTAGTTCCGAAAGACGAAGCAGGACTACTCGAAGGAAGACACTCTTGATCGTCAAAATAGCCTGGCTGCATAGTCGAACGCTCTTGATCTTGGAAATCTCGGGGCGCTGCAAATACTCGAGCAGTGTTCCTGCAAAGTCTAACAACGGCTCTGCGCCACTCAAGAACCATCCTTCGAATATTGATTCGCCAATGTGAAGAACAAAACGGGCCATATTCTGAAGAAGTTTAGGCTCCCATAACGATTTTTGATCTAGCTGAACGGTGTTTCCGAGTTCAGAAATCGTATTGCGTAATAGGTACGATTCGAAATATGCTTGATGCTCCTTGAATCCTGGAGGTACTTTTTGGAACAGTCCGAAGCCCGGGAATTCCTTCCGGACCATTACTTGGTCTACAAATACGTTGACAACAAGTTCAAGTAAGCCTTCGACCAAGGAATTGCTAACTTTCTGTTGTGTGAGCTTTTTCTTGGGGGACATGACGAGATTTAATCTAGCAGATGAAGGGCTGAATTCGGATGGCCGAGACGTCAAAAGAATGAAAGACGACCCTCGTCTCAAAGGTTTGGCTCTTGGTGCAGTGGGACTTGGAGGAAGCATCGTCTCGACTGTCGAAGTTCTGACTATTGGTGCAGGCGTCGTTGAAGCCCGAGATATTGGTCGAATGATGACATCGTCGCCTTCGAAAGTCAAGGCTGAGTCTCGAGAATTCAGTTCGGTTTCGGCACTAACAGCGTCAGTGCTGACGATGGCTGGAAACAACACAACCAGCAAGAGTCGAATATATTCGGAAGTAACCGCAAAATCACGGAATTCAGCAGACTTTGAATGTAAGTCAGCAAAGAAGCGGATCACAGTGTGCAAAACTGTTGCTTGCCCCCCTAAGCGTTGGCTTCTCGGTTGGTGTGTTTCTGTAAATCATAAGCTGAGTAGATCATGATTCTTTCCGGTGTATTACTTACGTCGCGATTCAAGTTCTTTTGTCAGTGACATAGATCTACGGCGGGATACAGCGGGGGGTACCGCTAGTCCTGCCTTGGATGCTTGTCCATTACCTTTCTCTACGAGAGGTGAATCTGGATCATCTTGGTGGATGAGAACATCCTTCAACCCATGCTGTAGCATAGAGACCATGACAGGTAGAACTTGGGGGTACACAACTTTGCTATTGTTGAAGTTCTCGAGGAGGCTGAAGAGCTCGAACGAGCGTTCAAAGTCGATGTCGGCAACATCGTAGTTAAATAGTATGGAGAAGCATATTGGCCATAGAGTGGGAATATCCCACCATCTCTTCAATCGATAGCGCATGATGGCAAAGCCACCCGTCTTGCTGCTAGCAAACTTCGTTACATAGGCGGACCCATGTACCACGAGAAGACGTGCAAGTATTTTTGTTCCGTGTACGATCACCTCAGGGTCATCTTCTGTGAGAAGATGGAGCAACCACTTTAGATAAGTCAGTATGCTTAATTCTGCAGCTTGGAGCAAGGAAACTCACCTTATTTGTCACCGTTTTTGCAAACTTTCGGATGTTTAAAGCATTGCCCTTTTCGCACAAGAGGTCCGCGTACATTTCTAACACCTTATTACCGAGTTGTCTTTTGCTAAGGGTAGTAGAAACAATGTCCTGGCCATCCAGCATGGTGTTCAATGCTGGTCTGCGAGGGGCCTCCGCAGACGCTTTGGATCGTACTGGGAGAGTACCGGCGAGTCCTTTGGGTGTCCGGGAAGCGGAAGAACTCGTTGGCTTATGATAAGCATATGTAATAAATAGAGCCAAGGCACGGAAAACTTCAGCGGTCATATTGCATTTGACTAAGCAATGAAGAGCTTCCATGAAAGAAGGGAAGACCTCATGTAAGAACGTCTCCGCCTTGAGCGCATCTAAGAATCTCTTCACGATTCCTGAACGGAGTTAGCCGAAGCTTCAAAGAAAATTCGAATCAACTTACGCATTCGTAGCAGTCTCCTTGAGTTGAATTCATGGAACTTGCTCTTGACTCCAAATACGATAAACTGTCTGTAATATAATTGCTGGGTGATCAATGCGGTCTTACGCCACATGTCAAAGTCCACTAGAAGGATCCGATACGCCAATGGATTAATGATGTATGAGTCCTCTGGCTTCTCGTGATTATAACCAACAAAATCCAAGACGAGGCTCAGAAGCTGGAAACCCAGCTGATCGCGGTCTTCACTCGTCATAACAGAAGGTTCTGGGCCTGATTTGGACGAAACCACAACTCCCGCACCAACCTTTCCACGCAGAAGAGCACCTAGGATAGCATACCCATTCTCTTTTTCTACTGCCTCGCTGTTTCGCCAGCTGCCCTTGATACTCTCAAATAAGATTTCGACAGCTCGAACAATGTCGTCTTTCGTATTTGCATCCTCGACGAGTTTCAAAGCAATACCAGTGAACCCTCCTAGCCGCCACATAGTATTGTCTAATGATTGAGGCACAACCACGACAGGATCACCAGTGAGAACAGTAGTTCCATGGGCTCGCGTCAAAGCATCATTAATACAGGGAATTGTCGCATTGATAGCTACAGATGTTCCATTGTTATGTGTTAACTGGTATAGATTGTTTGCTGCTGTTTGATTCAAGCCGCGTAGAAGTAGTGATTCATGCTCCTTGTGACGGTCGTCGTCTGCAAGGACAGCCGTTGGCAGAATACTAAGCAAAATGCGATTTTCTGGGAGGACCGTACTTGCTTTCTCTCGAATAGCACCAAGAATATCAGAGTTCTCATCTTTTCCAGGATGCATCAGCTCATTACGCATCCCCAGCGCTGCTGATGCTTCATATGTCTGGAAGCCTCCAAGACAATCTTGAAAGTTACCGTTGTAGCGAGGTCCGAGCCGATAATAGACAGCAATTAAATCATCGCTAAGAGCATCTTCGAATAGATGTGCCGAGGCTAGAGACCAGCGGGAAAAAATCACACCTGGGCCTAAGCGGTCTGATAAATCTCTTGGTGTGCCTAGGAAAGCTTGTACCGGATTCGTCTTGTTTGACGAGGAGGTGAAAGATGTGAAGCTATCCGTGCTCCCATTCGAGGGAGCTGGAGGCGAAGGATACTGACACTTGGTCTGCTCGACAAATTCACCGTCCACATACAGTGCTGCTTTGCTTGCTGTCATTGTCCTTGGGCGTCGATGAACAATTGCAATATGATACCATTGGTGCTGCTTGAAGACCATGGATTTGAATCTAACACTGGGTCTCGAAGAGGTCACAGAAGTTTGGAGGATGAAGTTGTGTGTATCCTTTTCGATATATGCAAGGACAAAGCAAGTTTGAGAAGAGTCAAAAGCTCCAAAGATAGTGGTGAAAGAACCAGGATCAAATTGATCGACGTAAATCCATGCCGTAAAGGAATATCCAGCTGCTGTTGATGGCGGTGGGAATGACCGTCCTAACGTTGGAAGTTCTATTGAGGCATATCCATGCAAAGAGAGGTCGAACTGTATGTATGCAGGAGCATGTGACGATTTCATTGCTTGTAGAAGGAATTCAGCCGCTGCCGGCGATTTGTTACAAACAAGAGATTGGGCATCATGTAACGTGTTGACGCCTAGAGAAATCAGGGGTCCGCAGAGAGCTTCCACAGACTTCCTCTCAGAATGTCCGAGGGGTGAATCAGAGTCGAAAGCAAGGGAAATGAGCGTTGAGAGTATACCAGTGGCATGCAGAGCCATCAGATTATGAACGGAAATAGAGGAGATCTTCGTTAATGTCAGAATGACAACAAGTGCAGCCGGATTGACAAGTGTATCCGGCTTTCTGGGCATCGTCCGCCAGAAGTCGATGATGGTCGGTATAATGTCTGCATTGTATAGCAAAGCCCTTTCTTGGAGGATTTCTTGGAGCCTGGTCTCAATGAATGCCAGTCTTTGGCTATCTCCAGCATCGACAGATAAACCGGTTGCTCCAATTGAGGTAGGACCCTTGCCTAGAGGTTGTTCTTCTATGAGCTTAAGGCACAGAGGTTGCAGCCTCTTGTCGTCCAGGGCAAAAGATAGAAGACGTCCAAATAGCTGGGCTTCACTCCATGTATCGGATTCGCTTCCGCCAATTCCGATGCTAGCTATTGTCTGCTCGAGAGCCGCCCAACCTCCACCTTCAACTCTTCGCTTGAAATATCTGCGATTGCCATAGTGTTCCCTGAAAGCCTGTGCCAACATCCCCAAAATTGCCTCTAAGAGCCCAAAGAGCTGCAGTTTCTCATGCTGACTTCGTTTCGAGGGGTGGTAAAATCCGGAGAACGTGCGCAGGGTCTCTAGGAGAATCTCAAAGCCATGGAGATGCCGGAAGTCATCATTGGTTCTGGATGTGTCCGTGGCAGCAATAAGATACTGGCGGATCGCCTGGCATTGTTCTGCGAGTATACCGAGGTCGGGATAAGAGTTGTCTGTAGGCTTCTGCAGAGTCGCAGTGAGGTTATTCAGGAGCAGTTGCAGCTCGGCAGCTTGTGTGCTTTCTGGGGGAAATGACGCCGCCGTGGAAGAACGTGTACGCCGCGACCTTGTTGACATTATTGTGCACTCCTCAATCTCCAGACCCAAATCAAGGCGTCCTAGTCTCCTGCATTGGTCTCCCTCTCTCAAGCCCGTGGGAGTTCCAGGCACCTGTCAGACGTGGATGTCATCGAAGATCTGGCGCAGGCCGGAATTCGAGAAGCTCTAGACTGCAAATCGAGAGTGTTCTTATCGGTGCAGTGTAGCGGTGGAAGTGATGCAAGCTCGCTGTTCCTGCATTGATTCGTGTCGAGAAAATTGTGGTGCTGAGGCCGTCTCCATCAGTGAGGCTGAGCTATCTCGACCAAGAATGGCTATGATTCGATCCGCCTCGCGAGGTTTCGTGTGCGCGGCACGGGATACAGGCGACCTTGGCAGAGTCGTGTGCGCATGTTTGCCAGAAGCCTGCAAGGACTATCACTACAGATGAAGGTCGAATGCGTTGTATCTAGAGTGCTCATAAGAGTCTATCATTACTAAATTTGCATGCAGCCTTTGCGAGCAGCATAGTGTACAGTAGCTACAAGGCAGCATTCCTGGAGCCTGCCTCCTGTCGCCTTCAAGTCTCGAATCCACCTGCACCCTCGTGTTCACGTGCCGCCCAGGTCAGGCGCCAAAGTCACACAGCCTTCGAGTGGCTGTCCGGCCTCGCGCAGTTGCTATCTCACGTAGGACCGTCCTGTACCTGGCAAGCATTGAAGCAGGTCATCCGGCCAGTGAATGGTGCGATAATGCGTGGAGACAGATTCACATGTATGGGTATGGGGAAGAGCCGTGTCGAGTCAAGTTGTTTGCCGGCTGCAGCAGAGCTCACAAGCGCGGGATACCTAGGGCTGGTAGGTAGCCTTGCTTGACGGTGCTGTGGGGTTGCGCCGGGGCCGGATTCAGCGCAGCTCCAGGCTGGCACGGAATCAACACAGGAGCAGAAGCCCAACAACGAAGACGGAAAATGGTCCCAACGATAGGTAGAATTGATCAATCAAACCCGTCGATCGAGCACTCCGGTCTCTCCTTTGATTCACCAGCTCCTCCTGTATTGCCCCGTCCGACGTTGCTCTATCAAGGGAGTGACGCATGACTCTGCTGCTCACGATAAGCAAGGACTTATTCCCAATCGGGCTTGGCCTCGTTTAGCACCGGCTTCGCCCCAAGGTGCATTTAGGCGGCTGGGAGCTTCGTTGACTTGCTCACCTTCCTCCATCCTTCTCTCTCTCCCTCATCACAATACCATCAATCAACACCCTCGAAGACAGCATAAACACCTGTCTTCACCCATCATCACTCTCCAAACTTCTTTTTGTTATCCTCGTCCGCAGGCAGACCTCTTTCAGTCCTTCTATTCATCATGCGTGGGCTTATCGGCTTCACGCTGTTGCCGCTGCTGGCGTCATCGGCACCAACATTCAGCACCGAGACCATCCATGAGGGCGCAGCTCCTCTGATCTCCTCGACAAACTCTATTGAAGTTCCCGATTCCTATATCGTCGTCTTCAAGAAGCATGTCACTGAGGCATCTGCCTCCGACCATCACAGCTGGGTGCAAGACATTCACCTCGAGAGCGAGAACCAGCGAACAGAGCTCCGAAAACGATCGCAATTCCCCATTACGAATGATATTTTCGAGGGCATGAAGCACACATACAACATTGCTGGCAATTTCCTTGGTTACTCCGGTCATTTCGATGACTCTGTCATCGAGAAGGTCCGAAGACATCCTGATGTAAGCAGCTCATTTGACTCCCTTTCCCATCAGTTTCAGCTTCAGAGAGATGCCGATCTTGCTATCTCTGTAATTCCTTTGTTGTACGCCTTATCTCAGCTTCCTATTCGCGAGTGCCCAATCCCCGAACTGTCTTGATCTGGTTGCCGAGGGTCATAAGTGGCACACGTGATGCATCACTATCATTACTCTTATTGGAATTCCTTCACTTTAGTTAATCGAGAACTCATCGCTGACTCATTTTTGCACAGGTCGAGTATGTTGAGAGAGACTCTGTCGTCCACACTCTGGATGATACCGAGGGAGAGCTAGAGAAGAATGCCCCTTGGGGTCTCGCTCGTATCTCACACCGAAAGAGCTTGGGTTTCAGCGACTTCAACAAATACCTATACGCTACCGATGCTGGGGAAGGTGTTGATGTCTATGTTATTGATACCGGAACCAGCATCAATCACGTTGACTTCGAAGGCCGAGCGCACTGGGGTGCCACCATCCCAGCCAACGACGCCGACGAGGACGGAAACGGACACGGAACTCATTGCTCTGGCACTGTCGCTGGCAAGAAGTACGGTGTTGCTAAGAAGGCGGAAGTCTACGCTGTCAAGGTTCTCAGATCCAACGGCTCAGGAACCATGGCCGATGTCGTCAAGGGTGTTGAATGGGCTGCAAACGCACACACTGAGAAGGTCAAGAAGGGAAAGAAGGGCTTCAAAGGTTCTGCTGCCAACATGTCTCTTGGTGGTGGTAAGTCTCCCGCTCTTGACCGTGCCGTCAACGGAGCTGTTGAAGCTGGCATCCACTTCGCTGTTGCTGCCGGAAATGACAACGCCGACTCTTGCAACTACTCCCCAGCTGCTGCTGACCAGGCCATTACTGTCGGTGCTTCTGCTCTCGATGATTCTCGCGCATATTTCTCGAACTACGGAAAGTGCAATGACATCTTTGCCCCAGGTCTCTCTATTCTTTCCACCTGGATCGGTAGCCCATATGCCACCAACACTATCTCTGGTACATCTATGGCTTCCCCACACATTGCTGGTCTCTTGGCCTACTATCTTTCTCTCCAACCAGCTTCCGACTCTGAGTACGCCGTTGCTGCTATCACTCCTAAGAAGTTGAAGGCAAGCATCATCAGCATTGCCACCGAGGGTGTTCTGACTGATGTTCCATCTGATACCGCCAACATCCTTGCCTGGAACGGTGGTGGATCTTCTAACTATACCTCCATCATCAAGGCTGGTGGATATTCGGCTACTAAGGCTGACAAGCCTTCCAACATGCCCACCACCATTGAGCTCTTGGAAGAGGCCATCGAGAATGACTTCAACATGATCTCGGGAGAGATCGTCAAGGACACCAAGTCTGCAATGTCTAAGACCGAGAAGCTTTCCAAGAAGATTCAGAAGATGGTTGATGAGGAACTCCACGAATTCTTCGACGAGCTCAGCTCGTAAAGAGCTAATCAACATAACTCGGACGGCTATTTAAGATGTTAATTCATCGCCCTGGGACAACCGTCCCGGGGCTTTTCATTACAGTTTAAGCATGGGTCATGGGATCGGAGCTGGACGAGGGTTTCCTATTGTAGGCTGTATGCATTTTTGATTATAGGTTTCCTTTCGCCTCATATCATGGGTTTCTCTGTTGTGATGCAGAATAGATTCATTCTTGAATTGTAAGAATCACTCTTTCTCGCTCGCTGGCCTGTTGTGATTGGTGACCTACTTCCCGACGATCAGTAACAGACTTGTCCATGACTTGACCGCGGTTGGATTTTTCTTCTTGCGAGGAATCAGATTGTCAAGCTCGCACCCAGTGGTGCTATAGCTGTCTTCTAGTTGTACCTTGGGATTCATGGCGCTTATCCTACGGATCTCACGTCGAGATATATAGCTTATCTAGCTTTCGATGTTTGTAAATTCTTCCCCAATTTTAATCTTTTGAGAGCATATATATACTTGACGTGTAGGGATCTAGTTATTACGACCGATCCTACCAGACTTCTTACATACTTATATATACACTATTTGATTGTGCCATTGCGCGTATTGTGCTTATTATGTACGTTGCATCGTTATCCCGCGTGCACATTTATCTGGTAACATTTCAGAGATTTAAGACATGATTTATATTTCTTGATTTTTGAGCATTTCACGCCATCTCGTGCAAAATACTGTGTTTATTTCAATCATGTTGATTATAGGAGTTTTGGGGTGTTGGTTTTCGAGTTCCTCGGTTCCCTTTCCAAGGATTGAGAAGGACGGTTCTTGGAATTGTCTTGTGGCGGCTTAACCAATAAATGCACATAGATGTGTTAGTCAAGACACCTAGATCATTTACTGATGTTTTGAGGAGTTTTCTGCTGAATGAGCCGTGTCTGTCCTAGAACCGAATTTCGAGGTTCTGTTTCTCGAATCTGTAGAGTGTTCTGCGAGTCACGGAAAGTTGTGGCCGGTGTGCAAATTGCGGAAGACTCTGCTGCGTGGGGTCGGGCAGGTAATAGACCTGGCACGTCGATTTTTTCAAATCTACTTTATTCTCATATTTGAACTCAAGTCCATTGTCAATATCGATGTCGCGGGGTTCGTCGCATCCAAAGAGTTCTTCGTGGTAGTTCACTCTAGGACCCTTGGTCAGCGCTTTGGTAGGATAGGGAAAGGTCGGATGGCTAGTGACTAGCCCCGTGAGCTGTCCCATTGGACCGCTCACCATCTCGGTTTTCGTAACTCTGGTTCGAGACTACACTCACTCAGACGGATAGTTAGGTCTCGACCATGGGCCACCAGCGGTTGATTACGATTCAGAATTTCCTGTTTTCGAGAAGAGAGCAAGTGTTGGCTTTAATGGGGATATCGCTGATTAGTGCACCATCCTCTTTGATTATACCAATTCTTTTATGCAATCAAAAAATTCGCCTCATATATCTGTTCAACATTTATCTAATACATCATATACCAATCTTCATTTTCTGCGATGTGTTACTTTCAGAACGCATATGAGTATTCAACTATAAATTTCCCGTCTTATGTGTACGCGAAGAACATCTCAACCAAATACCAAGGCAGCTATCTATGGCAATTCATTTAGAGAAGTTTTCAAACATATGAAGTATTGATCTTCAATTCCACTTCAAGTCATTTCAGCATGATCAATTCCCCAAATAGATCCAACAGCTAATAAGTTGGGGTCGATGTAACGGTTTTAAGGGAAATCCTAAATGTATAAAGCTTCTAGGAGAGAACTTGATGTAGCACTGTTTCTGTGCTCCTAGTAAAATAAATAGCATCTGCCTTTGGCTTCGGTCATACCTGATTGTGTCGTCACGTGCCATAGAGCAAGATTGAACCGTGTCTTGATGTCTATGAGAAGAATGGACAAAGGTTGCCCCATAGGCTATCATAATCACATCGATTCTTGATATACGGTAGTTCATAGTAGCTTAGAACATTCGTATTTCGAAATCGTTGATTGGGCTCGTAGGTTTCATCGAGATCATGTGTTCATGTCCGCGATGGGCATGGCCTTTCAAGTTTGATCTCTTCAATTCATGTCTTGCCTTCATAGAGGCAATCTACACAACCCAAACAACAGCATCAGTATCCCCAAATCTCACAGACTAATTTCATACGGGCTTGTGTTGAGCAGAGCTAGCTCGGGGCACGCAAAGTCGCTCCTTCCTCGAGTTGAGGTATTCATTCTCATGAGAAACAGCTTGCTCGTGACAAACTTGGACGATCAATAATGGCCAAACAGCTTCTAGAAGTTATGGATAAGTTCAGATGGGACCTTAGGCGTTCCTTTTTCCTGAAGTCCTTTCGACTGCAAGGTTCGAAACATTTTGCGGTATATGATATAGTTAAGCTTCGCGCACAAGCACCCATCCCTCAGCATTTCACTCTATGGGAGCATATTCTGGACGGTAGGCTTTCGATATGGTCACAAAGTAGAATATGTTATCGTTGTTCTCGTGCCCGTTTCGTAATACCTAGAGGTTACGGGACTTCTTAGATGGCTCCTTCCTTCTTTCCAACGTTGGCGAGAATTTTTCTCAACGCCTTGGGCCGCTCCTTCCTTGGAGATGAATTTGGGTATATATACACCTCTCTCCCCTCCCACCTCTCTCTTCCTTCAACGTTCTCGTCTCACTTTTGGAAACTTCTGATACTGCCCCGCAAGCACTTGCATCGCATTCTAAGATACCAAATCAAACCCCAGATTCATTCTGGAACGAGTACACCCCACGAACATGCGACGAGAGAGCTCTAATCACCTCAATCATCGTAAATCAACATCATCAGTAAACAGCACACAAGAATCAATCAATCTCGATACTGCACGTCATCACGCCCAGACAGCAGCAATGTTGGCCTTCTTTCGAGCGCAGCAAAGAAGCAGCGCTGATTCGGGTCATAATGGCGGCGCTCCTTCGGGAAGTAATACAGTTAATCATGTCTCATCTACATTGCCTCAACAGACCAGCACACAGGATGCAGGTCGAGGTATCCGACGTCAGCAGAGCGTTCGCTTTGTTGGTCCTAACGGTCTAGAGGGCCGAGAGTCAATCGCAATGAGAGCGACTCATAGGCCAATTCAGCGACAACTCAGTTCTGCAACGCTCAGACCTATTGCGATGACTACAAATACACCTGTCCCAGCAGCCTATCGTCCTCCAAGCCGCTCATCATCTATCGGCAAGGCTTCGGTCAGCCAGATTGCAGAGAGTCTCGTCGCGGCAAACGTCTTCAAGCAATACTGCACCCATGAAGACGATGTCGCTTCTACACCTTCTTCATATCGTCGAATCCGACGATCTAAATCCATGTTCAGTCCCTTGAGGGCTCCTAGCATATTCTATACCAACGGAAGTCCCGATGAACCGGAGAGCTTCTCCATTGGAGGACACAATACCAAGTCACGCTCACACACTCCTACAGCCCAACATGAACAACCTGTAATGCGGGCACCTAAGTCGATGAACTTCCTTCGCGGTCATCGCCAGACATCTAACCCAAGGAACGACGCTGCCGTTCAGGAAGCTCGGGACAAGTTCTTTCGTGACACTCATCAGCAAAGACTCCGAGAGCAGCCATCCTTCCTCTCCAGATACAAAGCACAAAAACAAGAGAAGCGATTCACGAAGTCTGGCGGTAGCAGCAGTTCCAATAGCTATGGCATACCAAGCAGCTCCCCAGACTCCAACGGCCAAGCCAAAAAGTCGGGTTTGAGAATCGCGGCACGAAAGGCATCTAAGAGTATCAAGAATAAGTTTAAACGGGTTCTTGGACGAAACAAAGAACCAGCCATCATCCCGAATCAGCAAGTCGATGCACGAGAGACTCATGTTCGCCATTACAATGGCGATTCGAAGCCAGCACCAGAGCCAGAGCTCTTCGAAGGTTTCTCCGACATGCCTCATCCGGACACAGCATCATTGTCGCACGTAGCTTCGCGACTTCCATCCCTGCACACTACAGTCTCGAGCCAACAACTGCGATCTCATGCTGGCAGCGTTAAGAGCTTCACCAGCGATCAAAGTGAGGATAAGTCTCGAGCCACGAACGGGAACACCAGTGTCAACACCGTTCATAGTCAGGCAGCCAAAACACCGGTCGCTCGCGACCACCAACGGCTTTCGGTCATCAATGAAGTTGGTACTCATGTTCCGTCTTCTTCTTTCGATCGACCAAAGTATATGTACATGAACCAATGTTCCGCCTATCCCAGGCTTCATATTCCAGAAGGCTCCAGGATTCCTCCACCACCCCCACTCTCCGCCGATATCCCAAAGTTCGCAGATCCTCTTAGAAGCCCAGCATCTAAAGATCATGCTAAATTGGCTGAAGGCTTGATGCAAAAGCTCAATGCAACAAGACCTGAAGTGGTGCGAGAAAAGAAGGGAAGGAGAAGCGAGGAGAGCCAAGCATCGGCTAGGAGATCTTTCGAAGAATACCTCAAAGCAGTTGAAAACGGCAGCCAGGAGCGTCTCAAAGTATCTGGCAAGATCAGCGAGGACAATATGTTCAAAAAAGCTAGCAAGGCGACCGGACAGCACCTTGAACGCATTGAATCTTCTCGCCAATATAGTAACTCCGCCACAAGCAGTCGAGAGAACTGTACCCCACCCACCATACGATGTGTACCACCAAGCATCAGTAGCCGTGGGCAAGGATCCAACAGCAGTTTTAATCAATGGAGTGCACCCGATTCAATGCACTCTTCTAGCGACAAAGTCGTAGCTCATAAAAGAGCTCTTAGAGATATATCCAACAAGTCTACAGGTCAACTTCAAGGTCTGGCTGCAGACGATGTATTCTCTCCCAAGGAGAGATACAATAACAAAGAAAATATTGCTATCACCGACCAACTTGCTCGGAATGCATTACAAAGATCACCTGAAAGACACTCATTCGAGGGGAACACCCAAGCATACCTCGATCTTCCAGACTCTCCAGATGGCAAGTCTCCACAAGAGATCGCTATCCGCAATGAGCCCTTCGTTCCAGGAACCAAGGTTGTTCGTGACGCACGATCAACATTCTTTGGTGGTTCTACCTATACAATCCCGAGAATAGCCAGTCCATTCCGTCGTGCTATGGCCGAGGTCGGTCAAAACTCAAACACGAACTCAACTGAAACACCATTGTCTGGCGTTCTTCCTCCCTTGAAAAACCCTCTCTTCTTGGGCCCTCTACATGAGCTTGCAATGGGCTGCAGTGTCCAAGCACGTTGCGCGTCGGGGGCCTATAGCGCAAGCATATACTCCAGAACGACAGGTGGTCATACTATTCCTGCCGCAAACAGTGTTACTTCTCTTCCTCTGACCACCACAGAGGTACCCGAGATGCCTCTCCATCCCACAATGCCTGGTGATGCGGTCATCATTGAAAGTGCTGTCTATCAACCCCGCAAGCCTAGCGACAGTGGCCATGGAGTTCCAGGCTCTGGAAGCTCCCAAGAATGGAAAAATTGGATGTCCTCAGAGGTCTCAAAACTTGAAAGGGCCAAAGAGAGCACCGGTACTTCTACGTACATCAACTACGCCTTACCAACCATGCCGAAGTCTTTCCATGCAGGTCATGTGAGAGAAGTTGCCCAGATCAACAGTGACGATGTCGAGGTCACTCAAAGAAAGGAGGCGGTTGCCAAGCAGCCACTTGGCCTCATTCAACAGCAGAATCCAAACATTCAGAACCAGCCACTCAAACCGATTCTCAAAAAGACATCTACAGTGTCTTTCGTTGAGAACACTGAGCCTCGCGATGCCTTTGGCATCCCCATTGCTCCTCCATTGCCACCACCAATCCCTCCACGCTCGCCTTTGCGCAACAAGAACAATCAATCAAAGGCATCTGTCAATACCACCACTCCAGGCCAGACACAGAGTGCACCAAACTCACCGTCCAAGATCCCAAGCTTGCGCGGGAGAAACGTGCTTCACAAACGAAACACTTCGCAGGCTACACTTCGCAGCGTCGGAAGTGCCAGCGTTAAAAGTGTTGAAACTCCAACCAAGCCCGTCAAACGCTGCTGCCATGCTTGCAGCAATGCTAGCACGCCAACCCGCCGCGGTGGTTTGGCCGTAACTGCTGAGAAGCAAGTCAGCTTTACATCTACGAACTCGAAGGACAGAATTACAGGTAATGTTACAGGTACAGAGAACATCAGAACAGAGAATAGCAGAACAAAGAATCAACAGAAAGAATACAAGCATGATACCTACGGAACGGATGGAGCAGGAGTGCTCGGTCAGAAAGTCATTGCTGGGGAAGCTGATGTTCAGGCGAGCGGGGGTAAGAAAATGGTTGAATGGTTTCTGAGCACCAGAAGAAAAAGAATTGCCAGTGAGAGTGACGACATGTCAAGTGGTGCTTTCCTCTGATTCGTTTGCAGGAAATGTGTCTAGTGCATCGCGAACTTCCAACGTATCGAACGAGTCCAAAACGTCTAATATGTCGAACGAGTCGAATGAGTCTAGCAAGTCTAATGAGTCCAGAACGTCCAACAAGTCCAACAAGTCCAACAAGTCCAGCAAGTCTAGCAAGTCTAGCAAGTCTAACAAATCCCAAAAGTCCCAAAAGTCGAACAAGTCTAGCAAATCCAATAAATCCCAGAAGTCGAACAGTTCCAGCAAGTCCAACAGAAGTATTGAGGTGTTGACGGGAAATGTAGTGAGGGCCTCGATGTGGCTGCTTTTCTTTTTTGATCGCTATGGGAGAGGATCGTTCATGCAGCACGTGAATAAGTATTAAAGGGGAGGTTGGGGTTTTCCAATGCGGTTTTACAATTGTCTGTTTATGGTTGGATGATGCTTTTGGGTATGAGTATCACATCAAGAACCGATTTTCAAAAGTATTATTAGGTTGGTGTCGGTTTTTGTACTCCCTTGAGCTTGGGTATTAGGATGGATAAAAGTATCAATAAATGCAGTAATGGTGTTTAATTGTGCATTGTCTTGAAGTGACTAGTATGCATTGCTCTGTACGCGAGTAAAGGTATTAGTGTGTAACAGATTTTATTCCTGGCCATTTCTACAACTCGAACGCCATGTCTCAAGATCCGTATTCAGTCCTGCTATCTCATTTACAATCATCAAAGCCGATGCTCGGAACTCGCGTCTATCTACTCCCATGAAGCTTTTTCTGATGTCTCAACAAATTGTCCTCCCTTGAAAATGACCTCCCACATCCGGAAACAGGGCACGAAACTTTGATTCTGGACTCCTTCCGCGTATGCCGGGCTTTTGTATGCCGAATGAGATCTTTATTGGTAGCGAATGTAGTAGTGCAATGAGATGCGGTGCAGGAAATTGGTTTGGTGTGTATTTTCATGTGTTTCCTGGTCAGATTTATGGTGAGAGTGAGCACAGGGCAGAGTTTGTTTGTATGAGGTGTGTAACCAGTTCAGATGATAGGAAACGTGCTTACCTTAACACACACGGACGATCGAAAGTCTTGGAACAATACTGACATCGATGCTGCCGAGTGGTGGATGGGGTAGGTGTGAAGGTTGTTGGTTGACTTGCTGGAGTAGGTGATATAATGGCTGATGGAATTGGGTCATCGGCGAGGTAAATGTCTGGTACTGAGAAGGGAAGGATGGTAGGTTGTAATAAGAGTGTTGCCATTGTTGGGGCGTGTCTGGAAGTTGGCCATCCCAAACTGAATCATCTGAGTCTAGACCACCGCAACCAGCGAGGCCTAATGCTCCGTACACCCTGTCCTCTAAAACCCGTAGTTCGGCCTCTAATTTATCGTGTGAGTTATGAAATTGATGGAACTTGCCCTCCATACTATAGAGCATACTTTCAAGACGAGATATCTCATCCATACTATCAATGTCGTTCATCTTGGTAGCAATCTCGAGTCTTACTCTAGAGCACTCAAGCTTCCTATCGAGAACTTCGCACCAGTTGTCATGGACTTGCTTTCTTTTGGCACGAAGTTGTTGTCTTGCATCAGTATCCGGACGTTCAAATTTCCGTACCTTATGCACTGTAAGTCCATGTTTCATCTCACTCAACATGCTCCGACATTCGATATCATAAGAGTCTGTCGTATTGGCATCTTGGATGTTGGATGTGGAATCGTCGTTGTCGTCCATCTGCTGCTTGGAAGCGTCATGTTTGGACGTATTTCTAGCTTGCTGGTTGTCTGTGACCAGACCGCATAGGAGAGCCAATGTGGCGGTTGAGCCTAGTTGTATCCAGGGCAGACTGCTCTCTTCTTCTTTATCATTGTCGGCGGGACCGTCCTCTACTGGAAATGGCAATCTAACAGTCGAGAGATTGAGCTTGGCATGATCTCCCAGCCCTAAATCGACAATCTATTCTTCCTACCATCGTGAATCCGCATGTCCGAGATCGCAAGGTGGAGCATCGGTCGAATTGGAGTCTGGCCTCGTAGATACAATCGTATAGTTGCTGGATGATTCTCCTCGTTGGAGAGTATTATTATCGCTTGGAACAAGAGCTGGTCCAAGACTCCAGATGGGTAGAGGCGATTCAGCCTCATCATGAGAATTGTGAGGCAGCTGCTCATGTGACTCCAAATCCAGAAGGGGGAGGTCATCATCGCTGTAAGAAATGAGCAGTTGCGAACACTGAGTTTTCTGGGAGATTCTCGCCTTATCTCTGAAGGGTGTTGATGCGAACCATCCCGAGGAGAATTGTACGCACTATCGGACAAAGCAAGACTGGTTATAATTCGGAGCAGGAGCAACACGGCTGGATAGACGAGCTTCATCTTTAGATGGTCAAATTCGAAGAATTGAGGACTAATTGGAGTAAAATCCTTGGTTTTCTTCTTAAGTATGGACAAGGAGAACAATAACTCGACGATATAATGTGTGCTTGATAAACAATTCGTCTTGTCGAGATGGGGATCATTTTGGTGGAAAAACTCGATGCAACTTCAACGGGAATCTGTGAGTACGATTTAGAAAGGAGGCCGCCCATTATGCATGCAGGAGTGTATGCATAGGGGCCTTGCAACTGAGGCAAAAGAACCGAGATCAGACAACTAGTCACGTGAACGGCTATCGCTGCCTCACCTTACCTAGGTAGGTAATTAAGAATGCGAGACAAGCTACATGAATTGCTTGAAAACTGCCTTCCCTTGTACTATGTCCTGTTGCATCCAAAAAGAAAAAGAAAATTGTCTGTATAAAACTTGGTTTTAGCGAGATAACGCTGATGCTGAGGTTTGATGGTGTGGATGGAATCAAGCTGTTGTTGATTAAAAGATCCCCTTTCTCAATTACGGGCTTTATCCGATATTTTTAGTTGATAGACATTGCCTGCTACGTCTGGCTTCTCGCTTGCGGAGTCTTCATCGGCAAATTCATGTTGTGACCAGCGTTTGGAAACCAAAAAACCGTATCATCTCCAAAAAATATTGAAATAAAAAAAACTGCAAAACTCCGGGGGCACCGACCTATAGTCGGTGCCCCCATAGAAAACCCGGCAGGTGTGAAGCCGGGTTTTTGAAGACCACTGCGGTTTCGGGACGCTTAGGAAATGCTGGTAACCATTAGTTTTAATTTGTTAGATTGGGTTGGATTACTTACGTGTTTATTTAGCGTCCCTTGTTAACCTTGTCTGGCATACGACAGAGGTTATGCAACTTTTGCTTATTTAGTTATATACGAGAAGGAAAGCTAGAACCACGCTAGTGATCCATGTGAGAGCCGAGGCGAGGAAGCGCAGGTTGGCGGCAGCAATAATATTGAGAATTCCTCTGTATCTAATGCCTGAAATTGTTGAAATCGCTGCCATGTCATGTATCTGCGGGCTGCAAAAAAATGTAACATTGCACCAATAAGAATAGGCACCAGTTCTGGTGGGCTCAAATATTGTGCCATAATCTCAAAAGATACTCAAAAACAATAGCGTTCTAATAAAGGGACTAGGAAGGGGAGACTTCCTCTCCGAGATACAGTCACAACAGCGTTGCAGGACAGTAAGGTACAATAGTCCTAACATTCCCTTACCCTGAAGGTTCAATGGAATTCCATCCGTTCTTTCCTTGGCTGGGGTAAGAGTTCATATAATACGCAAGCAATCCAACAATACGCTTAGTCTATGAGAATGTCCAATGCTTGATATCGAAGTGTTTTCCATTGTCAAACGCCATCCTATGTACAATATGTTGTCTGTCTCGATCGACCTCGTTCTTCCACTATTCATTCGAATCATTTTAATCATCGTACCCGGAAAGAGGCTTCCTCGGTGTTGTAGGGACTGTAATCATATTAGCATCCAAACTCAGGCAGTTTCTCAAAGTAACAATCATACTTGGGTATGTGAGGGGTATTTCTGGTCTCTTCTGGTCCCCGAGCATCCTTCTAATAGGCGGCACAACAACAATGGATACAGGTCCCATAGTACCAATGACGAGAGAGTAGAAGATCGCCGGCTTTTCAGTTGCAGCCCATCGCATATACCGCAGAGGTTGCGACCAGAATCGAGGAAGAGCAGACATCGTGGCTGAACGAATTAGCAACCTTCGCGGTAATAAAAACACCTTTACCTACTCAATTGGCTGTATGCAACGTCTCCTCAAATCTCTTGTTGTGTTGCAGAAGTGTTGCAGACCTGGGACTTCAGATCATGCTTGACGTTCGAGTTGAAGTGGAACTCGGAATAGCTAAATCACGTGCAGCTAGGACCCCTGCCGTACCCGAAGGCTTGGCATTGCATACGTTTCCTAAAGCTACAGGACGCGCAATGACAGAGTGAGGAATCGCTGCAAGAACAACAACGACAATGAGGTGGTTACTTTCTTTTCTCCTACTCGGGCTGCTGTCTGTGGTGCAGGCAGCAAGCTCCAGTGGAAACAAATTATTGGTTGTGCTTGAGGAATTGGCGGAGAAGTCGAAATACTCGAAATATATTGCTGACTTGGAAGGTAAGGACAACCTAGCATATTCTTGATTCTACAGCATACTAATATTGTGCACAAATACAGGCAGAGGATTTTCAATCACTTTCGAATCACCGAAGAGTGACAAAGTTGCGTTGTTCGAACTGGGCGAAAGAGCTTATGATCACGTCTTACTGCTGCCCACCAAGGCAAAAGGTATACCACAGAGAATAGGAGGACAAGATCACTGTACTGACGTATGACAGGCCTCGGACCAGCTCTCACTCCAAAGCTTCTACTCGATTTTATCAATGCTGGCGGCAACATTCTTTTAACGCTCTCATCCTCCAACCCCACCCCGACTTCCCTTGTATCACTCCTTCTCGAGCTCGACATCCATCTTCCTACCGATCGCAGCGCCCTCGTTATTGATCACTTCAATTATGATACCCTAAGCGCTGCTGAGAAACACGATGTGGTTCTCATCCCAAGACCAGATGCCATCCGACCAGATGTCAAGAACTTCTTCAGGGGAGAAGGCAAGGGAGGAGAGGTCATTGCATTCCCTCGAGGTGTTGCACAGGAAATGGGGAACACAAGTCCTTTATTGACTCCAATCCTCCGAGCTCCTCGCACCGCATACTCTTACAATCCCAAGGACGATGTCGAGGGCGTGGAAGATCCATTTGGTGTTGGACCCCAACTATCATTGGTCACTACGATGCAAGCCAGAAACTCTGCTCGCTTCACCGTCATTGGGTCTGCAGAGATGCTTGAGGACACTTGGTTTGATGCTAAGGTCAAGCGCAGTGTGGGCATGGGCGGTGTCGGGACTGATGCGAAGACGGTCAAGACCGCCAATCAAGCTTTCGTCAAGGAAGTTACCGGCTGGACTTTCAACGAGATTGGAGTTCTCAAGGTTGGAAAGATTGAGCACTATCTCAATGAGAATGGTGTTAAGAGTAACATCACTAACCCTAAGATCTACAGAGTAAAGAACGATGTGGTAAGTGCACTGCTGCTCTATGGGCTAATGATTAGCTAACAAAACCTCAGACCTACGAGATTGAGCTCTCCGAATACTCCTGGGACAAATGGGTACCCTTCACTCCCCCCGCAGGCGATGTTGTACAACTCGAATTCTCCATGCTTTCCCCTTTCCACCGTCTTCCTCTTACCCCAGCCACAACAACTAAGAACTCGACTATCTATACCGCCAGCTTCCGCCTCCCAGACCAACACGGAATCTTCAACTTCAAAGTAAACTACAAGCGACCCTTCCTGTCTAACGTTGAGGAAAAGAACACAGTTACCGTCCGGCATTTTGCACACGACGAATGGCCACGGAGTTGGGTCATTAGCGGAGCGTGGCCATGGATTGCTGGAATTGGCGCTACTGTTACTGGGTGGGTGGCGTTCGTTGCTTTGTGGTTGTGGAGCAAACCCGTGCCATTGAAATTGACGACTAGCGGGAAAAAGGTGCAATAGATGCTGCGAGGAGTAAGAAACGAAAAAGAAATTTAGGTTATGGGCGGGGAACTCTGTATCTGTATAAAATAAGTTCAGACAAAAAGTGTATAGGACTAGCATAGATGCAATGTCCATGGGGTTCCTGGGGCATTTCCGGGTTCAAATATGTTCAATATCTAGGTCTATGATTCGGATTGGCCCCTGACGATCAGTTGTGCATTTGCGGTATTATTATTGCATGCTGTAGTTCGCAGCTCCAACTTAAAATCTAGGTCATCACGATAGGGGCGAGGTCTTGGCATATGCATCTTGGAGTCAGTGCGTAGCTTTTCAGTGAACAAATGGCCTACCATATCGACAGAGACATGGGTTGTATTTCTGGGCATTTTCAAAACCGTCAATTCACGCCAAGTGGCGCACCCAAATCTGAAGGAGTTGGGATAGTGATAATTTCCACCATCAAATATGAGGATGATTCTTGCCAATCGCTGGCCCTGTGCGCACACCATTTCAAGGTTGAATTCTGCATGCAACTCTACACAAGTGCTATGAGGCTTAAATAGCTACCTCTTTTTTCAAATTATCAGTCCTGCCATGAATTCATTTCATACTAGCTTCATTTTGCGTTGCATCCCCTGATACTGAGGACAGCCACAGACAGTTACTTCATTTTCCATGTATTTCTGATCTAGCCGCCTTTTTCTTCTCGTTCTCTCCATGAATATCTTCATCATGTATTCGTACACTTTCGTCCTTCTCCTATTGTTTTTCCAAACGCACGTTTTCGCACAAACAGCAGGCTTCGATGTGATCACGGCTCCTACTCAAGACCAAAATGTTGCCGCCGGGTCTATTCTAAACATTGTTTGGGAGCCTTCAGCTTCTTACTCAGGAACTGTCACCTTACAGCTCCTCGAAGGATCTACACCAGCTACACTAGCACAAGGAGATGTCATCGTAGGCACGTTGCGCATTGTCTTTACATTTAGTAGAGCTAGCACTAACAAAAGCCGCAGCTGGAGTGCAGAATTCGGCGGGACAATATAGTTGGAGCATTCCGAGCGGTATTCCTAGTTTCGCCACTTATGGAATTCAGCTCTTCCTAGATTCCGATAAGACAGTCTTCCAGTATAGCTTTCCTTTCCATATTACGAAATCGGCATCGGGGACAACCACTGTGACGGCAAGTGTAGCTACTACTACTCAGACTCCAACCCCGACTCCGTCACAATCACAAACTCAAACCCAAACACAAACCCAAACAACGACACAAGTAGTAGCGACCCATTCAGCGTCTGCTCAGTCTCCGTCGAATTCTTCACCTTCATCAACCCCAACTACATCTGCCAATTCGCAACATGTCCCTACATCGACAGACACGCTGGGATCTGGAACGTCGTCTTCGTCAGCATCTTCTCAAACAACGTCACTTACAACATCTAACACACCCTCAACCATTCTTCCAGACGCTTCCTCCTCCTCCCTGCTATCCACCAGTTCCTCAACTCTAGGGCCTGCATCCACTTCTTTACCAATAGTCGCAAACCCGAAATCAGGGCTCACAAAAAGCGCCAAAATAGGCATCGGTATAGGTGTCGCTTTCGGCGTTGCCTTGATTGTCGGTATTGTTGCTTTTGCGTTTTGGTGGGGCATGAGAGCTGCTGGGAAGAAAGGTAAGGATAATGATAATGGGGATGGGAATGAAAAGGTAGAGTTAGGTGCTGGTGAGATTCGAGCGAGGGAATTGGACGGAGATGTGAATAGGGGTTGGCCGTTGGCTGATGAGGAGAAGGCGGAATTGGACGGTGTGGTAAGGATAAATAATGTGGTTGAGATGGGGATTGGACGTCAGGATAGGGCGGAATTGGAGGGTAGGAGGAGGTTTGAGATTGGATGACACGGTATAATGTGTTGAGAACATGTTTTGCTCCATTGGTATGGAAAAGTAGTTGAGAGTGAAACAAGCACTTGAAAGTATGCTCTAGATTTTGAAGCTTGGGCCTGTTTAGTTTGTGAAGGATATTCAGTCCCCGAGATCAAGTCTGACGGTTCATTCGACCACTAGTTTATTATGCGAGGTGATATCCTGAAAATTAGAGAGAGGCGCAGATTTTGGGAACTGAATGCTATTCGACATCGATGCTTTAGTTGCCCGAGTCGAAAGCAGCATTCGTCGTCCTCCCGGATGCGCACATAGCGGGATTCCCGAATCTGTCTAGCGTCCGCCGCGGAATGTAATGCAGCGTTATGAAATTTGTGCACATGGGGTTGTGTCCAGAAATGGAGGCGGCCGACAGGGTACTTTGCTTTCCTAAAAAGGGAAGCTTGATGCAGCCTCGGTTCCGCAAGGCTATCGAGGTCTAGATTCAGCTCGGTTACAGCTTTCGAGGGGAAAGTATTAGCGGGCACGTGAGCGTAAGCAGAAATCGAAGCGATGGCATTTCCTCCTTTCTTGAAGTCTTGACTCTTGATCTATGAATGCTCGCTCCATAGCTTCTGGACCTTGGAAAAAAGAACTTCCGCAGTCCAATCCCTCTAAAATTCTCTACTCTATTGTGTTCTTCTCAAAGGGCCATCTTCGATTTATCTCAGCTCGAAAGAAACATTTTTTCAATTCATGCAACAAGCAGCGAGTGAAAACCATAGACAAGGACTACGGTGCCAACACTACCAATACAGTACAAGGCATCCCCAAGCAGTTTGTTTTGCTTCTCCATTTCAACCTTCACCAATGAGCATCTCAGCCTCGCAAATATCTGCTGAGCCTCGGATGAACATTCAGCCCGGCCCCACGCCCTGCAAAAGGCCGAAGAAAGCTTTCCGAGCACCAAAGGACACCTAGGAATTCCAAAGAACAGCGACAGATTCCGTGCTACGCCATGATGAATCGGCGGGAAGAATGTCCTCTTATCGTTCTCGCTCTCTCAATCTTTCACTGGAGAAGTACCAAGGTACCAAAATAAGGTTTGATATTCGGCTCGCCCTGCCGAAAATACCAACGCACTGTCACCCCTTGATCCTCTCTTCATTTACCCACGCGAGCGCCCTCCGAAAAGAGCTAAATCCGGAGAGATATGAAGCCGAGTGTAAAAAGTGGCCCGCTTGAGGGCGAGGAAGCAACGGCACCACCTGTTTACAAAATGTCAATGATGCCCACCTTGTAAGGTATCGTGTTTCTGTTTCGTGCTATTTCTATTCTAGAAGACTTTTCACAAGTCCTTCCTGCTGGATTTGGTTCGGAAGTCTTTTTCCGTTCATCAGGCTGCGCGCTAGCCTTGCCACTGGTGTCAACACTCTGTTTTATACCTTTGGCACTTCCGTTTTTCACGTCCTCCCTCTCTACTACATCTTCGCTCGATTAGTACCGATATGGCTTCGATTCTCTCTACCGTCGTGGAAATCGTGGCTCGAAAGACCCGCCATGATGCTCTTGCCGAATGCACCATCGATACTTGCCCTATTTCCAGCTCGTATTATTTTTATCGCGTTTCTTTATCAGCAAATGTAGCCTTCCTAGTGCTCTTCTCGATGTCTTTAATAGGATTTATTGCCACATATGCCTTCACGCGTCGAGCTTTCGGTTTTACAGTTGCCATGACATCCGGCGTAATCCTTGAGGTTATTGGATACGTGGGACGAATCAAGAGTCATGACAATCAGTGGCTACAGGATGGATTCTTGATGCAGATTGTATGCTTGACGATTGCGCCCGCTTTTATGGCCGGTGGTATATACTTGTGTCTGAGGAGAATCGTCTACGCTTTTGGACCAGAGAATTCTCGAATTGCTCCCGAGTCATATACCAGAATCGTACGATGGGCCCTCTCTCTTAAATGAAAATTATAGCTAATAGACGTTATAGTTCATTCCCTGTGATCTTATGTCCCTTCTGTTGCAAGCTGCCGGCGGCGGCATTGCATCTGCGGCTACACACACGAACAAATCCCCAACCACTGGCGACAACATCATGGTTGCAGGTCTCGCGTTCCAAGTCTTCACCCTCGGCGTCTTCATAATCCTCTGCCTCGACTTTGCTATCCGCACACGCAGACGCTACAAATCGATGGGCCAAGATGCATTCGACCAGAACCCACTCTTTATCAAACTCCGCCACTCTTGGATCTTCAAAGGCTTCCTTGTCGCTCTAACCTTGGCCACAATCTGCATCTTCTGGCGAAGCGTATACAGAGTTGTCGAATTAGCCGAAGGCTGGACTGGACATCTTATCAGACAACAATGGTTGTTCGTGGGATTTGAGGGGGTCATGGTTATTGTGGCTTGTTCTGCGCTGAACATTTTCAATCCAGCTTTTGCATTTAAGGAGGCTATGGAGGGGTTGGGTGGAATTGGGAGTAAGAGGAAGCTGAGGAAGGAAGAGAAGGCGAGGGAGAAGGCCGCGGGTTCGCAGGTTGTCAGTGGCAGTAATAGTGATGTTGAGGGGGTGAAAGTTGATGCTTGAATGATAGAAAGGTGATAGAGATAGATGAAGGATATGACTTAGATACCAAGATAGACATCGGCATTCAGCATTGTGTTTAGATTATGAATATAAACGTTAACGTTATATGTTTGGATGGATATCTTCACTTTGCTTTTTGACATTGTTTAGAAAGCATCTCTTGAGAGTAGCCGATTCATGGGTGTGCAGATAGTAGTAGATAGCTTCAATGGAGACTCTAAATACATGAGGGACAGCCCACTTATATACGCAAACTAATTTCCAAGATGTGGAAGTAGCAGAAACCCCTGATACACAACATGAGCTTCAACAGCATTGTGACCCGCGGAATGAAACATAAGCTTGAACTCGTATTATATAATAATGGGATGAAGCCCGGAATTTGAAGACGAGAAATGGAGCTAGAAATTGAAATTTGATTGATCATTGCTGTGAGAGCGAAGCGGGGCGCGAAAAGTGGGAAGAGAAGAGAGTGGGATGGGCTCGGGAAAGCTCCGGCTGTGACGAGGTTTCGTCGGATCATGCTGACTTCTAAGTTCTCACGAGCCGCATGCCATTTGTCCCAACATTCCTATCGTCTTGTGATGCGATGGCTGAGTGCATCCTCGATTTCCAGAGCGCGATGCGTCATGCTATTGGGCTTGAAGCGAGCTGCAATGCTGCAGTGCCGCTTTCTTGCACTGCCCTCAAGCCTCATAGCCATTATTCCACGCCCTCTTTCTCTCGAGGCAGAATGCAGGAACTGGGTGTTGATGATGCCTCTAGGCGTTCAAGAAGACCTTTCTTGAAAGCCTTACACGGCTGAACAGTCGTCGGCTGTGACTGCTATCCAAAGTAGACCGGCTACTTATTTCGCACTACGCGACTTCTTTAGTCTTTATTTCTGAAGCCTCGTGTATTTGTTTCCGCGAAAGAAATCGTTTATGCTACAAAGTTACCTTTGCAAAGTCGTGTCACGATGCTCGATCCGTTCTCGGCACTCAGCCTTGCCGGCAACATCATACAATTCATTGACTTCGGTTCTAAGCTCATCTCCAATAGCATCGAGCTATATCATTCAGCAGATGGCGCCTCTACCAAGAACTCCGGGCTTGAATCAATCACAGCTGACCTCCAACGCATCAGCTCAAGTTTAGAGCAGACAGGCTAAGACGAACTTCAACTTTCTTCCATGGCAACAAGATGTAAAAAGCAAGCAGATGACCTGCTTAAAATTCTTCGGGACTTAGCGGACAAGGAACCGAAGAAATTCTGGAAGACGATGCTACAAGCATTGCGAACGGTGTTGAAGGATAAGGAAATCCATGCCAGCGAGGTACGACTCGATCAATTCAGAAGCCAGCTGATGCTACGACTTGTCAGAAGTCTTAGGTGAACAGTGCCTTCCCTTGTCTACCATCCGCACTAACATTAGAGTGTAGTACCAATACTTCTGAAATCAATCAGAGCATCCAACAATTGACACTGGTGCATGCTCAGATTGGTGTGAACTCCGAAAATCACCTCAGTGACCTGAAAGATGACCTTCTTAGAACTATGAAAAAAGTTGAAGGAAGCCAGGAAAGCTTGGAACAGCTCGGAACACAAATCAAGTCCTTCCTGGCGGAGGGCGGCAAATTAGCAAGACAACAAGCCGTACTTACAAGTTTGGCCTTCACGACTATGACCATTCGGAGACCAAGGATTGTGGAAGCACGTACTAAAACGTTTGAATGGATGCTGGCGGAATCCTCGGATGGCACACTAGCTCCCACGAAATTTCCGCATTGGCTTCGCCACAGCTCGGGGATCTATTGGATCGCTGGCAAGGCTGGCTCGGGGAAATCCACGCTCATGAAATACCTTGTGAAGCACGATGAAGTGAATAATCACCTTCTAACATGGGCCAATCCACTGAAGCTTGTCACTTCTTCATACTTCTTTTGGGGGGCCGGTAACGAGCTGCAGAAATCACAAAGCGGACTTCTTCGGTCGCTGCTTTACGATATTATACGCCAATGCCCTAACCTCATTCCAGATGTGTTGGGAAAGATTACCTCGGATACCTCCAACCCAGGACCTGAAGATGTCCATTGGAGCTTACCATATTTGATGGACGTCCTGGAGTGGTTACCTCAACAGCAGCCCTTTCCTGCGAGGTTCTGTTTTTTTCATTGACGGTTTGGACGAATACGAAGGTGATCCCGTTGATCTCATTAACGTTCTTCAAAAGCTCTCAACTTCGCCTGCTATCAAACTATGTGTCTCCAGCAGGCCTTGGACGGAAATTAAATCAACTCTTCGGGTTGGTTTAGATGAAAGAATAATGTTTCAAGATTTTACCAGGCAAGACATCTAAAATTTCATCCACGATCTCTTAGAGCCGGGACCCCTATTTCGCTAAGAGAGCGTTAATGGACGACCTCTATCAACAATTAAAGCTTGAAATCCTGAATAGAGCACGAGTTGTTTTTCTCTGGGTATATCTCGTCGTTCGTTCTCTCCTGCGAGGTCTGAGGCACGAAGATACATCTTCCGATCTCCAAAGGAGGCTAGCACACTTTCCGCCAGATCTCGAAAACTTTTTCAAACAAATGATGGACGATATCGAGCCAGTATATCACTTTCAAACGGCTCAGATACTGCAAATGTGTCTTGCAGCGGGCGAAGCTTTACCTTTGCACACTTTCTCGTTCCTTGAAGAGGAAGCCCAGAACGAGCAATATGCACTTCTCGCTATAACCAAGCCATGGAAACAGAAGAAACTTGATAAGAATAACGCAGTTACTGAAAAAAGAGTTCACGCTCGCTGTCGAGATTTGGTAAAGATTTCGCCTGAAGAAAGGCCCGGGAAGCATCCGATTTTCTTAGTTAACTTCCTTCGTGGGACCGTCAGAGAGTTCTTGTTGACAAAAGACATGCGAGAATTGCTCTCTAGGTGGGCATCTCCGTTATTTAATCCCCACCTAAGCTTGTGCCGAGCATCGGTTGCTTGGATGAAAGTTCTCCCTTGGCCGGCAGAAGACTCTCGCTCATGTATTGAAGAGTGCCCGTTTTATGCACGGCAGCTGGAAGATAGAAATACCCATACAGGAGTTGATACAGCCTTGATAGAAGAGATGGACAAATTAGCCTACTACCACTGGGCCGATCCAATGATGGGAATGCCCAAGGCTTCTGGCGCATGGGAAAAGGGGTGGATTTTTACCTTAGCTTGCCAAGCAGGGCTTTCTGTTTATGTTAATCAAAAGCTCAGACAGTCGCCCGATGATATCATATCCAAGTTCGGAGGACCAGCTCTTTACTGCATCCTACTCCGTCCATGGGGAGCATTAACCGGGGCATTTCAGGATCTGGATATTGAAAAGCTTCGGATCCTTTTGAAGCACGGCGCCAATCCGGAGGCTATCTACAAGGGGACCACGGTCGGGAAGCACTTCCTGAGAAGTTGCGCAGAAAAGTCTGCTCGTGCAAACCGCAAAACAAGAGCATCTTGGGCAGAGGCGATTCGGCTGCTACTTGAGCATAGAGCTAACCCTAATGTCGTAACTAAAGAGTCATACGGTGATGCACGCTCGAACCTTTTTTTGGAGGTGCATGGTAGCCGCCAGACAAAAGCTGTTGCATTTATTAGACAGTGCTGTCCAGACCAGGCACCAATGCTAGAGGACGTGCTCGAAAACCAAAAGAAATCCAGAATGCCCAGCAGCTGGTCTCCTTATAGTTGGATTGGATGGAAATAAATTTCAGAATCCTTGATTCTCACTCAATGGGTCAACTTGGATCCCTGCCAAACCACCCACATCGGGTCCACATCAGTGTTAATGTGATTCAAATCTGCAAGCCATGTTTTCTCGAAATAATATCATCATGCCTTCCATCGTCATTGCTTGTTTACAACGTGAGGAAGCAAGCGACCTTGGCTGAGAGAGGCAAGGGAATAGGGTGATTGATATCTCGCTTTCGTCTTTCCACTCCATGCATCGTCGAATGGGTTCGATATCACGAGAATAGTGATGCGCTCAATTTTTTCCCAACTTTTGTCCACGTCTTGGATGTTTGCTATTAAACGTCATTACTGGGCGTTACTCTCAACTCCGAAACAAGTTCTGAAATTATTTCTCTGCTTCAGCTCTCTGTTTTGTTGTAGCCACTTCTGAGTTTGGAAGTAGAGCAAGCAAACTCTACATGCGACGACTTCATCGCAATGCTTGCCCTTCAAAGAGCTGCTCTCATTTTGAACTTCAAGGCGATCAAGGCGATCAGTATCGTAAAGAAAACTGATAGAGCACGTGAACTTACGGTTTGAATTCCGTCATCCTACATTCATTTTAGAAGAATGCATGGCAAAGTGTCCGCAGTCCAATCTCAAATTCAACATTAATGTCTACCAATAAGTTAAGATCTACTCTCGCATCCAAACATCTGTCTCCACATTTGCATATCCACGCCGTACCAGCACGCACATAATTAACATGTAAAGCCCAGTGCTACCAGAAAGCGAAGGCCTGACAGACGAGTGAGTTCACAGTTTCGCCATGTCGAACTTTTAGCAAGGAAAAAAACCTTCCAGCTCCGAGCACGGATGTCTGGATGGGTTTCACATTACATCGAATCGTCGTCCTGTCAAGACATAATTAGCACATGTCTTGCCTTCCTCATGTAATGCCTTCATCACTTGCGAGAGTATGGCTTACACTTTGCTCTAGCACTCACCAACAGATTTACAACTTAGGCTTCCACTTCAAATGAGAATCGACCGAGGGTAAATAGCATGGGTGAACGTGGGTATAGTGTACACAGCAATCGTATGGTCTGTTATTTTGTCAGTATCGATACCTGGACCGGCATTGCGTTCAATGAGCAAGGAGAAATAACACATTGGATCGAAAAAGAGAGAGAGGTAGGTGAATGACGTACACGCCATTGGCACAACTGGCTGCACAGTTCGGAATACTACAAGTTTTTCGCTCGATAAGAGTATCTTCAGTTCTTAGCATTCGTTGTACTTATTCTGAAGGGGTGGTATACCTGATGGCATGGCTGAGACGCCTACCGCTGCAACGAGAGCCGTGAACAGGTATTGGAACAACATTTTGAGCTTGAACGAATGTATGAAGAATCTTGAAGTGGACGGAATCTTGGTCTCTTAAGGAGAGCAAGGAAGACGTGAAGGTTATCTCCCTGCCAAGAAGGTATTTGTACTCAGGAACCATGCCTAACTCCGGACCCGAGGGGAAGCTACCCCTCAGCTCACAAAGACGGCTTGAAACTCTTCATCCATTTTGGTACAACATATGAAGCCCCGAGATGTACTGTCTAAAGCCCCGAAACTGTTGGCAATGCAAGCAAGAGCGAATGTGCACGCAAAGGCCATGTTGGTCTGCGGTGTGAAATGCAGGTCTCGGTGATCGAGTGGCTTCGCTAACGGTGCTGACAGCAACCCCTTACTCCTCTAGGCTCGAAAAAGGTACAGGAACCATCGGAAAGTTTTCTTTTCAGCAGCCTCCCGATATATTGGCATGCACACTCTCGACGCCAATCCGTTCCGCGGCTCCGGATCTTTTGTTTGGCCGCTGAACCCCCACCCCCTGACCCCCAACCGACCTCGACAGGATCTCTGAACCTGTTGCCATGGCCCGTGGCCGTGTCGTGCAACACTGCAAACAAGATCATACCGAAATAGCTATCGAGGGAACGCCACAATGCAGGTAAGAGGAAAGATCGGCTTCGTGAAGTTCAGGATCAGGCGCGAAGAATTGCGCATAGATACCTTATCCTTCGTCCCATGATAAGATAGGGTGCATTTCAGATCTGCGCTGATATGCCAGGTCCGAGACCTGCGTTTTTGAGAAACAGTGTCCCACAGGCAGTTGTGAAGTGTTTCACGACTAATAAATACCATCACTTTCGTGTCTGGTTATATTTGCATCGCTCCCCAGGCATATTCTCTATCCATGCTCATTCTGATAATTGATGGGAATCTGTGCTGTCTTGTGAATAGACTTCATCCTTCGAACCTTGCCTTCAATCTAGAATCGTTACTCGAATTCTCATGCGAGGCTTCGAAACCCTCGTGTGGACTCTCTCACTAGAACTATCTCTCTGCCTCCCTGTCATCGTCGCTGCATTTCTGCCTCCTCCATGACCAACATCAGCACGGCGGTCGAGGCTTGAACGGGCCGGAAGCTTACTTTCGATGGCATGTATTTCCTGCGTGTCCCGAGTCGGCCGTGTATCGCCGAGTTCGTAGGTGGCGTGAGGAATCCGCGAGCAGTTGTGGAATGGGAATTGAGGCGCACAGCATGCAGATCAATAATGCGGTTGAGCCCCAGACTGCATCGGGAGCTAGTCTGCTTTCGGTCATCGATTGTGAAGAGAACGCACGAACGTACATGTGCAGTCAGATTTCCAGCTGTACCTTGAGGTTCCACTGATAGGATAATCCCTCAGACTCCCGCCCTACAAACTCGGTGGGATACGAAGAGGCGCAGCGGGCTTGAAAGCTTGCAAAACATCGAGTGGCAGCCCTGCGAGTGCGCTCCTTCCGCTTCATGCTAGGTGGTGCAGTACGAAAAAGGAAAGATCGACAAAGAAAGTCCACGCCCGCAGTGGTGGCAGTATAAACTAACGATACTCGCCAGCAGATGCACCAATGCTTACAACTGAACAAGCTACATCCGGGAAAGATAGCAGTGTCAGCGAAGTGCAAGTAGCATGTATGTGGTGATGGCGAGCTGAAAATGTACCCAAAAGAGGCACACTAAGTATAGCGAATTGACGAGTTTGAACAGTAGACGACCATGGATATTCCAATAAGATGATTGTTCCAAACCAGGCTGCGCATTAGTGGACTTCTTGTGAAGGGCGAGGGTAAATATTAATACAATGATTGTCTCTAACCAAATCATAGCAAGAATCAAATCACCGTTGATCCTAAAATAGGATGATATGGTCATGGAAACTGAATCTGTGCAAAGAAATACCAAGATAGAGCACAAACGACGTACCAGCCGAAAACAAAAGAACGTTCCAGGTGTGATATTTTGAGGTTCCACAGCGCTGGTAGTACGAGTGGAACAGTGTTGGGAGAACAGACTCGCGCCTGACCTATCCAATGATCTAAGCTGCAGCTGCTTTCGCAAATCTCAAGAGTCGGTCTGGAATAGTCTATGCGTATGTTAAACACGCATGATGAGTATGACGCGCATTCCACGTTAGCATTGTCCGTCCAGATTCAGATTTCGAACGGTACTTGTATGGCAATTCCTTCTAGCCATAGTGAGCTCAACAACTGTGCGACAATCGACCAAACCACAAGCAGGCCATGACAGCGGGACGATCTAAGAGTGAACTGAGAGACTATTTCAATGGTGGGACATCCATCAAACAACGGGTTCGTTCAATTCTAGATGGAAGCATTCACCTCAGCTTTAGATCACCTGCCAACTTTGCAGAGTAAGCTAGAATGCAACACACTGACTATGCCAAGAAGGCCATCGAAAGATGTCTCGGCGTCCGGGCTTGACAAATCTTTCCTATGCGGACGAAATCAAGAAGAGTGATTGACTATAGAACACAAAATTTCAAGGTTGAGAAGATGCGGTAAGGCCATCAGATTGACCTCGCAAAAAGATCAGTGTCGGGCAGGCGATGGAACTTTCACGGCGCCCTGAACGGTTCCAGTGCCTATACAAGACGCCATTTGGCAGGTAGTGAAGTATACTTTAGGCTCGATCCGCGGCGCAGAGTTCTTCTTCTCATAAGATGTTTTAGAGAGTTGTCCGTGGGAAGGCCCTGCACGGTATTCCAATGTTCGATGATGAGAAATGGGTTGAGTAGGTGTGAAACGGTGTTCATCTTTGCTTCTCTCCAATATCCAAGATCTGCAGCGAGGATGCCACTCTCCAATACTCCAGAATGAAGCAGCGTACCATTAAGCGGGTTCGCGATTCGTTGCCACCTTCACTATCGGTACACGGGAGGTGCATCACCCTATCTGCTTATTCTTCAATCGCTACCAAGGTCGGCCAGGAACGAGCTCGCATGCACAAGTTGACCAGGAAACTCATGATTGTACGGTGCACAGCTGTGGCGATTACAGAGCACATTTGCATTGATGGATCGAATGCCTGGGACGGATAACTTCAACATCAAAGTTTAGATGAAGCTGGACGAACAGATCAAGAATGCGCTAATCTAACGGAGGTAATGGCGTTTTATCTCCTGAGAAGAACGGTATCTGACCTGCCGCATTTACAAGCGTCCGTGGCACCATACGGCGGAATCGTCACTGACTTGATAGAGTTGATAGCAAGCTCTGCGGCACGAATTGGCAGGACTTATATTCATGTTGTCGACAATGAATGACTTTACCTAGTGACTGGTGGTGAGAAACTTGAGGAGCGAGCCGTTGTTATGGGGTTATATTGTAAGCGAGAGGCTAGTGCCGGTGTACGGGTCCACCTTGGAATACCTACCTTACTACCACTTCCTGCCCCTTATAATTTTAAATAAGAAAAATTGCTTCCACCTGTAGGTGGGATACAGGTTAAACCAGTGAGGCTGATAGCAATACCTAGTAGGCGACTTCGGTCGTTCCTGCGTTGATGTGAGCTTTCTTTCTATGATCGAGTTTACTTTCCTGGGCTCTGGTTCGCCGGCCCCGGGATTGGTTTTGCTATAGATTCTAATCTATGGTTTTATTATTCTTTTTGTAGTTTTAGATTTTTTGTTTTGTTTTTGTGCAAGCTAGGTAGGAACTTCGCTTCATACTCTCTCCCTTCGTCATACTCGCGTCATATGAACACTCCATATCAGATTTATCTGCCTTCAATACCAGCTGCATCTTTCGACATCCGGGCTTTCCTAAACTATGTGCTTCCAAGGTGGGCGCGAAAAGGAAATTGGTGTTTGGGCGTAAGCGCCGCAGGCATCTTGCTATTTGTACTTCAATGGGTGCCACCACACGTTGGCTTCTACTAGGTATACCAATGACTTTGTTGTTTTCAATTCAAAACACATGATAGAAATATCGGGTGATATCAGTCAACACACCTTTGTGAAGATCCGATCCTTGAATAAGATGATTTTATATCCTGATTTCATTGTTACTCATTACAAACGTCACCTCTTTCCTTCCTTTTTGCCCCTCTCCGGCCCCGTATCTTCAGAACTTCCCGCCATGTTGCCTACTGTGACTCCCTGTGATACCGCACTGACCGCCTTCCCAGCCCCTAAAGTTATCCCCTTTCCACCCGTCACTCTTTCCGAAATGCTGATGTTACTCCCAATACTATTACTTCTCATCAATTGTCTGGGGGTTCTGCCTGATGTAGGACTGCTGTTCCCGTTACCCACACCATTTGCAATCCCCTCATTTGCTGTAACTGTCCTCACATGCCTTGGGTTCACAGGCGACGAGCCTTCTGAAGAATCATCATAGTCACCCTGTATCCTGGCTCTCTTCCTCGCTTTCAAGCTTGGTAGGGAGATATCTGTTGATGTCCCATTCCTCCTATCAATCAACGCGTTGGCACCATTCCCAGGTGGGACACCTGCGATCTCTGCATAGCTACTAGCTGATTGAGAGACATCCTCATCGCTTGGATAATTTGACAGCAGTGCGAGAGGTCTCTGTAGACCAGCGCTCAGAGACGCATGTCTTGCGCTCCTATAGCGATCGTATTCTTCTTGTAAATGCCCCGAAGTGCAGAAGCTTTCTAGAGCGTCGAAGACATGAGGGAAGACCAAGGTATCGACTTCCCGTGCCCAGAGAAAGTCGAGATGCTCATAGTGTGGTATTTCCGTGGCTACTGTGTGGGAAGGTAACTCTTTGAGCATGACATTGATGTCGACTAACGAGTCACTGCCTCCGTAGACGAGAACAATAGGGGTTTTAATATTGCGGGTAGGGAATCTAGCGACTTTGGTGTACTTGCTTACACTGCTCAAAGATATAGCTGGCTGTACATCGTCATCGTACATCTGGAAACTCTTATTTCGGATGATTTGGAACCAGTGTACCACACTCTTCGTGCTGGTGAAAGAGTAAAGATGTGGATAGGCGGCTAGCTTTTGACTTGTGGAGATGTTGCGGGCATGCCAGCCGAAGAGAAATGAGAGTCCAATGTCAATGGCACGGACGAAGATTGGTGGATAGAGGATCGACTGCCACATTGTTGCCGAGCTGAGAATAGATCGGCGGCCGAAGAGAAGAAAGAGAACTTGTGGTGATGCTTTGACGAGAGCATCTACTACGCCATTGGATAGACCGGCTGGAGACATTGCTGGCGCTAAAGCAATGAATACGTTGACTTTGTCGTTAAGCCTAGGATGAATTGCAAGAGTCGCAAAAGCTTGAGCTGTTCCCTGCGAGAATCCTATATAGGAGAGTGATGGTTGGGAAGTGGTTTCTAGGATATACGCAATGCTGTCCGGAATATCATGGAAAGCAAATTCATCCATTGAAAAGTCCCAGAATGGCAGGTCTGTCGGCGAATGGTTGACTGATTTCTTGGAGTATTTATTACCCCTGTTATTGCCCAGCTATATGTTGTCAGCCTAATAATCTGATCTGGGTTTTGCTGATGCTTACCCAAACATCATATCCCTTCTCCACCAACCTAAACGGCAAACATCTCTGATCCTCTGTGAGGCATACCCAAACTTCGCTGTTCATCAGAAGTCCGTGGTGCATATACACAACATTCTTCTTTACGCAATCCTTCCCATGATTGACTCTCTGCTCCTCTTCCCCTTTCCTCCAAGCTAGCCGGTGTAGTCCAAGTAGATATCCATCTCCAGTCTGCACAACGTGCTCCTCTGCATAATAACCAGATAACGCGCAGAGGTCGATAAAGTCGGAAGCATCCCGAATCGAGGTCGATATATTTCTCTTCTTATGTTCCGACTTTTTCGCAGCAGGAGAGGCAAATCGATTAAATAGTCGTCGCGAAGCTCGATAGCAAAGGGATATTATCGTCGAAGCTATTCGCTTTAGTAGGGTTCTCTGCAAAAAAGACGTCTGACACATACGCAAAGCAAGAGTAAGTATCCTAATTACAGCCTCCAGGCCCACAAAAAAGAAAGAGCCCACCAGGGCTATGTATTCTGCTCTGCCCATAATATTAGTGGTTTGTCCCTCTGTTCTGAGAGTGCATGCAAGAACAGTTCAGTTTAAGGTGTCCTACATGTTCAGACGACCAAGGAATGGTATGGGCGCCATATTTTCAACCCAAATATACAAAGAACGAAACGGATATGTACAGGTCGCCAGGCGGCACCTCTCAAACGTGTGCGCCCAACGCGTTAGACGTGGCAGCAATTCAATGGAAACAATTCTTTGATATCAATCATGGATCCCTATATTTCAATCACCAGTCAGTAACTCTTCATTTGTCGTCGCTGAACATTTGCACAAATGATAGCTACCTTTCGCCACTGATGTCACATGCCAATCAACACCCACTTTGAGCAGTACCTCTCCCTCACCGCAAAATACGTTGAGCTTTCGTCCTAACTGCTTGCAGCGTGCAGATACCAGCCAGGTCACCGCTCACAAAAAGAGTTCGCTTTTCGAGGAGAAGAAATGGTCTAAATGGCATCTCAAACCAGCAATTTGCGATAACAACAAAGGAACAGACATGGATACCAAATACCCAGAGCTCTTTGCTTCGCGGAGCGGGAAAATAGCCCGCGATGCTAGCGTGTTGAACCCCTGCTCAAGATTTCAGAAGAGGGCCTCACGTGTCTTCAATGATTTGAGTATCGCACCACTGTCTACGCCTCCAACAACTCTGTTCCTGCAGTCGACGAACGAAGATAGAGCTGTAGTGCATGCTCAAGATATCGGTAGAGAGGGGAATATTAAGCTGTGTGTACCGATAGCTACGAAGAGCTTCTACAGAACTTTCAATCGCTTTGCAAGGGAACTGTACCTTGAGAGAAGGATCAACGGAGAGGATATCATTGGAGCGCCTTTGTTGTTTGACTTGAACGGGCGCTTGATTGCGGAGAGGAAATTGAGGAGGTGGACTAGGAAAGGAGGACTATTCGCAGCAGAAGCAGAGATGCCAAGTTCCTGCAAGGATATACGTATGTTACCCTCCTCCATCAGCCACTCTGTGAGCCTTTTGTTTGTTGCATGCCGCAGAAATAGCGTGGATCTGAAAGCTAATGATACTGCAGGTGCGGCTCTCGCACAATGCCTCCAAGAATCGGACTGTGTAATGGTCTACCGGAATAAACCAGGCGACTGTCTCCGCGAACCACTCATCGATACTATGCCTACGAAATGCCAGCAATTGAAGAAAGGACTTGGGGAGTGCAAGCGAGGAATGGTAGATATGCGGAAAAGATTTCGAGGGAATCAACCAATTGCTGTAAGCAAGGAACTAGAAGGAGGGGCACAGGAACCAAGTCATCAGCTGTATGCTGGGAAACCGGCATTCTCGGGGAGTGTGAAGGGTACGAGTGGAGATGAGCCAATAGAGAGGGACTGGAGGGAGGTGGAGAATGAGAAGTTTAGGAAAGGGTTATGATGAGAGCATACTTGGGGGCCGAAATGAGGAGGTGTATAGTAGGGATGATATTGGCATTTTGAATCAGCGTGCATGGATGGCGTTAGGAGGCATGGTACGACCACTCTTTGCTTTTGCATTTCGAGATATCGGCCACCGAAAATAGATGAGATCACGAAGGCCAGGGCTCTCAGTTCATCCCCGTTATTTTGTGTGCAGTTGATGGCAGTACGATAAAGCTGCGGTTTCATTCACGAGTTTCATTCCCAATCCAAATCTCTCTTTCCTATTCTAGTCCTTCGTTTCTTTCCTATATACCACTAGTCTCGCGTTAATATTAGCAAGTGCTTTAGAATATGCGAAAATCTGTTTGAGCACATGTATAAATACGATTTCTTCGAAATAGCTCAGGAGATGATGCAAAAAGGAGTCAATTTTAACATGAAAACTTGCCTCCGAGATCATCAGCATCGAAATCACAAGACGGAGACTTCTCCAGAGCCGTCAGTACCAGATTGGCTATGGCATGTATATCGAGGACGATGCTATAAGAAAGCAGTCATGTGGATTCAATTGAGTACCAGTAGTTGAACCGAGTTTTGAAGTATTCTAGAAAGGTATGCTACCATGATCTAGCTATCCTATTCAAAAATCCCAAGAAACCCAGTTCCAGTCGACTCCAGCAATGATGCACGCTTGAACTTCAATGACACCTTCCTTTTCAATGAACAAGGATTAACCAAATACAACGCCGTTATCATCGTCATCCTTATCTTCATCATCATATTCAAACATCAGATCTGTCCTCATAGTATACTTAATGCCTTGCGTAACCAAATCTCCAGAGTGGAAGAGCCTTCGATGCTGGAATATGAGAATGCGTCCGATCTTAGGGTCGACGTCCAGTCTATGCTGCAGGTCGGCTGAGTGGAAAGTAGTTGCTCCTCCATGCAGAAGTTCTGGGGTGTCTTCCTTGGAACCTTTCTTGATATCAAGAGCCTGTGCCGAATCATTCAGATAGAGATGGAAAGTATAGAATGATCTTTGCGACCCATCTGGCGTTTCATATCTACCATCGCAGTGTTCTTTGAAGAATTGTCCAGGGCCATATCTCAAGAATCTCATCCTTTCATTAAGCCCATACTTAGTCGGTTTCCATTTCTCCCCGTTTCGGAATGTGCCGATTGCTGGAGCATATTTCTCGCCATACAAGCAAGAGAAATACTCTTTCATCCCTTCCCCCTGTAAAACTCTTTGCCACAACCGTTTTGTGATAGCCTGCTCGTCCCAAATGATACGATCTGAGTTTCTGTAATGCGTGACGAGGACCTCAGCGTTGCGCCCCGCGTTCACCATCGCTGGTGCCCATCCATTATCAGCAGGCTCGTTTTCCTCACCAGTGTGAGCTCCCTTTGACATTTCCGCATAGGTGAGTAATTGATCGCATTCTTCCCGCGTCAGAACATTGTCTAGAACAACGGCGTACAAGTTCCGGTATTCGTTGAGTGGCGAATTTTTGAAGTCTATCCTTTCTACCGTAATCTTGGATGGGTCAGGAAGAGGTGCTAGAAAGTCTTTGGGATAATCCACGTCTAAGGATGTGTAGCTCGTCTGGACGACCTGTGGAAATTGACTAGGGCGTGCTTTGCCCTTCTGCTGGTCTCGAGAGAAGCGCTGACGGGCCTGCTGGAGAATGGTAGACATCGTGAAGCACTGTCTTTAACCAATTGAGAAAATTATGTGAAGTTTTGTAGACAGTTTATAGTACTGAGAATGGGAATTGACATGCGGGGAAAAAGGACAGCTTATAATGTTGGATGCAAGGCAGCTGCATCCAGTCAGAATGGAGTCACTTTCCTGCTGCCTGACCTGTGGCTGCGAAGTTCACCGCCCTAGGGCATGATAGGGTCGCATCGCCCGAGGAAGGACTGTGCAGCAGCCGTGGTCATGCAATTCGATTTACGAAAGGTCTCTTCGTACTTGCCAGAGTGTTCAATTCAAACCTACACATTGGGCGTAAATTTGTGGGCATCCGTTTTTACAACAAAATGCGTCAAGAATTAGGGTGCGCTGTCCCCTGAGTCTCGCTTGGTGGTGGGTCAGCTCACTACGCTACATAAACTTCGTACAGGGGCTGAAGATCAAAGGCCTAGAGAAGATCACCTCCTCATCAACTGAGAATGGATTATCACGCACTGATGAAATGCTAATCTTGCAAAGTACTCTGTTTTATTATAAATTTCTCCTTGCATGTCTCCACGATCTTCGTTCGTTTACCATAGCAGCTATAAAATCGCACATCCCCGAATACCCTGCAAAGAGTCACGATTATAACATGGCTGATATGAGTTCCCAAGCGACTATTACTACGATGGAAATGTGACTGTCATGCTTGGTTCATATCTGCATAAGTGTGTTTTTCTGTACCGGTATGGTGGTATTGAAAGGTATTGCTTTCTAGCCCTACAACTCGGAGTCCAAAATATCAGCGTGTCAGTTTCCAGCGTTCAATTCTTCAAGTTTCACGTTGCGAAGTACTCAGCGAGAGTCTATGCAAATATGAGGCATGTAATATTCTGGTTATGCTTGTACGAGAGCTATGTGTGCAGTTTTTTGCCTTCATGCTTCTAGTCCTCGCGACCAAATAAAAGGGTCCTCCTGGGTGGGGAGTTCTCCTGGACTTAAGTCTTGAGATTCTGAAAACTTTTATTTATATCTCCAAGGTGGCTATTGGCGCTGTGGCTCGCAAAACTTCCAAAGTCGGATCCATAGCAGCAAGGTCTTCATCCCTATGCATAAATAATAAATAAATATTTATGTATCAACTAGCGTAGCTGTTCTAAGTATTCTATAATCTTGCAGTCATAAAGATATTGCTGAGATATACTATAGAGCTACAGAAGAGGGAATCGGACAACAAGCTACGTTCAGACTGCATTCAATCCATCCTATTGCAAGGTATAATGAAGCCGCTTTGTGCATATAAAATCGTAGAAGTAGGAGATCAGAAAGGTAGTCCAGAAATGTGGGGAAAGTGCTCTATGTTAATTAATTATTTTGTTGGACTTACAGGGATTACGTTTCTGTTGGCAGAGATTTTCGACTTTGCAGGGACGTCTTTCAGTGTTGATGAACAAAACTGCTCGAAGGCTTATTTCAAACACAAGGAAAAGAAGGGAGAATCAAAGTAATCTTTGAAGAATTTCTCCACTCGTATCCAAAGTCGTACCAAGATGCCGGCGGTCTATCCTCGTATGAAACTACCTATCGCAAATCTTACCGGCTAGCCTGATTCGGAAGGTTGTACGTTGACTCATTTTCATGCAGCTAGGAACGTCTTTCCGACTCAGCCTTGTTCGCTCAGAGCATAAAGAGCAGGACTCAGACCAACTTTTTCTCAGGCCGACCACGTTGCTTGCGAAAGCACAACAACCTCCTCCAGCTGCAATCCATTGCAGCTCAATCCTCTCCTCACTGAGGGTCTTCTCGAGACACACATACGGGTCGCTGGGCCCGTAAAACAACATCTCATCATGTCCGCAGCCGCCTGTTCCTCCGCAGCAGCTTGTCGCCAAATCGACATCGTCTTCATATGCCCAAGTCAACCCGCTAAATTCAAACCTCCATGGTCAGGAACTGGACTACTCTGATTTCTTTGGTCAAGATTTTATTTATTACGGACTAGAAGGGGAAGCTTTCCCAGAATCGACGACAACTCATTCGCAATTCCAAGATCCGCCTCTCTCATTCGCTCCAGTTTGTATTCCTCCTTCCGTCCCTTCGCTATACGATCAGAATCCGGACTGGATGGGAAATCCTGCTCCGGGTGTCAACAATTGGCCCTCGTGGGGTCCAAGCCTCAATGAGAATGTGTTTGGGGACATGATGTCCCAGAGATCAATGAGCAATTCCGCTTTCATGAAGCAGCCCACGTCTTCTTCTCAGCAGTTTTTCGACAACCCTAGTATAGCTCCTGGTCCTAGTCTCGGTCCATCAAAGACTAGCTCAAAATCTCGGTCTGATGTCTCTTCTGTATCGAACGATTCTCCCGAGAATCGCTTACTCGGAGATGACTTCCTAAGCTTCGATGCAGCAGACTCTGTTACTCCAATCAGTGCATCTTCCTCTAGGAGCCCCGCCAATCGTATCTCTTCTCCCTCGGACAATAATTCAACCCGAATCAAGAAACGCACTCTCAACACCTTGGCTGCCAGGCGCTATCGACAGAAACGCGTTGACCAGATGGCTGGATTAGAGATCACGTTGAAAGAAACCGAGACTGAACGAGATGAGCTGAAGATCAAAGTTGCTAGACTAGAAGCGGAGGTTGAGGTTCTGAGAAGGTTGGTCGGTTCGGGAAACGGGCAGCGCTCGTCAGAAAAAAGTTAGCATGGTGTTCAAATAGGCGTTAAATCATGATTGAATGGGTTTGGGAGCAATGTTCAGACGATGTCGGATGCTGGTCATCGTGGAGTTCAGATCGGCAAAACGTGTTTTCTTCCTTTCGCTCTCTCGTGGGGAATTGTGGACATTTGGATTTGCTTACACTTGAACTTTTTTCATTTCGTCTTGGGAGTTATTTGGAATTGGTTTGCTTCATTGTATCTACATTCTACATTCTTTCTAGTTCAATATATACTACGCTCGTTCACATTTCAGTCTCACAAAATCCGTTGCATCGCTGTTCTCACAATGAGTCGACTTGCGTCCTACTCGACGCCCCAAACAAACCCCCAAGAAGGTAAGAGATTATCCAAGTTCCATTACACTACCTCCGTTGTCAGAATTCGTCACTTCGACTAATACGTTCGTTTCCCCAACTTTCCCGACATGGCATATTGCACTCGGGCAGGATAGGGAAAATCAATCCCGAACTCGACATATCGACTTGAGATCCCCATTCTAAGCAAAATTTTATTTAAATGCCGCATCGTATCGAAACGCAAACATGACGAACATCCAACGCCGAGTTCACGAGCTGGCCATAAATGGTATAGCCTTGGTATGAGCGAGCATGAGTCATTCTCGCTCATTTTCGCATCAGTGGGGCTGGATCCACTACCCCTGAATTAGCCGAAGCGAACCGAAAGGAGCTTGGATCAGGATGGGGTTCTCGTTCTTGCTCGCTCTTGATCAGAATCTCCCTAGATACAACATTCGAGCTATCCTTCATCAAACTCATGCTTCACTACACTTTCTCGCTCTTACCTAAGTTCAGGACTCAGGAGTCGTCATCTGCCTTAGCGATGTCTCGATGTTTCGATTCTAGGGCTCAAAACCGGCACGCTTCAGTCACAGGAATCTTTCAAAGCTCTACCTAGGTATGCATAGCGTGTTATGGGTTTCAACAACGGGGTTTGTATCAAAAGCTTAACAGCCATGCAAGAACGAATAGACAACGCTAAGGCAGCTTCATCTGCACCAATCCTCCCTATTCACCTCCAAACTTGCTTGAGACGGAACGTTCAAAAGTGCCGCAACGCCGCATCATCCTTAAATACCTAAGTTTCAATAGTGGAGCGCAGCTGTTTTTAACTCTCATCTCTAAGAAGATCTGGGCGGCTTGGGACAATACGACTATCGGATCCTCCATTGTTGGTGAGAGTTTTCCACACTTACTGTTCGATCGTCAAGAATTGACATGGTTGTCGAGTGCCATTTTCCGAATAGTATTCACTCACACTTAGCATCAAAATAGAAGATGGGAATGCTCAAAAGAATCGAAATCTTTGCCTACACATTTGGAACATTCACTCCGGTCTTCTCTGCAAGTGGATACTGATTCGCGGAATGTTGAGTAGAACTTGACATTGCGGGGTGAATAGCGGGAGGGCTCGGGCAAGTCGCATCAATTCGCCCAGATTCCACCTGAAACGACCCAGACTCTTGTGCAGAAAGCAAAGAGCATGACACAATTAGAAGGTGCGATTTACGTGCTCGAGACGTGAATACGTTAAGTATGTTGCGTGGAGGGGAGGAAGGCGCGATTGGAGTGAGAGCGTCATGACGAAGTCCGCAGTGATGCGAGGTACATGGACAATTGAAAGAGGAAAGATGAGTGGTCTCGAGGCAGAGGCGAGTTGAGCATCGACTAGCGAGGCACAGCAAGTTCAAGTGGTGCAAAGAGAGCAGGCGAGGAGGCTATGCAGCGCAGTCGCGATCTGTGGGCGAATCACAACTAAGCTGCTGAAAGTGACGATGAGTCGATGACTGACTAAGGAAGGGGCGTCTGGACTTGTCGTTGAGTCTCGTCATGCGTAGTTTGGTTCGAAGCGAATCTTCTGTTGCTTGACGTTTCGAGAAGGTGCGTCTTGGTCGTTCCTCGACTATAACCACCCCCCCCCCCCACCTCGGATTCTCCTCTCCCAGCAAATTGACTTGCGCCTTTTTCCATCTCCTCAATCTACTTCTCAGTTCCACCTCATGCACACTCCATTTCTCACTCAAGCCCCCCAACCACATTGTTTTCTTCGATTCGACAAATGTTTCATACCAGAGTAGATTTACTGACATCCCTTCCTCGCTGACGTGCTCAATTTCATCGCAGGTCGACTTTAACTATGACTGCAGCAAAAAGCACCACAAACAGTGTTCGCAAACATCTATGAATACTTGGTTCTATAACGCGTGCATTGTGGAAGGTCTAGAATAGGTAAAATACCCGTAGTCACAGGCTGACTTCGAAATATTCAATGTTCATCACAGCGTCTAAGCCACCTAGGAGAACTTAGGGCCTAATGAACCACTCAACTTGGCTTTGAAAACGGACCAACATTCACATCCCCAGCCTCGAAGGGCATGCAGTTCAGAATTTCAATTATCAACGCAGGTTGAGCGCTTTTATACCTGCCACCGCATTCTCACATCCTTATATACAATATCCAACGCTAATCCCAAAAAGTCCTATCCATCCACCAACAATCCAAGTCCATTCATGTCATTTCCCATAATCCATACAATGCGCAACCAAAAATAGCGAAAATCCAAATACCCTTCTCTTTACAAAGCAATCTACAACTCCACTTCTTCAGCACTCTTAACATCCTTCAATTTCTTCCCCTCCAGACCCCCTGGTGTTTTCAATCCGAAAAACGCAATCAGACTTACAGCCAAGACTCCCATACCGCCACACGTATACGCGAATTCTCGTCCCGCCCACCAGTATACACTCGTGAACAGGAGAGGACCAATCCCTCTTCCAAGCTGACCCCAACTCCGCAAATTACCTAGTTTGCCTCCTCGTTCGTCTTCGCCGGCTTCGAAACTGCTGAGTGCGTTGAGACCAGTGACGACGGTTGCGGTTGTAACTGCGAGGAGTGTTGTGGCGGCGTAGAGACCGGTGACAGTGTTGATTCGTGCGAGGAGGAAGAGGGCTAGGAGGCATGATACGACACCTATCCTAACGGAAAGTAGAGGGGAAAGACGTCTCGTCATTCCTCCTTGTAGGATGGAAGCTACTAGACCCATGAAACCAAGTAGACGTCCATTGCGAGCGGCATTGTAGCCAAAGAGGTCGTAAGTCATGAACGGTAACGAAAATTCCATTCCAGAGAAGAAAAGGATGAAAGTCAAATGTGTCAGATTAAGCAAGAAATGCGAGTTTGTCCGAACGTATTTCTCTCCTGGCGTGGTCGTTTCAGAAGAAGCTTTCTTTGCCTGAGTATCTGATCTCGTTGTCGGTTTCGTAGCCCCGTTCGTAGCCGTAGGAGCATCTTTCAGCTTAGCCTCTGCGACTTTACTTGGTAACGTCTCCGGTAGACAATAATACAAATATAGCGTCTCCGTCACAATCAAGAACAACGAAAAGCCCGCCGCAGTTGCAAACGGATTCGCCTTCACAGAGCTGATTGTGCTAAGCCAAGCTCCCAGCGCCGGACCAAATGTAAAGCTGATACTGAAACATATGCCCACCAATGCCATTGTAGCTCCACGCTGCTTCTCGTCGGAGATATCGGTTGCGATGGCGATTGCAAGTTGGACGTTGCCTTCTGAGATGCCGCCTACAACGCGGGAGAGGAGGAAGGTTCGGAAATCGGTTGCCATGACCCAGAGGAGGACGCTGAGGATGTTGCCAGTCATGCTGAAAAGAAGGGCGGTTCGACGGCCGTAACGGTCAGAGAGGGTCCCGATGATAGGAGATGCGATTGCTTGGAGGAGACTGTTGTTTGTCAGACGACTCCGTTGAAATGTGGATGGTGGGGGACGTACGAGAACATGCTCCCCAGAGCTCCTCCCAATAGCACAATATCATATCTCGAATCAATTGGTCTTGCAAAGGAAGCTTTGTAGGCATTGAGGTAGGAAAGAATATGTGCGAGAATAGAGGGAGATTTCGTAGCAGAGCTGAACTCGGTGGGCGCCTCGAGACTATAATCTCCATCAGCACATGCTTTCCACATCCGAACAGTATACGCACTCTCTATAATATGCCAACAGAGATGGGAAAAGAGGCAATATAAATGTGAAGCTAATCTGCGCAACATCAGCCCACATCCACGAATTTCCAACGCAGCAGGGGAATGAGGTGAGCATACCAAATCCAACAGCAGAGATATAAACACCACCCTCAACACCTTCTTCCTGGTCGCCGGATCCACAGACGCAGCCATCTCTCCCTCTTTCCTTTCCTTCGTTTTCGTCGTTGTCGTCGATCGACCTCGCTGTTCGTCCCCGGATAAAAGTCCCAAAACTCCAACCGTGTCTTTCTCCGCGTAAATATTCTCTCTCGTTCAACGTCCCTCGCAGATTTCAGACCTCTTCCACAATTGAATGTCGACCTGCGAGTGCGGACAGTGAATAGATAGCAGAAAAGACAGTAAGGCTACGGTATTACCAGGTTTCCAGTAGCTCTTTCTCCAATCCCCAATCTCCACGTCGTCTAAAGCCTCAAACGCCTCGGTCGCTAAATTCGTCGTCACTGTCGATCCTCGCAGCGCCCCGCAAAAACGATGCCCCGATGTGCTGTAATTGGTTTAGCGCGAGGTTGGTGTCCGTGCATGGTTCGAAGGGGGCTGGAGCTTATATTTTTACACACGTTGATTGGAGGATTGGAGTTCTCCATATGCAAGCGTCGGATGCGACAATGATCCGGGCTATTTGGTGAGCGGGAACAGAAAGGGGACTCCGTGGGAGTGGTGGTGGAGATTCATGAGGATTCATGAGGATATTTTGGGAAATGGAAGGTCCGGGGCAAAGCAGAGTGTGGTTGGTTGTGGATTGGAGAATCCGGTATTGGATGGGGGATGTTCGGTAAGTCTTACATGAAATGTAAGCTCAGCCCACAGGCCACGAATTTATGTGGAATCATATTACGACGCAGGATGCTGATTGAGCAGAGCTGCATTGGGGATGGAAGATGATGAAGCTGCATTTGATTCGCAGCAATGACCTATGCTTGGGAAGATCGAGACACGGTAACTATATCCTGTGCATCCTTCATACTCGGGCCTGAGCTCGACTAGAGTCCATCGCAAGAGGCAGAATCTCAAAGATTACCTCCAAGAGCCATCCTTTATGGGAACTTTATTGTCATTCTGTAAGTCCCAGATACAACGACCGACGAGTAAACGCCAACGTCTACAGTGTAAAAACAAGACCTCTTGACAATCTACCTACCTAGGTATGCTCAAGCTGGAGTCAGCGCAACCTTCACTCCTCCTCGTACTGCCGATGTGAGAGTTAGGTGTTCCAAGAGAGGGCCATTGTCTCCTCGTGGAGCCACCGCTTTGAAGGCTTGTAGGATTCTGATAATAGTGTATGAACTGTAAATTTGTCAGCGACGTACACGATGAGGCGTGATCGTAGAAATCCATAATCTTGAGATCAAATTTCTCAAGACTTTGGCAACGTTGATAGATGGAAGGCTCACGCTTCGGTAAGTGCAAACTGTTGTCCAATGCAAATTCGTGGCCCGCCGTTGAATGGAAGATATTGCCAACTGTTGATATGTGTCAGCTACAGCGCTTGAAGAATGTAGGTATATAGAGATCCAACGCACCCTGGCCTGAATTGTTCCCATCTCTCAGGCTTGAATTCCATTGCATCTTCACCGTAGAGATCCTTCCGCCTATGCATCACGTATACCTGATAATTGGCTTGCTGGCCAGCCTTCACAAAGATAGGAGATTTGCCATCAGGACCTCCACCTACAGGGAGAGTCGTATCACGGACAGCACATCGGCCGTTCGCAGGAACAATAGGTCGGAGTCGCAGAACTGCCATGATCAGTATCAATATTAGAAAGTATGGTAATCAGGAATGTTTTACCTTCGTTCAAGGTATATTGCAAATATTTCAGACTTTTAATCTGCTCAAAAGTCGGACGCCCTGAACCCAAGGTCATCACTTCAGCCCTGAGCTTCTCGAATACATCTGGGCGCCGCGCGAGGATATAGAATGTGTACGATAGCAGACTAGCAGTAGTATCGCGACCGGCAAGAAGGATGTTCAACAACTCGTCTTGAATCTTCTTCTTGTCCACTCCTGTCCTTGCTAACTCTTCCAAGAAGACGTACTTTTGACCCTCTTCGGCTTTCTTTTCCGCGTTGAAATTAGCCTTGCTCAATTCGACGGCTTTCTGAACATAGTCTCCCACATATTCGTGAACAAAGTTGATAGATTCGGTATAACGTTTGTTAGGAAGCAAGTTGGCTAACTTCCCAACTCTGGACTCTAACCCGATGATCTCCGTTGCGTAAGCGAAGGCATCAGAGAACTTTTCGCCTCTTGCGCTGGTCTCGCCGTCAAGCAAGACGCTAGTACTGTGGCCAAACAGGAATTCTGTTGCTGAGTCCATGGTAAGCATGAAAAATAAGGGTTGCAAGTCAACAATCGATCCATCACCAGGCATTTTTGCGATGAGATGAGAGATGTGCTTTTCGAAAGTGTCGAGATCTCCAATTTGGCTTCTCACGAAGTTTGGGCGAAGGAGAGATCTGGACCTTTCCCATTCAGATCCGTCAGTTGTAAAGATTCCATGTCCAAAGGTGGGTTGAAAAGCAGCCTTTCGACGAGGTGGGAGTTCGAAATCTTTGAACTGAGTTGCAAGAATTGCCTTGATATTTTCAGGCTCAGCAGTGTTGATCATTCGTTCTCCAAGGAGGAGTTGAGAGAACGTGTAAGTGTCAAGCCGAGCATAACGTTCACATATCTTGTCCAAGAGTCCTCCCTGCTTCGAAAGTCTGGCATTCTCGAAGAAAAGGTCGAAACCGAAGATAGGATCCTTGTGAGGATAATTCTTGTACGGCTTACATCTTTTCTCACGAATGATCTTGTTGCGTCGTTGAACTCCTATCGCGTACAGTGCCAGTCGGTATAGGACGAAGGTACTGGCAACGCAAAATAGCACTAAGGCGGATGGCGAACGAGTTTCGAAGACAGCCATCATGGGTATGATGAGAAGTATGTTGTACGAGCGGGTCTTCAGAATATATGACACTAGAAGTTTGAGGTACGCTTATGTTATGATGAAATTTGCCGGATACCCCGATTAGATCTGAGCAAGTCAAGGCAATAGGAATGTACGGATTGTACCTTCCTGGGCTGACTACAGCCTTTGTCGCAATCACAATGCCGCAAACCAGAGCGAAAGGTGAGACTTTAGTGTCAAAGAAGAGAGTCAAGGTTAAGTAACAGCGCGGAAATAAGTTTTCGTGCGAGAAATGGGTCTGCCAAGGTCTAGTTGAGGGGTCTGGAAGATGGCAAGCGGCAGTACTAGAAGCCGCCACACCATGTAACTGCCACCAGTGACCAGTGCCACTAAGGCTGTCAGCAGGAATGGCCGGCAACCACTGTGGACCATGTTCGCATTGCGGGGATCGTCGCTCAAGAATCAAGATACGTCCTGTGTTACACCGTCGGCATCGGGCTGTGGCCATTCACAGGCCTTGTTCGTACATTTGAGCTGCAAGAACCAATCACCTTAGCCGTACCTTGCAGGCGCAAGCTTGCTCGATGCAGCAACCACTTCAGCAAAGTGGACATCCGAGGCAAAGAGTTTCACGTGGAGGAAACATGTACTTCTAGGTATGTTGATGCTGACTTCGGCACTACTCTCGAGTCGTGAACATCATTTGCCTGGGCGTATGAAGCACCGCCTTCTATCGCGGTGGCACATGCAGAAGCTCCACTAACTTGCGATATTACCTCGAGTTGTACTTACAACTAAGGAATAGGTAGCGCTTTGGTCTACCAATGCACTCATCACTAGGATAGGCGATAGGAAAACGGCTAAAACGAGTTGAGAGACTAATATAGAGGTCCTGAGGTAGCAGCCAGATCGAGACAAAATGCGAGGAAGGCGAGGCTGGTCGGGCAGCGCGCCGTTGGTGTGTAGGTATTCGAGGACTCGAGAGTCGAGTCAGATCCAAGCATACCATACCATGCTCGTCAGACCGTATCAGATTCGAAGAAGGGTATGTATGTCCGAAGGCCTTGTTTTGGAATCAAGTCCGTCACAGCGGATTCGCGAACGCGAAGGCGATCGCATCGGTGACCAGACGCTAGCTGAGGAGTCTGGGAGCTATCATGAATCTCACATCAGCACGGAGATATTCTGATAAGGACCTTCTTCCACTTGGCGGTGGATGTAACGTGTTGGTTCATCGAAGTTGGCGTGACGTTGGACTTTATATGAGGCTGTGAGGTCCTTTGGGGGCCGCAGATTACTGATGCGTGCGCCGTATTGGTCCGCGCAATTCGTGAGGCTTCACAAATTTCCAGAAACGGACATTCTCCTGTGATTGGCCGACATCGTTGGAGACGTCGCACCGTTTTCTAACCAGATGAGATCCTATCAAACCGACTTCAGTTTCAAAATATGAAATCCTAACATCACAATCTCACATTCGATTCTTTTCATGGTATATTTCAAGCAAATTCTTAGCTCCTCTGATTGCCCCACCTGAGTTCCTTTGCCATACTTACCTAGTCAACACCACAATTGCGAAGTCATTAAAGACCCATCATACTCATCGTCCAGCCACCCAGAGAAAACAACTGCCTGCGACTTTATCGAAACTTTGCACAAGTAGTTTCATTAGGTAGCATTAAATAATCTAACAGGCCATGCTTTGCTACGAACCCAAGACGAGGAATCGATGCTCATGGAAAGTATTTGGAATGGTGGAACTTCTCTAGCGTCACTGCAGTTGGAGTTGTGGACAGGATCTCTGCTAAGATAGAGTTTCATGAGCTGTAGCTTCAAGTAATTATACTTGTATATAGCGAGGTGAGTCGAGGCAATATATCCAGAATCAACTCCACCATCCACGGATAAGGAGCGGAAGGCTAAATTACCTATATACAGAAACTCTTTCGCGCGGGAAACCCAACTTAGATCTTGCTCTTCATGTCTTCTTGTAGTGGCGGCAACGCCCAACCCTCGAAGAAGCTCAGCAGACCTTGATGATCATCAAGAGATGTGACCAACGACACATCTAATCAATATCAGCATTATGGAGATCGAAGACGAGAGACAGCGATTGCCACTAACATTGATCAGGTCGCACAACTGCGACAGCACCCTCGTTGACATCAACTCCATACTTTTCATACGCATGGCCGTGGCCTGAGTTGTAGCTTTCGTCATCGACGAATGTTTTATGAAGATCTAGAAGCACGGATGAGTCTATCGTCTTTAGAAAGTAAGTGATAGGAATGATACATACCCATCATTTGCCACTTTCCCGTCGTGGGCCAGAAATATTCAGGGATCTGTTCTTGCTCCATTTTTACCCGTTCTCCATGCAAGACCACAATCGGCTCGATAAAGCTGTCGATATCTTGCTCTGGTAACGTGAAGCGGTGAACAGGTCCGTCTTTCGAGGAGAGAAATTGTGCCAGCTGCAGTGCAAAACGTCAGCTTGTCCATCTCACCCTAGGTGTCAACCAACCTTGCTCAATCTGGATGTACACCTCTCATCCCTCAAGTCCCCAGCAAAAATAACAACTCTCCACCTCCCATCCGCTGGCAAAGCTCTAATGAGCTGCATCGCTTTCGCATCACAGAATCTCACGACTTGCGCACTAGGAAATCTCATTCCGACGGTTAATCCTGTGGCCAATCCTTGCCTACTTCTCGCTTCAGAAGTGATGATTGAGTCATCATATTTAGCTGTCAAACCAGCAGTGTACTTTCCTGCTTTGATGAATTGCTCGCTGAAGTATTCTGGGCTATGACCATCCGGACCGCCATATTTGGAGGCAAATATTTTGGTCCAGGAACGATCGAATGCTATCAAGTCTGCTGCAATCTTTTCACGCTCGAGATTATAGGTTTTTAGGAGTTCTGGACTGGCCTAGAAATTGGTTTGAGCTTGTTGGGGTCACCCGAGTAGTGAAGTTAGGACTCACATGTCCTTGTAAAACAGCAGCGAGCTTCCAGCCCATGTTGTATCCATCTTGAAGACTGACATTCATTCCTTGCCCTGCTTTTGGAGAGTGGGTGTGGCACGCATCTCCAGTTAGGAAAATGCGATTGTCTTTTGAGAAGTGATCTGCTAAGCGCTGTCCGATCGCGTATGCAGACCACCAAAACGTGTCTGAGATCTCCATCTTGAACGGATGGAAGATCTGTTGAGCAGTATCATGTAATTCTTGAAGTGTAACGTCTTTCGCGATAGTGCCTGCTGGAAGTTGAATGTAGAAGCGGACAAGAGAACCTCCTTCTCGTGGGATGATCTGTATGGAGATTGGCACTTATGTAGGGCAAGAAATGAGAGAGTTTTCCTTACAAGAAGATTTCCAGTATTTGAATGGATAGCGGCTTTCTTTCTTATATCAGGGAAGTTTGTTCGAGGGTAGACATCCATAACTCCCCATACAGCGTCCGTGCTATCGCCGACCATTTTGTATCCGAGAGACTTACGCACAGAGCTGTGAGCACCGTCGCATCCCTGGCATCCGTCAGCATGAATTTCGATGCCCAAAAGAGTTACCTGAGTGGTGCTCGAAACAATTCAAGCCGCAACAGCTCAGTACTGATACCTTAGAGGTTGAAGTATAGATTGCCGGATGACCATTAGATACTAGACGCTGAAGGGAAACTATCATCACTGACCAATGCATATTTGGCCTTGAAGATCTCTTCTACGCCATCTTTCTCTGCAGTCACGGTTACAGGATAAGGGTCCCCATCTATCCTATCAACCGAAACTCCGTTGACGACGTATCCATAATCGACTGTCTGCCCATTCCACCGATGCATAGCATCCAACAAGAATCTATTCATGATAGCTTGATTCAAGATAACATGAGGCTGATGAGAAAGTCCTGGCATCGTATCTGCTGTTCGGCTTGTCCGAATCAAGTTCCCTTTCTCATCTCCTGCCCAGAAAACAACTTCGAGAACGTGAAAAGCTGACTTCAGCAAGTCTTCTGATAGGCCAAAGCTCTCGTAAACTTCCACGGTTCGACATTGAACTCCATCAGCTTGGCCCATCTGCATGGGCCCTGAATTCTTTTCCAGGATCTTGCACTTGATTCCAAGTCGTGAGAGCCATACGGCAGTACATAATCCCGCTGAGCCACTGCCGCAGATCACGACATCTACGTGCTGGGCCATTGTAGAAGTGATAGGTGTAGGTATGCGTGCAATTTCAAGCTTAGAGAAAAACAAGGTTGTCGTTTTATAGCACCCAGGAACCCTGATGAAGTGATGGTATATAGGTACCGTTGTTGTGAGTGCACGTGATGATGGTCAAAATAAAGGTCAAATGAGATGAATGCTGTATTGTCGGTGGGGCCGGATACGTGACGAACAATCCAAACGATTTAGGCCAAGCAGTAGATCGGTAGTTGGTAGCTTCAGAGTTCTGATGTAGGCTACGAAAACCAGCATCTATGCGGCTCTCAACTCTTTCTGATAAGCCAGTACATAAGCTTCTCAGTAAGGTGTACTCCGTAAGATCAACAGCGGCAGTGAAGACAATTCATGACATTAAGCAGCATCTTGACAACCTAAGATGCCGGGTTACATCCCGTATTGCGGGGTATTCAAAACTGCGGAGTCCGAACCGCGGCTAGCCATAACGGTCGGATCGGACTTCAGTTCCGGTGTGCAATGAGAAAGGACGGTCTTGGATGTCTGCAGAAAATGCATGGAAAATGGATCTCTGGAGTCCGCTCACTCGCTACAATACCACTAAGTACGACTTCCTCCTCAGGCGGTAATTTCCCAAAGGATTGTATAGAGCATGAACCCACCACGAGGATACTCGAGAGACCGCATGATTTGGAGGAATCGTGCAACTCGCAGACGTCGAAACTCATTCTATCAGAACAATTGGCCCCTTGAAGGCTGTGTTGTCCGTGGCTGTGCCAAAGTGATGATAGCCTGCTTGTTCATCTGTAGTTGGACCTGTGACACGTAGGCAAAGGTTGCCGAAGGATCCTGCCGAAGCTGCAGGAAGATAAAACGCTCTCTTGGAGTACGTCTCGCACATGTGGAACGCTCCTTGGGATCAGTACGAGAGGAAAATTCGATTGGACGATGTTGGTATGCCTGATGCTGAACACTAAGGAATACCCATGCCATTAGTCGTCGAGATGGGATTTGAGGGAGAGCTTTTGACTAACTTCGGGACGTGGTTGAGGCTTCGGCCAAACGTATCTGCCGATAGGAATCCCGTTGTAGGTGCCCGCTAAGAGATTCTTCCGCTGGCGTGGTCCATACTGTACTCGGATTCACGATACCTGGTGATAGTTCTACGATGTGATTTCTAAGTCGAGGCAGCTTCTCGCGATCGATCCAGTCCTGTTCGGGTGTTGGCACGTGCACGAGCTACATTGATCTCGGTCGGTATCCATCATAGCATTTTCCTCTTCCTACACCTCACACGCGCATGCTTGACTCGATATAGATCGTCGTTTTTAAACCGCTCTTGAGACATCATTCGGCAAAGATTGTGTTCTCATCGAAGCTTTCGGGGGGCAAAGGTTTTGATGGACAAGATGCGCTTGCCAGCAAAGACCGAGCCATGCCGGATATACTCTCCGTCCTAGTCACGCATCATTAGGCCAAGGAGAGACAGAAGCGTATCCATGCTAACTTCCTTGGGGCCCGAGGTATGGATTTCGCTTCCAATTTTCAAGTCCTGCTCGCGGTACCCGAGTTCGTTAGGCGCTCCTTTTCTGCCATGGCATCCGTGGTCGGCTCCCCGCTGGCCCTCCCCGCTAGATCGCGACTGTAGATGCCCAATCTTAGGACGAAATTATACTTTCGTGTCGTCCAAAACATCATTACACGAACTTAGAGTCAATATTCCATCAAACTTTCTTTCGTCTGTTAGTGCTATGATCGGATGAAATCGATTAGCCTTGATGAGTCCGTTTCGGGAGGGTTTGAGGTCATCTTCTTGACCTATTGCATCGAAGAGACGTGTGCCCAATCAGTCCCTTAAACATGGTATGTACCTGGAAGTGATCTGATCTGTTATGCCATTTGCTTTCGACAGCAACGGCTTCAGATATTTTACGTTTTCCAACTCTCTTTTTCACCCGTCTTGCTGCTGAGTTGAGGTGATTCCAGTCTTTCCTTCACTTATTCTCTACATTAGCCTACGTTTGCCAAGTTGAGGTAGGCATCTCTGAGTCCGGGAATTTAAAGTGAAAAGATATTTACTTAAATGTCTAAGCAAGATTTCACACAGGTTGCCAACAAAATCTTGATACAAGGGACAGTGACGGCTCTTGTGTAGGAAGCAGGAGGAATGTAAAGTGCTAATCAACAAAGTAAATTATTATGCCTCTGTAATCAAACCATCCGAGACCAAGATAAGTGGCATAATTACGAGTATCCCCTTTCAAACTAAACATAGAGAAAAGAGTCAACAGTGTTTCAAAGATGCTTGAGGATAGAGAAATCCATGCAATTTCCAATGCCAGTGTTCATGATCCCTGAGAGATCTTCGATCACCGCTCTCTTATTTCCAGAGTTTAAGAGACTCGAAGCATATCATCACAAATCAAGCTAGGTTTTCCCAACCGTGCATGTTCTTGTGATGAAGAGAGGAGAATCGTCTTTTAAGCGACTCTTGAATCGCAAACACTCAGGACATGGCATATAAGCTTATAAGAAAGAGGTCCGGTCTGCAATATGTCTTGCTTTGGCTGGAACAATATTTTGGTAAAACAGCCAATTCATGGATTGAGACACGAGGTGAGAGGAGGATACTGAGAGCAAAAGCCACCGAGGAATCCTCAAAATATCGTATAACTAAGGGCTTACGAGTTGAAGGTGTAAAGTATGATTGATCCGCACCAAACATGCTCGCTTGATTCGGCTCGTAGAGCAGAAACCAGCTGGTAACCCCCTCTGGCAAAACAGGACCAAAGCGACACCATCTGGAAGGAGAATCTCCAATTCGGTGCTATTCAGGTATTGTAGACCAAATCTCATGTCCCAGAATAGATCACCATCCTTGCAAGTACGATGTGCAACACAGTCCCCTCGACGATGTCTCGACATGCAACAAAACCCAAAGGGGAGCGTCCCGTGACTACCTATGGTTTAGTCAACATTACTACTTGAGTACCAGCCTGCTCTATCACTCACATAGCACTAATGGTACAGCACCATTTGCAATTACTTCATTTGCTTTCAACTATGCTGGCAATCTGGTGAATTTCAAAAACAAGCGTGTCGCTTGTCAGTCACGGCACGTGATGCTTAGAGGAAGCCTGGAGTTTTAGAAAATCCGGCTTCCGTTGGACTCGCCTCGCCTTACTCCCTAATCCCACTCCTGCTTTTCCAACACACCTTTCGTCCAAAAGAAATATCGGCCCAACAGCAAGCTCTCTATTGGCTATTCGCGAAAGCTGCACCCAAATACAATTCAGATGACAAGAGCGGTGCTTCCTCTAGTGGGGGGATCTCCACCATTCAGCGACTGCATCTCCACCCGCCACAGCGGATAAAAGCTGCAGACTTTCCATTCTGGGGCTAGAACAGCTGTCGAAGAATGCAGCGTCCTGGAATCAAGTCTCTTATCTTCCCGGGCATGTCCTTCCTCGGCCTCGCCCCTGTTGATGGGCATGGACGCCCCCAGCCATTTGCGCAATACATTACATCGTCAATCGGTAAGTGCGACATCCAAAAGATGGTCTTGGCTCCAGACATATCCCCTTCTCCACGCGCAAGCGCGCAGTGACATTCCAGTTCTATATTCCTCGGTGCATCTTTCCAATGCCAGACCTGCGCGACAGAATCGCCGCTATACAAGCAGCCCTCGAGAACGATCAAGAGGTCAAATTCGCAGATACGCCCCCACGACATAGTCTTGATCACCGCTTCGACAAGACAGCACCCGAAGTCGACGCAGCGCCAGCTCCAACACCTGCGCAAGAAAAATCAAATCCGTTCGATTCGATCAACGAACAACCGAAGTCTAAATACTATGATAGTGTCGCGGCAGCATTTGGGTTAGGCATTTTGGACGAAGAGGATTTCACAGAGTATGTTGTATACGATGCGTTCGTGACGAACCTGCGAATATGCCCTCTCAACTTGACCGATACGGGACATTTCTATTACATTGAACACCGCTCTTTTCTTCCACACGTCCCAGGCGTGATCCTTCGTCAGGGTACAGAGAAAACTGGGAAGTCTTTGGGGGCGGCGCACATACCTTTGCAAGGGAAGAACACCTTTGGTGTTGGAGATTATGATGCGAGGCCACATGAAATGATCTGGGAGCGAATGGGCAATGCAGGCTTTTGGACGCATATGAAGTACGAGTTTGAGCACGAAGTCGCGGACGGCAAAAGGAAAGTCTTTAACTGGATAAGAACGAGAAATAATATCATGGATGACCAAGGCGACTTGGTGCTTGTGGAGCGAGGAAAAGAGGATCTGATTCTGTGCGAGTATCTAGGCAAAGGTCTACTTAAGTGGAAGAAGAGAGGGAGACTACGTATTAGAACGATGGAGGTTTTCGGCGAGTCATGGGAGATAGTAGTGTTGTTAACTTGGGCTTCAGTCATTGAGGTTTGTTAAAAGTCTTCCATTTTTGCTGCAAATGTTGCTAATCTAGATTATCACAGTTGTCGAGAAGGAGAGCAAGGATTAGACGTTATTCCCCGACCCATCTTATAGGAATTTAGAGCCACGTTAGACAATATATCGATAATCGCATATTCATATTTCAGCAAAATGGACTATATGACCATCACGTTCAATCACATCCATTTTCCGAGTCTCGAGGTTGAAGCCAGCATTGAGACTGAACGTTGTCTCGTAATGGGCGAGTCGAAGAACAAGGTATCCGCTAATGTCCGTCCTGGAACCACGATTTTCAACCAGGGTTTTGGACTTTATTACAGGAGAAGTGATGCCCGTCATCCATATCTCTTCGTGGAGCTTTATGGCTCCCAGTGAGATTACGAAAGGAAGCAGACAGGCAGGCGGCACGATAATTGAGTGAAATCCACTTGCCTATCCAGCTCACCTCTCACTAGATAGACGCGGACTTCAAGCTTAGAACTCGGCAATATAATACAAGGATTCATTTGAAGCCAAATGTTTCGAACGGTCTCACATACGCTAGCGAGACTGCTTTACACCAACTTCATTCATCAGATTTGATAGTTCGCAAGTATCAGCATACATTATATTTTTCTCAGCTGTTATGTATATAGGTATATATAGAGAGGAGGAAAATGAGGGGTATATAGAAATGCAAAAGGAGGGTATTTCACCACAGAGACATCCGCTCTTTCACCTCCAAACATCAACTCTCCATCAACGCCACAAACCTTTCCCATAACACAAATCCTCTATACACCCACCCACCACCTCTCACCCCCAAAATCAAAAATCAAAATCAAAATCAAAATCCCCACCCAAACCCAACCCCTCCCTCACAACCCTGCCGCAACCCTATACAACCCTCCCACCTCCCTATTCCCCCTAACCCACTCCCCCCAAAACCCACTCCTACTCCCGGGCGCCCTCACCTCAAAACAATCCGACCAACTCGTCGCATTCCCCCAATACTCCACCCCATCCACCACCCCATTACTCGCCCTCGTGAAATTGACTCCCACCTGCGGCCCAAAACTCTCCAGATACGTCGTATGTTGCTTCTTCATCATCTGACTCGTATGGCCCCCAATACTCATCAACACCACCACAAACGCGAGAAACGACCCCGCCCAGCAGATCCAGAGATAGGTTACTTGCTGGTATGAAGATGCCGGTTTACGGGCTCGCTGGTGATGGATGCGGGGGGTGAAGGAGATGGAGAGCAGGGATTTGATGGTGGAGAAAATAGTGCGTTGTTGGTGATGATATATTGGCGGCGGAGCTGCATTTTTCCTGTGGGAGCGGGATAAAGTGAAGATTTCCCCCAAGGTGGAAAAAGTGTCGAGTAAATGAAAGATGACGAAAAACCACCACAGGGATCCGAATACCACCACCGTCATCTCCTCCGCGTGTAGAGGGTTCATCGATGTCTGCACGTTTAGATCCCCGGTGTTGCGATAGGGGAGGTAGAGTTGTGAGGCGTAGCCGTAGCTGACGCCGTTGTCGTAGTTGCTGGGTGTGCTGTAGTCGCCGCATCCGACGGAGAGCCAGTGCGGGGCTTGGGACATGCAGTCTCCGGCGTAGACGGGGCAGTTTCCGGAGCTGATTTGGAGGGTGCTGTACCGTGGCCACCATTCGCCGTCGTTTGGGGCGTAGCTGCATATTCCGAAGGTGATGGCCAGGAGGAGGATGTCTAGCGCGAGTAGGAGGCGGGTGATTGGGTGATGGGTTATGTTGCAGTGGATTATTTGCGTGGAGAGGAGCGCGAGGAGGATTATGGAGGGCGCCGAGAGGGGGGTATGGGTGTCGTGCAGGCTTTTGAGGTTGATCATGAAGGCGCTGATGGCGCGGAAGGTGCAGTAGAGGACGGTGAGGTAGTAGATGGCTTTTGTTGTTGGGAATTTGAAGGATATTTTTGGAATGGTGCGTTTTAGTGGTGCTTTTTGATCTTGGACGACGAGAACGCCGTCTTTGGCATATGGTGGAGCGGGTTGTAGCTCGATATCGGTGTATCCAGGAGGAGACGTACTGTTTGATGCTGTTGTGGTCGTGCGTTGAGAGGTAATTGGTTTGATTTTAGCAGGCTTTGGAGGAGGTGGTGTGTATTTTGGATCGATTGATCTTATGGCTGGGATTGCTCCCACGCAGCAAATGATGAAGGAGAAGAGCACACTGCACACAGCCAGCGGCCACGGGGTTGGAATGTTGTTTGGTGCATATTGAGCATTCATATGCGTCGTATGGCTCTCACTGATTTGGCCATGGATAAGAATACCAGCGTTGGATGACATACCGCACTGATAATCTGAAGACAAAAATCTGAGATGGTGCCTCGCAACGTTTGAAATGTGAATTAGACAGAAGGGATGATCTTCTCAGAGTGTCAAGTATTTATCAGAGAGAGGGGAAACGGCGAGGCTGCGAGATGGTGTGAGACTTAAATCTGCCCAAAATGCAGCTAGCGATGTGGACATAGTTTCAAAGTATCTCTCGGTGGGCTTCTTCGACGAAGCCAATGAAGCTGGCTTGCACTCACAAGCCAGTCGAATCAGAACTCTAGAAACTACAAGGGAAGAAGGCATGCCACTCGGACTAACAACAACGCTCAAAGCAGGAAGATATTGCGCAGCTTACGGACCTGTAGAAGTAGGTTCGGTGTCGCAATATGCACCTAGGAATCCTTTGGCACGCCCACAAGCCGTTATTTGAGCGATAACAATTGGCGGATCTGATTCGTTGGAACTGGTCACGCATGTCACAGAATCCAGTTTGTTGCATGTCAGTACGCCGAGTGTAAGGCTGTGGCAGGGCGTTCTTTGCAGTTGGTGGAGGCTTGGCCAATACGAAGCGGAGAATTCTCGCTTATGCAGCCTGGATGCTCAAAAGGGGAGCGGGTTAAAGCCACTCACATGATTGCACAGCCTGTGCCCAGACCATCACCGTTTTACTGTGCCTCTGTGTTGTGGAGCCTCATTCCAGAAGTCTATGGGTTTAAAAGGGCGGAGGATCTTGGCTTCGTGCTCGATTATAGACACAATCGAGAAATCAGACCTGTCAGAAGGCATCAACAACAAATTTTGACCATTCGAGCAGCTTGGTTCTCAGATGTGAGATACTGAAGGTTGCCTTGAACGAGCCTCTTCACTTCCCCACTTTCGCCCTATAGACTGAAGAGTCATCGGACTCTTGAAATCCGAGGAAGCTAAATCTGGCGAATCCTAGCTGCAACCCAACAACACTAGCAAACGTTAAATAGAAGTCGAGAGGCAGACTCAACGCCCGATGTGACTGCTCTCGGAGTGGGGTAGGTCAACACTGTTTCGAGAATAGATTTCACAAAGGACTTGCCCGAGGAAAGGATTGGCATGATTCGTGAGAATTTCCGAATGATACCTGAATAAAGGTGTCCGTGGTTGGCTGTGCTTTTGATCCGAAGCCTTGCATGAGGTTATTCCTTGCTCGGCCGAAATATCGGCTTCTACTGTTGATTGAGCAATTTTTGCATTTTCTGACTCAAGCAGTGGCACTAGATCGCTTCGCTGGTCTTGAGATCTTTAGCTCGTTAGTCGTTTCTCCCTGGCAGAGGTTTCGTATACAGGCTGTTTATGTCCATTCGCCCCCGCGATCCGTTCGTCATCCTCAGTGTCCAATTCTCGCAAAAGTTATTTATCGTCCGCGGGTCATTGAACTTTCGAAACGTTTATATTTACAGCGGCAGGCGTTGAGGTCGTGTCATCCTTGTTGGCAGAATCGAGCAGCACCCATTTATTGATCCGTCAATAGAGAGCCCCAAGAATACAAGCGCAGTGACTATGACAATAGCGCTGACCCTCCCAAGACGCCAGCAGTGATAGAGCCATGATTCGACATGATAGCGTTGTTGATGGCAAATTAAGACTCGATTGTCTGTTGGTGGAAAATGGTGAAAGGTGCACATTTTCAATTAAGAAATAGGGACGATCAAATCGAATCTTAAAAAGGATTCAAAAACAGCCTTCGAATAGCGGGTTCTCGACTGAATCATCCGGAGCTGATGCTGGTAGAATCCATGTTGATGGAATCTACCGAAGCTGCTGCGAAGATGGGAACTTCAATATGGTTCTTGAATTGGTTGGAGTCCAGCAGATCCTACAGTTCGGCGATTGATTCTGTAAGAGAATTTCCGGGCGACCAGTCATGCCTCTGCTTAGGCCACACCTGTATCGCTACCGAAAATCTGCAATGCATGTTTGCGCTTCGATATGTCTGCGAAGCGGAAATCAAACTGTCTTTAATTAGTATGAACTTAAGAAATTATACCAAGGAGTATTCGTCGGGTCCGCTTGCGGAATGGCGTAAAGGGATCGACTGAGACCAATTATAAAAGAGTTTTTGACTAACAAACGTCCAAGGAAAGACCACAATGTCCGGTCGAGGAACAATGTTCACATTGGATTCAAATGTTCAACTCAATATTAAGACAAGACTCCGCATCACTTAACATGACTTGCATATGCACAATAGTTCGAAAAAAGATGCCTTGAAAAGTATATATACCAATGAACTTATTAATAAATGAATTCTTACTGAGGGGGTCGTCTCTAGCGGCGGAGATTTATTGACTTCACCACAGCGAAAAGCTCAAGTAAAGAAATTCACGAAGTATAATACTCAGCTCATGTTCGCATTTGTGATGCTGTACACCTGTAGCACCAAAGCACATGACCACGCCCCATTGCACTACAATAAAAACGAGCTCGCTGCTCGCGTGACCAGTTCAGCTCTGAAACCAATCGAGGACGTGACACCAAAAAGAGGACAAATGTGTGAAGAAAGACCTGATCTATATGTTTTCGACCTCTTAGGAAAACAGCGCTCTAGAAAAGACAAGAATGAATGAATGAATGTATAAAGACAGTGACGGACATTACAAACCGCCTCCAAGCCATGTAAAATACGAATACATGGAGGAGCAATGAATAGGTTTAAGAACAATTAATCAAGTTAACCAACACCACAGACATCAAACGAGAAACCCCCATACCCAGCCACGCTTTCATGGGGGCAAGCCCCCAAACCCCTGGCCTCGCTGCGCTCGAATTTTAAGAGATTATAAGATAATATAATATGGCTTTATCTTTCTCGAGCGCAGCGAGGCTGGGGGTTTGGGGGCTTGCCCCCATGAAAGCAAAAAACCGAAAACTGAAATCCGAATCACAGCTAGCCACTCCTCTCATGCAATATTACAAAAACACATCCTATATCCCACAAACACCAAAGACCAGCAATCTCCGACCTCTCGGTGATTAGCTCGAGAGTCGAACTAGCATTGCTAAGAGGAGACTATTTATGCAGACAGAAAAGAGGATGACAAGTTCATAGCTTGTTATGAACAGCGAGCACAATTTTACTTTTAGTGAGTGTAAAGAGTAGAAATGATAAGTTTCGGGATTTTGTGAGATGATTTTGGCTTTGAAGACGTTGTTGGAGGTGTTTGCGGGGTAGAAGAGGGAAAGGTAGATAGATAGATAGATAGCTTTGGAAATTGGAGTCTTGGAATAAACGGGAAGGGAAATTACAAGTCGAATCCATGAAAGCGGTACTTTCTTGTGAGCACATGATCAATGTTCGATGATGGGTAGGGAAGTTTTCAGCAGACGAGCTAACTATCTGACTTTCCAACCCTTGGTAGAAAAGATTCCTGGACCGTGGGAGGAAAATCCTCTCTTTTCATCTTCTGTGCAGTGAAGATTGATAGATGAGGGAGATGGTGGTGCTGCGACGAGAATCTTTAGCTGCTCTTACGCCGATGAAAGACAGTGGTATCTAGAGAAAAGCTCAACTTCTTATTGAAAAGATATGGAGGCGGAGATGAGGCTCATTGGTCTGAAATGGATTGATTCTTTTTACTACGTCGTTATTGCGCGAAGGAAAACGAGAGATAGAGATGAGTGCTCAATAACTTTGAAGCATGCCGCACTAGCTGGAATCTGCGGAAAGAATGGTTGTATAATATGAGACACACAGCAGCAGCGTTGGGCTGGGAGTGACAAAGATTTCTTAACAGAATGGAAGACATTGGCATTTTCTGTCTGGAGTATTTGTCCGATGACGAGAACTTGGAGGATTGAAAGTCTGTTGAAATAATCATTGGAATGTCAAGGCCGAAACCAAAATTGTGGAAGCTAGAGGTGAGGTTCTATGCCCACATATCCACTTGGATTTGGTTTGTGCATTCTGTGAAACGAGATGAGAAACTATCGAAACTGAAAAGTCCCGCTCGGAACGAGTACTAAATTCTCCGAAGAAGCAATGTGTCCCACAACCCCGCGTCAGCCTCACCCCTGAAAAACCGCCTTCCGTTCAGCTGAAGCCTGGCGAAGATAGGTACACCGATTAACGCACCCACGCACAATCAAAATCACAATCACAATCAATTGATTCCAATTGAATTCACCAGGCGCACCGAACCCATCTGCCGTGTCACCGCCTCCACGAAGTCCCAGGCCCAGAGGTGAGGGATGCGGGGTTCGTGCCACACCTCACATCTGCCCAACCCAAGTCTTGCTCGTCCAGTACCACTGCAGTGTCTCGGAACTCCCCATGAGTCACTTCCGATGCAGCCTAACAATCTTGTCCGCAAACATCACAAAAGAAACCTCGTGGCTTGCCATTCCTCAATTCCTGCTTTCCAATTGGCGAATGGGAAGTTGAGGTGGCAGAGGAGGCAGAGGAGGCAGAAGTTGAGGTACTGCGCCGCTACTGCGCGGCCTGCGGCTGAGGACTGCCAGGTTTGCGGGCACGGACTTGTACACTCGGTGTACCTTTCTTGGGAATTTCACAAGCCAAAAGGGCGTCCAGGAGCCTCACGTCGATGGGCGGCCTCTTGGAATGCTAGGATCACATGGAATCAGTCAAATATAGGGCTGTAGGCGGATGCTCTTCCGGATCCAGAGATAGCATTTGGGAGCTGTTGGGAGCGGCTGGCTGATGACTGATCAGGCAGGCGATCTTGCGCTCACCGAATGCCCAGATGTGATCAGAGGAAGAGGATTTACAGAAAAATACCAGAAAAGGCGACCGCAATGCAGGCATTAACCCAAAGCAGGAAGAAGCAATCATGACGATCTGAGGACTTTCGGTGTCCGACTCTGGTGCAACCTGACGGGACTGCGGCCTCGCTTGAGGATTGTCTCAATGTCAACGTCGGCATCGTCATCATCCTCAAGATGAACGCGATAGTGCTGATCCGAAGTAATGGTCACGAACCCAGAATCTGAGTGTATCTTATTATCTTATCACACATTCCAAATGACTCGGCTTGGTCGGAGGTCAGCCGCCAAGGTCACCTGTCCACAGGCCCTCACGTGAGACCATGGTCACGTGCGCATCGGGATCGGAGTCGCAAAAGCAAGGAGCGCAGGAACGTGCGAGAGAAGTGAAGGGAGGTAGATGTGCTCTAGAAAGTAGCCCCCATCTCAGAACGATGGAATTTCATGCAACGTTTCGTCCTTCGCATCACCTCGTCCCTCTTCGCCATCGGTCTGATGATATCGATTTTAAGTTATCGCCGCGTTATCCTCTTATCGATAATGCCGATCATTGCGGACGGGTACGATAAGTCGGCGCCACCAAACCCTCCTTGCATCCAACGACGGGATGATGTCTGGAGTGCATGGCAACGAACTTTAATTCATCAATTGATCAGATGAGCGTGGCAGCAACTCAATTCCTCGTGGGGTTCGTCAATTGAGCGTGTTCGTGATCACGGTGAGATGCGAAAGGGTTGTCGCGCGGAGCGCTGATGGAGGGGTCGAGTGAGACAGGATACGGGAGCAGTGAGCACAGAGCATGTGAAAAGCGATAGGGGAGAGCGATGGGGGCCAGATACCCATGGCCCATGTGACCCCAGCACGACTGCTACTGTGTCATGGTTCTATTCTTGATCGCCTCGCAGATGATCGTTTCACGAGTGAAGCAGGAGGGGTGGCTGGATGTTTCTCGTCTGATACTCTTGTCTTCTCGGGAGATGAAGGAGGAGCTGTCCAGCTGGATTTGTGTGGTCACAACGTGGCGATTGTGGTACGTGTGCATGATGCCTTGGTTGTGTCGACGGGCAAGTTGCCTCGATCACTCAAGTTCGCAGTCCGGCAGTATACTTGGCGCAAGTCGATTGACAGTCGAAGGGCTGCGGTGTCTCTGCATCGACCGTATTTCGGATGCCGCTCTCTTCTCAACATCAGACATTGTGATGACAATTGACAGTTCCCAGGCCATGTACACGTGTATTGTTGTGAGCTGCGAATGCGAGGTGGAGTTGGCTGGAGTTGGCTGAAGTTGGCTGAAGCATGGACGAGCTCAACACGTCGGCCGAATGAGGCAATGCCATTGCCAGCCGGAGATGTAGGCTGGCAAACTCGACCTGTTCCTTTTGGTATGCTTGTGCATCGAAACATCGACCATGCCTGCGGGTGTGTCAATTGAATTGAATTCCGAGTGGTGCTGCAACCCGGGAATGTTTGCTGCATTAACCCCCCATTATTGCGCACATATTCGGGGCATTACTGGCATCCAGTGGCATCCAGTGGCATCTCCTGGCATTGATGGGATGGATGGAACATCTCAGTCCGAGTTTGGCGTGACGGTTGGGCCGACGAGGCGAGTCGAGGCCAATTGAGGGTGGCCACAAATTGCGTGAGCTGGACTGCAGTGCGCGACGGACTCGAGGGGACGAAGGAAAGGGCTCCGGTTGCGGGAGATCGATGACCAGCGCGCAATTGCATCGAGGGGTGTGCGCCGCGTTCAATTGAGGCAAAATGGGGTGAAGAATAATAGAGAATCGCAAAGGCTCGCTGCGATATGGTATTCGAGTATTCCTCATCGTGGCTAGGTAGGTAGGTGGGGAGGCTCGGGAGGTAATCATTGCTCGCGAAGTTGGTGATCCTGATTCGGCACGCGGTGAAGCCTGATGTTGGCGCGCAGCCTGATGGTCTGCTAGCGCCACCTGCCCCATACCGCATGCGGGCTAGCGCAGGACGGTGGGCAGTGACTCACACTTTGGGTCGACTCGCGCGCCCATTATTTGCATGAAGCTTGGGATTGCGCTTCCTCGCCTTACCAATCCATCCCAATCCATCCCCCTCCATCTCCATCGTCCCCATCCATTCCCAACGCTGGTCGACGGGACTGCCAGTACCACCGCCAATTGGCCTCCACGCCTCTGTTTCGGGCCCCAGAGTCTGCGCTCTTATGCTAAGTACCGCTCTCCATTGGTCAATCGCCTCCTTTCTCGTGCATTCCAGGGCCCTGCGTTACGCGTTGTCCCTTCGCGCCCCCTTCGCTTCTCCCCAAACTCCCACCTCCCAAACCAGGACCGACAGAGACAGAGAACACAGCCGCCCTCGAACCAAGAGGATTCGGAATTCCTAGTTTCTCGTCCTCCAACCCCAACCCCAACCCGCCTGAGCCAGCCAGAGAGAGCCAGCACCAGCCAGAACCCGCCAGACTGCCTGAGCCCTATCCGGCCACGAGCCACGAGCCACCACCAGCACCCAGCACCCAGCACCAGCATCTGGCTGCTGGCTGCGAATTAACCGCTGCCTAACCCACCCCCAAGAGCCCTCTCCCGCGAGCGAGACATTGGGCCGACCGTCAGACTGACTCAAGGCAGCCTTGACTTTCTTTGATGCTGAAGGTGGGTTGCATAATATGGTCATACGGCGGCTTATATCACGAGGGAGTCATCTACCACACACACGCCGCCGTGCCCGCTTGCCAACAGGTACCAGTCTAGTCCAGTCACTCCATCTCCATCGTGCTGTGCTGTGTTGGCGGCCTGCCTATTTATTGCTACACACTCTCGCGCTCTTCTTATTTCATACTTTCCCTTCTCTCTCCCATCTAACGCCAGAAGACCCAATCGCATTCCTTTCAGCATTGCCAGCCAGTCGTCTCTCAATCGATCGACACAGGTACCATTCGCTCGCATTGACTGGAATCCGGAACCCACAAAGAACCGATCTGACAACTCAGCTGACCAACTTCCTCCATCCTCCAGTTCACCCGCCGCGCAATTCATTCTTGCTATAAAGTCCGACGCAATTCACGGCGGCCAGAACCACCTTCGCGGACTTAGGACCAACTGATATCCGCTTATACTCCGCGAGTTGCCACAACCTCGCGAAGTACCTGGGGGAGGCGCAAACAAACGAGACCATGGATGACAAAACATCTTCGAGCCTGCAGCCTTCCACTGTCTTCGATGACTCTTTCTCATCAACTCCCCATTCACTCAATCGACCATTGACTACTTCACCGACATATTCAACTCCTCCTACCAACAAATTCCTCCCCAGCATCAATCGACTTGTGAACATGGAGAACAAGGATGTTTTTGATGCCAGGACAACAATGCTATCGCCGCCAGAGCAAACACTTCAAGATAGTTTCACTCGCAAAGCATCAGGATCCTCAATGGACTTTGTCATGAACGGCCTACACCCAATTCCAGTTGGCAGAGGTCAAGCTCCTCTATCGCCACCAATATCACCAGAGACCAAGAACGTCAATCCCGAGAGCCCAGCTTCCATCAACATTCGAGACCCGATCCTCTTTCCACACCAAGATTCATCCTCTCAACCTCCGTTATTCACTAGCGATCCTCATCGAGTCGTCGACGAACATGTGGCTGCAAGAGAATTGAGCACATTCAGAGAGGTTTCGCCACCTCGTCGAGTCGAATATGAACTTGCTCTTGAATTCAAGTCGCGGGTGGCGGAGGCTTACAACGCGGATAGGAAACGATGGGCTCGCAGAGAATTGGCGCAATTGAAGGAGGATAGTATGCTGAAGCATGGAGGGAAACGATACATGACAATTGCTCCCGCATCTGGCAACATTCGAGGCAACGGCGTCAGAGGTCCAAGACAACCAGCAATTCGGAGTCCTAAGGGTGTGGTGAAAGTCAGAGGCCCCAAACCAGCACAACCAAGAGGAGCGACACCAGAGTCGGGTAAGAGAGTGGCACGTGAGGATAAGGACTTCAGCTCCCTTCCTGACTTCTGTCCACCTCTTTCCAGCCTCCCGAACAAGCCAAACTCTCTCAAGGTTGATTGGAAAGGCGCTCCCATCGACCTCAAATACGACCCTCATGCCCACCTTCTCCACCCAGACGAAATCGCTCTGGCCGCCAACCTTCGACTTGACTGTGCTACCTACCTCACTTCAAAGCGACGAATCTTCATCAAGAGAATCGAGGCTTTCCGAATTGGCAAGGAGTTCAGGAAGACTGACGCTCAGCAAGCTTGCAAGATCGATGTCAATAAGGCAAGCAAGTTGTGGCAGGCATTTGACAAGGTCGGCTGGTTGCAACCGAAGTGGATCCAGAAGCACCTCTAAGGGATGTCTTTCGGGACATCAATTCGTGGGCTGGCCCAAATCTTGAAGCACACATAGACGACACGAAATTGACGACATTTTTATCACGACAACGACATTATTGATTCTGCATTGCGATGGTTTTTGAGGCATGCGTTGGGGATTGGGATGGGATCATCATCGATTCATTCAACCTGAATCTAGACATCGACATCACACTTTTCATTTGTCATGTGTCATGGCCTGGATTCGATAGGGTTTATGGAAGGGATATGGATTTGGGTTTACAGTTTGCGTTGCGTTTCTTGCATTTTACACTGCATTGGGTTTGCTGATACCCGAGCCGCCCAGCTCCACTCTCGTTCTCTGTTGCGATCAGCACAGGGATAGGTTTTTTTAATCATCATCATAGTTAGGTTAGGTTAGGTACACCTTGCATTCATGGATGGATGGGTTAGGGTAGGGGGGTATCTGTTTGGCGTTGTTTTATCTCTGGTCGATTTATGACCTCCTGCCTGGTATTGGCATGCGAGCATGGGATTTCAGGGTCATCTAGCACGGGGTCACAGCTCGCTGCTCTCAGATTGTTGGACGTGGTGGGAAAGGAAGGGATTTGTGGATGATACAGCATGGGTGTCTGTTCTTGAACGAGTTGTGGTCGAGACAGACGTGGCGTAGAGCTACATACATACATACTTGCGAGAAATTGATATATTGATACGCACTGCACTTCTTCTCTTCTATTGCTATGTGAATCTATCTAGCTATCTACTAACTAATTATCCATTCGAATTCCAAACCAACCCTCTCTCCTACCCATAGTACCTTGCCATTTCAAATAATCCAATCTCCCATGAGGTTAGAATTAACTCGCATCGCATCGCATCCACCACGATGTGTTGCTTGCTGAGTAACGAGGCGGAAGGCGTTCGCGGGTATGTCATGTCATGCCATGCCATGCCATGTTGGTGAGACATGCAGGTGCGGTGTTGGTGCCGCCAGCGCGGCGCGGATCTGGTGGATGTGGATTATTGGATGTGAGGCCTGCATTTGCTTTTTCTTCCCTTCCAACCTGGGCGTGTCGTGCGTTTTGGCCTTGCGGATGGGGGTGGGTTGGTTATGTGGATCAAATGGAAAGATCGACGCAGGGCAGGGCAGGTGCGGCTTCTTCGGATGGCTTGCGCACGCTTTGGGTTTGGGGGATTGAGTGATTCCGATGTGGAGGAGAGGGACTGGGAGGTGTGAGTGAGTGAGTGAGTGAGTGTTCTCGAACATGTTAATGTTGAGTTGATAGAGATGGGTTTGAAGGGCTTTTACAGTGTGATTGTTCAGGGCTTGGTTTGGGGATTTGTGTGTTAATGGTTTCTGTTCTTGGATGTTGAGGAGCTGGAGAGATGATGAGAATGAGATTCTGCCTTTTGGATGTTGAGCTTTGGTTTCGATGTTTGGTTTGAATGCTGGAGTCAGATATTCTATTGGGAGCGTTTTTGGTTTGTTGTCTCATGGCTGGTCTTTGCTTTTCGAATCCGAAGGGCAAGGGAGAGGCTATATTATGACTACACAGCACACTCATACATTTCATCACCCGTGGAGTTCTCCGGTATTTGGTATCTTTCCCTCATTCAAACATGTCTATGAATTAGTTCGAGCTCGAACTGAAGTAGTATCCATCCCATAGGTACAAATAATCATCCAAAACGCCGGCAATCAAACTAGGTAATTTCTCGCTCGTTTTATGCAAGAATCCCTTTGTGACATTCTCGTAGAAAGCACCTCTCATAGCCCACCATCCCATGGCCCACCCACGTTTACTCCATTGCTCCCTTTCCAAAGCTGTTGTTCTGAGTCCATCTTTCCTGAGCTGTCGTGCTGCATACTCGATGCTTAGACCTAACAGCCAGGGTTGCCAGTTTGATTTCTCCTTGCTTCTGCTCATTGCTATCGCATAGATGACTGGCTGCAAGATGTGCAAAATCTCAGCCAGTTGTGCCGAACCATTGACCTTGTTCAATAGCGCAGACGGGGCTTTGATATCATCGGCAGTCAGGACTCTCGAGAGCAAATAACTCGAGATATCTCTCGGATTCGGCAATACAGGCAGACTCAACCCCGTCCTCTTCATCTTATACTCCTTAGGCTCTATTCTCCGTCCACCGCTTCCCGGTCCACTCGCCTCGCTTCCAACATACCCTTCATCATCAAACTCCTCTTCCTCTTCCGCATTCTCCTCGGGAATAACTTCTCGTTCCGGTAACGCGGGTGTAACCAAAGGCCTCGAGTTCGTAATTCTCAACAAAAGGAACCTGCAAACTGCTTTCACGATCTCGATAATGACGACCACGCGCCAGCGGATCTTCTCGCCTTTCCGTTTCGCCGTCATCTCCCATAACAGTTCCGTGTACTGAACGACAGCGAGAAGCGTAGCGACTTTCCTATACATGCCACTCTTCAGCATCCAGAACTTTGTGTAGCGATTATGCGGACTTTGCGCTCGTGGCATGCCGGGTAGTTTGCTGATAGCTCGAGTCAATAGGGTATCGTGATACATAGATAACAGCTGAATGGAAGAATGTAAAGATTCCGACGCCAGTTCCGCATCGCGGAAGCGGCCGGGGATGATATATGTTAAAGATCGTAAGGCGGATTCGATTTGTGTTACGGAAGATTGGTTCTTGGCTATGAAGTCGCTGTATAAGGAGAGGAATTTCGATGGATGACGGAGCATAGGAGGCAGGTTTTGACGGGCGGTCTTCAGGTGATCCATGTTGGAGAGGATGGCGCTATGCGCCGCAGGTTGAAGGAGCGTGATGTGAGGATGGAAACGCGTTGAGGAGGAAATGAGGTTCGTGTCGTGTCGATTTTCTTGATGAGGTCAAGGAGGTTAGTGACGATAGGGAGCCGAGGCAGTGACACGAGACCTGGCGACGATCCTCTTCACGTGCTGATTAACGATAAGCATTTCCCCATATTCTAAAGTCCGAATTCAACCTCGATATTCACGCCTTGCCTCCATTCTGTGCTCATGGCTCCCAAACGTCGCCGGTCGAGTGCTGGAGAGCATGAGGTCTCTATAGCGAAGAGGACTCGCACCCGCAATCCAAATGATCACCTCTCCTCGCTCTCCGACGAGCTCCTAATCCGTATTCTCCACCTCCTCCCCATCAACACCCTCTTGCAATGCCAGCGCCTCTCCCACCGGCTCTACCGCCTCTCTTCCGACTCCCAAATATGGAAGAATCTCTACTACAACCGCTTTGTACTTCCTAGAGCATTGCGCATCCCCGGCGTCCGCCACTTATCCCGAAAAGAAGACCTACATTTCTCGAGTCGGAGGAGTAAATGGTTAGATGAAAGTAGTCTCTTGGAAAGGAAAGACGGAGAAAAAACGAATTGGAAAAGACAATATAAGTTGAGACATAATTGGAGCATTGGTGCTTGTGAGGTCCAGGAGATTAGAGTTAAGGATGGGAGGTCAACACCGAGGATGTTAGTGAAGCTTGCGGAGGGGGTAGTGGTCACTGCTGATAGGGAGGATGGGTTGAGGGCTTGGGACTTGAAGGGGAAGGGTTTGATTGCGAGGAAGGGCCTGTCGGATGGACAAGTACCGAGTTGTCTGGCGGTTGATGAACAGGAGAGTGGTGGATTGGGAATCGCTGTTGGGTTTGAAGATGGTGGGTGGGAGACTTGGAGGCTGGATGTAGTGGGGAAGGTGTTTGTTGAAGCGTACCGACATCCAGCGAGCAGCAACGGAACTCTAAGTGCTGTTGCTTATGGGTATCCGTACGTCCTTACCATCACGGAGGGCCAACTTCTGTCTTTGTACTCGTTTGCTCCAGCATCAATGATAGTCGAGCCGCCTCCTGACGACAAGGACGCAGAACAGGTGCCTAAAGCACCCGCCGACCAGCAAACACCAACCTCAATACCAGCATCAGCTCAAACCAACAAATCACCACAATCCCGACTCCTCGCCTCCCTCAAGTCTCACACCTCCTGGCCACCACTCTCCCTATCAATCCGTACAACACCTAGCACCCTAATAGCAAGCATAGCCTACTCGCTCCCTACGTACCTCTCAGGCTACACGATCGGTCTCCAAGAACTTCATCTCTCGCTCTCAACCGGCCTAACAACGTTTTCACGCCTCACTTCCGCTCTGCCACAAGGATTCTCCTCCATCCTCTCCTCTTCCCCATCAACCTCCCCCTCCAGATCCGGGACATCCACGCCCACCAACACCGCTCTGCTAAACGGAAATACGAACGCCACAACCCCAAGAGCAATAGAAAACACTCGTCCAACAACACTCTCTTACTCCCACCCGTACATCCTAGCCACGCACCCAGACAATACATTAACACTCTACCTCTGCACCTCCACCTCCTCTTCCCTAAGCATAAGTCCCGGCACGAAACTATGGGGCCACACAAGCGAGGTATCAGCAGCAGAAATCACACCCAGAGGAAAAGCCGTCAGCGTTAGTCTGCGAGGCGAGGAATTACGAGTCTGGGAGCTAGAGGGCGGATCTTTTGCTTCTTCCGCAGGGAAGTTAAGGAGAGTTGTAGGTGGGAATGCCGGGAGGGGGTTGGAGAGAAGTGTGGTTGTCCGTGGCTCGAATCGAGATCTCGATTTTGAGGATGCTGTTGATCTAGGCGGGGATAGGAGAGATAAGAGGGAGAGGGAATTGGAGAGGTATGAAGAGGAGGTTGAGGCTAGTAAGCGCTGGGTGGGGTTTGATGATGAGATGGTGATTGTGTTGAAGGAGTCTGGGGGAGGGACGCAGGCTTTGATGGTTTATGATTTTACTTGATGATTCACGTAGAGGGAGTGGGGTTATACACTAAATATAACTAGTATCTACGTCCTTGACAAAGAGATTTCCCAATTTTCTTGAAGATATGAAAAGTAAAGTAAGATGTCGAGACTATCCTTGAGTTCCGAGAAAATATTCGGAAGTTTAGAACTAAGGTAAGCAGGACATGCTATATTGCGATCACATCCATCTATCCCACTATATCACGAAGAAGGAGGATTCTTAACTAGGGTCTCATTTGTAATGCTCATTCATCGCTTTCCATATGCCCCGCCCATACCAATAACTACCTATCTATCTGCCGCTCCAATCCTCAGAAACGCTATCACGGGACAAGTCAAAGAGTACCAGACTCCAAACGCCCCTCCTAAGTCAATAAAGTCAAAGAAGAATGAGAAGAGAAAATGCCACCTCCAACGCCTGAAACGAAACTACATAAGCTTCACGTTCTCCTTCCCAGGTAATGTTGAAGCCAGAACCTGGGCAGCCCCTGATCCAGGAACGGTCTTGCCCTCTCCCGTCTCAGTCGAAGGGATCGAAGAAGCAGCAGCAGCAGCATTCCCATCCTTCGGCAACGCTTCCTTCAAACCCACAACATCCATCGGATCCCTCTTCTCCTTAATGACACTCGCACTAGGAGACACGCTCTCCTCTCTACACACGCCTCCCTCACAAATCAAGATCCGCGTCTTGCCGTCCTTTCCAAAGTCTCTTAATAGCTCGTTCTTTTCCCTCAACCATTTACTATCTTTGTTTAGTCTGGCGAAAGTCCCAAGCGAGCCTCTTGGCGACTTTTCGAATTCCTTGACCTTCTGAACCCCTTCGATATCCGTCTCCTCTCCTTGATAGACGATAGTGCCTTTCACGCCGAAATGTCGGGCAACGATACTTGGCATGAAACTTGCAAATAACCAAGGATATTGGAGTGTTTCTGACTCAAATCCCGCGATCGTTTCCTTAGCTTTCGTCGCATACAAATCATCGTCGAGGAGAGAAGAGAGACGGTAGAGATTTGATGCTGATGTGCCGTTTGTAGATGGTTCAGAGGTATCCATACCGTCTTTCAGGCGGAGGATGATATGTTTAGCATATGAGTGAGTGGAGAAGAAGCCGCCCGAGCCGTGAGCATCGTAGAAGAGAGCGATTTGTGTTTCTATTTATGTTAGTACGAGATATTTAGTGAAAGGTGAGGACAAACGTTGAAGATCATCAGCCCACTGAAGCCATTTCTCGTCGAAAGTAGCTTCATATAAGTCGATCAATCCTTCAATCAGGAAAGCATAGTCATCAGCGAATCCCTCAGTCTCGCCACGTCCTTCCCGCCAGATTCGATAGAGCTTTTTGGTTGATTCGTCGTAGAGATTCTCTTTGATGAATGTTGCAGCTTTGACGGCGAACCCGAGGTATTCTGCTGATTTGACGGGATCGAATCCTTTGATCACAGCGCCCGTTCTTGCTAAAGCACCAAGAGCAATCCCATTCCAGCTGACCACGATCTTATCGTCTAGACCGGGCCGCACTCGTTCCTTCTCTCGGTGTGCTCTTAAAGCAACTTTGCCTTCTTTGATTATTCTTACGATCTCATCTTCCTTCATACCGAATTGACTAGCCAATGCACTCGGTGTGCTGACAATTGCCAAAACGTTCTGGTCAAGAAATTCATCGTGAGCATCATTCTCTGGCTCCACGTTGCCATGTCCGCTGACATTGAAGAATGCTGACAAAATCGGCTCATTCTGTGGACCTAAGACGTTCTCAAATTCTCGTTTTGTCCAGACGTAAAAGGCACCTTCTCTCTTCTCGGAATCTCCTCTTCTATGAAGACTGTCCGCATCTTCACTAGAGTAGAATCCACCTGCCGAGTGTGCCAGAGTGGTTGTAAGATAAGTTGAGATATCGTAAACAACGCTTAACAGCTCTGCATCTCTCGACAACAGGAAACCATCCAGATACACATCCAGCAGTTGAGCATTGTCATAAAGCATTTTCTCGAAATGAGGTAGCGACCAATCAGCCGTGACCGAATACCTAGCAAATCCATTGCCGATATGATCATGAATACCACCTCTAGCCATCTTCCTCAAGGTCGTAATAGCCATCGTCTGCGCATTCCTACAATCTGAAGCACCAACCACATCTACCACAACCGACGGATACTGTCCCAGCCTCAGAAGGAAAGCTAGTTTTGAAGGTGTAGGAAATTTCGGCGCAGATCCAAACCCACCATTCATAGCATCGAAGGTAGAAGCAAAATGCTGATTAGCTTCTTCCAATAACTCGATATCAAGCCCATCTCCACCCTCACCCAATCGCCCACCAAATGTGCCCTCTGCAGCAAAATTCCTCAACTGCATAAGAATCTGCGCCGAATCTCTCCTACACCTCTCTTCCTGTTCTCTCCACACCGTACTCAACTTATCTAGAATCCCAAGGAAGTCAACTTGATCCTCAAACGCCATCGTTGTGCTCGCTGGACCGGGCCAGTAGGTGCCTCCAAAGACGGGTTCCAGGTCTGGAGTGACGAAGACATTCAGAGGCCAGCCGCCGGAACCAGTGGTCGCTTGAACGAAATTCATATAGATACGGTCGATATCGGGGCGTTCTTCACGATCGACTTTGACGGGGATGAAGGCCGAGTTGAGGATACTAGCTATCTCGTCGTTTTCGAACGATTCACGCTCCATTACGTGACACCCTATGAACATAGCATCAGCACTATTCTCTCCCTTCTCGTGTCTACACTTCAGACATTCCTCTACCCCGCCCCCACTCCCGCCACCCGCACCTCAGGACTAGGTGCTTGAGAAAAGTTAAAAAAATAGGAGAACTCACAATGACAAGCACTATACCCGATACTAACAAACAACAACCGATTCTCTTTCCTCGCCAACTCAATCGCCTCATCCCCCCAACACTGCCACGCAACCGGATTCCCCGCATGTGCGCGAACATACGGACTCCTGCTCTCATGCGCCTTATTCACCAATTTCACCTCCTCTTTCTTCTCTTCTTCCACTGCGGGGACGTTGTTCGTGTTATTTGTGAAATTATTAGCTTTTAGAGAACTAAAGCCATCTACTCCTCCTCCACCTCGAAGATGTGCTGCCATCATGGCAGATGGAGGGCGGGACGGGGTGCGTCCTGCTTTGTTTCTTTCTGTAGTTGGCGGAGAGGCTGTGGGTTGTGGGGAGGGTGCTCGGAACAGATAACGAGATCGACAATGTGAGACGTGTTTTGTAGTCTGTGATTCTTCCCTTAAGGCTTTCTAAAAGTCTATGCTGCCCGAACTCGCGACTTCAAAGTTCTCCTCTTAGATTTGAGACCTATCCACACAATCGTAGCGGGGTTGGTTAATCGATCTGGAACCCTCGGACTCTGTCTCTCGCCGTGCGCGTTTCGTAAATCTCAACTATCTCAGTGAATTGTGAAGGCAGGTATGAAGTAGCCAAAGATGCGCAATACTGCGAAAGCGCCGGTAGCAGACGGTGAGGAGATGAGATGTTGTGTGGAGCTTCTATCGTCATGTTCTTATCGCCGGTGGTGAGGCTGCGCTAGGACTAGTGGGGCTTCCAAACCTCAGCCTCAAGCTGATGCATAAATGAATCCGCATAAACTCAAGATAAACATCCTAGAAGCAAGATTGTGACGGATCTAGGGATCTCGAGACGAGATATATTACCTGGATATTACCAGGTTATGTTACGCATCCCCATGTCGGGGCGGAGCTGTTTCAGTATGTCAATCAAAATAGCTTATTCTCACGTCGACAACACCATGTTCTCTAGGAAATTTTGTCTATTCGTGAGTATCTTCACTTTGCTTTTGCCTCAGACCCAGCCGCCGTGACATAGACCAGCCACTCCACCTTACACGCCTCCCAAATCATCGCTAGAACAATTCCGGATCGCCAGATGAAAAACACCGATCATGATGAGGGAAGGCGAGAAGTTGGGAAACCCCCATTGGTCGTAAAAGCTAATTACAAGAAGTGAAAGAACACCTGCCAACTAGTCCACAACGGAAAATCCATCGATGGAACAAGATGATCCAAGATCGTGACTCGTGAAGCCGAAAATGCGAGGACATCTAGCAGGCCAGGGTGTGCAGAAAGTGAAAGAAGATTCATCACCCTCCAGAGGAGTGATTTTTATTCCCAACATAGTCAACTAGTGTATGAGGCATGGTGGCGATTGTCAAGCCGTGGACCAGCGCACGACCACAACTACCAGCAAAATCGTACAAGAAGATAGCCGCGCTCCCAGAGCCATGAAGATATCGTAACCAAAATCGTTTAAGAGATGGCTGCGGTAATGGCGGGAAGGCCAATTGGCTTGGCTACCTCAGAAGCAAACTCGCCCAAGACATTACCCTCAGAGGAGTAGTCGCAGACTGAAATATGTTAGTTGAGTATGACTTCATCCTAGAGTATTTCTTACCAGTGTATAAGCTGTGATAGCTGAAGATAGTTCCAGCACCACATTGGACAGTGGCACATCCGACCTTGGTGCTAGCCTTCCAGACGAGTGCAGTGAAGTGGAGGAACTCGGGAACGTTCTCAACGGCTGGGCTGTTCTGTCCGTAAGGAACATTGGCTGCCTCACCGTAGTACCATTGGTTGGTGATGGCATCAGCGACCAAGGTAGCGGTATCCAAAGATGCGATATCACCAGTGGTGCCATAAGCGGCAAGGTTCTGGCCATATCCACCACCACCCTCGGTCCTATTCACGTGTTAGACGCGTCGCGTGATTCACGAGTTCATCTTCAACTTACATGTCATGGGCGAAGACGCAGGTCTTAGCGGTAAGCAAAGCATAGCCAGCAAGAGTGTCATCCCATTCCAAGGCTCCAGCAGAGTGATTGGCACGGTGCTTGGCATGGTGATAGATGGCAGTTGATTGATAGTCGGTTGGGGAGGCAACAGCGGCAGCGGACGAGGCTGAGACCTTGGCGACGACTGTGGATTCAACAACTGGCGCAGCCTCCGTGGAAGTGGTTGGAGCCGGAGCTGGGGTAGTAGAGGTGGTCGATGGAGCTGGGGGAGGGATAGAGATCAAGGTGGTTGTGTGCATTGGGGGAGCCGCATGAACAGAGGTGTGAGACTTGTGGGCCTCGGGATATTCAGTGACGGTGGTGTGGACAGTGACCACGGGTGGGATTGAAGTTGAGGTGGTGGCAGGGAGCTCGCCCTCAGTCACGGTGACATAGACGATCTTGGTGGTGATATCCCAGATATAGTCCTTCTTCTGGACAGCCTTGTGAATGGGCGATGCCAGGGCCAGAGCGGCGCAGAGGGAACCAAGGACGATTGAGGAACGCATCTTGAAGTTCAGGATTGACGTCGGTGGGTGCGAGATCTGGTTTGTTTACTTTCTTCGAGAAAGTCAGGTGCGATGGCGCGTGGAAAGAAACGACCTTTGCTTGAAGGAAGAGATCGAGTTCGCGTGGGGAATTGGCAGCACTGCTGTACTTAAGATTCTGTCGAAGAATGAAGTATTTGGAGTGAATGGAGGGGAAAAGCGCGGACGATATCAATCACCTGGAAGGAGTGACAGGAGTTTGTATCGTGCAGGAATCCGTGAAGGAGTGTAATTGCCGTAGAACGACGAATGAACGAAGATGGTGGTTGGAAGGAGAAGAGAATGAAGGTGTAGATGTAGGTAGGTGTAGGTCTCGAGATTGGACGTGGCCTGCAAAGTCAAATAAGGCTGGGGGAGGAGGAAAAATGACTCTTCTGGGCCTAGCGCGGCACTAATCCCGTCAGATGGCGCCAAAGAGGCCGGCGAGGAGAAACAATCTCCAGGGGTGCGGAAGCCAACCAGGAGAAGGCCTGGCGTGTGCATCTTTCGAAACACCCCAAACGATCACCAGTCCCACTCATCTCGGGTTCACGAAATATCACCATGACCTGGACTTGGTCTCTGAGTGCTCATTTCCGATGATGTCAACGACTCCATTTCAGCTTCATCTTGTCTTACTACGCGTTCGTCCTCCGCTCAATTCTTCTGTTGGATGTTGGATGTTTGTATTGGCAGCCAAATCAAACATGCATTTCTGTCTTGGGCAGACCAGTGCGAGGGGATCAAGCGCGAGGAAGCTGCAGGTACCGATGCGGTGTAGCCTGCCACAACATCTAATCCGAAATAAGCTCATGACTGTATAGGAGTATTTGCATGTTGAAAACTCCTACTGAATTCTTGCGACAATGCCTTTAGACCAATTGCCAACCCGCTAAACGGCCTCTTGCAGTAGAAAGATGTGCTACATGCACGCCAAGTTCCCAACCATCTCGAACTCGTGGCCTCTTCTTGGTATGTTGGATGAGGAGGATGGCTATGCATTCTCACAAAGGATTGTTGGCATCGTGCTTCACCCTCAGTCCATTCCCGCCTTCGTTATTGCATTCTGGAGGTCAAGGAGCATCGTCACGTTCCACAGTCAGACAAATGCGCTTCGCCAGAAGGACATTCCAGCGAGCGGCTCGGGATGCTGGCTGCAAAAGAATATCAGCTCATCCGATGTTCCCGCCCACCTTCATCCTTCGGACTTCATTACGGGCTCTCGTCATGAATTTCATCTGATGGGCAGACTCTCAGACCCTTGACCGCAATGGAGATGGATAGGGGCAGCGGTGCCGATTCGGATTATCATGGCGGGGTCTGATCTTGGGCGGGTGGCGTTTGTTCTGCTGGTTTCAGGGGCCGTCGTCAGACTGATTGGTGGGACGGGCTGCTGGTTCTCGTTCCTTGCATCTCCTCGTCCAGGAACGCTGCACCCTAAATCCTTTCCATTTGCCGCCAGCTCCAAGCCAGTGAGAAGCAGGAAGGATGACAGCCAGATCGCCATCAGAGAACAAAAAGATCAGCCCTGCAGTTCAGCTCAAATGAAATCCATCGTCATCTATCTGCGACGATAGAGAACTAACGAACTTCACAATCGTCAGACTCAGGCTGTTGCAAGCCCCAATCAATCTTATTCTCCAACATGTCATCACGGACCGGCCCCCCCAAAGCTCTCGACTCCAGGTTCCATCTGATTTCCGCCGTCTTCATCCCTGCAGAAAAATTCCCGGTACCTGCAGCACGATTGATTTCCACCCCGCTTTTCTGATTGTGCTCCCGGAACTCACCCAGCATGGGCATGTTTCGCATTGATTCTCCAATTTGGTGGTGCGAATTGTTGAAATGTCTTTTTCACCTCCGTACGCTGCCTACTTAGATGCCGCATTTCGGTCACGGCGTCGAGAAGAGGACGGCATCGGTATGAGAGGTGGACCGACCTGTGATGTGCTTAAGTTAGTATAGATGATTTTCTAGACGCTTTGTTTTTCATGCAAGATGAAAAATCTATGTTTAGTTTCGTTTCAACGATTTCCTTCTTGTTCCGATTTGTAGGCGACATCCCATCGCTTCTTAGAATATCAGCCTTATGTGGCCAGACCCTCAGCGCGTGTTGCGACGAGACCAGAATGCCCTATTTCATTGTTCTTTGCTCAATTAGTTTTCGCGATCCCCGATGTTTCTCATCCAAACATTCATAGCCAAGCAATCAAGTCGACTGCCGTCGGTGTTTCACTGTGAAGCCTTGATCTCTCTTTCCATGTCAAGGCCCGTCATGCTTCCAACACAAGGTTTTGTCAGGTGCATACTGTCGCCAACTCCATCCTGCTTCATACGTTCTAACTCCAAGAAACCCTCCCCGCATTCTAGTCTTCTGAGCTACTATCCGCCCCGCCGGATCGCAGAATCTGAGACAATTGCAATATATCTGCACTTCAGATCGCAAGCCATGGCACGAGATCCCTGCCTTGTAGTACTTGAGGTGCTGCGTGCGTAGCACGTTGTACGAATCATTCTCTTCGTGAGACAGGTGTCACGGGACTGTGCAGATTGTCGAGCACCGGAATATCCATCGTCCATTGTTCTTCAGAGGCGGAAGAACCGTGCATTTCACGGCTGCAGTTGATTTACAATGTCATCGGACCAAGCTCGAGATTCTTCTGCAAATAACCGTCGTGCCGGCCGTGCATCATCGCCCTAAGAACATCGAAATCTTGTTTCTCTAAAGTTTCATGCTCGCATATCTCAAGATCTATATCTCGAATACCACAGACGTTGTGATGCAGTGACACATCCGGCAGTCACAGGTTGCTCCCGGATCTACACAAAAACCCTGCTTCCGCTTCCTGTGCAACATACACAGTGTATTTCAAGGGCGTAAGGACACATTCAACGGTTCTTCTCCACACAAGAGTCAGCCACCAGCATCATTCTCATTTTCTCAACCATAGTAATCAAGGAACAATATCGAAGTGCAAATCATCAAGTTGAACCTCACCGCCAGACGCCTCCGCGGCTCGATGCTCTTCAACTATCTAGATGGTTCGATATCATCGAGTATCATCATGACCCTTTCTCTTCACCTTTCTATGAGACGGCGTCCCCAACAGAGACCTTGTCATTACTTATCAGCGCTTTCGAGTTCAGACGACTGAAACCCACGGAGTCCTCCCTGAAGCATTACTCAAGACCCTTCCCCTCACCATATCGGGTAGTTCACATGTATTTTAAACAAAATTGCCAGCCAAAGCTCACTCAACCATTTCGGACTTGCATCTTTCCGTGGTCTATCCTATTCCAACATTGCGTTCTCACTCCTAGCATTCGCAGAATCGAATATTATTAGCACACCGTTCGCGTAGCTCTTTAATTTACACTTCGTTAGGAAGAGGGCTAGAGGTTAGTAGTTAACTTGCAGAAGCAGGAAGAGGGAGCGTTCTTAATGAATTGTATGGATTTAGTTAGTGCAATATAGCGTTGTATAGATAGTTTAGGGTAGAAGAGTTTGTACTTCGATTAAGTGATGATGGGAGCAAGGCAGTGGAGTGTTGATGCGAGGGCGCGGAGATGAGTATATTTGAGAGACTACTTCGTAGAACGTTTAAAGGAGTTAAAAATAACGGCTTTCAGTAATTGGAAGTTGTAACAAGGCTATGATTCATGCTTTCCTTCATTACTTGCCGCTAACACGTGCCCAACTCAAACTCGCGAACCTCGTGAAAATCTAGGTTTGAGAAGCACAATTGCCTAAAAGAGGAATAAACTATGAATTCAGCTATCAAGCTTGGTTTGAACAATCAATTTCCAAGCTTCGTTCGCTACTAATTCGTTATTGATCCTTAAATATCTGACTTGCTCGCCTGACTTATTTCTCGGTCATATGCTCATAAATTGCACAAACCCCATGTTTTCCCTTGCAAAGCTGGAAACTTATTCAAACATCAAAACTTCTCATCTCAATTTGAAGCAAGCACGAGATGGAGGGAATTATTTAAGAGCAGCCGTGCCCCTCACTTGAAGGTTATTCAGCTTGCTATCAGATAGTGCGAATATCTAAATGCGCACGCACTCCACAGACTTTCGTTTCATCGCAAACATGTGCATGTCATCAGCATCATGTTTATTAATCTGTTAAGTCTTATCGTCCCAACTTTAGGATGATATAGGACCTAGGTAGCGTCCCCTTGATATTCTCGCTTATTATTTTCGGGCATAGCCACCCCTTTTCTTAGCCCCTGTCCTTCTGTAGATCTCGCTTATAAGATTCGTAGATTTATCTACCTTCGGATGCGGATCGATGTGGAGTGCGTGATATAAAAAGGGCGATGGTATGAGCTGAAGAGTATAGAGACATATCGTCAGATTTGTGTGCTGTTTCCAAGCCGAAAAGCACTCGCCAGAAACGTTGCTTCGAAAGCCGAATCGCTTCATTTTTTTTTTCCAGCGGGGCAAAACTAGGGCTCCGATCGAATCGTCGAATTAATTCGATTCGAAAAAATTCGAGCGAATTAGTATCGAATCGAACCATGTTTTTAAATGCGGCTGGGGAGCGTACCGAGGGCGAAATCCTCAAAGCAACCAAAAAACCCAAGGTAAAAATACCCTGGACGAAGAGGATTCCACATCAATTTACTGAAGTGCCCAGAGGAAATACGGAACATTATCAGCATCTATTTGCATATGAGGATCCTCAAACCCACCTTATCAGACTGCCTAGTGCCATCATGGCGCAACGAAGCCTCGATTTACTTGGCAAGAGAAACGAGAAGTTCTTGAAGTTGCGCAAGGCATTGACGCATTTGGATTGTGGCGTGAGATGCAATGCTAAGAGCAAAACCAACAGGAATAACAAACGAACCAAGAAGAGAAAGAGGAGCCTCGAGGGTGGTGAGGAGGACAAACACGCTGCCGATACAGAAAAGGCGGCAGAAGAGGAAGAGGAAGAAGAGGTTATTACGAAGTGGACACATCTCGACTACACACACAACTTCGATGTGTTGACGGATATAATACCTGGGAATCCTCATTGGAGACCTCATTACAGATATTGAGTTGGATTAAGTTTTGGGATGGTTATTCTTCAGAGATTTCTGTTAAAGGAAGGGGGAAGAAAAGCCAAGATGTCTGATCTGGGAAAAAAGTACCATAAATCTCTAGAGCCTTTGATTTCATCAGCCAGGTCACACCACTGAAGCATCGACAAGTAGGTAGATTGAGTATCAGAGGATGGGAATGGGTAAATCAGGCTATGGGATATGTCAGCTCCGGGGTACAACGTTAAAGTGTGAATGTAAGAGATAGCTATAGATAAAGGATTGACGTTTTCCGAAGAAATGCCAACTGCCCCAACTCAGCTCTGGCCCGAATGCAAGCATTTACCGTCTTCCAGATTCCTTTTCATACGCGTACAGTTCAGAATCCGAGCTCCAAGATCCAATCAAGTCGGCATCCACTCCGCTTCAGCTCTCCATTTACTAGCGCCGGCTTTGCTAGGAACAGCACAGCATTACTGGTGTTCTACATCAAGCAGTCAAGTTCTCCCGCTTCGGAGATGATCTCATAGCCATCATAAACTCCACCAACTGGCCTCTGTGAGACCATATACTGATCTTACTATCATGAGGCTTATGAAATGTTTGCGGTGATTAGGTTCGTTGCTAATAATGAAGGGATCTAGATGTTACATTGTCAGTTATTTGTTTACCTAGGCAGCAGGACCGCGATAGGTATTTAAGTTGGTCAAAACTCTGCTTGAGAAGAAAGTCCAATTTGGGAGAGAATTTCATACCTATTCTACTTCCTTTTTTCCTAGGCTCTAAGCTCACGAACGCTAAGCAGCCTTTCACAGCCTGATCGCCAATCACAATACCAATCCCAAGAATCCCAACGCCGCCCAACTCGTGATTAAATACGACATGTTCAACCTAATCTCCTGCGTCTTTCCTATCGCCTCATTATACTCCCCCGTCTTTGGAAGAGGAATTTTGGCTTTCCCTGTCCAGAAACTGCCCACGTGCTGCCATGCAGCAACCAATGCAGCAACATTGCATCCTGCTATAGCAAGGCCTGCAATTTTCCCTTTCGAGCCCAAGATGATGAAAGATGAGCTCAAGAATGAGAACAATACCTATTTATGTTAATTTTGATGACACGTGACATGGAAAAGGAAAAGGAGGTAATACGGCAATAGTCATGCTGGCCTGTGTATATCTGGTCTTCCACAGCTGGCTCTCAGCTATGTTCGAGTATTTCGCTGCTTTTTGGGCTGTGTCTTCATATTGCCGTAGGTTGCGAATGGAGATGGATGCCAGATAGAGGTTGTACCCAGCAAAAGCTGCTTGGAGAATATGTAGTAGAATAAGGAGTACCGATGCCATCGTGAGAGTTTTGATGATTCTGATTCAAGAGGAGGTTGGATTCGTTAGTGTAAATAAAGAAGAACCGTCGAAGGAAATCTGAAAATATATCAAGTCTGGAAGCTGCGACTGGCTTGCTGTCCAAGATGTGGCGGTGCAATGACGTAGTTGTTGCCAGTTGTATTCGAGACTTTTCTTGCGAAGCGTTGGATGTTTCGCAACGGGTAATCTCACCTTGTACTAGCCGGCAAGAGATCATCCATCCAAATATATTCTGAAGCGATTCATGTCGCACATCAATGTCTCGAAAAATCATCTCTTTGTAGTCACGTGTCACTATCATCCGCTGAGTAGGTAGTCTAGGTAGAATGCCAGAAGCTTTTCTCCTTGTCGATAGTATAACGTGAAATCGCTCCATAAATTCCGGGAGAGACAGTAGACGAGCATACTCGGCGTCGAAAGTTTCCATCCGCTGACATACGCCTTCCCTTTTTTCCTCTCATATCTTCATCTCTGCGCTCTAGTTGGTTGGAAATCAAGTCGGGTTGACGCTGACAACCCTCTAGGCCGATACATGTTCTATATGAGCAGATTGCCACAGAGCTCGAAGTCAGGTATATTCCGCAATGAATACTAATGGGATGCTGCTGAGAACGGCAACAGTCGCCCGAGCGTAGCCGGCAGCGGCAGCGCCTAATGCTATTGGTACCATGATGACGGGGAGCTACAGTGATGCCGACTAGAATCAAATACTAGCAAGATAAGACCTCAGATGGAAATCGATCCGACTTACATGAATAATTGAGATGTTTGCTCAAGCTATCCATGGAAGCTGATAACCTGCTGATTATCCATCCCGAAAAGGCAGCGAGAAGCTAAGGAGTCGCTGGCTTGAATGAGCTCCTGCATGTAACTATCAAAAGGCACACCTATGAAAAAAGGTGTCACAATCGTGAACGTAAGGATTGCCCGACCCCATCAGTACTGAGAGAATCAAGACTAGGAAAGTAGCCACCATCATGCATAATGAAATATTGTGTTTTCATGTGTCCTGCATAAACTGGTGCAGTCCCAACGCATGCACCACTAAGTTGTCCTCTCCACAACTCTCCAGACATTAAGCTTTCAGCTTTGAATCCTGACCTCTGAAGGATGGTTCACTATGACCCCAGTCAGACTCATCGTAGTGCCGTGCTATGCTTCTCGAGGCGTTTCATTGCAGAAATGAGAACGGTATATTGAATCTCGAGCGTAGCTAGTGAAGCTGACGGAAATATGTTGTGTTTCTAAGACCATAAAAGAGGATTGGACGTCGAGAGACTTAGCGGACATTTGCCGGATGTGGGGGCTAAATAGAGCATCACGTGATGATTCTCAACATTCGAAATTCACATTCTTCCGCAAGACAACATACGCAGAGTGTTGATCGATGGCGAGCAAGGTCCGAGTTATTGGAATCCTCATACGAGCGCATCCTTCGTCAACGAGAGCGACTGCACGAGCATTCATCCCATCGTGGCTATCTACAGAAAGGACTTGTGGGCATCCGAAAATTTGCACAAGACACTTTACCTCAACCACCTCTCAGTCAAGGAGACCTTCCAAATCCACCAAGATGGTCAGCTCAGACGAATATATTCTGACCATTTCTTGCCCAGATAGGCCCGGCATTGTCCATGCAGTCACAGGGTTTTTGGCTCAGCACAATCTCAACATTGTCGACTCACAGCAGTTTGGCGATCCCACATCGAAAAAATTCTTCATGCGGGTGCACTTCGCGCCAGTCGATACTTCCTCAAAAGACATTGGCGTTGACCAGCTGCGGACTTCATTTGAAGAAGTTGCGAAGTCAATGGTTATGGACTTCGACTTATCTTCAGTTTCGCAAAAACCACGAGTCCTCATCATGGTTTCCAAGATTGGACATTGCCTGAACGACCTCTTATTCCGCCAATCCACTTCCCAGCTTGGAATTGAGATCCCTCTCATTATCTCGAATCATCCAGACTTCGCTCCTCTTGCTGCATCATACAAAATTCCCTTTCATCATCTCCCAGTCACGGCGGAGACCAAGACAGAGCAAGAAAACCGCATTCTAGAGTTAGTCCAAGAGCACAATATCGATTTAATTGTCCTTGCTCGGTACATGCAAGTTCTATCCCCCACATTGTGCACCGCGATGTCAGGCAAGATTATCAACATTCATCATTCTTTCTTGCCGTCTTTCAAGGGTGCCAAGCCTTACCATCAAGCATATGACCGTGGTGTCAAAATTGTTGGAGCAACAGCGCATTTTGTTACGAGCGATCTCGATGAAGGTCCAATTATCGAACAGGATGTCGTTCGCGTCGACCATTCTTTAAGTCCGAAGGCATTGACGACTGAGGGAAGCAACGTGGAGAGTAAGGTATTGGCGAATGCTGTCAAATGGGTTACGGAAAAGCGAGTTCTGCTTAACGGACACAAGACGGTTGTCTTCAATTGACCAGTTTGAAGTAGATGATTGGATGAAAATGATAACCAAAATTCGCTCGATTTAAGAATGTTTCGAAAGCAGCGTTTCAACCCATGTCGGTTCAGATGCGGGGTCCTATTTACCCCGCAGTCCTGTCTCAATTATGACGTATCATGCGACACGATTTTCGATTCGACAAAATTCTGTCTTGCTCTTGACTTTCATATTGACGGCGTTGACGTGGTATTTTCCCTTCAAACAAGAGACAAGATGCCTAGCCTCTATCACAAGGCGATCTTGGCTTATACCGGCAGTAGTTTGCGGCAAACAAGTGTCCTGTCGGAGAATTCCGGAAGAGAGGTGATAGGGATGAGATGCTTTTGATGTGAGAGATATCGTCTCTTATTCCTGGCTCTCCTCCTCCTTCATGTCCAGCCCATTTCTTTTGATTGTAGCCGCATGTTCATCCGCGAATCTGGTTACTGCCACGTCCGTTACTCTTTACGCGTATTTTTTTCTCCCGTCTTTCGCTGCAACCCGTTTTGCATTTTTTTACTTACCAGTTCCTGCGTGAATCTCAAGAAAACAAAATATGACCCAAGTTGAACAAGTCTGCGAAATATTGGAGAAGGTTGGTGCAGCATTATCACATGTGGTGACGATAGAAGTATTGGCAACGATTGTGAAGCCAGCGCTTTTGAACGAGGGGAGAAGGAATGAATGAATGCTAGCTGCTCAATTGCTGAGCACTTGGCACGACAGGATGTCCCAGACTCAAACTTCTCGATTTTCTAAACCCCTTCTCGGAGAGCTGCACCTGTATAGCGGATGTGTCTGTCCATATCTGAAGAGACAACAATACTCATGAAACGAGTCTTTTGAGTTGTTCTCGGCGACTGGGCAGAGACAGCTGTGTACTGGTATCTGCATATGTAACTGAAACTGACGAACGATTTCCACAAAGCTGTTCGAAACACGCCCCGAGTCTGTGAAGACCGCAACGAGCTGTGGCTTGCCCCACATAGTCGTGGAAATAAGATGCTTTGCTTTGATGTGATGGTTGATAACGCTCGTGAATATCCTGTGTGGCGGGAGGGTATAGTTGGCAGGAGTTGCCTTTCTACAACACTCAGCAGCAAGGTTTTGCAACCCAAAGACCTTGTCCCGCTGATCCTGGCACTGGGATTCCCTATACTGCAAGCAGACGTTCAGTAAGGGACGTAATTGCGGCTTGACACCACCCTGCTCAGGGTCTTCGGTCGCATTTGGCATAAGGAAGCTATTATATGGCTCGCCTAAGGAAACTCTCCAGGAATGGCGGTGTAGATTTTGTTGACGAATAAGCCGAAGGAGGATGGACGAGCTGATTTTAAATAGAACACTATCCTCCTGGAATGATGTTGGCCTGATTTGATCGCATCTCATTCCTAAAGTATCAAGGAACCAACGAATTCGAAACCATGAACATGAATCTGCACCGCACTGGATTGTAATCGAAGAAGCTAGGATAACTTCCTGAATGATCCAAAGTCTCGTCCAATACTCGCGCTGACACAGCGATTCAAAACACTCTAGATGCTCTTCGAGTAAGACAGACGAATGCAAGAGGCTTGGCCATTGTTGAGGATTGCTCAAAAGCTGGAAGATTTCATGGCTTTTCGTGGTTGGATGTCCAAGCCACACGACGACATGCGCAGCTTGGCTGTAGATCCTGCCCATCTGCGCGACTTGATGATTTCGTTCGAAGCTGTTGTCTTGGTTGATGCAAATAGCATCTATCCATAATGTACGTGTACCGCTTGAAGGAGCTAGATAGTAAAGTGCTTCCCAGAGGTTCACCCTAACAGTGACTTCGAATCCATTAATCTCAACTACCCTCGAGTCCGTTGAACCCCACATGTAAGAGAGTGCTTCATATTCGACGTTATCTTTGAGCCGGGAATGTGCAACTGTACAGTTGATCCTGTCCTCGCTAGAGAGGGGCTGCAGGAACAGTAAACGGATCTCATCTATTTCTGAGAGGGGAGAGTACAATGTGTTTAAGTTTTGCAGGCGATTGGAAAGTGCCGACATCACGCAATCCTCTAAAGGGATTTACCTTTGGGCCTCGAGATGCATCAATTCGAGAACTGATATTTGCGGTGAGACTAACTCTGTATAGTACTAGTCATGTGCTGGGAAGCGGGTGTCGCAAGCTTGGACTTTAGCCAAATTACTATGCCTGTCAGATGATAGTTTTAGTCGTGCATTTTAGACCCCATCACGTTATCTGATAGATTCCGACTGAGAGACAGACAAAATTGACCGATATAGCAGAGTGTGAAGTGATAAAAGTTAACTCATTGAGTACAAGACGGCCTGAAAGTTCTGCAGAGAAGAAGACTTCGTCGTCGATTTTGCATCTTTGAGACGAAGACGACTAGATCATTGTCCGTGACTGCAAGCTCACATGGCTTCAAGTGGAAACCAGCGAAGCTAGAAAGGAGTTCTTTGGCAATTTCCCATATGAGCATTATTAGATGCCCCAGCATGGATGAGAAAATGTAGCAGCAGTGACTCTTATGTACCTTCTAGCGCCTGGGAAGAATCAAGGGGTATCTCATCTACGGCACTCTGATTTCAAGCTATGCAAAGCAAAATATCGTCTCTTGGTTCCCCGTAAACCACTTTTGCACATAGTGAGACGAGAGCTCTTCTCGGCTTATAGGCGTAGGGGTGGCTCTCGTGTAGACAAGAAAGAGAAAGTTATTTGCAGCTAATAGGCCAGGTACTCCTCAAAGCCTCCGAAGACTTCGAAAAAGGGGGAGAGGATAAGAGGGATCGTAGTACAAGAGCCTGAGAGGCTTAAATGGCACCAATGGCTGTGAGATATTCCGAATTCGTTAAATAGTCTCCCGCTGCACGCTGCTTTCTGCAAAGAATAATGATCACTCTAGCCAACTAAGCTTCTCGCATAATCCAGTGACGCTTCCAATACCCCCGACGACAAAACGCTCGCACAGTCTGCACCTTAGCTTCTCACTAAACACGCCAATCGTTCTGCTAGACATTCCGGAGTCGAATCTCCAAAAAATTTCACTGTCGTGGTGCTTGCATCGCCCGCCTTTCCTAACCAAACGAATACTTAAGTGGCGAAAGTGTGGATTTGACGCATCAAAATCACCCAGAGTTAAGAATGTTGAATCGAAAGAATGTATTATACGGCGTTCGTGCCAAGTGCCAGCTAGAGATGCTGGCTACCTAAAATGGAGGGAAAACAGTCGATGCTCGTGCTAACCATGGGATGTGCTTGATCCCAGCCCTAATGCATACTAATCTCCTAGTTCCTGTATATCGTAGAGGTATAAGTAATAACCGTAGGCTGGTTAACGGTCTCGCATCGCGACGAGGACCCTGTATTGAGAGTCAGTTATCAGCATTTACCAAACTTCCCCAAGAAAGAGGCCTTAAGACATATGCTACTTACACATTATCGACCGGCAAGTAAGGCCATTAGCGCAACTTCTGCATCCATTCGGGGCGGGATCCCAAAGACCACATGAGCCACCCAGGCCGAGAGGGCAGGTTACGGCACTAGTAGTCGCAGGCGCGGATGCAGTTACCGTAACGGTACGGGTGCTCGTGCTCTTCGTGGTTGAGGGAGCACTACCAGTGACAGTAACCTGGATGGTTGTCGTTGAAGTTGTAAGAGGTGTAATCGTCACAGTCACCACCGTGATTGTGCCTATTTTTGCTGCTTTAGTTATGCATCCTACAACTTGGGTGGGAAATATATATACTTGTTACAGTGACAATAACTTGCTGTAGAAGTGGAAACTAGATCAGTCTGTAGTACTGTATAATAATGATGCTAGAAGCAAGTAATAGACTTACACTAGTAACAGAACTTGTAAGCGCAAGCAGGGATGCAATGACGAATTTGGAGAAATGCATTGTGAACTTCGTAGCTTCGGACTTCCTGTTCTCAGTCGAAAATGAGGAGTATAAGAAGAGAGTAAAAAGGAACTAGTGTATAGATGCTGGCAATATATGTATGGAATGTAGAGGTTAGGTTACCTTGGATATGATATGAAGAGGAAGGAGAAGATAGAGATGTGGCATGGATGAGGAGGTGAAAATGCTGGATAGTTGAGAGAGTTATACAGTTAGTCCCTATGACGCGGGCTAAAAGAACCGTTGATTGAGGGGAGCTACCCTTCACGTATAATAATAATAATGACAAGGTCCGCTTGTTTCCGAGTCACGGCCCTGGCAGCCGACAGTTAATGACGGATACTGCCTAATAAAGCAGGACTAGGATCGGATTTCTCCAATTAGGCTCCTCAAATTGACTTCGGGACGGGCGGTTGACGGCTAAAGGAAAAGGTGTGGACAACAATTTATATATTTCCAAAAGAGTCAAATTTTCTCTAAGCCGCCATAGCTTATTCGCAGATTCGGACGACCGGGGCCGGTTAGGAGGGAGATACCCACCGCCAACTTGGAAGGCGATGAGCCCGACGGGAGCACTTAAATGAAGAAAGCAGCTATGCCATGGTTCTCGCTCCACTCTCGTCTCTTAACATACGTCCGTATGCTTAGACTGACTTATCGCGAAGCTCAAGGTTCTGGGATCCATACCTACTTTGTGGGGCCCCAGGTTCCACAAGCTGTGGAACGAATGCCCTCGCAAAACAGAAGATCTCAAATTTCAGCGATATTTCGTCTGAGGTCGATCGAGATATAAAATATAGTGCATCTATCCATAGCCCTCGCGTCCAGCTTGTCGGGGCCAAGTGAAGCAAGGCTGCGGAAAGATTCTCTCATACTCCGAAAGCTTCGACCGTCAATCGTGATCCACTCTATATTCTTGGGCCCCCACACGCAAGCCGAGGCCTCGTAAGGGCGACAAACCGGCACGCTGTAATAAGGGTGATAAGTTGCTGATGATGGTGGTGTGTATAGCGCGGAACTCCATCGCTGCCAAGAGGCTGTAAAGGCGGCTGTTGAATCTCTAGGCTGTTTTTGGAAAAGAGACCACGGTCTAGAGCTTCCATAGATATGGTTAAGCAGCGAGGTTCGGATCCATAGAAATGGTTGAAAAGGCTGTGAAACGTTCATAAACTGGTTCGGGTGAGGCTACGCCAGCTGCGACACTTGTCTTAGTCATCGAAAGCTGCCCTTCTGGTGCTTGCCACTGCCAATCTGTTAGAGGAAGCTGCGTGATAGAAAATTGACTGCTGTTTGTGTTAAGCTACTGTACCTATCCAGGTACAATAAACTGTGGAGTGCTGAGATTAGAAGGAGGATTCAAAGCGTTTCTCGCTGCTCGTTCGGCAAGCTGTTTAGATTTTCAGCTTAACATAAGAGCGAAATGTGAAGACTTCAAGCGCTTCAATCCAATTCCATCCAGGTTGCTAGGTTGAAGGTGAGCAGGTCTGGATTGGACAGGGATGAGGACAAAAATGGCCATGGTTCGAATGCGAGGAAGTGGTGATAGTTGATTGTAGGAACTGAGCAGTAGTTGTAGTCACCTATATATCTCGTAGCCAACTTCTTCCCTGATCCTGGCTTCCACGAGATCCACAGCATCCTTACTATAAAGGGACTCAGGCGTCTTATCTCCGCGGATGACTTCTCTTTCATGTACTGCAGCTTCCTCCTTGGTCATACAAACTAGGTCTCTCAGGAGTACGCGACTGCTTTTCTGCCCTTCCACACTCAGATCGATAGTGCTTCCTATTGGTTTCCGCCATCTGCACAAGGCCAATCGGGTTGGTATCCCACTGATTACACTCTTCCCTCTGAATATCTCTTCAACCACATATCCGACATCACTTGCACTTATGGCCAATTTTAAGCCCTGTGCATCTTCACCTGGGGTCGTCAATCGTGCCAGTTTTTCTTCCGAACCCTGCAGTTGTGCAAGTATTCCGTCGTACATCTTTTCTCTGCCTTTGGCTGGTAGATATTCGGTCGGATATCCAGAGATCTTCAAGATGACATGATTTGCAACTGCATATCCAAATACAGCTGGCATTGTACCCAAGACCGGTAATATCCTGACTCTGAAATCGGGGAGCACACCAAGATCGCCGACTGAACCTTTCTTGAACTCTTCCTCTGGTAATGGTAACAGCTGAGCCTTGCCTGGGCTTGGCTTCTCGGTTGAGAAAACGACTGGAATCCCAGATTCAACGCCCATGGCACGAAGACGACGACGGGTAGATCTCGAGAGTGGATCATCTGTGCTAGCGGAGATATCTCCGATGAATATTCTTGTAGGATCTGATTTGCATCCAGCACCCATAGATGAGATGACAGGCAGATTATTCTTATAGCAGTACTCCAGCAACGCTACTTTGCTATCGATGTTATCGATAGCATCGATTATGAAGTCTGGTCTCCGTCCTTCCCAGGCTCCAAGTAATCTCTCTGCTGCAGATGGTGCAAAGAGCTCATTGCAGAGATCAAAGTGTACCCATGGTGTGATTTGTTGTAGCCGCTTTCGCAAGCATGTAACCTTCGGTGTCCCAACGTCCGCGAGGGTAGCAACGGCATGCCTGTTCAAAGAGGAGAGAGTGACTTGATCGAAATCGATGAGACGGATACGGGAGACGCCTGACCGGGCCAATGCAGCCGTACAATGGGACCCTACTCCTCCGCAGCCAACCACTACTATGAATGATGACCGTAACCTTCGTAGGCCAGTATCTGTGAGGAAGACTCGATTTCGTGCTAATTGTTCAAGGATAAGGTCTAGAGACAGCAACATTAGCAAAATTCGTAAAGAAGGGTTCTGAATGTAATCACCATCATCATAATCACCCTTCTGGGCTCTCTCTGCAAGTATTACGCTTCTCTCATCTTCCTTGCTCATGCTAGGTTGCGGTGACGCAGCTCCCCAATCTGTAAGCTTCACTTCTTCTATCAGCAAAATTCCTAACACCACTCTCCCTTTGCGCCTCTTGCTGCGAAATCTATATCCCAGCACTTTCTCTAAATCCCAGCTCTATAGGATCTATAAATTAAAACCAACCCACCTTGCCTTCATCACCAGCCCCAAGCTCGGGAATGCTCCTCTTCAAATCCTCCGTCCTCTCAATCCGCCTAACATGCTGATATCCTAAAATTGCGCCCGCGACCACAGCCCCAGACACTATCGCCGTAGCAGCAAATTGTGCCTGCGTAGAACTCGCCGCACGTTGGAACCAAGACGCCATTGTCCTTGGTGGTTCTGGTTCCAGCTCCGGCTCTGCCTCAGGTCTTGCGCCTTGACGGGGTTCTTGCGGGTAGTATCCGTCCTCGTACTCGTCGTCGTCGAAATATGTCTGCGAACTGGAATAGGAGGAGGCACGCGAATAGGGAAGGTTATATTGCCTGTCCATCTTGGGATGAGGGCATGGTGATGGGAGAGTTCATGGTGGTGAGTTGTGGTGTTTTGCTGGTGATGCAGCTGTTCCAGGACTTTTTTTGATGGCGACCAATGGAGTCTGGCTTCGTTTCAGCCTTGGCTTGGCTACTCGCATCTTCACCCTCGCCTACTGAGTACCCCTTCCTGCCACCATATCGAGACACAATATCATTATCGTTATGGAGACTCTTTTAGAGCACGAGCTCTAACTTCTATATCTGTTTAATTCTAAAGTCTTATTCATGGACTGATATCTATCCGATGAACCGCCAGAACGACTTTTAGCGTGCACACAAACCAGTCTGTCACGTGTCCGTAGGAACACTAGGTAAAACCTTATCTCATAAATCAGACCCTTCGCGATGACTTTTGCGGTAAATCGTGTATTTTTGAGTAAGTGGGGGCAAACGAGCCAATCAGAGGGCAGGGAAACGAAAAGTCAGCGAAGCGTCTGAGAGATTATAGTGCACTTTCGCCGCTAGAGCATAGCTCCCCTATATAAATTACTACCTTTCTTCTATACTATACTTTGTACTCTTTACCACCTTTAATTCTATTGCAAATAAGTGCAAATGAAAGCTTTTGTAATGCCCTATCTATTATACTATATAACTATACTAATAAATCAAGTAGGAATTCTTATTGCGCTCGATTACGTAGGGTATTTCGCGACCGGCGCGTTACCCTCCAGCTTCCACCACTTCCACCAGCTCTCACCACCTTCTACTACCTCTTATTACGTAGTATAAGGTTCAAATAAGATTCTAGAATGCTATAGTAGTTCGCGCGAGCTAATAGGAGAGTTCGCAGAAGCCCGAGAGCTTCAAAAAGCGATTGCGAAAGCGTGCGGAAGTATGTAAAAGCGCTCTTCTTTTTACTACTCACTACTACTATTATTACGAGTTGGATGCAATAAGTTAAAGCAAGAATCTAATTATATTACAAGAAGAATTAACTAAGGAAGAAAGGTCGTTTTGCTATGAAGAACTTTCTTAAAAGAGGCTATCGGTTTATATAATAGCCCGAGTATTATTACGTACGATACGCGTTATTATATATTAGCTATATTAGTCTAGTAGTGTAACCGGCATTAGGTTCAACTTATCACAACTACCTTCTATAACTATATGCACTACTTTCTAAAAATTTTTAAAGCTATAGAATAGCTAGAATACATATTATAATATTAAAAATAAACGTGGTGAAAATATAAATAGGAAAGTTCCGATTCCAATACTCGAACTCGAAAAAAACTTTATTTTGCACGATGTACTTTATACTTATTACGTAGTTAATATGTATATAAGTAAATAAAAATAAATAGAATAGAATATCACGACTTACGTATTACTAGTGGACTATAAGCTCAACAAGCGAGGCTTGGAAGAAGACCCTAGGTCACGTGCGGAACCCGAGGACCCTTCAGAAAGGGTCCTAGGGGTCCTGGGAGGTTCTAAAGGTCCCACGGGGTCCTTGGGGTTCCGTCTACATAAGGGACTATATAAGCAAGGTATGCCGCCCAGATAGATAGGAGCTTTGTGCTTAACTCAAGATAGTAATAGAACTCTATTACTAGTAACTACTTATTCAGAATATATTTAAGTAACATATCGACTTTTATTTAGCGACTTATATTTTTATACAAGAAGTAAGTCGTTAACTCAGAACTCGATTAGCTAGTTTAGTAAAACGATTCGTTATATAGAAGTGAAATAATCGATACTACTCTATAAGAATATAAGGAAATAGTAGTGTAGTAAAATATTGCGATTATAATACGAAATTATTTCGAAATTCAATACTCTACTAACGAAAGTGCACTATAATTTCTCAAACGCTTCGTAGTAAATTATTTAGGTTTTATAATCACGTGGCTATTAATTCCTTATATTTTAGACTGCCATAACCTTACTACCCACTAGGCGAAGGGTCTAATTCATAAGATAAGTAAAACCCAAAATGTAAATAAATAAAAATGCAATACTTCTAATTGTAACGCGCCGAGTATGGAGAAGCTTAGCGGACCACGTGAGGGGAGTAGTCACATGGCGAAAGAGAAGAGACTTCGGTATATCCTTAGAATAAACAACTAAAGAGCTCAGAAGTGAAGAGGAGAGCTCTCTATATACATGAGGAACCCCTGCCATAAGGCAGGGCGTTCGGGAGAAACAGGAAGAGAGCGGCCGAAGCCGTAGGGGTAAACCAAGGGGCTCGCCAGCTCGGGTGATGCACGTGCCTCAGGGGCTAGCCGAAGGCTGGGCACTGCCAGGAGCGTCACACTAATCGCATTAATTTGCACTTAAAAAGCCTAATAAACTTATTCAAAGCATGGTATTTAATTCTATTAATCTTACAACCTTACGACCTAATATTCGTTCGATTATGTAAATAGGTACCTCCTTTCACCCTTTGCAAGCACTTGGAAGCTTTTCCACAAAGAATGCGTAGTTTTGGGACATAATACAAAGTGTAGGAACGCTGAGAGGGTTAATCTTATTATATAAAAGGGTACATTCTTATGTATAGTCCAATAGAGCTTGCCCGCTCTCCTAGGAGGGTGTGTCAGGTAAGTTGAACACGTGAAATAGTGTCAGATAGCTCATTTCAGCCTAGTTTAGGGATACCTCCCTAGAGTGTATACCTATATAGACCACTAGAACCTCCTTTTATCATCAATCCAGTCTGCCGTTTCCATCTGACACTAGGTAACTATAGTGATCCTGACCTCTTTCTGCTCTGGCATGGATTGGAACAATGCTGCCTTCCACAGCATTTCAAAATTCTACTGCACATGATTTCATTTATCAATCGTCAAATTCGGCGTCCTGCTGCTCGTTCCAAGACGAGTTAAACGCCGCCTCAGACCTGATCTCGTCGAAGAGATCATCAAATTCGGGGTTCTCTAACCCTTGCTCCCCACCATTCCAAGACGAGTTATACTCTGCCTCATCAGACCTGAAATCATCAAGATCATAATCTAATGAGGAGTCTATCTCAGACCCGGGCATTCCCCCATATTTAACTGGTAGCTCGAAAAAGCTTGAGCATCCGATGGTTGCTCCTTTAAGTTCTGATATGGTAATTCGTTTGGTTGGGTCCGGCTCAAATATCCTGCCAAGAATGTTGACTAATTCTTCTGACAGTGGTAGGATGGTCTGCAGGAATTTTGGATTCCTCCTGAAAGCTTTATAAGTACTGTCTTCGTGGGATGCTTTCTTCCACGGATTACGGCCGCATGTTAAGTTAATAAGAATAACACCTAGAGACCAGATGTCATTGGGTGCGTTCCTGTAGGAAAGAGCATGAGGCGACGGATCTAAACATTCTAAAAGTGCAATAGTTAGTAGACTTCTAGAGACGTTCCCAGCAAGAGAACTTACCGGGACTCATGTAAAACAAGCTTGCACAATTGTGATCCTCGGACATATCATTGGTCGTAGCATGGCCAAAATCTGCAAGGGCAAGTGTACCACCGTTGACCAAAATATTTTCTGGCCTAATGTCTCTATGGTAGATCCCAAGTTGATGGCAATGTTCAACAGCATCGAGAATCTGGAGGAAAGCTGTCCGGATGGATGAGTCATTGCCCACGTATGCGCCTTTCTCAACGATATTGTCAAAGAGATCTCCCTCAGGATAAAAATCCATTAGTACGTAGGTGCAATCAGAGGTGTCGAGAATATTGAGCATGGATACAACATTAGGGTGCGCCGAGGCCATATAATGAAGCCGAATTTCTCTGGCCTGGAACTCTCTCATCCGATTTTCCAGAGGCTTTCCATCGATATCAAATTTGTTAAGGCTTTTGATCGCGTATACCATGTTTGTAGATACGTCAACAGCTGAATAAACAACTGCATTCTTACCTGTTCCTATTATTCTGGTCAACTGGAGATTATCGGTAAGAAAAAGGCCCAGTCGTGACTCTGGTGTAGGAGGTTGGTGGCTGTATCGCTCCGGGGATGGTGTCGGAGGCACCATCACTTTCGAAGCTTGTGCCTGGTCCTCGGTATCCTTATTCCCTGTACTTCCTCCTCTTTCATTTTCCCCTTCTTCGCTCTCCCCTTCTACCTTTTCGCTAGCAGTCCGGCCATTCTCTGCTTTTGAACTCTCCGCTGCAATATTGTCTTGGATATAATGCGAATTGTGCAGCTCGACTCCCTCGCTCCGGCCATGGCAGATCTCTTCATCGTCCTCAATAGTCGCTGCATTAGCTACTGCCTCCATTCGATCCATCTCTTTGCCAGCGCTCTTGTGTTCTAGAGTCTCCTCCGCCTCAAGCTTCTCAATTTTAGATCGCGTCTGAATATGAATAGCCTTGAAAGCCTCAAGCTCGTCTTCAATTAAATATTCGCCGGCCAAGGCCACTGGCTGATTATTTTCTGCGAACATATCCCTAGATTGGGCGGTACCCCTAATTCTTTCGCTATTTTCACTACGAAACATGTTCTCTCCTTTTAGCCGTTGAGCGGTCACACGCTTGTTACCCCAAGACTCAATCAAGACTTGTGGGCTCGATAGAATCACCTCCGCGCAATGATACTCTAGATGGCAAGCGGAGCTATAATTCATTAGTACTTGTTGTTACACATAATAGGACAGATATACTGACCAGACAATGAGGGTGGAGTTGTCTAATGGAGCTGGATTTCGTGTCCCACACGCAAATCTTGGACAAATGCCTTCTTGAAATAGCAGTCCCGCAATAATCATAGACATGCTGATATTAGAACGTGGAAACACAACTCGATCCCATCTATCCTTGTTAATAATGACCTCTTTTGTTCTTGAGCCATTCAAAAGATGGTATTGTCCCTGGATGACTAATTGCTCTCCGGGTTTTTGCTTGAAATCACATCTAAGCATTGGTTCAAAAACTTCCCAGTGTTGGAAGAACTCGTATGGAAGTGTCCGAGTCCGCCCAAGTGCATCCGTAAAAAGTATGGAGTCGGCTTTCCCGAGGAGAGGTTGTCGTAATATGGTGCAATGAACCTCTCTCAACAATGTATAGATCTCTAAATCTGTCTTTAGAGTCAGTCCGAGGATTTTTAGAATGTTAGACGTGAACCCTCCAAATAACGTCACAAGCTGGCGAACAAGATTTTCTAGGCTGTTCACACTCGAAGTAAGAGCTCGGGTTTGTGACAATATCATCATGAGGCCTCTGCTTTGTTCGTGCTGTAACCGCCGGAGATGGCGATTTGTTTCTAGGTGGCGGGTCTGGCTGAGCTTCCGAAAATCTTCTATTCCAACTCTTGTGCCTGTGCAGATCCGAATAAGCGTATCATTACGTTCGTTCAAAGCTGCACGTTCCGTAGCTGCTTTTCGCATCTCGTTAGTCACTTCGTTGAATTCTTCTCGGCATTCTCGTATCTGGGCTTGAGAAACCGTGGAATTGTCGAGGATCGCTTGAGACTTGGCTTCAATCTTGAGCATCGTGGCCCTTGGATTGTTAGACTGGCTGTCAGCGGATACTGTTTGAGAAACACTTACACCATATAGGGTTGAATGAGAAGGGTAATAGTCGCAACTTTTGCAACGATTATAGCCCTAAACTTCTCGACTTCCTCTTTCATACTAATGGCCCATTGTACTTTCTTTCCTTGAGTTCTAAGCTTACCCCGGTGGCTTTCCAACTCTTTGAACTGCAAGCCATACTTCTCAATCTTCGTCAAAAACTCCCGCAACGGCACTTGGCAAGTGGATGCCATTCCTTTGATGGCATTAAGATGACCAGCATCCCCGCTATGGCTCCAAGTACCACGATTTAGGTGCTCTAGAAGGATCTCCAAATGTTGTAGCTCAATTTGAACATTTTGAAACTCATCCTTGGCTCCCCCAGTATCCCGCAAGGCTTTGCGAATATCGTTAAGGATCTTGATTGCGGCTACGATATCGCCAAATGAAAAACCGAAGGCCGGTGTAGCCATGAATCGAGTGCGATATAGTCAACAATTCGCCGTTTGAACAAAGGCAGCATTTGACAGACTTAGATGAGTTGAATGTGGTCAGTGATGGTGAAAGCCTTTCGAAGGGTATGGTTCTATGAGCGGGGCTTGCTGCGCCCCGAGCTGCAGCTCGTAGTGGTGCGTGGCACACCTTCAGTAGTCCATTAAGCGATAAACATGCAGGTGTAATAGGATCCGCACGACCGCACGCATGAGGAGATCATCTCTAAATATGTAGGCTCTTGAATTGAATAATATATGTTTCTTCGTAGTGTTTGCTCTCAGTCCAAAGTTTACTATAGATTTTCCTTGCTCATTCATCAATAGCCGTTGCCAGATGGCCAGTAGCCTACCCTTGCAGCTTGCTCGTATGAGAGCTGAGCTCTGTAAAAATCCGTAGCCTTCTATCATTTATCGTTCTCGAACATTTAAAGAGAATTTAAAATACAGGAAAATTATTGCATAAGCGCTATGCAGGACAAATAACTTCCCGTTACACTTGTGGTTTTTAATGGGGAACGTCTCACTGCTTGTCTCTGTCATTTGCCTTGAATCCACAAGATGTATGTTCACATCGAGATTTATTCATTTCTTTATGGTTGTCAATCATGGGCGCAATCATAGAGCCTGGAAGAGGCGTTTGATTATTAAGTTTCTATCATTGCCACAATATTGACTGCCATGATGTCGGAATGTATAAGACAGAAACTGTACACTCTCTATCCATGCAAGAGTTAATTACTGAGACTTTCAGCTATCATAAATGTACTAAGTATAGAGGCAACGTCGATATAGTTGTCGACCAAGTAATCCTCAAATCTCTCCCGAAGATGGCAATGTTGTCAGTACCATCAACCCTAAGTCCACCTTGACGGTCATGAGGATCTGGAAAGGGTATTGTTGATACGAGGAAGCGGGGGAAGAGGGAGGCTAGATTATATGATAACCACTTTTCTTCTAACCCACGTAGTAACAGATAGCGAGGTCTCGAAGACTATCAATCCAATTTTAACACAGTGCTGGAAACAATCAGAGAATTGTCATAATCTATAGATCCTCATGTGAAGCTAGATATTTTGAGTTGAAGAACTTCTAGTCAATATAAAATTCCTGCAAGACTGATGTTCCACCCTCCGTGATCAAGATAGCCTCGGCTTACACCCGCCGTCCCAACTCAACATCAAACCCACTTCTACTGACTCCGAGCTCGGCATCAAATCATCACATCACAAACCTCTTCATCATCCCATTCAAGTCCATCAAACAATAAATCAATGCCACCCCTCCTTCGCCCATCCCTCCTCACAAAACTTCCTCAACCCCACTCAACCTTACCCCGCATCCCCCACCTCCCTCTCCACCAAACAACCATCCACCGCAAAATGTCCACCCAAAGACCCGCAGCAACAATCCAATCCCTAGACCACCTCGTCCTAACCGTAAAATCAATCTCAGCAACAAAAGAATGGTATTCCAAGAATCTCGGCATGAAGCACGAAGCGTTCGTTTCGGCTGCTACGCCGGATATCACGCGGCACTCTTTGATTTTTGGAACGCAGAAGATAAATTTGCATGAGAGTGGGAAGGTACATCTCTCCTATCATGGCTAAATATTTCTTGCGATGGTTATAATGAAAATCATAACAATTGAGTGTGGAAATCGAGAAACGGGTTGACGGAAAGTAGGAATTTGAGCCTAAAGCCCAGCATGTGCAACCTGGCAGCGGAGATCTCTGTTTCCTCACTCAAGATCCTGTGAGAGAGGTCAGGGAACGGTTGATCGAAGCAGGCGTTCAGATAGTTGATCTCGGAGGGGAAAAGAATGATCTAGGACTTGGAGAGGGAATTGTGGTTCGAACGGGAGCGAGGGGGAAATTGGCTAGTGTGTATTGTAGAGACTTGGATGGAAATCTTATTGAGTGAGCCTTAATCTCTTTTTCGTGGTTTATATAATGTTTTTAAGGTGTATGGAGGCTTGGAAGAAGGGAAGGCAGGTGAAAATCTTGAAGGCACTGCTGATGAATGAATAGGATTTCGAACTATGTCTGAAAGTCCGAAATATTGTAAAATATAGAAATATGTCATTATGTAAATTGTTAGAAATGCTCATAATACATAACACATAACGACCCAGCCACATAACGGGTATAATTGCCTGGTATCCCTATCTCGATAATATTGCGCCCAAACAAATCCAAATTCATGCTAGGCCTAGACTCCACGCTGTGCTAATTTCGAACCCAGAATGCATAATTTACACCAGATTACCACTCATCTCTTGTGTATCCCTAAACCTAAAGCCTGATCTTTCTCATCTCTTAAGTGTTTATCATCTTCAAATAGCCTCGCTTTATCTTCGATGTGTGAGACGTCGCCCAGCAAAAATTTCTCGTTTGGTTCGAGCGATTCTCCGTTCACTTCGGGGGCTTTTGCTGAGAAGATGGGTTCGTCATCTGGCCAGAGAATCTTCCGTGCCTCTTCTTCTGACATCGGTACCTCATCTGCCACAGCTGGCGTGACTGGAGAGAATGGCGGTGAAGTATCGTAAAGATCATTTAGCGTGTCGCGAGTACTTGGAGTTAGCAATGACAGCTTTGTCTTATCGGTGGCAAGAGATTTGTGCTCGGCTCCAGAGGTTGGGATGGAGACCGAGGGTCGACTTGGCCAGACATCCCCTCCATTCGACGACTGATGGATAGCAGGAGGATCAGCACACAATTGTGACATTGTCTTTCTTCGTTGCGCCTTCATTATGTTTTTCAGCAGCGATGCTTCATTCCGTTTGTACGCCTGGTAGAACGTCTTGTCAACCATAGCTGCCGAATTGAGATCGTCCATGTTATCTAGATGGGATAAGATTCGAAGGTTGATATCTTCGTTTGACAACGCTTCCGATCTTTTGGTCTCCTTTGCGTATTCGAGTGGTGCTTCTAGCTCAACTAGATCCCTGGCAAGATCACTGGTTTTACCCTCTGTAGGACCAGCATGTTTTGATAATGCCCATCCATTTCGACCTGTGATATCTCGTAGTGTCAGTCCTTGTACACTGTTATAAATATCGTTGATATCGCTCCTGAACGCAGCAGCATAGTCACAGACACCGCTGTGTACTGAAGGAGCACTTGGCATTAGTCTCAGGCAATCGACCAGTTCTTTGAGGCTACGCTTCGGCGCGGCAGGGAGGTGCAGAAAGCCAACGTCTTTCATGATCATTGGAAGAATTTGCAGCTCGTTGTACACAAGCATTACCCATCCAAGATTCGTTGCATCGCACAAGTGCGAATTTCTCGGGCATCGAGGCAATGAGGTAAGCTGAAGAGAGCCCACGCTTGATGAACGATCTGCTGTCGATGCTGGTAACCGGAAATACTCTCCCATGGCCTTCGTGCAGCATTCTTGGACCTGTGCAAGCTTTGCGGCTCTTGTGGCTATGATCTTCTCTCGAACGGCCTGTGGCCAGTGCTCTTTATTCCGAATCTCCTCTTCGTCAACAGCGTTCAAAATTGCACTTTTGGACATCCTGGTGAAAATCCTCCGTAATCCAAAAGCGTAGCTGATGATCAAGAAGCCGTCGATATTGTCATCCCCAATAAGGTGTATCCATTGCGGCAGCCATTGATACTCAACCTGCAATTCGAGCGGTGATGTGCAATGGTATCTTAAGCACACTTCGGCAATGCTTACGAAGACAGGAAAGTCAACCTGCCTTGGAACTTTCGGAATGTGCATGTGTGCGGCATGAAGCAGTATTGCCAGGGAGTCATGCTTGTTAAGCTCGATTTGGGGCATGCGGTATACTTTAACTTCCATCCCATCTTTGCAGGTATGTCGCGACGGTGCTGGTGGAAGTTGACTCATCATATCCAAGGGAGGATTTTCTGGTTTTTGAGGCGATAAGAATTGGGAGAAAAGAGGCGATGCGGCCGCCAAGAGATGGGACGAAACCCGAAATCTCAAGATTGGATGGACTTGAGATGCTGCATTGGCAAACTCCAAAATGGTATCTCCAGTCTTCTCAATGACATATTCCTTTATTGACATATTGGGGGCTTCTCCTTCTTGCGCCTCGCTGAATAATTGTTCAATTGCTTTCAGGTCCAATCGTAATCTGTCGAAATTAAGTGATCTGATCTTGTACTGCTCCCAGAAATGAAGTTTCTCGCTTTTCATGCGATGGATGCTTTCGTCCCGCCACTTGACAATTAGAGTTTTCCGCAAAAGTTTGTCGTTCAAGAACGCATCTATCTGCCGCTCGGTAGCCTCCGGTTCGTATACTTTGTATGTTGCAACGAGAGAGGCTCGAATATTCTCTAATATAGACTCCTGGACTGCCTTGTACTCATGGATTGCAGCCAGCCACTGGTCGTTGACTTGAAATGGGACGGCAGCTTCGGTAATCGAGCCGCTATGTGATGATCGAGTATCTAGGGGACCGACATTGGATTCGAGCGATGTGTTGCGACCGGTGTTCTCTAGATTAGGCACCTTCGTCAGTCTTCAATGTTTCATCTTCGCGATCCCACATTTCCTTAAACTGCTGCCTGGGAAACATCAAGGGTTCTTACGCGACTTCTGCAACAGACTTGAACAGAGCTGCAATGACTCGTCCCTTAATCTTTTGTACACTTCCCATACTGCATCAACCTTCTTTGGGTCTGGTCCAAATGGCGTTTTCCTCAGCCTCCGTATGTTTTCGCGAAGGTGTAGATACTCGGAGTCGTGCGTCGCAGCCACGAAGCTATCGGGGGAAGGTAGTCCGTTAGGTGACCTGGACAGTTCGAGATCTGGAAGAGAGAAGAGTGGCGATGTCGGTATTTTGTCTGAGGATTGCGGCTGAAGAAGGGTCAGTGAAGTCCTGATGGGGAAGATAAACATCCACACACCTCGTAGATCTTATCGGAAGAACCATGATCGTCCCGCGACAATGTCCCGGACGTTGACGGCCTCTTTTTGAAGAATTTGAAGCCACTCTTCGGGCTAGAAGTCGAGTTTGACAGCGAGCTGGCATGGGAGGGTTGGCGCATCATGTTGGACATCGACATCTTAGGAAACCTCGTCTGCGGTCACAATTTCGGGGGAATTGTGGATATCAAACACCAGCATGATGGCGAGAGTGGTTGATGTCCGAGAGAGGCCCTGTGCAGATCGCAGGCAAGGCTGGAGGCTGTTCGTGAGCACGAGGATGGATGCAGAATCATTGCAGATGTCGAATCGACGTGGTGCAAATGCCAAGCCTGGGAAAAGGCGGGGGCAGTGCGGTTCCGGGGGTGCATCGCCCTGCCTCCACCCAGCGTGACCGTGACCGTGATCGGGGCAGTGGAAATCCTGGGGTCCCGACCTCAGCCTTTCAACTTCTCGGGGAGTGACTCACGACATATGGAGATATAAAAGTGTAGAACCTCTGTTTAGAGGTCCAATCTCGACATACAATGTGATCCTTCCCCCTTTCTGGCATCTCACACTCCAAGTCACTGGCCATTGGACCCTGATTCGAGGCAAGAAGTGCTGGATTCCACAAGGCTGACAGCCGCAACAAGGCGAACTTGCAAGGCAGCCATCATTGTACCCTCCTTTCGGTCGAAGATCAACACCCGGGACAAGACGGCATGGACAGGTCTGTGAAAAAGAGGCTCGTGACCCTTGATGGTAGGACAGGAGAGGGTGGTGGACAGGTTGTTCGAGTTGCTGTTGCGCTCGCTGCCTTGACCGGAACACCTCTCCGAATTGACAATGTCCGAGGAAACAGAGAAGGACATCGTGGCGGTGGTGAGAATTCGCATGACGTACGCCATCAAAGTAGACCCAAACTCACGCGTTAATAGGCTTGAAGGCTCAACATGTTTCCTGTATTAGATGCCTTGCTGAGGCGACAAATGCGGAAGTTTCAGGCTGCACAGTGGGAAGCAAGTCTTTCCAATTCAAGGCTAACCTGTCTCCTATCGAGGTAGTCAACCGGAATATTAAAGTCCGGGCTGATTCTGCAGCCAGCGTTCTTTTGGTCTTCCAAGCAACTTTGCCATTCTTGCTGTTTGCAGGGGACGAGAAGGGCTCGCCTATCTCACTCACTATTCAAGGAGGTACGAACGTCAGCTTCTCGCTCTCGTTCGAATACTTGGACCAAGTCTTGCTTCCATCGCTAGAAAGATTTGGCATCAAGGTCCAGAGAAAGCTAGAGTTCCGAGGTTGGTCTCACGGCGCAAGAGAAATCGGCTCTATCAAACTTAATATCACCCCCCTCAGACCAGGGCAGTTCATTAGGGCTCCAGTATGGCCTGCAGAACCTGGAAGCGTCAGCAAGATTGACGTCTCACTTGTCGTCCCAAAGGACCTCCAAAACCTGCTCGAGAAATCGTTGCTATTCGAGCTCGACCTAGTGTTCCCAGACGTGAAAATCAACTTTGTAGTCGTCGACGACAGCCGACATAAAGCTAGGATCTACACTCTCCTCGTGGCACACACAACAACAGGTCTCCGTTTCGGAAGAGATTGGCTCTACGATAGGAAGATTAAGGACAAGACAACAGATCAATTGAGCACGGAAATATCGCAGAGAGTGGTTGATGAGCTAGATGCTGAGATCAGAAAAGGTGGACTTGTCGATGAATATCTGCAAGATCAACTCATCGTCTTCCAGGCCTTGGCAGAAGGAAAATCGAGCATAGCTGGGACAGCAGAGGCTCTTGCTTCCGATAGAGAGCGTATGGATCGAACGGACAAGCCTTTCGGGCATGGGAGTCTGCATACGACGACTGCGAGATGGGTTGCGAGCCAATTGTTGCCACAAGTCAATTGGAAGGATGGAGGCCGAACATGTGAAGGGGCTGGCTGGAAGACTGTGGATGAGGAGGTGGAGGCTGCAGTGGAAGCTACAATAGAAACGCTGCAGTCGCTCTCAACCACCGACGGGACAGCATAATTAGGACTTCTGTTGCGTAGAGCATCCCCCTAATTTCAAGTCCCACACTCTGTGTGGACGAATATCGCGAAAGCGCGCAGCTGATCGTCCGAACTACGGTACGCCAGGCCATCTTGGTCATGTGTATCAAGTGGTTAATGCTGTGAATACTTTCAATGCTGCCAGAGGAGGCTTCCCGATGTCCTTGGCGCATGCTGTTCTTGAAAGGGCTCAGTCAGTTCTCGGCACTAGTCGTTTATGTCGGGGAGTCAAATATGATCTCGGGGATAGAATTGGTTTGTCTCCATTCTTACCGCAATGTATCATACAGCACAAGCAGTCTCGTTCACCGCATTCACAACCTTAATTTCACAAAACGCTGGACATTTTTCTGAGAGGAGGAGAAGAATTGTATGTCTGGGAGGTCTGGAACAAAGTGCTGCCATCTTCCCAAGCCAACTGTCAGATCTCGGCTCGGTGCGCGGCATGCACCGTTTTCCTGTTTCGGCCTCCAACTCCGAAATAGCCAATTGCATATGATTTCACCTCAATCGAAGTATTGATAACCCCTGAGCAAGTGTTCGATCGAAAAATATTTTTGATGTGCCAACATTTAGTCCATGGAGAAAATCCTCAGATGAGTCTTGACGTCACCGGATTGGCGGGCGTATCGGAGTTTAGCCCAAGAACCAGACATTTGCCCATACTTTACATCAACTGTTACCTTTATGATTATAAATTTCTTGTATATATAAGCCTTTCTGTCCAACCTAGAGTTCTGCATCTCATCTCATAGAAAAATTACTCCTCTTTCAATCAAACAAAATGGCAGCTCAGCAAAAGTACAACAAGCTTGCAGGAAAGCACGTCCTAATCATTGGAGGATCTTCTGGTATTTTTCTCTCCTACCTCTAACAAGCAGCATGTTATAGAAGACTAAGGCACTGACTATCTCAACAAAAGGAATTGGCTACGCGGTAGCAGAAGCCTGCATCGAATCCTCCGCCCACGTCACCATTTCTTCTTCTTCTCCCGAACGCGTCAAGTCCTCCATCACCTCTCTGCAATCCTCCTACCCCTCCACCAAAGTCAAAATCTCCGGCTATCCCTGCGATCTCTCCAAACCAACTGTAGAGGAAGACATCGAAGCCCTCTTCTCAAAAACCGGCCAAGTAGACCACATCGTCTTCACCGCCGGCGACCCCCTGGCCACCATCCCACTTTCGCAAGCTACCTACGAATCCATCATCCGTGCCGGTCAAGTGCGATTCTTCGCACCTCTTCTCGTCGCTAAAGTCGGAAAGAAGTACCTCACTGCTGGCCCGGAAAGTTCAATTGTTTTGACGACTGGAAGTGTGGCTGAGAAGCCGCATAAGGATTGGTCTATCGTAGCTTCGTATGCGGCGGGGTTGCATGGTATGACGAGGAACCTGGCGATGGATTTAAGTCCGATTAGAGTTAATTTGGTGAGTCCGGGGGCGGTGGATACGGAGCTTTGGAAGCATATGAGTGCTGAACAGAAGGGGAATATGTTCAAGTCGATTAGTGAGAGGGTTCTTACTGGGAGAGTTGGAAGACGTAAGTTTTCGCCTCTCCTTTATTATTCTTATTTTTGCTTTTGCGTGGTTTGAGGAAAGTGGAAGTGAGGACATTGGCTGACATGAAGTAGCGGAAGATGTTGCGGAGTGTTATTTGTGGTTGATGAAGGATAGCAACGTGACGGGAGTTGTGGCCAATAGTGACTCGGGATCGAAATTGGTATAGAGTGACTTCTATCACAGAATATGCTAGAACATCGCGTTTCAAGCGTCCGGTCGTGTTGAGGACCTTCTTAATGAACAGATTTGGCACAAAAAGCAGCTTCCTGCACAGTGCAGCAATCGAACTTGTGGGAGGTGTTGAAGTCTCTGGTTCAAGTAGATTGAGCTCTACAGGTCCAATGAATTGTTGCATGCTTTGATACAGTTCATACTGAAAACTTGATGTCGAGGTAAGTCGAATGCAAGTTCTTCAAGAACCTCGAAAGCAGTACGTTCTGTCTTTGAACCATTGCCTTTTGTTGACGAATGGCACATCAGACACGGTGGGACCACTCAGCCCACTAACATGTTGAAAGATGAACTTAGAAACCTCCACAATCTCTTCACGCTCCTCCGAGTGCGCCACTTATTCGAGTCATGAAGATAATTGCAGCGAGCACGGCTCCGAAAGCTGCAGATGATGCATTCCCACCAAGATAACCCCAATCTGAATTGGCCTCGTCTTCCGTGGCTTTGATTGCCTGTGCCCCGATACTACCACTAGCGCTGAAGGATTCGTCTATGCTGGAAAGCCAGGCTTGGCAGTTGAGGCATCTTACACCGTATGGAGTCCAAAATTTACATTCGGAGCAAACGGTTGCTTCCAAAAGCTCTTTGCCGTCGCGCGGCTTCGGCCAGCCAAGAATTTCCTTGAAAAGTCAACAAGGGGTATTGAGAATGGTGGATTAAGCTTACACTAGGATATACCTCGCCTTCGACCCCTTGAGAAGTAAGAAATTCTGCCCTGATCACGTGGTTTAGCTTAACTTCATAGGTTGAAGCGTACAGACGACTCTGATCTTCCAGGTCTTTTATGCTGCGCTGGTTTTGATAATTTCAGCAATAGCTTGGCAAGGGTCAGAGAACAACGTACTCGGGACAATTCTTTTCCAGGCGAATCAATCAAGAAGAATCTTTTTCCGTTGTAACGATAAAGAACGAGCACTGCATCAACTAAGTTGAGATGCCTTGCTCCAGGTTTACAACAGACCCGCTCGCACGATTCATCGTCTCGAATTTCAGGATAGATATCATGGTAAATCAGATGATGTAACAAGACGGCAGCAGAAATGTCTTTGGCTGGAAGCCATTGAAAGGTTTTTGGTTCCCATTCTCCAGGAATCTTACGCTTTCGTGCTAACCGAACGTCTTTGCAAGACCCGATATTAAGATTTTTCGAAAGTGTTCCCTGGTATTGATTTGGTGGGAAAAGCTCCCCTGGCGGTTGGGGGGCTGAATTGTGATGCGTATAAAATGTGACACCCTGATATTTGTTAGATACAATAACTTCTCTTCGTCTATGGACGGTGCTTGAGTTCTTACAGTGCCAGCGGGTACTATGCTAGCGGCATAGCCTACCTCAGCTACTCCAGTGTACTCAGTTTCTCCAGTGTATTCAGTCTTTCCAGCGTACTCAGTTTCTCCAGTGTACTCGGCTTCTCCAGCGTACTCAGTCTTTCCAGTGTACTCAGTTTCTACAGTGTACTCGGTTGCTTTAGTGATCTCCCTTCCTCCAGTGGATCCGGTTCCTCTGGGAGTCTCAGCTCCTCCTGTGTAATCGCTGGTTCCACCGTGCTCAGCTTGCCCCGTATAATCGCTTATCGTATCGTACTCAGCTCTCCCTACATAATAACTTCTCTCAGAGTCTTCGGTGTAGGATTGAGATTGAGACCGAGGGTGCTCGTAGTAGTCGTTCACACGTAGATCGGCTTTTTGTCCTTTTCTATGAGCAGATCTAGATGAGCTCGATTTTCCAGACTTTCTACGGCTGGAACCAAGTTTAGCCTCCTGGAACACATGTCCGGCCTCTGCGGACATTTCAGGAATTAGTGAGATGCAAGTATGAGCCTGGGGTTCTGCCTCACCCATTTCGTTGTTTCTAGTTAAAGTTTGGCCCTCAGTGAGCTCGTTATAATAGGTTTGAGAACACTCTATCCCCTCTACGTAATTGTTCTCTGATGGCCTGGCCAGCCTCGTACCTTTTCTACGACTTGACCCTTCCATTGAGGTATTTTATACCAACTATACGTTCGAGGGCGAGTGGAATATGTGGACTGTCGTGGGGGGAGACAATACAGATGAGCTACAACAGCCACGGATGTGTGTGAGGTGATCTTGAGTTCCCCTTGCTTGCAAATGTTACACGAAGTTCGGGCGTTGCGGCCTGTGCTTTTGCTTATCTTGCATAGCCTCGTTGCCTTACTCTCCATTTTCCTCGTTGGCTGGAACAATCCGCGGTGGCTGCAACATTCGTCTGTCATTGGTGAGGCGGCGAGAGACGTGATTGAAACAGCGCATCCTGAAATTATTCCTGGAAGGGCAAACGGCTGTAATGTCGTCAAATGCGAGAAGCTATGCTCCATCCTTTGCAACCGTTTGTCAAACGCCATGCATGGTTCTTACGTTCAACACTAAATCGACCAAATCCAAATGAGTGCCAGTTCCGGTGTGGGTAGTGATACCCGCCATATGAGGATTCTGGCCCTCGATGCTGGCGGGGTAAAGTGCTTATCTTCTCTCCTGTTGCTAGAGGAATTGATGAAAGGAGTTTATCAATCAGAGGCATCTCCCGAGTCACCTAAGCCATATGAACATTTTGATTTGATTTGTGGAACACAATGGGGCGGTGTCTTGGCAATAATGCTAGGGAGGCTGAGGATGGTAAGTATTGTTTAAAGAAACCCCGTATTTTATGGGTGAAATGAAACGAACTGACTTCATTCTTTCTCTAGAGCATTCAAGATTGCAAAGCATGGATTTCCCAATTATCTTGGAATGGAAACAATTCTTTGAACCGTTTATTGCCATATCAAACCAGCAGAAACAGCAGCTATTTTGAAAATTGTTTCCAAAACCTCGTCAGGGACAAATGCAATGGCGATCAAGACACGCCTTTCTGGGATCCAGAGGATGACCTTGATTCTAGTTGTAAGACTGTGGTTCTTGCTTTTGATATCCATGGTCAAACAATACCTACGCTTTTCAGATCGTATTTCACACCAAAGGGAAGGTATCGATGCAAAATCCCGATCTGGAGAATCGCCATGGCGATAATCTCAAATCCAATTACAATGGCACCTGTTCAACTGAAATATATGGAAGATTCAGGACCAAAGGATTTCATTGATGCATCAATCGTTGGCTACAGCAACCCATCAAGGGAGGCGCTGAGCGAAGGAAAAAGCATTTCGAATGGGAGACATATCAAATGTCTCATCAATCTCGGAACTGGAGATCGTGCCCATACGACAAATCCGGAAGAGCTTGGCAGCTGGTTTCCTACAGCCGCTCACTTGGCACTTATTCGACTCCTATACAACATCTCCACCGACCCGCTGAAGGTGGCTCACGAACTGGAACGCGACGGTCTTGAGGGGCGATTCTATGGTCGATTTAGCGTCGAAAGTGGCCTTTATACTGTTCACAGTATGGATTTTAGTGAAACCGCTCGGAAGACCATCATCTCCCAGACTGAAGGATATCTCACTCGGGATATACGAGGTAGGATCAGAGGTTGGTCGGTTGAGTTACAAGACAATTTAGACCTATTGAGCAACGAAACCTTCTTACAACGAGAAACAAACTCGCTATCATTAAGCTTATTTGGTATGGGAAATGAAAGGTAGGAAGATACAAAATAAAGAGATGCAAGAAAGGATAGGCTAAAAAAGACAGGCCAGAGCTAAGAGGCAACGACGAGATAGCTACTCGCGGATGGTTCAACAGCTTCGAGAATTTTGTGCGCCCCTTATTCTCTCAGGAATGCGAGGACGAAGATACTCGCAAGATTAAAGTTGCCGTCCTTGATACCGGAATTGATGCGAATCATCCGTTCATGTCCGTCGTTTCCCATGGCCAGAAACGATTGAAATACTGCCAGTACAAGGATTTCACCAAGGACACTCTTGACAAACAAGGACCAATTGACGCATGTGGGCATGGCACACATATCGCCGGAATTATTCTTGAGATGGCTCCATACGTCGAGCTATATATCGCCCGAGTTTTTGAAAGTCAAGTTCTAGGGGCGGAAGAAGCTCTGAGCGTTGCCAAGGTGAGTGACTACTCTTTAACAACTAGATTTCGTTGTTAATAATTCAAATCAGGCAATAAAGTGGGCAACTGATGAGTGGCACGTGGACATAATATCGATGTCGTTCGGTTTCGAGGCTCAACAGGAAGACCTTGTGGAAGTAGTGAAATCTATCGAGGCCGCTTATGACAAGAACATTGTCATGTTGGCAGCTGTATCAAATGACGGCAATAGACCGCTCGATCCAATTGCATTTCCCGCGCGACACCCGTACGTGATCTGCATCAATTCGGCGGACGGGGACGGCAACAAATCCAGCTTCAATCCGCCGGCTCCAAATGGTAAGGGCAAAACCCGTCGAGCAGATAACTTCAGCATACTTGGGCAAGGTATCCGATCATGCTGGCCCGAAAAAGTGGAGACAGAAGGTATTCGAAGAACTGAAGAGCATGGAACTTTCAAGGAATGTTCAGGTAGTTCATCCGCAACTGCGGTTGCTGCATCCGTTGCAGCTTTAATTATGGAACTTGGAGAAAAGAAACGAGGGCTAATAGCCAAGCATAGAAAGCTGAAAACGTATCGAGGCATTCAACAGGTTTTCACACTGATGGCAGGTGAAGATGAGATCGAAGACTTTAAAAATATACGTCCATGGCGCGTTTTTCATAGTTCAGAAGAAGCAGCAGCACATCTCATAGATAAAGAAGTCAAGAACCCATAGACTAGAGCAAGTTTACAAAGTCCATTTGCTCCAAAAACAAAAAAAGCTTGCGCCTTTCTAGTTCCCCACGCGTGGTATCCCTTTCTTTTCATTCGTTGTCTTTTCTTAGCCACATCACTTCGCATGCTTCAATATCCCCTCCTTCATCTCTAACCGAAGCCTTTCCAAACCCGAGTGGGGTGCTAACGAGCCCAATATCTTCTTTGTCGAAGCCTTCGATTTCGAACTCCTGGACCATCATCTCTGCCATATCAGCCTCGCTAGCATCTTTCTTGGGGGTGTTTTGCTGAGATGAAGTAGAAGAGTTGTGGCCATAGAGAGCGCCTTTCACTTTCTCCTTACTGGTCAGCGCGCCGGTCTTTGAGTGTTTGTAGATCTTGATCAATCGATAGGCAAAAACGAAGTCGGAAGATCCGGTAAAGCTCTGGCCTTCGCCTCTTTCTGTCTGGATCGAAGCTTTTGGACCCCCTGATACCGGAGCGCCGACTGCAGTGGTATCAATCCCCACACGGCCGTCGGCTCCTAGGAGCCTTCTCCTACTTCGAATAAGTTCAGCTTCCCGAGCAACTTTGACTCCAGTGATCATGTATGCCGATTTCTTTGGATTCTCCTCGAAGAACTTCTTGACTTCAGGAACGACCATGCTCGCTTCAATATATGCTTGATCTGGCACGATGAAGTACGTATCAAGCCTTTTGAATCTCCAAGTGGTGCTATCCTGTCGTTCTATATTGCCAACAATATCGCCACTTATACCAAGAATCGTAGCAAGGAACTGAGCCCAAATTCCTATCGAGCCTGAAATGCTTCGACGTCTCTCATCCTCCCAATTTTCTTGATATGAGGAATAGAGTCTAGGAGGCTCTATGGGACTTCCGATGGCAATATATGGAGCCTTCAGACTAGAAATGATTTGTCCAGGCTTGATCAACTCATCTGGAGCATAGTCAATGCTGGGGACAAGGAAATAGGCCTTTTGTGACATCATGGAGCATGCAATTGGTCTTTGGATAGCTGGGAGAAATGTACTGCCTTTGTTTGATGGCAGCTGCGTGTGGTTTTACGACATCCTCCGATAGAGGACAATTCTTGTGGAAGGCCTTCTGAAACAAGGATTTAACTCAGCCACCTCACCAGTTCCAGAACCGACACGTAGTATTCCTGTGCAGCTGAATCAGGGTACAAAATAGGGAAAGGGCGAAAAAGAAGCTATCATCTATTGGCTGAGGAAATTTAGCTGCATTTCGAGGAGGCTGAGCCAAGCCATGGTTTTCGACAACCAATGGTTGTAGAATCTTCTCTATACTGGCAAGCCCCGCTTCCAGGCCGACTTTGATCTATGTTGGATCAACTAATGAGTGGCAGATGATGTTTGTAATGAGGTAGAACCAATCAGACTAGATTGGCATCTGTAATCCACAGCCCACACTAAAGTCAGAGACCCCGGACTGCCAATATGGTCGCCAGACTGGACTCCGCCAACAACGGAATTCCCAAAACACAAATGCTCTCTAGGTAACATACTAGTTTCCTCTCCATCGACTTTCTGAACTTCTACATTCTCGAATAATCCTAGTTCTACTTAAGGAACAGGTATTTTGTAGACATGCGACGAGGAGAATCAGTACATTCAATCAGATCATCGGATTTCTAGTAAACCCTTGCTCGCGGGGGATAATATGATGGGATTGTGCAGCTCTGGTGTTCCTGTGATACAAGTACACTTAAATAAGCTGGTAATCTTATAATTTTTGACCTCGACCACCCTCTGCCGATAAGTGTTCCTTAACACTCATTCAGCCAGCAATCCGCAACCATCCAATCATTCCCTGGAATCTTCGAATATTGGCCAAAAATTGAACATGACGGACAACTAGAAATATATGACTGCTTGACCGAGCATAACCGCCGCCTGCCAATACCAAATCAGAACTAAGTGACTCAGGAGATCTCGAAGTGCGCATCAGTAGGATTTCCACAGTTAATCTTCAAAATATCCTATTTACATCCATATCGTCAGCATTCTCCCTTTCATGTCTTCTACCACCACTTCGAGATCGAGGAAGGAGAGACTCACCTGCGGACAAGCACTAAAAGCAACGATCAAGTCGACCTCTGCTTTCAGAGAGATATACTGTCCACCCTTGCTCACTGGCGGCTCGAAGGAGATCGTAGTTCGATCTTCGTGAACGGGGATGTTCATGAAGAGGTTCAAGGGCGAGGGCGTGAATTGTGGGGGAGTGATGCCTGTTCAGGTTCTGTTAGAGAAATCCACGTGATTTTCATCCGTACTAGGTGAATTTCACTCCTCTCATCCCATGTTAGGAGACATCAGACAAAAACCCATATATTACACTCAGATCGAAAATCACGAAAACTGACACTAATTGGAAGAAAACATGCTGAAGGAGGCAAAACGAAACCTAAAACTTACCAATCGCCACCAACCCCTCAACCAAATTATCCGCACAATTCCTATGCTCGCTTCCTCCTCCCAACTCCTCGTACCGCTGCTTATCACACGCGGCAATCATCGTGTCATGAATTCCCCCACTTGTATCCTCTACCACAGTCAACAGTTTCTCTCTCCTGTTATTGTATAACCCATCTCCCACTTGCGGGATGATTTTGTTTAAACTCGCTCTGGTATGCTGCATCGACAGTTGAGTCTCAATCGTACCAGGGGAAGAGAGAGTAAAGGCAAAAGTATCAACTACTTGAGTTCCATGCGTATTGATGACTTTTATTGTTTGGCCGGCTTTAAGTGGGGTAGCGATGCCGTGGCGGGCAGGGATGAGCGTGAGTTCTCCCATGTTGTTTTTATGAGGTTGGGCTCAGAGTCGAGCAGTAAGAAACCTGAAGGTTTAGTCAAAAGAGGGAATTTGAAAAGTGTTGTGAATGAGTTCAAGATGAGATGAAAATTTAGTTAGTCATTCTCACATCTATTTGAAGGGTGGGGTTGGAGGGGCCCGATAAGCTGATAACGAAAAGGGGCAAAAGTGGAGGCTGACGGAACATATTGCATTCGGAGGGCGTATAATCATCGACGAACATGAAACGTAATGGCAGAACGCATAAAAAGTTGGGGCCGGGAGTCGCCGAAAGAATCCCAGATATTCGTAACATTGAGCTGTCGTACAACGATGCTTGTGTGTTGCGATGTTCTGGGACTTCATGTAATTGACACTTGAAGACTGCTGGAGCTTGGAACCTAACCAGACGGCTAATGCCATCATCCGGTCATGAAATACGCATTGGAAAGCCCTCCATAGAGCTTTTGCGTCAGACAAAAAACCAAAAAGTCTATTCCTACATGATAATCTATTGCGAAGCCCATCGCTCATTAATTTGCTTCTTCTTTGTCTATCAAAATGTGAGTTTCATTTCCATTCTAGAGCAGAGATAGAACTTACCATAGGTGCTAATATGAACACACCAACCCATAACGCCAACACCGTCGCTACCAAACCCAATCTATTGAAGCTCTTTCCCAAGATATCAAATGCAGCACTAGGAGCAACTCGAGTGCCAAAAACATCGATGCCATAAGCAAACAGCAGACTCGTGCTCTCCAAGATGGCTGGAGTGGCGATCACATCTTTGATGCCAATCACTTCTCGCTTATGGGTAAGGATCATCTTGGGATCAAATTCGATGACTGGATGGTATTGAATGAGGCCCTCCTCCATCTCGGCAGGCGTTGGAGCACGACCTACCGGTCTGCGAGCGTCGAGCACATGGCGTGGAATGCCTACAACGGCATTAGAACCAGTGAGAGTGCAGATCAATTGACGAGTAGTAATGCCTTGCCGAGTCTGGGTGACTGACATGTGGCTGATGGACTCAGGAATCAGGAATGACTGGGTTATAACATAAGGGATAGCGGGTTCGGCATTCGGAATTTCGGAGGGCTCGATACTGGAGGAATTATCTGTTGGACCAAGTGGACCGCGGTCATTTGGCACAGAAGATTCGAAGAGCTCTGATACAACGATCTGGTAGCCTTTCGACGCTGGAAGAGAAGCTGACGTAACAAGTATATCGCTCCATAGAGAGTAAGCAAACCAGTTTTCTGTAAGAGCAGAAGTGATTGGTTGTTGTGTATCAACACCTGCATGTGTGGTCGAGTACAGGACATCTCCGGAGACAGAGTCAATCAAATAGAATGTAACGGAGGAAGACTCTTTAGAGGCAGAAGTGACGAGAACAACGTTGGGATTGAGGTACTTGTAGAGCACGGTGCGGTCGCCGAGGACTTTCCCAATCGAGGCCACAGGATCGTGAGCTAGTCTCGAGACAACATTTAAGATTTTCTCTCCGGGTCCAGGTTGGAAGCTCCACAGCACTACAGGTGCTGCATTGGTTCCGTTGATTTCAAACTTCAGTCCCTTGATCTCACCATTTTTGCCTTGGACCACGAGATTATCCTTTGGCGCCAAATCGCTAGGAATTTCACCTGGATTTCCATCCACACCAATTGGAAGAAACCAAGTACCAGAAGGGCTTTCAACCACAGCGACACTCTGTACTGGTGGATGTGATCCAAGAGGTTCGATCTCAAGAACATTGCCAGTAGTGACATGAACAACGACATATTCTCCCTGGCTACCTCTGATGGTGGCAGTACCTTTCGATTGCTCGATCCAAATTCCCTTGACATCCCACTTCTCATTTGCTGCTATACCAAAAGCTTTCGAAGACCACAAGATTGCCCCTTGGTTGCCTGCATCAAGACCGTAGACACGACCTCGCTCGGTCGCCACAATGACCAATTTATTGAAGCCAAAACTGTCTCGAGTTAAGACGCCAATTTTTGGAGACACTGCATCGCCACCGATGATGCTGGTCAAGAGACGTTGAGGAAGAGCTTGCAAATAAGCTGGTAGGTATTGCAAGTCATGCGCGTGGCGATTGACGCGATGAATGTATGCAGATAGAGGATTGCTATGTGCCTCAGCTTCTAGAGTCTTCGCCAAGTTCTCGGACTCTGGGATGTCAGCCCATGCTGCGGCAACTATACCGGAGAGGCCTTCAGAACGAGTCCAGTCCACCACTCCATTGCGAACGAGCAGCCAGTCATCATTGCTGGTGAGAACTGCGGATCTAACAGCATAAGTATCTCCAGTTCGTTGAACGACTTCTGAAGCTCCATGAATAAGGGCACCATCCTTTCCAGTGAATTTCATTGGCCATCTTCCAAGGATACCATGTGAAGTAGATGAGACGACAATGCATTCATCTTCTGTAAGTCGAGTGAAGTAGACATTTGCAGCTAGGGAGCTGACCGAGATGGCACCTTTCCCCGGTAGCTTTGGGAGCTCGTACTCCTTGGCAATACTTCCACTAGCGAGATTGATGTGATACACATCTGCTCGATTTGCAACAGCCGAGTGGCTATGAACCAAAAAGTGAGGCAGCGACTGGACTAACTGTGGTGCATGAATTTCGACCTTAGTGATAGCTCCACCAACTTCTGTCAGAGGTAAAGTAATGATGGTTCCAGAGCGTCCAAGAACATTGACCTTCAATGTTTTCAAATCTTTATCGGTCCAAGCAATGAGAGGCGCAGCTGAGTTGGCGCCGACTAGCAAAACGTCCTCCGGACCATGAACATCACTCTGCGACTTCAATGCATACTCCGAGAGCTTCTTTCCCGTTACAGGATCCAGCTCTGTGACCTTAATACCATATGCCCCTTTCACGCCATGAAGCGAGACCACGAAAACCTTCTCGACATTCGTGCTGACCTGCAGAGGAACATCAGCGTTCTGATCATGATGTTCCCACTTCACATTCCCATTGTCTCCCTTCAGTAACCTCAAAATACCCTTTCCACCCTCCTCAAATAATGCGAGGACGTCCTTAGCATCATTCGTGGTGGTCTCCATGACTTCCAAATCTTTGGTCGTGCCTGGAAACACATTACCCCACCTCTCTCGCCCACTCATAGCATCCCAACTATCAACTCTGCCTCCGAGCGCAGAAACAACCGTACTCTCTCCCTCCACTGGCCTTAAGAAGCCTTTCGAAGATGCATTATAACCCCCAGCAGCTTCACTAGTAAGCAATTGCCTCCAAACCACCTTCCCAGTCCCAGGATGTACCGCTCCGAGGACACCTAAGTCGCTCAATGTATACAACAACGTCGCCTTATCATCTCTCCGCGGCCGATGGAAGAATGTTGTTTGTAGTTGTGGGAGACCGAGAAGCTCATGCTGATAATCGACGCTGTAGGCTTCGTCGGCAAAGACTGCATATGAGGAGGGGAAGAGGGAGAGCGCAAGAGTGAGGATCGTGAGTGGGAGTCGCATGATCAGGATGGGCGTGAGGTGCTGTTGCGACCCCGTTGCTTGTTACAAGGCTATCGTTTGTTGAAGCTTGTGATGGTGTCAAGCAAGGCTACGGTGGTCGAATTGAACAAAAGCGTCTGGGATATTTTGGCATCACGTGACCATCAAGACAAGGACTTTCCAATTGGTTGGCTTGCTCAGTTCTAGATAACCATTTTCGAGTGCTTGGCAGATGGTCATGACTAATTCGAGATGAAAGCAAAGTCGGCTGCGTAGAACAAAATGTTACCTAAATTATCATTAGTTACCACCTTTCATTGAGCAATGAACTCCAGCTCATTGAAAATTGATGAAACGATTACAGACGGTATGATGCTATGCTTATATATACGCTAACCTGTGCTATGCTGATCTATCCATCGCTGTGCTTTTATATCATATCTGAATTACGAATGTACAGTATCGTCCCCTTTCAAGCTTTCACAGTCACCTTCCAACCAACTTTCTTGATCCTTGCCACCGAGACGAAGATAGCTGCAAGAACATTCGCAGTCCCACAGAGCATCGCTGGGCCTATCCACCCATACTTATTCAACAGCACACCCGCCACTGGATTGCCAATCAACAATCCCAAAGCGCAGAAGGTGAAACTCATTCCCATGTGCGTTCCGACCAGGCTCAGATCTGGTGACAAAGTTACAAGTGCTGGTCCACAGATTGAGACGAACGTCCCTGAGAAGAAACCGTAAGCTATACAAAAGACAATTGCTTGCCCTAGACTTGAGATCGAAAGCCAGGAAAAAGCAATGATGCCGCAAAACAAGCACCAGGGTGCGGTGATGTTCAATGGCCCAAAGTTATCAGCGAAGAAGTTGGGAACGATTCGTCCAAAGATTGATCCAGTGTTGATGATCGTAAGGAGGTAGAATGCAAGATTCTGATCAACGAATCCCTTCTCGAAGCTATAAGTCGAAATGTAATAAAATGGTATATACATTCCCATGAAGCCGAAAAATGACCCAATAGAAAAGAGGTCCCATGGCACTTCTCGTAGCACTGCGAAGTCGATGAGGGGTCGCTTTTGCGATGGGAATACTTTCGCTCGCATGAATATAATTGGTACCATCAGCGTCGCAAGCATGATGAACGCAATGATTCTAGTAGCCCAGCCAAATCCAACTTGGGGTTGTAATTTGTGGAAAACTATAGGATAGATGACGCCACCTAGAAATTCTTATTAGTAATATTGGTAACTCCACGGAGATACTCATACCCAGACTACTACCGGAAGCAGCAACGCCTGTCGCAAACGCTCTTCGGGTCGTGAAATATTGGGGAATGACGGCGATGGTAGGCAGCATCATGCACCCAGCACCTGCTCCAACAACCAAACCCTGCGCCAGAATTATTTGCCAATACTCTGTGCAGATACTGGTCATCATCATGCCAAACACTGCCAGTCCGGAACCGACGAAAACAAGGGCGCGTAGGTAACCCGCGTCAAAGATAGGCCCCGTGACCACACCCCCAACAATCAGGAGCATGAAGGCTTGGATAGAGCCGATCCAAGAGATGTTCGATGGGGATTGGTCCTTGAGAAGATTGGCCTCGTAGAATGTCTGATAAGCACCGAAAGTATTTGCGATGCCCCTATGAGATTTAATGATAACGTCTCCCTGCTAGACAAGGAAGCATACCATGAGTTGAACATCAAGAAAAATCCGCCTAAGACCTGAAGGATTGCAAGAGTGCTGCTACTTGGTGGCACGAACTGCGTTTGACTTTCCTCGACGTCTTGAGGTTCTTCGGTCGTCTTCTCCTCCATTGCTGTAGTGCTGCTAGATTCTGAAAAGTTCCTCTCACCCTCGGTAATCTTAGAATCCATATTTGGTGCAAGTTGGACCGATGCCATGACGATACTGGAAGATGGGGAATTCGTTAACAGATGATAAGAAGCTCTTATTTCGAGGATCTTTTCCCTCAAAGCGAGAGTGTTCCAAGGACTCTTATACGTTTCCAAATGGTGGAGGTGACTGGGCGGTGATGAGGTTTTGCCAATGCCCGTGAACGGAAAAAGTTCTGACAATTTCGTAAAGAATATGATTAACAAGCAGAGCTTAACAATCGGGGTGAATCTGAAACATAAACATAATTGTCCTTGACGACGATAAACAGGGGCACGATCAACTAATTGATGCGTTTCCTAGGTCAGCAACGACGCAGGAGTAGAGGTACGAATCTGAATATGAAGATTTAGTGATGGTGAGGGGCGGGTCGAACGGCAATACCAGAGCAATCGATGTGCATCGGAAAGCTAGCCTAATAGAGCAATAAATGCTAAAGGATCCACTTTTTCAAAACGTGGGTGGCTGCTCAGTGGTTGACCCCAGAGCGGAATGGTTACGCGAATGGCAGCGCCGCATTATATCCGGAGCCAGGCAAGGTTCCTCGGTTTGCACACCCTCTTGACCTGAATACGCCTTAGGAGCTCTTGGGAGGGCACGTTCCTAGCGTGCTGACAAAGTGAAACGAGGTTATCGGCCTGTAAAGGTAATAGCTAAAGTCATATGACTTTGAGTCATTTGGTCGCAACGCTAGCTGAAAGTAGTCGGAGTGGGTCTTTGAGATTCCTCTCATATTATTTAGAAAAGCTCTGTCTTTAGGCGCCAAAGTGTTGTAGAGTCATGCCAATTAGGCTTGGATGGTTCTGGAAGAGCTGGAGTCCCAAAGTTTCGAGCGAATATGGTGGCATAGGCTATTCCACACTGCTTTCCTATACGTAGTAAAGCATCGTTCGCTTGCCGTCGTTGCTTTTCTGATACGAAAGGGCAACGATGGACAACTTGGAGTACCCAGACCAAAAAGTATCCACCAACACTTTTAGGCCCGTTGATGATGGATGGTTGTGGCACATCGCCAAGGGAAAAGGGAATGCTGGCGAAGATGAAGTCTGCCATCTCTCGGATGATGGATTTTGAAGAGGCATATTGCTCTTGGTCGGCTGTGTCCAAGACAGATTCCGAGTTGCTGGATGCGATTGCATCAAAAGCCTCTAACAAGTTCCGGTGGAGGATCATCCGTGCAGCCCTGTGCTTGTTCCACAAACTGAGAGACCAAAAGCCTAGGTAGCTGTCATAGTGGCCAGCCTCTTCGGGTCGTTGAACCCGTATGAATCCAATCTCCTGTGAAGCTGCCACCTCCCACAACAAAAAATCACTCTCAATTCGCTGAAAGTTTCGTAATATATCGTCCCAGTAGTATGGGACCTTACCGGCTCCGATGCGAGCATTGACATTAGCAACCAATTTGCTCACCTCGAATTTGTTGATGATCATTCGGTTCGCCAGAGGCACTGGATCCAGGAGTCTCATAAGACGCTCGTCAGCAGGGCTAGGTGCAATCTTTCGATCGAGATTTCGTCTTTGCTTTATTGGTATTAGTGTGTTTGTTATTAAGATCCTGTGAGCACCTCACCATTTGACAGCAGACTATTTGGAGCAAACTCGGTCCATGACCTTGCATCAGTAGAGAACCTCGAAGATCCGCCTACAAGGAATTAGCCGTCATTACCCTTCCTAACGTCTCACTTGCTTCGTAGCAAACCTATGTCCGTTCGTACGTCGAGAAATAGATGGAAGACGCCTAAGTTTGGAAATTGCTTACCAACGTCTCAAGCCCACCACTGTGATGGTACTGTGATTCTTCATTCAATGTGCTGTTAATGCACTACATGACCAGAGTCAGCAATGTTTTATCCAGGACAAGACATGTCTCACTTCATAGATCCCAAGCAACACTACTCCAGTCATTATACAATCATCAAGAGCAGTTCTTGGAAGAAGTAGCGTTTGCTTTACTATCTCGATCGATTCTCTGTAATGAGACATGGCCATGATTGCGAGATCAGGCCGCTCAGTCTTCTGTGCAAGGTTCGCATACGCGGCTGTGCAGACTGCATGGTGAAGTAGCGAGCTAGCCGCGGACAACTGGTACATCTTGGGTAGAAAGTGTAGCCAGCCGGGACATGGTCCGCATTTTGAGACTGTATAATCTTGGAAGAACAAGCAAATTGCTTGCAACCTCTCGTCTGCCAGAGCCTGACATCGATGTGTAAGCAATCACGAATCGCGTAGAAACTATATCTAGACTTACATTCTCCAACATGAAAATTTTGTTTGACGGAGCCGCTTGGATATACTTTTGGTTCCAGTGGACTTTTTTCTGGACAATTTCGTTCTCATTGCGAAATGCAAGGTCCCATTGATCGGGGTAGCCAGGACACGATTTTCCTACTTTTTGACATTTATGACAGCCCGGCCTAGACTCGTCACACTAAAGCACATATTAGAAACCTATAATGATCCTCGAAAACGCGCTCATACCTTGACTTTTCGTTGTTTGCACGTGATGCATGCACCAGATCTCCCGAAATTCACCATTTTGCGTGAGCTAGGTTAGTCGCTGCAAGAAGAAATATCGTCCGCTAGAAAGCATTATTGAAGTTGACTGTCCATGACACTTTCATATCAAATGATGAGCTTCGTGTCGAAGGAGAAGTCGATGGAATAGAGTGCTGATAAATATGGTCGTCAAAACACTGAGACAAACTATTGTCACACCAGCAGCATTATAGGAGGACACCTCTTGCACGTGATACTGAGCCTCACTCACTGTCTATCTCAATTTTACCGCTTCTGCCTCGCCCACAGCATCTCGGCCCTCGACTTTCTTGCCCGCCATACTATATACGAGTACTCATGGTACGACCGATCTCTCAATATCCCGCCTCGTTAAACAGCTTTTTCGGCACGCAGGTCTTGTCCGACAATCGTCGAAACCTAACCCGACTACCCCTCTTGATATGCGATCCCGAGCCCGAAGCGCTCATAGTAATAGTGCTAGACAACGTGGGACATTGGAGACGCAAAAGTGTACTGCGCAGAGGCGAAATTTCGGTTATATAAAAAAGAGAGAGCGGCCTCGATGCTGAGACTCCTATCGCATTCTTCTCAGAATCTGTCGCAGAAACTGATTTGAGAGACAATTTGCATTCTCTTTAGATAGACCGAAGCTCAATTTTGTGACTCCCTGCAACCTCAGGATTCAATACAACACTTACACTCTGCGCCGCACCCAGTTCTTAATCCTCATTTTGCACAGTCTGTACTTATGGCGTATTGACTGAGTTGGTGCAATTCTTGTAGCTTTGCAACTCTCCTGCTCATCTCTCGGTTCTTTCTCTTCGCTCACTTGCTTTTTTTCTCTTCCTTCCTTCTTCGCTATTCTTGTCGGTAAGTGTTCGAGCTTCTGAATAAACCACTGTCTCGTCTCTTCCCCTCCTCCGAACCGACGGTCTTGATTTGCCATAGCTTTCTTCATGAATTGCCATACATATCTTCTCTGCCAGTATCGCTCGACCGATTCTCCTGGTTGCATACCTACCAAATACTTGTTCTTGAAAGCAAACCAGAATTGTTCGAGCATGTAAAGGATCAGAAAGTCAATAATGATGCGATAAAGGAAGTATCCAATGACCATCAGAGGATCTCCCAAAACTGGGAAGTTGATTGTGCTACGTCATCGTCAGAGGGGCACGGTACGTACTTTGAATTTATACTCACATAGTAAACTGCATAGTTGGCAAGCACTATGAAATAGATAATGGGATGCCGTTGCTTTCATAGATTGATGATTTTCAGATATTCAGCCTCGAAAATCATGTAAGGAAAAGAATGAATACATCGACATCTTAGAAACTCTTTTGCATTCTGGTAATTGTGTTGTGTCATTGGCGGGATCCATTTTAGCGAGCCCCTTTAGTATTTGGGGTCCTTATTTAGCGCTCTCCACGACCTCGGATCCGGCCTCGCTCGGCATCACCATTAAATTCACTACTTAATAAGCTTATCACGCATCAATCTTCATCGAATTGCTCTTTTTCATGCCTTAGTAATAGTGATATACAGGAGCCCAGCCATTTGAGGGGTTGGTATACCGATTGCTCCAATGTCCGTCTAACTGAAGAACACTCAAAGCTCAGAGCTAAAGGGCTTTAGTGATAGTCCTATAATGGTCTTGACCTTCTCTTGAAGGTTAAGTTCCATTTTCGATGGTAATTTTATTGTCAGAAATGAATGCGGGTAAACTCCGAACGACATTATTCAACTTTCTGTAAGCCACGATCGGCGGCCAGTTCAAAACTTCTTAGGGGTAGCCTTTCTTATCCCCACGACTACGCTGCGAACAAAGTAACAATGAACGACTTGAACTGAACGACTTGAACTGAACGACTTGAACTGAACGACTGTGGTTTTGGAACGGAGGAGGGATTTTGGAGTTTTTTTCTGTGCCGTTCATTCTACTTTCTTTGGGGCCCTTCTTTTTCTTTCCTTTTAGCCAAGCAAATAGAGTCTAGAGCTGGTCTAACGAGATCTCCATCTTGACATCTGTTTGGTTCCTTAAGCAGAACGCCTCCGAAAACTTTCCACAAAAGATATCATGAATCATTGACCCTCAAGACTATTCATCCCTACTCCGGTTCTGTATTCTGCAACTCTAGTCCACCATCCCTTAGAGGGTTGCGATCGATGTGACCTCCTATGTATTCCTCTGCCCTGTTTTTCATATTGGCACTCTCTCTTCCAAAGATTTCCTCCTTCGCTGCATATGTCAAAGTCTCACATTCGGCACCCGAAGGATCCAAGAAAACTACGCGCATGTCCAAGTGTCCTTGAGATATGCCAAACTTCCGTAGAAGATCAAGGCCATCAGCCCAAGTTCCGCTCAATAGGTGCATCAATTGGATCGCCAGGAGATGAACAGAGTCATTGAGTTGGTCAACGAGTCGCTCCAGTTCAGAAAGATGCAGTGAGAGTCCTCTCAAGTAAATTTCACGTAAGTTTGGCCATGGCCGTGGGGTGATGACGGGGCCGAAACTCAATATAGGCGGGTTACCCTGTTCCCACAAATAATGAAGATCGAGGTTTATGTCCTCCAGGCTACGTGTATCCATGAGTGCGCTAACGAATATTCCCAGATCCTTCATTTCATCAGCCCCAGGAGCACGCTGAAAGTCAAATTCTGTGGCGTTGGGAGAGAAATCGAAAGATCTCAGCCTTTGTGACACAGCAGCGAGATCACGACGATCCTCCTCGCTCATTGAGAGAACAGAATAATCCTTTGGGGAAGTCAACCTGATTTTGAGATCCTTAAGTAGGCCCCCAGCTTTATGAATTGCAACTGGCAGTTTGACAAGGATCTCCGAGGGGGGCGGTCCAAAGTCGTAGAATCCCGCTTCGTCCCAAGACATTGACTGTGCTAGGTACTCGATCAGGTCTTCATCGTTTTCTGCAATCTGGAAGCAAGTTGAATTTGTCAAAAATGGAGAATTTAGATCTATCACTTCGAGCATATTTGCAATAGGCATCCGGGCCATTGCAGAGGCAACGGCTTGAATGAAGTAATCATCTTTTAGCAGCTTCTCCTGATCTGAAAACCGTAATTGGTACTCCTCATAAGCTTTTCGGAGGATCTCCAGATGGCCAGATGTGTCATCTTGAGCTAGCCTCATAAACCTTAGGTCTGAAGTGCCTTCGTCGACGGGGTCATCGGGCGTGCCGTTTACGAAAGTCTCCCATGATTCTAGCATTTCCTTCACTTTCTCGATAGTATCTAGATCCTTTTGCTGAGGCACGCGGTTATAGATGTTTAAGGTCGGTCTTCCCTCCATCATCGCAGTATCGCGGCGCATCATTTCCAGACGATATGCAGCGAAAGTCCGGATATCATCGGCCATAAAGTAGTCGTAGAAGTCCAAAATGATTCGAACATGCTGCACGCCTTTGCTGATGATTGGGTGGCGAGAAATTTCTTCGAGGCGGAGGACAGATTGCGAATTTATCCTAACGCGAATAGAGTGAATGAGTAAAGGAGAACTAACGTTATAGAAACGCCGACACGTGAGCCGCACGTTTTTCAAATCGTCCTTGTCATATACGTATATGCCCACGTGCCAACTCACAAGGCTTTTGACATGGTTGAAAACTCTCATTAGAATCTCATCGGGCATGTCAAGGATGGTCAATGACCTGAGAAACGGTCGAGAGACTACATTTATGCTCGCCCGCAAGGAAGCTCGGGACCTTTTAACTATCCGCTTCATTGCAGAAGTCAACTTTGCCCCCCTTTCGCAAAGTTCTGTCCCCGGAAGTTGAGGATCATCGTCTTGAATTCCAGCATCATCGTCAGGATCACCCTTGCAATATAGAAACTCAGTCTCTTGATATTGCCTTAAACCTGCTTCCAGATCGGCGACACGTTGTTCGACCAAGTCCAAATTTTTCAACTGCTTATAAAGAACATAGAGATTATGATTCGCAGTGGCGGCTTCGCCAACGCCAGATTCTCCGTTGGACGCCATTTCTCCAGGTGATAACGCCACCGTTAGTCGAGGTTTGAGGATGCAGTGTTGAGATCCTGAAACGGAACAGGCTGCTAAAGGCGATTAATGTGAGATGTCGGTTTCGTAAGTCGTGTGTAATCAGGCGCTTTCTTGTTTGCAGGACGTGAATGTGGAATAAAATTTCGGGCGAAATGGACGAGTGGGGGGGGGTGGGAAGTTGCGGAATGGCAATGTTGATGGTATGATTTCTTGATTGTTCGTGACGCTATTTTCCAGTGGGAGACCACCTATTTATGATGTTCCTACCGATCCCTGAAGCATCCATGCAACATAAGTGCGGCATTAACCCTTTACTGTCAAGTGTTAACAGAAGTTACGATAAGACTTGCCGAGCAGGCACGTGATCAACTCGCTCGTAACCTGGTACCAGGTAGGCTTTTAGGCTTTCGTCCCCAAATCCCAGTGAATGGATGAGGGAAGCTTACAGCGCCGAGGTGCTAAAACTCCAAGCCCATGGTCCTTGACTTCAGCGCCTTCGCACCTCCTCAGCTACCACGAAAAGAATATTACTTCGTTTAAAAAGCATTATTATCCAACTACTTCTCCCAATAAATTCTAATCGTGCATCACTAAATGCCGTCACAATAACTTTGCTTCTCTCCTTTATGCCGGTGTATATTTAATTAGATCTAATGAATAAGGTGTAAGAATCTTCCAAATAGCTTTAGTTTTAGCAAGATCCTGCTTAAACATGGAGAAAAGGGGCGTAAGCGAGCCAGCGGAACTACTGTTGGTCCGTATAGATACAGCCTCCAAGAGAAATGCATTGGCTTGCACAAATGAGGACGATTGGATGAGATTTATTCGTATTAGACGCAAATTGCCAGAAGAGATGGGACGATACTCAAAAAAGAAAAGGAAAAAGAAAGAGTGTTCTGCCCAGAAAACAGCTTGAGAAGTTAAAAGTCATGTGGCATGATCAATTATTGGATGAAACATGTTTACGGCTCCGGGTATCCTATCTACTAACCTCGCTCAACACCGACATCCATATCAATACCATTATCAATATCAATACTACCCCATTTCCGATATAAAGCTTGATATATCGATCGACCCAGGAATCGATAAATTCCGACCCGTATCCCTCATAAAACATTAACAAATCTCATCAAATATATACCTCGCCACAAAACAGTAACCCAGCTACCCATCTCATCACAACTCAGACCTATTCGCCACCGTCTCCGCCTCATTATAATATCCATGCGTCGGTGGTCCCCCTCCATAAGAACTCATTGGCGGGCTCGCATACCTGGGCGGGGCCGCATACATCTCACTCGACAGATGCTGCGGCGGGACATACATCTCCTGACTATGCGCACTGATTGGACTCATGTGTCCATAATTTGAACCACGAAGAGTCCCATCTGGCGAGGTACCTGGACTTGGATAATGGTTGACGATCATGGGTGGGCCCATAGGTTTGGCAGCTAGGCTGGCAGTGTTGAAGTAAGCCCCTCCTCCACCTCCTCCGCCGCCGCTAGCTTCGACTGCTTCTGAACCACCACCGACGATGTCTGGTGGAGGCGTCTTAGACTTTTTCTTTCGATAGCGGATGATGAGGAAGATAATTAGGCCGATGAGGCAGACGCCGAGGGGAGTGCCGACTCCTGCTGCGACTTTGACAACGAGGCCGTTGTTCGATGAGCCGGTTGAGGTTGGAGCTGCTGCTAATCCGGTGTTCGTAGCTGATTCTAAAAGAGAAGTAAGCGACCTGTGGGCATATTGGAGGAGAGTTGTGCCTACGTAGTAGTATGAAAGATGTGACGATAGCCGTTCCGCTTGTGAAGACAGACGTGGCTATATTAGTTGACCCAATTGTTGTAGAACCTGTGCCGATGTAAGACGATGAAGTTACGATATTCACGGTTTGGCATAATAGACTTACCTCCTCCGCCAGGTGGCGCTGTTATCGACCCGCTGGGAGTAATCACACTGACAACAGTGACCGTCGGGTCAGTTGTCGTGATGGTAGCTGTTGCGGTTTGGGTCTGAACCACGTTGATTGATGTAGTCGACGTCGGAGTCACGGTTACTGTGCTTCCTGGAGGGTTAACAGTCGAATAGGTCGTCTGTGTCAACCAAGAAGTCGACGTAGAGGTTGCCCCATGCCAGGACCAGTATATATTTCCAGTGAAAGGGTCTTTAGGATTGTACGGTACGCAAGCCCATCCGTTGCAGCATGGATAGCTACCACCTGCGATACATGTTTGATCGCTGAGACCTTACTTAATCAGAATACGAACCTTGTCAAATATTTGGAGGAAGGCATCAGCTTACAGCAGTTTAGACCACAATCAATATTTCCCGAAGCGCAGACAGCTCGGGGATCCAAAACTTCATAGGTAGCATTCAAATTCTCAACTGGTCTCTGCAAGTCGATTCCATATTTATTGGCGGGGAAAAGCGCACCAGCGAAATCGTCGTTTCGTTTTTGAACACCTTGAGTCGAAGTTACAGTTACTGTCTTTGCACCAGGATCGACAATACTTGTCGTCGTGCTGGTGGTTTGCTGTGTATTGGTGACTGTGACCCATACAACAGGTGCCGTAGCGGTGGCTGCCTGACCTGCCGATGCAGTGGTTGTACCGCCGTTAACTGTAGAGGTTGCCGCAATAGACGTCGTCCATGTGCAGCTCCAGGTCATGGTATTATAACCCTCAGCGGTAGAGATGCATGTCGAGGCGGGGTTCCACGAATATTCATTTGGGCAACCATTCCCAAGCTGGGACCATGTGAAGGTAAAATATTGGGCCGTGAACATCGGAGTGCATGCAAAGGGTACGTTTGAAGGTCCATTTGTGGAGATCCCAGCCATTCCAGTTGGGGTCAAACTCCCCCAGAAGAACGTGTAATCCAGAAGCGACGTCATGGTGAAGTGTGCGTATCGCTTTCGATCAATGCCAGGCCCGTTCTTAGCAACTATGATATGCTCTCAAATCATTGCAAGAGTAAAGAAAAACCGACTTGAGAGATGCAAAGATGGCGGGGAAAGACCCCGGCGTAGCTCAGGCAGACCATCGGGCGAGGCTATCTTGAAGTGCTGCCAAGAAGCCTCAAAAGCCTCATTCAATAATTTGGGCATGCCACGCCCATGTCATCTCGACCAATTCGATGAGATCATGAGACCGAATATGGATTCCATAGAACTATGATGATTCAAGACTTGAATCGGTAGATGCTTTGAGAAGTCAACAGAACAGAAATATATGCAACGCTGCCTCCTTTCAAGCAGAAGTAAAGCGAGGCCTCGTGAAGCCAGGCTCACGAAAGGCTAAAAAAACTGCCCTGTAGGCAAGTGAGCTATATTTCTCTATTTTGGGAGAAGCACGATATCAGCAGCAGATCTTCTGCCAAAAGAGGGTGCGTGGGTGCCATCGAACATTCGCTGGGCTTTCAAGAAAGAGTATGGCTGGCTTGGCCTCCCAGGTGCTGCACGCCTCGTCTGTCGCATGCAGAATTGAGGACGCACATCGAAGGCGCTCTGGAAGCTGCACGGAACAAATTCTTGGCCACGATTCCAATCTCTAAATAAAAGAATCCGAATATCGGAAGAGAACGATTAGGGTTGTAGTTCTGGCAACATTTGAATTGACTGCTCTGCAGTAGAATGAACTGTGAAAGCGAAGGGCTGGATGTTCAAGCTGGACGGTGAGACGCTTCGGGGCTGCACCAACACGTCGTATCTGCAACAGCGCGCCTTCACCCTCCAGAGTTGGAACGAGTGGGGTGATGGAAGGCAGCTGCGGTCCGCGAACGGTTAGTTCCAACGGGAGAACAGAAAAAAGAAGCTTGGAATTGCGGCTGAGGATGTGACGAGAAAAAGCAAAGCGGGACATCTGATCCGACTCACACACCATCATCTAAACAGCGTATCGATCCAGAATTCTGCACTTCACTATCAACAGTATTCGAGTGAGTAGGCTGAAAACCATCAGTACAGATTTTCTGTGGTGTCCTGGAAGCCAGGCCAAAACATCTCATCACTCGAGCATTTGTAATCTCGCATCCTGTCCTGAAATGATCGTCGTCAGCCAAGCGAGTCAGCCTCAGTCCGACGCCGTGCATGAATCTGAACCGTCATGGATCCTTCGCAGCCTTTCCTTTATCCACAATCTGCTGCATCTCCATCCACCTCTCAATCTTCTCTGCACCCTCATCATCAACCCAAACAAAGCTCGCCATGCCAAACTCCCCCATCCCCTTTGTGACCTTCGGCAGCTCCTCCAACCCTACAATCTCCTTCACCTTCTCTGCACTCTCCAGCAACCCTCCCAACCTGAAAAGCGTCCAGCGATGCCCATCCGCATCATGAAAGACGGTGCTTTGGCTTTTGAGCACATCCTTCAAGGTGAGGGAATGTTCATAAGCTTCGCGATCGTATCCTGCTGCTTCTCGATCCTCGCGCACGAGGGCCCAGTGCTCGTCTGAAATGGGCTCGCGAGTGACATCGGATCGTTGAGCTTTGAGGAGTGTGTAGGCTTCTAGGAAGTCGTATTTGAAGAGTTTAACCCAGCGCTCGACATCATCTTCGTTGGGTTCGGCGTCGGTCATGGTCGTGGCATTCTGAGCCATGCGCTCGAGCTCTTCGAGGGGATCCATGATACAAGAATTCCGGTGGAATTAGGTTTGAATTGATTGTCAAGTGATGGTCAGGAAATTCGGAAGTCGATGTGAAAAGAAAGACGTCGCATTGCAATCCGTATGATTATTTTTGGTAGGTCCGCACGAAATCAGTGAGGAAGGAGCGACTAAATATGATTATATCAAACAAGAATGACATCGTCCATTGGGGTGACTCATTCGGCCAGAACTCGTCATCTTGACGTGGTGTACTCAGAGATGGACTCAACACCAAAAAGAGGATACAAAAATACCAGAATATAGTATTGTAGAACGTCCTACCTCCCCTGGTTTCGCGGTCGAAAGCGTTTGGTGGTGATGCGGGGCTCGCTTACGCCAGAGCTTCCTCTGATATTCACAAACCCTCATGTGAGTACGAAGTATAATTTCGCAAAATCCATGGTTAAGCCCACAGCTTCGGGACTTCCAGCATCGTCCATCCACTGTGGATGCATGATCATCGCAGAGTGGTAACGGAAATACGAGCGTGAGACGCTTGTTGCACCTCATGGCGAGCGCTCAGAGGAGCAAATGAAGATATATCAAGATATGGAGGACAAGAAAACAAAAGAGAGAATAAAGGAATGAAAGCAGTTGTTGAAAATCATTTCTTCATAGATGCATAATCTCTTCAAAGTTTAGGATTCGGCTTTACAGCCTCCTTTCCTGCTCTCAATTCCTCCACGAACTTCTTCCCTGCATTCGGGTTTTTCTGGAACAGGTGTTCCGCAACCATTCTCCCAGGCGTATTTCCTAGCCACTGCTCCAAACTGAAATCCTCAAACTTTGGCGCTCTGAAAATCTCCAGCATCTCAACTTCCTCTGTATCGCTTACATTCTCAACATAATGTCCCATGCTTTTCGGCACAATCCCCACGTCTCCGGCAGTATAGTTGAACGTCCTCGCCGTCCCGCTGCTTGCGAAGACCGTGATTCTCGCATTCCCTCTGATAAAGAACGACCATTCATCTGCATTGGGATGCCAATGCATCTCTCTGATCCCACCAGGTTTGATCGTCACATGAGCAGCCGAAATCGTCTTCGACAGCGGGAATTTCTCCGTATCTGTGATCCTTACTTCTCCACCACTAAATTTTTCCGGCTTCTGATCCAACATCTTATGTGTAAATCTCAATTTACTCCTTTTAATCCCTTCTTTATCCGGCATCTCATCATCTTTTTCTCCAGGCATACTTCCTTGAAAAATATACCTCTCTTCCTTGGGCACATTTTTGAAAATCTCCGGATCAAGCCTGAAATTCTTCCCTAGAACACTCGTTGGAGTATGTGCCATGAAATCACTCAACAGAAACGTGGAATCTTCACTGAAATTCCCATCATCGAAAATTAAAAGAAATTCACACCCATCCTTCCCCAAGCCTTGAATTGAATGTGGATGTCCAGCAGGAAAATACCATAAATCACCCTTCTCCACATCTCCAATGAAGTTTCCTCCTTCAGGATCCAAAGCTGTGACTCTCGCAGACCCAGAAAGCATGTATGCCCACTCCGCTTCTTTATGCCAATGTAACTCCCTAATGGCGCCAGCGTCCAGGCGCATGTTTACCCCTGCGAGTTCGACGGAGGAAGGAAGTTCGCGAATGGTGGTTTGACGGGCCCAGCCACCTTCCTCGATTCGCATGTGGGAATCTGCGAAGGACCACTTGAGGTTCTTCATGGTGCCAGAATCGGTGGTGGGAGGTCGAATCATATCTGGGTCCTGCTGTTCTCTAGATAGATTGCGAGGCCCCAGGATAGAGGATCCAAGGCCATTGCGGTAGGGGAGAGGATGGAGGTTTCGAGCTTGGGCGTCGATTGCTGCATCTGTTGGATCATGGTATTCCTTTGTGTATGGGTCTGTAGAGGAGGTGATGCTCGAATTGAGCGGTTGTGGTGGATGGCGGGTCATGGTGAAGGAGGATTATGCGAGTACAAAAGATGGACCAGTCGCAACTTCTTTCGATTGAAGCGAAGAGCAGGAAAAGAACAGAGATACATCTTGAGAAGTATATGATGTTGACGCTGGATCATTGTTGGTGATTAAACAATGACGTATTCATTTTATATTTCACAACAGCGTCATTCGGTCGGCTCGGCCCATGCTTTGACGTCGGTGATGCTTCGTCGGAATATCCCCAGTATGATCGGGTACCTTGCATAAAATATATTGTTGGCTCCTTGGCAGAATATTGCTGCTCCAGTGCGAGCGCTGATTTCTCGACATAACAGGCATCACCAGGTTGTACTGTACAACGGGCCAAGAAGGGTTCTGATTGAAGAAATAACCTGAATGATCAGATCATTTTGCATGCAGAAGCCGGTGCGGGCGACCGCGTCAACTTCCGGCATCAATCTAGATTTATCCGCATGTGTTTCTTCCATCGTGAAGAGATGCTTGAGGCTTCGGCGAACATTTGAACATAGATTGGGATGATCCAAGGAAGATGACACGCGCCATAAGAAACGCGACGCGTTCGACACGCGACAGAGGTCGAAGGTACCTCCGTAGATAGGTAGATATACCGAGGTACAGTATCCCCCCCGGTGACTTTGTTAGTTTGCCACTGGTGCCTGTCAATCACAGTAACGAGAATCGGCAATATACTTATGCTGCCTTGAGCTTTCGATTACTGAGACAATTAGCTAAGCTACACAAATTCTGTCCGTGCGGTCCCTTCACAGTTTGAAGCAGCGAGTCTCCGATTTTGTGGCAAACTAACAAAGTCACCGGGGGGGATACTGTACATACCTCTTTGCATCTTGTCCCAAATCTCATGCTTCTTTCATTTGCTGAGTCTATTGATATATATAGGAATAATTTTTGTGGAAAACCGTAGCACTATTTATCCCACATTCCCTGCTATTCGTTCTTGTGCGCCTTGAAACTTCTGTTTTGTTTTCTTTGTGTTGGTTGTAGCTGTACCTACCTAGGTACATTTACTAGCTATCTTATGGGCGTCCTCGCTGCTGCGCTGACAAGTGCTACATTCTTGCGATCCCTTCATCAGTTACGCAGCCCAACTTTAATGATGCGCAAACCCTTCTCAAGGCATGCTCGAAGTAAAATGGGCAGAATGACTCGTGGTTGATGGGATTTGTTGACAGCCGCTCAAGTTTTGATTCGTCTGATAGCCGCTGGGTGTGCAGCAGCATGCAGCGCAACTTCATCTGCACGAGGAAGAAACCTCCGGTGTCTTTTTCGTATTGGCACGAATTCTTATTGTTCTAGCAGGGCAATCTCATCAACGTGGTAATACCTCGAGGACGGGAAAATCCCAGCTGAAGACGTCAGGATGTCAGACTTGACAAGCGCAGCCTCGTCATCATCGCAGCCACAGAGCATCGGAGGATCATTGCGATCTAAATTCAAAGGGAGACTGCCCTGGGGGAGAAAACACCGTGATCTCTCGATCAAGCAACAGAATGACGGAAACGAGGCTAGGACAGTCCAGGGGCATGCCAGTCAGAGCACGCCAGCTTTGGCAAACCAGGCAAGTCTCTCATCTCATGCACTTTCTGCAGATATCGAAACGATCCCGCGACCTCTTCGGGGTACCTCGAACAACCACTCCTTGTCGACTGCAGGACCGGTGTCGACTACAGAGCCGTTGCCGATCCAAGAGTTGTGGAATCAAGCATTTGATGAGTTGAAAGAGCAGGAAGAAAATCTTGTAGAGGAATACGAAAAATGCCTTCGAGGAGATCTGGCTACAATGGTTGGTTTAACGGTGTCCATGCCGGGTTCTAAAGTAGAGAGACAAGAACAAATGGCAGTTCTACTTGGGAGAAAGATCAAGCAGACGAAGGATGACACATGGAAGTTGAAGTTCTATGGAAAGGATATTCCAGTAAAGGACCTAGCGCAGCCGGTTGTGGGAATTATCCAGTATGTAATTCTCTCGTTTTCTTATTGCTATGTCGTAACGAGCCTGGGATCAAAAGTCTGTATTCTCAGCTTTCTTTTCAGGCTTCAAACTACCGAAGTCATTTACTCTACTTAAAAACCTTTGCATGACTACCAAGTATTATAGCTTATGCTTTAATCTTATCATAGCAAAGAAGCTAAGGTATACTTCTCAAATGCTATTTCAAATAATTATATTAAAATTCGAATGGTCGAATTCCTTTATAGGCGTCGTTAGTGTGCGAATGACCCTAAAACATACAGACTTTTGATCATAGCCTCGTCAGGCTGCTATCAGCGCCGTTAGGATCTCTTAACTTTTTCGGTTGAGTAACTAATAATTTCCTAGGTGGGCCGATGATTATATATCTAACGCCTTAAGCGCCAATCCTTACGCATCTATAGCGTGGGCTGGTGTCAGTCTATTGCTTCCTGTGAGTCTTAATATTATATGCTTCCCAAATGTCTTGTCTTCCACGACCCTCTTCTATTTCTTTAGATTATTGCAAGTAAAGGATGTAAGGAACTGACCAGTTCAGCTAGCATTAAATCCCTCAAAACAAGCCGCTTCATTCACAAAAGACCTTGATTATATCTCTGATCTCATTGTGCGTAGCAAGATGAGACAAGATTTGTATGAGCGCTACCAATCCAAGGGAGGCAATAGCAACGGAAAGTCACTTTCATCTTCAGACATGCCATATCGAGACACGTTGAAGAAACTCTACATTCAAATATTGAAATTCCAGGCGACTAGCATTTGTTACCTCTCAAAAAATGGCGCATTCCGGCTCGGATTGGACGTTGTCAAATGGAATGACTGGGATTCTGCATTGGGTGATGTGCAAACGCGAGAAAACGCTTTCCTTCAAATACAGGATATTTGGAAGGATGTGAAGTACCAGGAGGACTGCGAGACCATCTTCAGATTACACCAAGAAAAAATGAACGTCTTGTCATCGATGTCCGGTGATATGTCTGGTTTGCGGCATGCTATCGAAAAAGCGCAAGAAGATACCAAACGAACGGAATTGCTCAAATGGCTGTCTAGTGTTGACCCTTCCAAAAGCTATAATGTCGGACTCACGAAGGTTCGATTTGGTACAGGGAACTGGCTTTTAGATGAGAATCTCAATTTTGAACATTGGAAAACGTTGCCGAATTCTTTCATGTGGCTCAACGGAAAAGGTAGCGTTTTCAATTGCTCATCTCGTCTCGTACTTTACTGATGAGTGTTGCCTACAGCTGGATCTGGAAAGTCTGTTCTGAGGTAGGGCTTCCTCCCGATTGTGAACCTTTTGATAGTAACAAAGATTCATCAAGTTCATCTATTATCAGACATTTGGAAAGCAACCATCAATCGACTCCAGACATTGCAATTGCATTCTTCTACTTTAGCTTCAGCGATTCTCAAACGCAAAATGTCGATGAGATGCTGTGCTCATTGATCAAGCAAATCTGTGCCCGACGTCCAAATACCCCGGATTCCGTCCAGTCACTAGCTGGATATAAAGTCAAGGGACAACGCCCGGACAGAAGGACTTTAGAGGATGCTTTAGTAGCCACGATTCAAGGATTCACGGGCGTCTATGTAGTAGTCGACGCTCTAGATGAGTGTCCTCATCAGAACAACGAGCGAGAAATTCTCCTGGAAAGCATCGAACGCATACGCGGCCAAGAACCTGAGAATTTGCATCTATTGTGCACCAGTCGTCGCTTGGCCGACATAGAGGAAGTACTTGATCCAATGGCTTCATCCGGCTCGGCTTTCACTGTCGATCTTTCGGCTTATAAGGAAGCCGTCGATCGCGACATTGGCTTGCATATCGAGAAAAGATTTGAGGATACATCTTTCAAATCCTGGTCCGATGAGATAAAATTAGAAGCGAAGGCTGCACTCATCGAGAAGGCAGACGGCATGTGAGTATTCTATTATTCATTATACCTGCCCATCTTGCGCAATTGAGCAAAGAAAAGTCTTTGCTTTTGTCTCGCGAAATCGAAATACACGCATGCTGGAAGGGGTCCTTAGTGGTTATTTTACTACCTAGGGCATAAATAGCAGGAACCATGCAATACATTGCATCGCATTACCCCAATTTAAGTATATTAATGCAGTGTTTCTATCACAGTCTGTGGTGAACTCTGGGAATATTCGCTAATCACGAGTTTCTAGGTTTCAGTACGTGGCTTGTCAATTCGATGCCCTCAAATCCCATCGTGCTCCGGCCAAAATTCGGGCAGCACTGAAAGACCTCCCCGAGGGCTTAGATGATACATACGATAGAATGCTCAAGGTATGCCTCTTCAAGTCTTGTTCTCTCTCGGGGTATTGTACGACCTCCGGTAGATCATGCCCAACTTTTGATCCTCTTTGGTATTGCCGTACTTTCTTTTACTCATATTTCATAATCAGGTAAACTAATCTCAGCCACTTTTAGGAAATCAACCCAGAATATCAAAAACAAGTTGCGAGCACTCTTAAATGGCTTGCATACTCTGTGAAACCTCTTCACTTAGACGAACTTGCGGAAATCTTCATCTTGGATCACGAACAACCAGTACCGTTTGACGAATCAGAGCGATTTTCTGTTATTGACGATGTCCTTAGTTACCTTCCTGGGCTTGTCACCAAATTCAATGTAAAACTCTGGAGCAACATCGAGCAACGGAACAAGGATTCCATAGAGATAGGATTCGCGCACTTCTCCATCAAGGAGTACCTAAGCTCAACACGCATGGCTCAGCCATTTTTCTCCACCATAGAAGAGACTTCGCATCTTTACATAACGGAAGCTTGCCTCGCGTACCATCTGCAACTCAGCGAAATGATATCGGTAACAAAAGAAACCATACAGCAATACGCTCTGTGGGAATATGCTGTTAAGTGTATGCCAGATCATCTAGGAAAGGTGGTACCTGAATCTTGGACAGCCTCTATCAAACGTCGAGTTCCACAAGTCTTTACATTTCCATCAAGATCTTTACTGAATATAGCTCGAATTCGTGATCCTACTTCGGCCGCGAAGGAATTTGGAACTGCTCTTCAAGCGGCTGCAATATTCAGCAACGACACCGTGGTCAAGCTACTTCTGGAAGCCGGTGCTGATGCCAATGATCAAGCTGAATTGTACGGAAGTGCTTTGCAAGCAGCGACTTTCAATGAAAATTATGACAGACTACCAATTGTCCGAACCTTAGTGGACAACGGCGCAAACGTTAATTTTCAAGGAGGTTTCTACGGGAACGCATTGCAATCAGCAGCTTATGCTAATGAAAAAGAGGTTGTCGAACTTCTTCTCGAAAAGGGTGCCGATGTAAATACGAAAGGGGGGGAATATGGTAGTGCTTTACAAGCAGCAGCTGCTAATGGAGGTATAGAGGTTATTAAACTTCTTCTCGAAAACGGCTCTAATGTAAATGCGGAAGGGGGGGAATATGGCAGTGCTCTGCAAGCAGCTGCCGATGCTTTGGTATCGGATGAAGAAGCTCAGGACATACTGCTACTTCTTCTTGACCACGGTGCTCACGTTAACGCAAGTGGGGGAGTGTATGGAAATGCATTACAGGCAGCCATAGCATCTGACAAACTAGCGAGTGCAGAGCTATTTCTCTCGCGGGGAGCAAAGCTCGATCCACCTGGTCAACAATGGAAGGATCTGCTTGCGGTAATTAAAAAGGAGGAGGGTCGTAAGGAAGCTAATAGACTGCGCAAATACCAGGAGGATCCTGACGGATATATTGAGAAGCGAAGACAGGAGCTTGAGAAGCGAAGACAGAGTGAGAGGCCAATATGGGAGTTTGAGATTGAGGATGAGTATGAGTATGGCTATGAGGATGAAGATGATGAGGATGAAGAAGATGAGGGTGAAGATGATGAGGATAATGAGAATGATATGGAATGTGAAAACAATGAGAATGATAAGAGTGACGAGGATAATCATGGGAGAATTATAGAGGATGAGGAAGACTAGAATACCCGATGTATATACATATGAGTCTTCCTTAGCATTATGTTGCGATCTATCAGTCAATCAAACCTCAGATACGAAGACTCTGCCAGTCTAAATTTCATCCTCAACATTGAATATGCTCAACATTGAATATCCTCAAACTTGAATATCCTTAGAATGCGGTGTAAGTAAAAGAAGAATGCGGGGTAATTAATAACCCCGCACTTCGAAACTCCTGAACACCTAGCCACCCCCAAATCCAACCAACAAGACTTCTCACAACTCTATTTTCCTAAAAAGCAATCAATTCTCAAGCCTCTAAAGTGAACAAACCCCAAACCCCAGACCCAGAAATTTGCAGTCGCTGTGTCTATAAATAAACACTCACCAACAGCATCTAGACTCCCACGCACGACTAACACCACCACCACCATCACCACCAGACTTTGTCGAGATCAATCAAACGCCTGCTATTTTCTCGTCTCTGAATGCCAAATCCCTATCGAAAAACCAGCTACGACTATTATCAACTCACTCCTCACTGTCATTTCCACGTCCGTGAACACCAACCGAATAAGCATCGCGTGAATTTATAACAGTGATAGACCTTCCATAAACGCACGAATTCCCGAGTTCTTGTGCTGCGACAAGAGATTCGAGATCGAGCATGCAGTCTAGCAGAGAGAGTGTTGGTACATAGCCTCTCATTTTACGTGTGTTTTCGCGTTCAGGAGAGGAAGAAAGTTGGCTTCGAGGCTGCAACAAAACTTCGGAAAAACTTGTAGAGGATGGCTTTTGAAATCGAGACTATTCCTTCTACGGCGATGGGGAGTATTAGGAGCTGGTGAATCCCTAATTCCGTGAATGCTACTACTTTTAAGGTGGCTTGTTCAAATTCTCTCGCGATTGAGCTCTTGATTATGTTGCCTTGCAATTCCAGAAAAGGAAGGTGAAACTGGGTAGGTTTAGCTTACTGGCTATAGGCAAGAGAAGTGCTAAATGGCGTCTATCTGATCTATGTTCATTACTTCAACACAGAGGAGGGTGTGATATTGCCTGTGCGTGACCATACTCAAACGTGAGCGAACTCTCAAGATCTTTTAACTTTCCTTTCTGTAAAACCTGACGGTCTTGGTTCGAGAACTCATATTGCACACGGTGCACGTGTCGTGAGGGAACGAGAGGTTTTCAGCACTTGACAATCAATTTTAAGTTGACAATAATCAAAAGTAAAATTCTAAAAGCTCTCTAGAACCCTAATATATAACTTGGGAAGTGGTATTTTAGTTCACTTAATTCATTTGCTCCTTGAGCGATTAGCTAGGGCTGAATGTTCTCTTTCTGACGTCTTCCATGCATGTTTCTTTGCTGCTGCGGTTTTTCCTGTTGTCCTGCACAAAGCGTTGTTATGTATTTGAAGTCGTATTTGAAGAATCGCCCGACGTGCATGAGAGGAAGTGTATTCAGCTATAAGAAGTAAATTTGGGAAAGCTCTAGAATAGGCATGCACGAAATCCATGATTAAGATCCCAGGAATCTTCGACGTTGATCGGTGGGAAAGAGAATTTTGAGGTCGGCGTAGAAGTGAATCTAGTATACAACAGGTCGCAATCATCGTGAAATATAGAGAATTAGGGAAGGAGTGCGCAGTTTAAGTACGAGCTCAGAAGATTTTATTTCATTTAGATCCTCCCTTCTTGCAGTCAGAAACCTTTGAGAAAGTGCCGACGAGATAGGAATTCCTTAATCAAGAGACTCAGCAACCTGGCGCTCAAGATTTTTCCTAGAGGAAGATGGAGCAGTTGGATGACCACCACGCCTATGAGAAATGTGTTCCATCCTCACCTTAAAGTGGAAACCTTTGGCCTTTCACAGCACAGTAGAACTTAACAGCAACTGATCCTTGCAGACTCTGCAGATGAAATCGATGTCTCTGAAATTTTTCCAAACTCGCATCCTATGTTTAAATAGATTGTGTATTGGTGCTTACACTACGTCTAGGTGCTTGAGGTACACTACTCTAACTTACTTTCTGCCCATTATGATAAGTTTGGGTTTCTTCCTCCTAGTGTTCGAAGAATGCATCTTATGTACTGTATAAGAAGAGCGAGCAGCTTGAACGTGTTGAGGTGGGGTCAGAGGGGCGAACACCGAAAGAGGCAATATTCAAAAAGTGCAGGCCAGAGGTGCGCCTTCCTCTTTCGTTCCAATCGCAATTTCTGGCAACCCCTCATGCCAAGCACTTCAGCGTCGTATCCACTACCTAGGTACCCACCTAGGTCCAAAAATACCTATACTACCCAGGAGGCTAGGATCTGTGCAAGGCTGTTAGAACATGACGTGACGCGACGTGACCGAGGACGTGACTGCACAGCTAAAATAAAATGCCATTGAAGTATAATTTCATAAGTGTGCACTAGCACCTCTTACATAATGGCGGTCCCATTACACCAACAGAAAGCATGAATATTGGCCGAGACTTGGGTAAATTATCACCGCGCGTCCAGAGACACTTGTCTAAGATTCTGAGTAGAACACTGCAATACAATACACAATTTCAACAAGCAACTGAGCAACCGACCACAAATGCACTATGGAACGTGAATACTACAGTATGCATGAAAGTTCATGAGGACGATATAAAAAAGAATCGAAGATCAAGAAGACTCCGCGCGTGGTGGGGGGAGGGGATCCAGGGGTAAATATCTTCACGAGCTTGGACCCTCCACATGGGACGGTCTGGGAAGCGCTAAAAGCAAGACCGTCAGGAACAGGTTTAGCGCTCTCCTTAAGGCGTCTCGCTTCCATGTGAACCTCACCACCCTCACCCTCCTCGTTCTTTTTCCCACGTTGTTTTCGACCGGCCTGCCAGACCGACATCCTGCACAGTGCAAACCGCATCGGACGACATCGATGGCCTCGGCTGCTTCCTATATTAGAGGTACCTGACCTATTATTTTCGACTAGTACGGGAGTATGGGAGCGGTCAGGACGACGGGACTTCGTATCCAGCACAGTGGTCGTATCGTGATGGCTTCAAGTCCTCACCCCGGCACCTCTCTTGGCCAGCGGCCTGAAATCAACGGATGAGCAACAGATCTTCGCAGAACCGCTCTCCCCACCGCGGGACGGACCAAATGTGATTCTGATCCTCATCCTCGGATATCTCTTCAGTCCATGCCTCTTTGATTAGAGGCTTCCGTGGTGACAGGGCCGCTCATGCCCAAAAGGTGCTTAGCGCTGCGACAGCTTCCTCGTACCCGCGAAGTGGCGTCGTTCAATCACCACAATCTGTACCTAATCTCACCCACTGTGGCTGCAACTTCACCAGTTCCTAGGCAATTTGACCCCTCCGGTCTGTCATATGCACACCTCTGCACCGATGCACACGACCGGCGAAACAAGTTTCCTCCTGTGGCACAGCTAAGCATGCATCTAGATACGAACAGCGCACCCAGGTGAGGATTCGCGCCAGGCGCTGATTATCGACGGCGTCAACATTTCCTTATTACTCCCACTAAGCTACTTTCCACCTTTCTCGTTGAGACCATCGAGAGGTATTCTCGTCCCACTTTCTCAATTTATCGTTCTTCGTCTTCAATTCTCTGCCGTTCATTCTCGTGTATCTGTTAAGATACGTCCTTTCCTTCACGATCCCTTCGAAGCAAGGACGACGAACAAAACCCTATCATTCTTCACGACTGCGACTGCTTTAGAGACACGACTTCGGCGGTTTGCAATTGAACGCTCTGAACATCACCTTCCTTGTACAAGACAGCGACACTATCCCTCGAAGTTTCGAACATCGAGCTGCACAGACTCTCGTTCCATACGCTCGTCCATTCTCGAAACATAATAACATCGTATCCGACCTTGAAAAGACGTTTCGAAACACAGAAGATCGACCTTGACAGGGACCACAAAGGTTATCTGAGCCACTCTCGACCATTCGGATGGTCAATTGACAGGAATCTAAATTTGCATTTGATCGACAATCTCAATTTACGTCTGCTCTGTTATTCGATACTCTGCATCGTCGCTTTGGGGGTGTTGACCGGCTCGACTCACGACGTCGCGGTATTGTCTCCAGAAGCAACAAATTTCACAACTGTAATTTATAATGTCGGGGATGCCATTGGGGTCCGAACTGGGGTAAAATCTGGAGATTTCACAGTGTCAAGTCTAGTAAGCTGATCATTTTCACAGCATCATCCTTGGATGTCTGGTTGCAGTGGCCTTCGTAGCTGGGTTTGTCAAATTATACATCAACAAGAAAAGGTATGTTTGGACTACAACAGTTCTGAATTATACTGACGGCTTGCAAGACTCAAGGCCAATCAGCAGAAGGCAGATGCAGAGGCTGCTGCTAAAGCTACGGATAGAGAAAAGTTGGTTGGGAAGGGATATTTTGGAGGTGTTGCACAGACTAGACCAAGCTCTCCAGCTCCCTCATACAAGCTGGCGCCAAATGCAAAATTGGTCGACTGGGGTCAAGTCAACAAACTTCGGAGCGACTCAGCATCTGTGGCGAGCAGTTCCTACGACGTTTTCCAAGATAGGAACTCAAGCACCTCTTCCCTTCCGACGGCGAGCAGTACGATAAAAAAGCCCTCCCCACTTCGCCTACAGCCCTCTGGTGCAGAATTTAATGGGAAGAACAGTCACAATATGTCAAGCGTTGGTGGCGTTGGCGGTAATTTCTTGCCTCCTGTGCCACCACCTAGGTCGATTAGGGCACCTTCCCCACTACTCAACGAGGAGAAAGGAAGCAATTGGGTTTCTCCACTTGACGTACATTTCAGCCGGCCATCAACGCCATCAAGACCGACATCTTTTCTGCCAAAATTGGGGCTTCCTCTCGATTTCGGGAACAGCGACTTGTCATTACCTATTCCAGATTCCAATGGCCCAAAGTCGGAGACTGCATCCATTATCAATACGGTGGTGACCATGCCTCCACCTATTGCTCAACAGTGGCGTCCGAAAACTCCCAAGGAGATCTACGCCGAGTTCTCAAAACAGGGATTTGCGCAATCTCCAACCCTCGAGACATTCTCGGGGCAAGAAACACTAGCGAAATCCCCAACATTCTCAAAAGAAGAAGCACCCAAAACCAAATCTCCTACTTTCTCCGTCTTCCCACAACAGACACAAGCTACTCAGCAGGCTCCTCCTCGACCTAATCGTCTTTCAATGAAGTCGATGTTTTCGACCGAAGAAGCACCTATTCGTACCCCTAAGGAGGATTTTTCTAGGACGTTTCAATTACCACCAGTTCCTTTAGATGATCTTGCACCAAGATTACAAACCATAAATCCCGATAGATTTCCTCAAGATCTCAAAGTGTGGACCCCAACCTCCCCCATTCGTGACTCAATACTCAACAGACAACGACAGCCAGTACTAGCGGGAGCTCCCCATAGTCAGGAGTGGTCACTTCCATCACCGACACTTCCAGACTCTATGATCGATGCCCAATGGCAGCCGTCTTCCAACGCGGTCGTTCGAGCATCTATTGTTAGCAAGCGGCGTGTATCCGTCGTTCAAGGCCCAGGCGCACAATCTCAAGATGTCGATGTTCAATTCGCCAGGATGCGAAGCCGTGGTCACAGCATGGCAGCCTCTAGTATGTATAGCACACGAACCTCAATTTTAGAGCCCGAAGAACACGCCACCCATCACACAAGAACACAATCTCAATCGTCCGAGGCTCGGCGTTCAATCAAAGACCGTTCAAACTCATCTCACAAGCGCACCAGCTCTCGGAGTCTCAGTCGCACTCGAGACTCTATTCGCGAAAGCCGCAAGACATTCTCAGAATCCTTCCGATCCGCAAATTCTCATCGACGAAGCAGAGACCGGGATCACTTGCATTTTGATCCCACCGCTCACCGTCGAAATCGCAGTGGATCAGTTCAAGGCCGCGCCGTCAATTTCGATCAACCGCGAGAGAGTCCATTTTCCAACTCAAACAAATCCAGCGATCATTCCCACTCACCCAACTCCTCAGTCTCTAGTTCATCGAGTTCAGGCTCTCTATCTAGATTTGAGACCAACTCGCCTCAGAAACCCATCCTCGCTCACGATCATTCCTCAGCTCTCCTACCGCCAGCCCCAACAAGATTCCAACCACAAGATCCAGAGAGATTATCTATTACGCCCCAGATGCGTGGTAGATCAGGAAGCGAAGTGAGTCAGAACAGCATCAGTGATTTCTACGACAGCTACTACCGCCAATCAACAATGGGATCTAATGGACAACCTACCGCAATTCCGATGGGTCCTGCCTCCCGGACTAGTGTTTCAGACAAAGCACAAGCCTTTGAGGATAGAGCTAGAGGAAGAAGCGGTTCGATAGGTGCGAGGCGACCTGGGCCTCTGAAGGTCGGTACAGGCGTTAACAGCAGATATGAAAATTTTCTGGCAGGAAGTGGATATGGTGGGTTCACACCTATTGTGGAAGTCGCGAGTCCGATGCCAAGTCCGCTCGTGATGGGTCGAGATGAACATAGAGAGAGGTTCCCGCAAATGATTTGAGAGGGAGGGGTGGGAATGCATCGTGGCGTCGGCGACTTGGGACGGTGGAGTTTGGTGGAGTTTTGAACTTCCTGTGTTTTTCTTTGTCTTGAACTCTTATGGAGCGAGGGTGTGAGAGGAGTTGGATCATGGAGGTGTATCTGGGCTTGGAATGGATGGTTGGTGGAATTGGATGATTGGATCGAGAGTGGGATGGGATGGGATGGAAAAGGAGGCAGGAAGGAGTTAGTTTGTGTATAGGTATGCTAGGTGGGATGTCACAGTAGATAAAAAGGCGAGAAGCGATGACATGACGAGAGAGAAGGAGGATTCAATCCATGTATATGCGTGTGGGCGGTTCTCTGATGATATACTAGATGAATACTTAATGCAGCTCACTATAAACTCTATATCTACCATCTTTTACTCTTTACTCTCTTTTAGGTAAGATCTGATGGTTTGTAGGTTTGCATCTAGTAGATGTAGGTTTAAGGGACACGAGGATTTTTGAGCAGATTATGAGGTTGCACATAGAGAGGAGAGGAGAAGAGAGGAGAGGAGACAGCGGGTTCTGAAGGGTGGTAGTGAGCGTGATTGTGTTGAAGTTTATGAGTACCACCAACTTTAGGAAATTCCTTGGACAGATCGCGACACTGCTTGTATATTCGACAGACGTTAAAGTCAATATTTTGTTCACGTCTGTAAAGTGGAAGGGGTATATTCCACATGTCGTTTGAAATTTCTCTTAAAAGTTAAGTGCCGAATCTTTAAAAATCCCTAGTGTGTAGTCCTAATACCCCAAATACCCTAACATCAAATCGAATCAAGTGCGTGCATCCTCAAACAGCCCAATAAACATCAATCTTCACCTCCTCAATGACATTGACCCAACCCTGGAATCGCGCCTTAGCCCATACCGTAACCACATCTCCAATCCTCATATTCCTAACAAACTCTCCAGTTCCAGTTGCCCGACCGCGACCATGGGTATCGAGTTCCTGTCCATATATAGAATCGGGATCGATGTTGTCGTCACAAGACCAGACGATTTTGTGTGTTTGGACCTTCTTTTCTGCTGTGACGTTTTTCTGGAGACATGTCATGTCTGGTTCGAGTGGGTGGTGAAAGCGGTAGTCTATGTCCACGTCATCGGAGCTGGTTTGGTTTGAATCAGTTCGTGGGATGATGGTGTGAAATGCACAGGTGATTGGTGAGCTGTTGGTCGATGATTCTTCGGGAACCTCGATTGTGTAGACGGGTTCTGGTGGGAGTGTAGAAGGCCCGTTGCCTGGAATGATGTTAATAAGGACATATTACTACAGGAAGGGAGAGAGAATAAGAGGTACCGACCTTCTCTAAAAGCAACTAACTCCTCTTTTCCCGCATCGAACCAAGAATATGATCCTTTATAAGTTCCCCGATTCTCTCTTCCGCCTCCCCATCCTTGATCATGGCTCTTAATTGTGAATACGATTTTACGACACGGATGATCTCCTTTCAATTGGCAGTCGGCGAGCCATTTGGTCCTGATTTCCTCAGTTGCATCTCCTTGAACCTCTTTCGTCGTTCGCCATGGTTGTGGCTTAACGGTTGGATAGGAGGATTCATCGAGCATCCGGCATCCCGTGGTGTCGAGATTCCTAGGAAGATAACCAAGAGGATAAGATCTCAACTACTGAATGTTAGCATATGTACCAGAATTTATGAAACATTAATTTACAATCAACTGTTCTTCCTCAGACCCTCTCCCAGTTCTGACGGTCTTTTCTCCACTTCTCCTGACGGTAGTAGTATGAGGCCAGTATTCAGCAAGATCGACAATAGCATCAACGAGTTCCAGGGGAAGCTTCAATCCCTTGCATAGGTCGTTCTTGACTTCAAGCACATCCGCAAGGAATGGCTCGAATTGACCAGGTTCGTGCATGGGAACTTGCGATGCACTTGGCTCTTCGTCTTCTGATCTTGGTGCAGCTGTAGGTGATGGCTCTCCAAAGACTGCACCCGTGAGGGTAGTGTACAGGTATCGTCCGAAACGTGCTGGTGCAGACATTGGCGCTATTGGAATGTAAGTTCTCTTTTTTGTTTTAAGGATTTCTGTTGGTTATGTTGAGATTGATTCGTATAGTAATTGGAGTTGGACTTTTAATTCTTAAGAGTACAATAGTGCTACCGCGGAGTGATTCTATATTTGAATGTGATGAGAAGCAAGTTGTGGAGTGATTGTTTAGTTAGCGCCTGAAGTAGAATAACCTGCTCGCCCCCAGATGACGCAGGTCAAACGTACCCCCACCGTACAAGGCTGAAGATTAGCGCAGGGCTGGTAGACGCTAGTACAGTACCCCTGCAGTCACGGCCGAGCACGCAATGAGCCGAACTGCAGCTTGTCAATAATACCGAGGCCGCTGACAAAGATGTCTTTACAATTTTCGATTGTCGATATTCAGAGAGCTTCGTCTTTGATATACAATTCCTCTCATATGCATACTCGACCATGAACTCTACCAGGTGTATTGTCGCAGCCGTGCGAACTGTTGGCGGACGGCGAATTGCTTCGACAGGACCTGCCACACGGTATTTTTACTCGAAGTCTGCCACTCAACCCGCATCGCAGAAAGGAACACAACAAAATGCAGTCCGATCATTTCATGGGCAAGCTCCACGAAGGAGTGGAGCAACGGCAGAGGCATCGAATCCTGCGATGGCATTCCCTTGTCTCGACGCTTTAGAGTCGAAGTCGGCAACGCTCGAAGCTCGGTCTTTGTCCAGTGGTCCCGAACCCTCCTATACAAGCGGCATAACGCTCAAATACAACTGCAAGGAGCCATTGCTACTCGATTGGGGAGGAGTATTGCCAGAATTCGATATAGCATACGAGTCATGGGGCGAATTGAATGCCGATAAATCGAATGTTATACTTTTGCATACAGGACTCTCAGCCTCGTCGCATGCCCATTCGACGGAGAGCAACCCCAAGCCAGGATGGTGGGAGAAGTTCATTGGACCAGGAGGATGTTTAGATACCGATAAATATCATATTATTTGTACAAATGTGGTCGGAGGTTGTTATGGCTCGACTGGACCAAGCAGTATTGACCCTGCCGATGGACAAAGATATGCGACGAGATTTCCAATCCTGACAATGGAAGATATGGTACGAGCACAGTTCCGATTACTTGATGGACTGGGGATCAATAAGCTGTATGCGAGTGTTGGATCAAGTATGGGAGGCATGCAGTCTTTGGCAGCAGGAGTCTTGTTCCCAGAACGAGTTGGAAGAATCGCAAGTATTTCTGGTTGTGCACGAAGTCATCCATACAGTATCGCAATGCGACATACACAGAGGCAGGTGTTAATGATGGATCCGAAATGGAATCGAGGATATTATTACGATAGCATACCTCCTCACGCTGGGATGAAGCTGGCTCGAGAGATTGCGACGGTTACTTACAGGTCAGGACCAGAATGGGAGCAGAGATTTGGTCGAAGGCGGGCAGATCCAAGCAAGCCACCGGCACTGTGTCCAGACTTTCTGATCGAAACATACTTGGATCATGCAGGAGAGAAATTCTGCTTGGAATACGACGCGAACAGTTTACTGTACGTGAGCAAGGCCATGGATCTCTTCGATCTTGGAGCGAAAAGCCAGGCTGCGGCCGCTACACGCCGAGCTGCACACGCTCAACGATTTGAAGCTGGGGAATCTCAAGATAAAGACGCTGCTCAGTGCAGTCTTACACTACCTGATTCTCCGTATGAGGAACAGCCAGAATCAAACGCTCCATCTGATCTGAATGCACCTATCGAACTCTCTTCTGGACCGCCACAAGATCTGGTTCTAGGGCTGAAAGGCTTAAGAGACCATCCCGCTTTGGTTATGGGTGTGGAGAGCGATATCCTGTTCCCTGCATGGCAGCAGCGTGAAATTGCTGAGACGTTGAAAAAAGCGGGCAACAAGAGTGTGACACATGTCGAACTTGGGGAAGACCTGAGTCTTTTTGGACACGACAGTTTCTTGCTAGATTTGGAACATATTGGGGGAAACTTGAGACAATTTTTGGGGTAAGCGCTATTATCCTTCTCCAAAGAAGTGTTAAAATCCAAGGAAGCGGTGGTAAGGGGAGTGATGATTATATGATGGCGATTCAGCATTGGGTTGGCGTTTCTCAGAGCTTCTTCGCAGTATATACAGTCCAGCATGATGGCATATGGCATATCAAATGTCCTTAACGGGAGCATAGAATTGCTCCAACGATAGATATGAATACTGGAAGCTTTTCGTCACACAATGCTACACCAAACACAACACACATTTCAATGACATCGCAATGACATCGCAATGTAACCACACCCATCACAAGCTATCCGTCCCGAAACAGCATCCCGCCATCACACTCGAGTCCAGCGATACAAAAACATGCCCTCCCGCCTCCAACGCCACACTTCACATCACGTTGCCCCATTTGCTTCTTCGGACCTCCCCGCACAACCATGTCCCCCCACCACCCAATCCAATCCAGACCTCTCTCGTCCCGTCCTGACCAGGTAGCTCCCTCCAATCAGCACCATGCGTTCCCCTGCCATGCACACTCGCCAAAAAATCTCTGGAACTGCTTTTTCTGCCCCGCTACCCAATCCAGAGCCCAGGTGCCACATAAAGACGACCACCCCATCCCACTTCAACCACCACCTCTTTCCGATCAACAATCTCTAGCAACAATCTCTAGTTACACACGCATTGAAATACCGTGAGGTAGTCAATGCGCATCGATCGAGCATTATAATTTTTCCAGTGAGCGACTTGAAGTCTTTGCGCTTGCTGTCTTTGGGGACGAAGAAAGACTTCACGGATTTTTGGTCTCTTTAGTGTGAATAGTGCGATAACGAACGATACCCTATTCTCTTTTTTTTGTACGCATCATCGTCACGACGGCGAACGAAGAACGAGATCCGCTTCTTGTATATACTTCAGACGACGAGGAACAGGGTTCGCAATTGGGAACTGATATACTTATTGCGTCAAAGGGTAAAGAGAAGGAGAGAGTAATGGCAAGCAAGGACTTTGGGTCGAAGACTACGGCGGTGGAGACGTTTGAGGCAAGGGGGGTGAATGGAGAGAGTTATCGTAAGTCCACTGATGGGTTGGAGGGTAGTGGTGATGGAGCTGGGGGTATGGAAATGGTTGGAGAGAGGCAAGTCAATGGAGAAGATGTCGATCCTGAGGTTTTGGAGCATGCGATTGCGGTTCTCGAGACCAAGAACAATAAATGGTATGCTTATTTGACCACGAGGGATTTTTGGTTTGTGTTGGTTCTAGGGTAAGTCTTCCTCCTCTCATTCTAGAACTCAATACTAATGCACGACCAGACAAATCCTCGCCCTATGCATCACAGCCACAAACACTTTCTCCACCCTCCTCGTCAACAAAGGAACCTCCATCCCCGCCTTCCAAACTCTCTTCAACTACATCGTCCTGACTTTCATCTACACCACCTACACCATCTACAAATACGGCTGGAGAAAGTACCTCAAGCTCCTCCTCGTCGATGGCTGGAAATACATCATCCTTAGCTTCATGGACGTGGAAGGAAACTACTTCACCGTACTCGCCTACCGGTACACGAACCTCCTCTCCGCCCAACTGCTCAACTTCTGGTCCATCATCTGTGTCGTAATCGTATCCTTCACCCTCCTCCGCGTACGCTACAAATGGGCCCAGATAGCCGGTATCCTGATATGCTGCGGCGGCATGGGCATCCTTCTCGCATCCGACCACATCACCGGTTCCAACGGTGGCGATCCTCCCACCATGCTCAAAGGCGACCTATTCGGTCTCGCTGGCGCAACGTTCTACGGTCTCTCAAACGTGTTCGAGGAATGGTTCGTCAGTAAACGTCCCGCGTGGGAAGTCCTAGGTATGCTTGGCTTATTCGGTGTCATCATCAACGGAATCACAGCCTCGATCTTCGATCGTGCTTCTTTCAAGTCCGCGACTTGGGATGGGCAGGTTGGTGGCTATATCGTGGGCTATACTCTCGCATTAACCATCTTCTATTCTCTCGCTCCGATTATCTTGCGTATGGCTTCTGCTGCATTCTTTGATATCAGTCTCCTGACGGGTAATTTCTGGGGTGTCATTATTGGGATCAAGGTCTTTGGATATACGATTTATTATTTGTATCCAATTGCCTTTGTGCTGATTATTTTGGGACTGGTGGCCTACTTCCTTGCGGGTAGTATGTTAGGTGATAGTAAGAAGCCGTGGTTAGGGAAGAATCAGGAGGGCGGGCATGCTGGATTTGGAACCGCGAAGTTGAAGGCTATTCAGGAGGCGAGAAGAGAGGGGTTGGTTGGTGAGGTGAGGGTGTAAGATGTAGATGGTGCGTTTGCATATTGTCAGTGGTATCGACAAGAGAAGAGAAGGAAGTGAGGAACTGGTTGCACATGGGGGTGTTGTAGATGTTGCATTGATTTTCGCAGATATTTATATCTACAGTAAGATCTTACATGAAATGAAACTCACATCTTGATTCGCAGAATGTTCAGACTATCCAGCCTGTCATCCATATTATGTAGAAAATTCTAGTATGAGCTACATATCTTCTTCTTTTAGACGTTGGAAATACTTCCCGATTCCAATTTTCTTTTCCTACAAGTCGCCCCCCTTTATCTAAGTCTAGCTCCTTGCCACAACTCTAAAATCTTTTATTAACAATCATTTAGTTAAGATGCATGACTAGCTTAACTAAGTCCATACTACCGAACATTTATCAACTCTACTACCAGTAGGCATTTTTTGAGATTGAGATTGAGATTGAGATTGTATTATACAACTCTGCTATTGCTCTCGTCTTTCACATATCAATACGTGGTTCAGATCTGACTCTTTAGAACTAGAACACCTCTTCAAGAATCTCATCCTCATGCCATAGTCCGTAGTCCGTAGTGATTCCCCTGACCACCATCTCAAATCGAGCCGGCTCTCACGACACCTCATCTCACAGAATCACACAATATCTCTCCTTTTCTTTCGCTCTATGATGAGATATTCATCCCACATTATCAACCCATCACAATCACACCTCTCTGAATCTCCGTCCCTTTCACACTTGCCGTATTTGTGAAGATCATTCACATCTCAGCCAAACCTGCATTCGCCATTCATCCACACCTTTAGACATACCCACTCTTACTTTCTTAGTCCTTACTCTATATACTCCATCTTTCATGCATCTTGGTATTTAACCTAACACCAATCCACTTGATACATCCTACATCCAACCTCATTTACACCAGAAATCCAAATCCAAATCCAAATCTCCCAAACACCCAAACACCCAAACATCCAAAGACAAAAATCAATAAAAAAATGACACCACCACTCAAACCCTCTCCAATTATTCAACCAACATACCCCTGTCCAGTATGCCACCAATTATTCTACTCCCCGCTTGATGTATCGAAACATTTTGATTCGAGTCATGGGGATGATTCTCTGTTCACCACTTGAAAGGGGGATTTGGGCGATGAGGATGAGGATGAGGAGGGAGAAGAATGTATGGAGATTGAGCATAGGATGTTGGATGTTTTTTCGCCTGTTCCTCGGTGAGAGAGAGGATGAGAGAGGGGAGATGGAAGGAAGAAAGTAGGGTATGAGCTGATCTACGTTGAGCTATCAGCAAGATGATGGGAAGAGTGTGACGAACTACGACGTTGTTTAGTTAAGGATCTGAAATGTAAGACAGGCTAAGGTGAAAGTTAAGAATGAGGAAGGTTATGAAATAGAAAAAAAGCCCGAATGCGTTATGAAAATGATGCTGTTGGGTAAGTGACTCCATAGCCGCCATGATCTCGAACCTGAAATATCAACGCTGGAGATGAATGTGATGAGCATACCATATGCTACAATGTTCGTTGCTAGTATAGGTAAGGAGATAGATGCCTGTAACCACCACCATTGATACAATCCACAATTGACAACTCACAGTCCCCATATCTCTCATATCAAAGCGCCTGTGATCCCAAACCAGAAAGGAAAACCAACTCCTCGCCGGAACCCGCTCCTGATTTCTTGACATAACTACAAACAGACAGAGCCCGAGTCACCGCACTTCACTGCTCAAACTCCACGAATTTCTGCGTTGCCGTGCTGATACTTCTCGCCCTGCCTACATCAGGGGAGGCGGGACTAGTAGGGCTCAAAGCACTCGGTTTAACCTCAGTGACGCCTTCTTGACCTCTGATACTCATCGCTTCGGCATCAGCTCCTTCCAGGAGATCTCTATCTTCAGAACGGACACTTCTGCGTTCAGCATCAGCACCATATGCGCCTGAAGTCCGAGTGCCATCGTCGGCATCTTCTTCGTCTTCATCCTCATCTGGTCTGTGAACAGCGTTCTTCTCCATTTCCTTCTGTGCTTCATCCATACGTCGACGGACTTCTGCTGCGACGCGCATTCCGTCCGTAACAATGTTATCGAGTACACCCCGGAGACCTTTACTTGGTGGAACTACACCAGCGGCACTACTGCCGACAATTGACGCAGCCTGTGACGATACAGTGCTTGCTCTAAATCCGATGTTCGAGAAGGTCGTGAGACTCGAGGAAGATGATGCTGGACCAGGGGTTAATTTGTCGGAGATGCGGAATGAAGCGGGGAACGAAGACTCGAAGAATTGTTCTAAAAGCTCGTCGGCAAGGACAACCATACGGAACGTGGGTAAAGTGATATGAAGAGGTTTCGATGGGTCCAGAGCAGCATTAGCAGCCTCGGCTTGGGCCTTCGAGACACTACGCTGGTCACCATTCTCTGGCTTGCCTAAGGCTGGAGGATTGCTTGATAGGCCGGTGGGCTTTTTTCCTCGTTTAGGACTGGCTTCTGGCCCGAGATCCAAAAGGTCTTCTTCCTCGTCGCTGTCTTCTCCAACGCCAAAAGCATTGTTATCTACAGTCCCATTGGTTCCAGAATCTCCAGGCGTCTCTTGATTTTGTGGATGATCGGGGTCAGCGTATTCAAAGCAGCGTCTAATAAAGGCGCTGACACTGCTCAAGAACCGCTCATTTGTTGTTCCTTGTGGGCCATCTATTTGAGCACCATTCCCGGCTTCAAATTCGCTCAACCCAGTCATAGAACTGGATGGGGTCAATGAACCTTCAAGACCGCGACGTGACAAGAACAAGAGGGCCTCAGATATTCGCAAAATTCCTTCTCTATCAACCTTTCCATCTCCATCGTCATCATAGAGTTCGAAGAAATACGTTATGCTGCCCATGATATCCCCCTTGCCCTTGATGTGTGCGATACCTGTGACAACATTTTGTAAGGTCAAGGCGTTATTCATATCCACATCCCATCGACGGAATAAACGTTGCATAAATTCATGGTCAGCTGGTTCTGGATTTCCAGCACCCCAAGGCGACATAGAAACCTCTCTCCGTCTCACACTATTACCGAAGTAAGAATGCTTTTCACGATCAGAAGCATGATCTTTCTCTGGTGGTGATGGCGAATCTGTGATTGCCCATCTTGCGATACCAGCTAGAAACTCCCTGAAGCCATCATAGTCCATAAGCGTAGGACTTGGTCCCAAGCCCACTCTGCCTTTCTCAACACTCTGAGTTTCTGCGAGGCCGTTGACAACCTCGGCAGCGCGCGCTTTACTGGCCTTTAACCGTCTCTCTGTCTCCTCCTGGATCATTTGATTTCTCATCTGGCGTTCATAGAGAATTCCGTAAAATCTATCGTACAATGCACCAAGGTCATCTGTACTAAGTCTCTTGCTATCTGGTCCAAGATTACGTATTGAGGTTCGCTTGGCAAAGCTCTCAATGCTGTTCAACACAGCATCCTTGTGTTTCATGCGTTGTTCAGAGATACTGCTCTGGGTGATACCCGAAAATTCTTTGAAAGCAACAACCATTAGCTCTTGGAATCGAGTCACTGCTCGTAATTTTGCGTTTGTGGAAGTTGGGTGGGCCGATTCATCTAGTTTCGAGAAATAACTTTTCAGTACCGATATGAAGGCGCCATCATCCGTAGCATCCAATAACTCTTCGCCATTGATGCGTAAAATGGCGAGTCCGACTTGGAATAGAACCTTTGGACCTTCTAAAAAGAACACGTCTAGAACCCGGAAAGCAAAGACCAGAGGCATGGAGTTAATATACAGCGAAAGAAACCAGGGTAACGAGACGACGGAGAGTTGCACGTCAGATTTAACGAGATGTTCCCAGAGTATGGGCATAGTCTTTTCCACCAGCGACTCGAAAACCCTCTGGTCGAGTAATGTGCCATACATCGTCGTGGAGTAGTATCCAGGGAGTAACCGATCGCAGAGGGTAGAGAGGAGGAAGAAAGCCTGCGATTCCGACATGTATATGAGCAGAGCAGCAACCACAATGTTCATGGCTTGACAATATCCAACTTCTTCATTGGTCCAGCTGTATGCCGTAAGGACTCTCCTCAGACGGCCTATACCCTCCTCACTTTGGAATCCTGGATATTCGGGCAAACTCCTATTCAAGTCCTTCTCAATCTCGTCAATTGCCAAAGATTCTCGCCCATCGAATTTTGTCAATGTCTCTGCATATAATGCAGGGTGCTCCAATCGTAGGAACAGTGAGCCTGAGGTCTGTTCCCATATTTCTCCGCGTAGTCGATTTGGTAGGCCAACTCGAATAAGCTTGTGAAAGGTAGGTTGTCGTATAAGTGTAACGTTTCTGCCATTCTCTCGAAGATATTCGCCCCATAACCTCATCTTACTTCGGTCTCTTAGCTTTCGCGCATCACCTGGGTATCGAAATATCATCCCGAGCCCAGCATCCGGAGGCTCGCCGGACTTCTTCCCATCAGCCTGAAGAAGGTATTCCGAATAACACTCCGCCACAACTCTCTTCAGCTTCCCCACATCTCCAACGCCTGACTTGAGACCCTTTTTCAAGCCATCACAGAATCGCTCACAGGCCTGCCGGCTTCCCGCTAGTTGTATAGTAATCTTTTGTTGGTAGGCAGGAGTCTTTGAAGTCTCGTGCGCAGAGGTATTGCTGATACCGTTCCATGTTGTGATCGCTAAAGCAAACTATATGGAGGTTAGATTTGTTGTGAGAAGATGAGGCTGCGGCTGAGGGGCATACTTGGTAAGATTGGCTGTGCAGCCGCTCTACTCGCCGGATAGCACAGAGCGGGAGAGTAAATCCATTGCCTCCAGGTCCAGCTCCATGTGTTTGCCCTGTAAAACCAGAAGATGTGCTTGTGCTGGCCGTCTGCAGGAAGCTTGTAGGCTGGGTCGAGAAACAAAGGTAAGACTCGCTCAGATGAAGCTTGCCAGCATAATGATATCCTCTGTCTCGATCACGATCCTTTTCACCTTGTGTTGCATTCGCGGCATATGCGATCGGAGGAGAGATTGTAAGTTCAGCAGTGATTTCTTGAAGTGGTGTTTGGGAATCGGGCAGTCGAAACTGATGGCGGAAGAGGGTGGACTTCGCAGGATTACGATCTGAGGCGGAGATGTTGAGAGCTTGTGTCGGATCAATGAGTGATTGAGCCTTCTGCACAAGGCTTGAAAGGTTGAACATTGTTCATGATATCTGCTGCTTTAGCAGCGTTGTAGAGAGGTTGTCAGCTCCTATGATTTCAGAAGAGCACAGTACATCCCGCCGCGGGTCGAGGCGGAGGCGCTTGACGCGCTAGGTAGAGCCGAAGCCAATCAGAAGCTGTACCCCTGAAACTGCATGTTCAGAAGATGTCAAGATTATGTTTGTTTGCTTGTTTCCTTGAAAATCCGGAAGCAAAACATTGAGATTGTTTACGAAATACTTTCATTCCGTCCATTACCTAGGTAAAATTGGAAAGTAAGATCTCATTCATATCACGTGATCAAGCACATGCCCTGCACAGAGACTTGAAGTTTGGAAGTAATAGACCAGCTTGAGATAACCATTTGAAGTGCAAGTTAGCGCCACTTCGATTCTTTGACTAATTAAGTTGAGCAAGACAAAGTCCCACATGCTTTCGCTTGATGATAGACCACAACCGGCCAGCATAACCTCCAACTCAAGCATCACAATTTCCAAGCGGTCTGTGGACAAGAGGTATAGAATCTCTCAGCTGGCAAAGTAAGCAGCAGCATCTGCAAAGTATGTATCCACTGTAGCGGCATCTTTCATGCCCTGTTGCTTGTTCGAGTCCGGTGTGATATTCAGCAAAGCATTCGAATAGCTCGCTTGGTCTGTCCGCAGAGTACTGATAGAGTTTTGAGCAATCCCAAGTGCTCCGACGTCAGTAAAGTCTTGCTTCTTGGCCTTCATCGTAGAAAGGAGGGCGGCAGTATCGGGAATGATATAGTTTTCGACAAGAGCGTCCATGTTGGCGGCTTGACTGGAGGTAAGTCGAGGCAATTGTTGGGCATTCACAGTGGCTGTCTTTATAGACTGATCCAATGTCTGCTCATCTTGAAGAATAGGGAGTGCACCCAAGAAGGTTTGTGCTTCCGTCCAATTTCCGATCTGATACGTTAGAGTTTTGATATTGTTATCAATCGTGATGCAGTCGACAATAAGTTGTCCGAATTCGAAACTTTTCTCGATGCTGATAGAAGCAGCGATTGGTAGGAAGAGAAGGACCTTGGCAGGGATCATTATGTCGAAGTGTAGACTTTGATGGCGAGCGATTTTGAGGCCTCAAGAGCTGGCTGAACATGCAAGAGGATTTGATTCAATGCTGCTGAAGGAGAACGAAAGTCTTTTATGCATTCAATAGCCATCGATGCCAACGCTAGAAAGGCGACTGACCTGAGATGGTGGTTGTGACTGAGGTGCTTTCGTCAACCATTCGCGAAGGACGGTTGGACGAGGAGAAGTGCCGAGGGTATTTCTTTAGAGGAAAATCGACAATTGATAGATTTTGGTTGACGTGGTTCGTGATAGTCAGCCGAAAAGACTTAAGGATGGTATCACCAAAGGTCATATGCACCCACAACGGGTCAATGTCCGGCACCAAGAAAGGAAACTTGCGGGGTCATAAATTACAGTATCATCTAGTACAAGCAGAATATGACTCCCGTTCAAGGAAGAAGCTAACCTTTAGTACGCATAGCAAACGTGCAGTTACATTCTGAGAAACTATCTCAAGACCTATCCTCGTAGAACAAACTTTTCGACGGTTTGGTACATCCGGCGCTCACCAACGAACAGTTAACATTCACGGACAACGAAGAGTACAAGAAACCAGAATCCAAGCTCGGCCTGCTAAAGAGCTGAAATCGCGCGACAGCTCAGTGGCGATGTTCTCGGAGCTGCGATGAGCTGTGTGGTTCGGACAGTACTAAGTGGCAGAATTAGAGAAGTAGACCATTCCTGTTCTGGCTTGGTAAGGCTAGAACTATGGTTATGCACGTGACCGGACTCCGTTCTCAACATGAGGTGGGGCTGCAAAGCACTGTACACAACTACATCGCCTGTAACCTGTCTGAAGAAGATAGATGTTCCTACTATGAAAGACATAATGATATGCCGTTATCATTTATCATTCAATGACAAGTAGGCTCCAGAGCCATCTTTCAGCCCGCACTCATGCTTAAGAAAAAGCAAACGGCTTAGTTAGCACGGAGCGGGCGCGGCGTGCCGTTCCCGCTTCAAAAATGACTTCCTCCGTTGCCTTTCTCGACTTTCCTATTTCTCTACTTCGATTTTTGCATCCTAGAACGGACGAGGTTTTCTTTTTGCGTAGACTACATACTAACCATGAGCATGGAGGGTGTGGGGAACGAGCCGCTTAAACAGCTCGGCCTGCGAGCCTGTGGGACGTGTGTCAAAGCAAAGGTGAAATGCGTTCCCAATCCTGAGAGGGGAAGATGTCAACGGTACCCTCACTCAAGCCTAATCAAGTACTACGATAGCTAATGTTTTCCAAGCTGCCACCGCCTAGACAAGGTCTGTCAGCCATCAACGTCCTCATCTCGGAAGCGGCCCCAGTCGACGTGAGAAAGTCCCCGCCAGTGGCACACAATTTCCTGCTGACTCCAACTTCAGTCAAGTAGCACAGTTAGAGAGAAAACTGGACAGTCTCGTTACCCTCCTCACAGCTCCGAAAGGAGACAGTACTACAGGTTCATTAGCCAATTCTTCAAACTCACCCGTGTCCGCACAGCAAGCACACAGTACATCGAATGTGACTGAGGATGAACCGACGTTTGGCCCTGGACAGGATTCTCAGCCAATGTTCCTCGCCTGCTCAAACAACAGGCCACCTTCCAATGACATTTGGGGTTCGGACAAGGACCCTTTTGATTTTGACCTAGAGCGTCGTCATGCTGCATTTCTTCTCCTTGAGTTCCGAACGCAAATGGCCCCCCATTTTCCGTTCGTTGTCATACCACCTGACGCAACTTCTGATAGCTTGCGTCTGGAGAAACCGATGGTGTGGAAAGCAGTAATGACCGCTGCCTCGTACCACAAACCCCTCCGACAGGAAGCGATGGGCTGGAAACTTATGGAGGAATTTAGCACGAGGTTGCTCATGAAGGCAGAGAAGAGCTTAGATCTACTACAAGCACTACTTGTTCATCTGGCCTGGTCAGCGACCCTAATCCTCTTCAATGGCATGGCTCCCGAACTGACTGTCGCAGGTATCATTATCATTCTGCCGCTAACCCTCAGGCTACCAATTTACTTTTCCTCGCTGTAAGTAGTGACATTGTCGTTACATGTTGCCTCACTAGTATTTTACTAATTCTTCATGATAACAGAAATCACTCCTCATCAACTTAGGTTACCACAGGTCTCGCACTCTAAGAGCTTATTCTAAGCTTAATCTAGACGGGCCTGAAGGTTTGTCGCAAGATGTACCAAGTAACAAGATGCCTACGCTATCGAGGAGCTTGGAGGAGTGGAGGGCCCTAGCGGGCTGCTTCTTCATCTCAGCTATGTATGTTTCAAAGTCGTACTCAGTTGCAATACAAGGCACTGTGCCCTGACTACTTTTTTAGGACAGCCTCAAGTTGCAGACGAATGGATCCCCTTCCCTACACCCCTCATCTTGAAGCTGTTTGCAAAACACTAACCGAAATTCACGAGTATGAAAGCGATCGATTAATCATGCCACTAGTCTCAATTCAAAATATCGTACTCAAAGCGAGCAGCAGCTTGCAAGACCTCGATCTTTCCTCGCCATTAAGTGCTGTTCCAATCAGAATGTATATGACAGCGTTACAGGGCGAGCTTGATAATGTCAAGCAAAACCTACCATCTGACCTACGACAAGACGGCAAGTGACAATCCGCCCTCAAAATGGCCGGAGAGTTAACCTTTGAAAAGTGACACTACCGGTGGTCTCTTGCTACCAAATTGCGGAGATAAGTCTCTATGAGATTGGCTTGTATCGACCATTCTGGCAAGAGAGCGATAAGGATTATCGCCTAAAAACACTCTATGCCTGCCTCGTAGCGGTGAAGACGTATTTAGACTCGCACTTCTCTCCTGTTGCACACGTCCCTGCTAGCCTTCCTTACTTTATATGGATCCTCTCTGGTTATGCACTTCTACTGGGCGCTAAATTGTGCTTCAGCAATGCAGATGGATGGGATAAAGATTACGCTCGCACGCTTCTGGATCATTCGGCCGTTATTGATAGGGTCACCAATAAACTCGAGGCTATTCTTCGCTTGCGGACTCCCCATGGGAAGTCGGAAATATTTACACGCTACATACGGCAGATACGATGCAAGCAATTTCAGAACGCCCTTGCAGCATCTTCCATCGTCTCTCGTGGAAACAAGCAAGACGCTAGCCTTCAATCACTACCAGTGGATAAACAAATGGCCGATTTAACCCATGCTGCTAATCCTTTTCTACACGAGGCTGAACAACCCTTCATCGATGACCAGATGTTCATGGATGACAGTTTTTGGCAAGGACTTTTGGACAATGACAATGATTGGATGATGTTTGAACAATAAGATCTCGGTAATCACTCGGAGCTGTACCCGTCGCAGTCACATCCGAATTGGAACATTACAAAGGAAACAGACCGGAAAAGGAGTCTAGCTAAACCCTGCTTCCCTTATATCACACCCCTGCAGCTATTCTTGACATCAAGGAAAAACTAGCATGTTTGTGCTGGGATAACTTCCTCAATACTCAAACAAAAGCGGAGACAGAACGCAGAGCTACATCACGTGTTGCAACCAATTTGAGTCAATTTCATACCGTCGAGAAATTTTCCGTAGAAGATCGTATGGCACTTACCACATCCTTTTTGTCTACATCTAACGCCAGGCGAGTTGACAATTGCGAGACTCGTCAGTACTCATCGAATCCAGTAAGATTGTCTTTCACTTCGTCCGCTTCGCGGCTGCAGATGAAGTAACTCCTGCGGCACACTTCAATTTTTCGATCGTTCCCACCCTATACACACCGGTCTCAAGTTATGATTCTGCAGAGAAATTTTGTTCATTGACGTCAACCCATGTTCTAAGAGCATTGCAAGCGAATCTCTGGAGTCAGGCTCTGAGATGTCGCATTGAATAGTTCAAGGTGTTCGATTTCATTGGAACGATGAATCTCTCCATCTTGGTTGGTCAAGTCATCCTCCCAAAGCCAGATGCGCAAGGTCCACGCCAATTTCCTGCATAAAGGCTCACACCCAGAGCTTGCTACAAGTCTTGCTAGAGTCAGTGCAGGTGCTGCCACGCTTGTAACAGGAAGCCTGACCGAGGCCCAGAAAACTTGCCCGGAACAATACGCACAGAAGCTTAATGAGATGTGCAATATCTGTACAGCACTTATTTTCGTGGGCTCCATCGTTCTTTGGGCTAGGTCGGGCTGTCCGAAGCTCACGTTGGGACGAAGACCTGAATAAGAGAGAGAGAGATCAGATGGGCACCTGGCAGAAAGCAGACATTGGAAGAGCTGAGATTGTTTTTGCGCCCTTTTTTCCTCGAATCAAAATTATGTCTCGAGAGGGGTATGTCTCCGTTTTCATATCGTCGCCTGGGTGACTTTTTCGGGATACGTGCAGTCGAAGTCTCAGGTCAGCGCATTGCATACAAGTCTCCATAATTTTTGCAATCATAGAGACGTAAGTATAGATCCAGGACAAGATTTCATGTTCATCTGGTTGTTTGAGACTAGTACTCAATTGTCGACACTTCCTTTAGGCAAAATGCAAAATGCTTTTCGTTTCCCCACAATCCCCCGCACCGACCCGCCTCAACACCAGCACTAGTGCCGTCGATCAACTGCCATCACGCCTCCTCGGCATCTGTCGGCACGCGCGCCAATCAACCGACAATTTTATACTTAGGGGAAAGCCAAATGAGCCTCCGGTTAAGGCAAGAGATTTTTCTTCGGAGTATTTCATGGATCTCTGCATCCGCTCCCGCAGCGCCGTGACGTATTGATACGTGCGCCTCTTGGTCGAATGCTTGTAATTGAAACCTCCGCAGTGATGGGCCGCTTTGCACCGACATAAGGGAATATCTTTGCTCCGATTGAGGTCCCGTATGGACTCTGGGTGTACTCCGCAGGATGACTTTATCCGGAGAAGTTGATCGTCAAGGTTGTGTTTTTCGTTTCAAAATTATATATTGTGGCGTTCAGCCTGGGCATTCTTGCGGCTATGAGCTGTGTCCTTACGCAGGAATGCAAAGGTGTAGGAAATTGACCCTCCGTCATCTTCTTCAATCATAATTTGAGCTTCTGTCTTTGATTCTCGCCACAATGGCAGTTGCTGTCGCGCTAGGTCTTGCTGCACTCTCTGGTCTGGCCCTTGCAGATTTCCCGGATTGTACCAAAGGTCCAGTATGTTCACGAACAAGACATAATCTAGTAGCATCATAGCTAACTCAAAATTGTAGCTTGCCAACAATACTGTATGCAACACGAAAGCAGATCCATACACCAGAGCAACAGCTGTAAGTCACTCGTGACGACTCTCAGAATCTATCAATTAACATTTATTCAAGCTCGTTGGACTCTTCACCTTCGAAGAGAAAGTAAATAATACCGGAAATACTAGTCCTGGTGTGCCAAGAATCGGCCTCCCAGCATATCAATGGTAGTCTCTTGGTTGCCCCATCTGAAGTCAGGCACTGACAATGTTAGGTGGAGTGAAGCTCTCCACGGAGTTGCAAGCTCCCCCGGTGTGGATTTTGCTGGAGCTGGAGATGACTATTCTTATGCTACATCGTTCCCGCAACCGATACTCATGTACGTCAAACCTCGTCCTGATTCTATCACTTTTTAAGGAGCCGAGATCTTCGGGAGCTCACTTCGGGAGTCTTGTTCTTCGGCTTCTGAAACATTCGTGAAAGCCCATACTAATCTCTCCATAGGGGAGCCGCATTTGATGATCAGCTGATCTACGACGTCGCGACTGTTGTCTCGACCGAAGCACGTGCCTTTAATAATGGCAATCGCTCAGGCTTGAACTACTGGACGCCGAATATCAATCCATTTAAAGAGTACGTACATTTTCTACGTTTAAATGATCATAAGTTGACACGAGTTCGTCATAGTCCTCGATGGGGTCGAGGTCAAGAGACGCCAGGCGAAGATCCATTTCACCTGTCCAGCTATGTCAACAACCTGATCACAGGCCTCCAAGGAGGTCTTGATGCCCAACCTTACAAAAAGATTGTGGCTACTTGCAAGCATTACGCTGGATACGATCTTGAAGATTGGCACGGAAACGAGAGATACGGATTCGATGCAATCATCAGCAGTCAAGATTTGCGGGAGTATTACCTCCCTTCTTTCCAAACATGCGCAAGAGACTCAGAAGTGAGTTCAATCATGTGTTCCTATAATGCGGTAAATGGAGTCCCGACCTGCGCGGACGATTACCTCCTACAAACCATTCTGAGAGAATACTGGAACTGGACCGCAGAAGATCACTGGATTACCAGCGACTGTGACGCAGTCGAAAACGTCTACAACCCACACAATTACACTAGCACACCTGAACAAGCAGCTGCCGACTCCTTGAATGCTGGGACAGATCTTGACTGCGGGACCTTTTATCCTGAAAACCTTGGAAGTGCTTACACCCAAGGTCTCTACAACATGTCTGTCTTAGACAGGTCCTTAATCCGCCGCTATGCATCGCTCATTCGACTTGGATACTTCGATCCGCCATCAGCCCAACCGTACCGTCAACTGAACTTCACAGATGTTTCCACCAACGCCTCTCAAGCACTAGCTCTCAAAGCAGCTGAAGAAGGTATTGTTCTACTGAAAAACGATGGGACATTACCTCTCTCCCCAACAATCAAGAGCATAGCGTTGATTGGGCCCTGGGCAGCTGCTACGACCCAAATGCAAGGCAACTATTTTGGTGTTGCGCCATACTTGCATTCCCCTCTTTATGCGGCATTAGATGCAGGATACAGCGTTAGTTATACGCAAGGAGCAGATATAAATTCTACAGACACAACCGACTTCCAGAATGCATTGGATGCAGCGAACTATGCTGATGCAGTTATTTACGTGGGTGGCATAGACGTAACGATTGAGGCCGAAGGAATGGTAAGTACTTCGAACTCAAATTTCCAGCCCCTGTACTGACATCTACGTCAGGATCGAAATGTCATTAGCTGGCCAGCAACTCAGCTTGACTTGATTAACCAGCTTTCACAGTTGTCCAAGCCTTTTGTTGTAGTTCAGATGGGCACTATGGTTGACAGTGCTTCTTTGGTGAACAACAGTAATGTGAATGCCTTGGTCTGGGGCGGATATCCTGGTCAGGATGGTGGTGTTGCCATCGTGAATATCTTGTCTGGAACAACAGCCCCAGCAGGAAGGTTGCCAGTCACCCAATACCCTGTAAGTCTTCTCAATGCTGAGAAAACCGCCTCAGGTTTTCTGCTAACCTCAACAGGCGGACTATGTGAATCAAGTTCCCATGACAAACATGTCCCTTCGACCATACACTTCAAGCAATGCTAACTTGAGCAATCCTGGGTATGTCTTATCTTCTTCTTAGAGATAGTTAAAAGCTAATATCCCAACTCAGACGAACCTACAAATGGTTCTCCTCCACCCCAACATTCCCATTCGGCTACGGCCTCCACTACACAAACTTCATCGTCTCGCTCTCCACCCCTCCATCAAGCACCTTCAACATCTCCTCTCTCATCTCCTCCCCACAAACCACCAGCAACAGCACAACCAAGTACGCCGACCAAACACCTTTCCTCACCCTCCCCATCACAGTCTCCAACACCGGCTCCGTCCAATCCTCCTACGTGGCCCTCAGTTTCCTCTCCGGCTCTTTCGGTCCCCTCCCCTACCCCTCAAAATCCCTCGTCGCATACACCCGCCTCCATGACATCGCCCCCAACTCTTCTTCAAACGGGACTCTGAAATTGACATTAGGAAGCTTAGCTCGGACTGACGAGAAGGGGGATTTGGTGCTTTATCCTGGGAGCTATAGTTTGGGTGTTGACATTGATGGGAAAGCAAGCTGGAATTTCACGCTGGTGGGAGAGCAGGCGGTGTTGGATAGTTGGCCGGCTCCGCCTGCATTTGGGAGTCCGGGGAATGGAACGAGTAGTGTTTGACTATCGTTGATGAAGTGGAGTGAGAAATTGCTGGGAGGATGATAGATGACAGTTGCAAAAGTTTGATATAGAAACTGACGTTGAATATACTGACCGATAACGAGCTTCTTGGTCTTGATACTTGGTATGACTTGTAGTGAGAAGTTTATCGCTGATGATAGAATATATTGCGTACTGCAAAGTGCGAAGCTCGCAGTTTCTTCGCAGGAGTGCACTTTCCTACCTTCAATCTTGACAATTTTTTCAAGACAGTATATACTTGAGAAATCGAAAGGGAGTGTGAATTCTGCTCCTAAAATTTGGGTCTGTCAGGAGCTGGAGCGGAAGTGGAAGCTAGGATCTTCAACTTCTCAGCTTCCACCTGGAGAGACACGCATGCTAGATCGGAGATCCTCCACTTTCTTGTCCATTTGACGTTTTCCGAACTCTTTTACGCTTATATTCTTAGGATTGGAATTTCTTGAGCACACAACGCTGCAGACGTTAGTAGTTGGCCTTGTGAGAGTTTCCTCATTTCTCGCTCAGCAGGCAGGCCTCAGCTGATGAATTTGTCCGACTGTGAATTTCGAGTATCTCTATACTTCTTGGTGATATTCTTTGCGATACCAGTTCTCGCAGTAACAAAGACTGGATAATTTAAATGAGTTTGATATATTGCGTTATGACTCGCTATGGACGCTGCGAATTAGGGGGGTTGCATCGAAGCAGAGCCGTTGATGCAAAATCTACCGCTGTATCGAAAAAATATTTTTAACCTAAACCTCAATAGAATTATTTGGGGAACTCAACTCGATCAGCGACGGATAAGGAGCTGAAAGAGAACTTTTGAAGTGTCAAGTTTCGGAATGAGAGGGCCTGTTTGAGGGAGTTGGAACAGCTTGGGTCTTCACCTGCGGACGTTGTGACGACCTCACTACAGACTATTCCTACTAATATATTCATCGAATTATCGATTATCGACTATTGTGTCTATGCAAGCTAGTGTTTCGACAGCGCAGATGTCAAATCGATATCCCTCTAAAATTATATCGACATCTCGCTTCCTAATAGGGTAAAGCTCCCCCCTTTTTGCATCACGTGCTGGATATATGTAAAGCATTCTTCTTGCAATTTTCTACAGTGCAAGTAACTAAGAAATGTTGCAAGTGTATCGTAGGGGTAATTTCTTGAATTGTAGAAGCTCTAAAGGTTTAATCTAGTCCAAGAGGAGCCTTATACGCTTTGCTGGTAGGCGAGGAAAAGTCACGTGCTTAGATTTGCACATTCACCTAGCAATAAGAAATAAAAGATTTCTATCTTCCGTTATAGATAAAGTGAGTAGAGCTAGAGAATAAAGTATTTCAAACCGAATCTTCACAATCTCTGTCAAATTGGCACTTGAAATACGTGATCAACAGCTTCAACTACACCGTTACCATAGATACTACTACAGCTACGGGCTCTAGGGCCAGCTAATCCCTTTTTCAACTACGAAATAACGACAACTTTCAATTTTAGGTATCTTTTCAATTACTATGTTTCGAAAGACGAAACTGTTAATGATATCAATGCATGGGCTAAGCTTCAAGGCTATGGTGTAACTATTGAACGAAAAGTTAAGAACAAATACCATCTAGCCTGTACCCTAAGAGAGCCTCCTAAGCTTATCGCGCCTCGGGAAAAAAGCGGGAAGGAAGAAACAAGAGAGATCAGGGTATTGGATGCTGATAAATGGCAAGTGTTTGAGAAGCTAGATGACTTCGTTTGATTTCATGAGCGAAGCAAAGCTGGATGGTGTTATGGAGGGCCAGCCAGAGAGCGGTGGGTAGAGAAAATTGATGGACATGCCGTGAGAGAGCTTGATCATATATTGATAGAAGTCGGTAACCGATGCAATGATGGCTCGCGGTCGTATTTTGGTGTGATGCCGATGCGAGGATCTGGTGGAAGAGCTCTTGTCGTTATGATAAGAAGTTGAAGTGCTTTTAAATTTGAAGCGAGTGTTCAAACGTGTAATTCAAAAAGCAACAGTGGCGATAGATGGAGCCTGATAAGAGTTGGGCGTTTGACAAGCGAGATCTGTAGCAATCTGCTGTAGGCTGCTTGGAAGTGGTCGAAACATGAGAACAACAACCTTAGGAACGATCTGTTTACAAAGAAGTTATGACATTCGTCTGTTGTGTGAGTTTAATCTTGTCTTGGGGCTGTTCAAAAGCCGTGTAAGGTTCATGAGATGAGATATTGGATTTAACGCCTTACCACGTGACTAAACTCACGTGAGTATTGTTCTGCCGTCTCTTCATATTCCATGGCCTGTATTGTAACTTGTAACTTTGTTAATAAGCCTGCTCGTCTATTTTGAGGTGGAAATATCTATGAATGCCAACATTCTTGGGCACAAGTCTCGGCTCAAGATTGTGCCATCTGCATGTAAGGGCCCAGCATGTGATCACAATGACGAAGTATATCACTTAGTGGCAGAGAAACTTTTCCAATGATCATTTCAGGTGTTTATCCTAGGGCATATGCTTTTACAAAATAAAAGCCGCCGCTATACTCAATTTGACGTTCCAACACCACCACGACACGATGCTTCCTCCGACTCGCAGCTCCTGGAGGCCAAATTTGACTGCTATGGAGCCGCGAGCCTCTATTGGCGGTTCATAAGCGTATGTTTTGGGCGGCAGAGCAGGAGACCGGTGAATCTGCGGGTGGGATCGTCAGTACCAGAAATGGCGACATTCCCCCCCTGAAAATAATACTTCTCTGGGCCTGGCACGAAGAAAGATATTCTTACCTGAATAGCGACTGGTACAACCTCAGGTGAGGCATCTCAGTCCGAAACCAAGAGCCACTGCTATATTCATGGAGCATGATCAGCTCCTGATCCGACTCGGTTCCTGCACCTTCAGACACTCCAGCAGTATTTCCAGATCACTGGGACGAATTACTTGCGTCTCCTGAAACTAGGAAAGACTTAAGAGGATCATGATCAAGGCGCAACTGGGTGATGGTGAATATGCTCTTCGATAGCGCGGCTTCTATTGCCCACGCCTTCATGTATGAGATCTAACACCCAGGGTGAACAACGCATGCTTTTCTGTTTTCCCTCGTCAAAGACAGATTCGACAGTTGAAAGAGCTTCTTCGAGGAGCCCGACACCCTCATCGATGGTATACAAGCGACTTGCTACAGCCTCTTTCTTGAATTCATCGTTGCTTCGCTCGACTTGAGAAGTTAACGAGACTAGATTGTCTTTCCATGTTGACATGATGTTCGTGGATCGGAGATACTGAAAAGGACGCCAGTTCTGCCACTCAGCTATATCGCTCTCCCCTAGCTTTGACGTTCCGCAGATGCGTCTATCGAGTTCGTAACATGCTTGTAATAGATGCCACAAAGAGAATGCTACAACCGGATATGCTAGAAAGAACAGCCCAAGCTCTAGTTTTTCTGGATATTGCTCATGTTGAGCGACTATATCGCGTAGGTTTTCGATGTCTTGTTCGAATTCATTGCTCCAGTCGGTAAGTCGGCACTGCCATTCGGGGGAGAAAATGTCCCCGGCATCAGCTTTGTACTGGTACTTTTCGTACCAGTCGAAGACATCTCTCTGGTCGGATGCCGAACTCCTTCGAGAGTCGGGCGCCCGTGAGTGTCGCGGTGTTGATCGTGGACTCTTCTTCGGGCTCTTGAGGCAGGGTTTTGGAGAGCTCACATTACGGCGCCGATTTGCGGAACGTGACATTGCAAAAAGACGCAAACTATAGAAGAGAGTAATGGTGCTGATAGTTGAAGATTTATGTGTTCTAATGGAATGCACAGATGCTAAGACAATCGCATAGTTCCCCTTCGATGGGCTTTTATATGCTTTTGGGAATCGAATCTGTCGAAATGAGGGTGTTGGGGCGAAAGGGGTGAAGGGCATTGCGGCTCGGTGAGCGAATGATTCGAATTCCAACACAAGCATGGCTTATCTTACGTCGTGTGTCACCTTTGACGTGTGCCCCCTTCAAACTTCGGCCATGTGCTGGAAGCGCCTGCCGATGCGGACACCGAGCTCCGCCCCACACGCCAACCATTACCTATTTAGGACTAGATAACATATGCAAAGAGTTGCTTTCCGTTTCTTCGTATCTGAACCAATACTACCTCCCAAACACCATCTAGACGACACAGCCTACATGCGACCCAGACTCTGCTGTCATTTATATCACCCTGCTACTGCATATATCGCGCCTTGAGATATGCCATCAAGAATGGCCACCGTGGCACATCTATGTAGCTATGTGAGAGTTTCCAAGACAGCGGATTGATCGTACTTTCTGGATACTGGCGGCTTTGTATACCTAGAGCTATTGGACGGGTCACTCCTTTGCTCATCGCTCATCGTGTTTGGCCTTACTGGATGCCGCCCACAATTAAGGTGGTTCCAAATAATGAGTGTTACAAGCCCAATCCACTGGGAAGCCAAAGAGCAATTGTCATTACCTCCTACCGGTCGAAACACTTAATATGATCAAGTTTTACCCAAGACTTGAGAAATGGCTCTGCCTTGTGCATCACTCAAAGACTGCCTTTGTTTTTGAGATTATTTAATCGTGTCATGCCCTTTCAATGTCTATCGTATCTCAAACCATTCTGCGTTATTATAAGGTCGTCTCCACTCCTTGCCAGCAACCGCCTCACCATCCATCATACCATAAACGAAGCATTCGCCGATCATGTGGAAATATTTTTCGTTCCCACTGTCTTGCTGACGGAGTACCACCGGCACACTACAGCCAAAGAGGACGCACACCATGTCCCCTTGCTTGGTATCCTTTGGCGCGAGACCATATGTAAGCTTTTCCTTCCCGCCATCGAGCTGTGTTTGCACGAACAACCTTTCCCAGACTACATCCTTCACCCGTTCTAGAAAGGATTTCGCCAAGCTTGACGCATTTGGAAGACCGATCACATCATCTGGTCTGAGATCTCCAGTCGACCTTAGATTGTTGAGACATTCACAAAACGCTCGATAATACCAGCTTGGTGGGTTTGCACCGTCAGGGCCACGGTCAGCGACTATTGTGCGCCAAAAAGCCTCCGGTATCCGTGGTACATCTTCTGCCCACTGCTGGCGATCCTGCCACCATTTAGAATCAAATCCAGCCAAATCGAAGCATTCTTTAAACAGCATTCCTTGCGCTGCCCGCGGTGTTGTTTCCTTGATTGTTCCGATCTGGAGGCCTTTGACAAATAAAATTCCGGTGTACTTCTTGGCCCCCTTAGAGGTGTCTTCGGGGCTTCTTCCAAACTTCTTCTTGGGCTTGAGATTCAATGTCGCGCTGTAGTTCCTCTGACTGCTGCGGATTGAAATCCCAACGAAGCTATCACCGTTAAGTCTGCCCTGGATTCTTTGCGTGGGTGTACCATAGGATGACTTCTGGATCAAAGGAGTCCATGTTGGCAGCATTTCTGTTTTCTTTTCGAGCTGGGCAAGCAAGTTTCTAAGTTGGCCTTTAGAGAGAGGGGTTTTGTGCCTTTCGCTTTCCTCAGATGGAGCCCAGTGTCGCAGTAGTATATCCAGTGAATTTGATTTGTCGATGCAATAGTCAATGAAGTCTGTGTAGACATCAAGTAGACAATTTTGGTAAGCTGGTTTAAGTCTTTCATCTAATTGAAGGGGAGCAGCATTCGCGTTTGTCTCAACTGACAGATTGGGTGTATCTTTAGCCAGTGACATGACAGCATATATGGTGTCTCTAGGATTCTTCGCTTCGAAGGCTAGTAACGTTGAGACAAGACTTTCCAAGGTCATTATCCGGTGCTGTACGTCCCCATTCTCATTGCGTCGAAAGAGATTGTTGATGAAATCGACAAGTGCGTTCGCGCCCAAGTTCTTCACAACTTCACCTAGGGCTAACTCTGGAACAGAAGATGCAGTATTGTTGAACATGTTGGACAATTGCGGGCGGATGCGTTCTTCGTTTTTGATAAAGATTGCGATAGCGTCTGCAAAATCCGGCCAAGGCATTTCTTGCGTCCCATACACCACTTTGACGTTCCGAGCAAGTGCGAGCTCCTGGATAATCCAGCGGCGACTGAACCACTTGTTGCACATGAGATTGATTACATGATTCGCTTTTTTGAGTATATTGGATTCCTCGTTGGCAATTTTGCCCAGTAGGCTGTCCAAGTTTTGAAGGTCCAGAAGCTTCCTCAAAAATCCAAAGCAACATTTGGGAGACGCCTCTGCGCTACTGCCATCCCCCAGCCAGATATTCACCATATGGGCTTGAGTATATAGCTTGTGCATCTGTGCGACCTGTGCCGATCGTTCAAAATCATCATCTTGGTCGATACATAGAGCATCTATCCACATAATCGTCCTTTTCTTCACTTGCCTAAATCTTTGCAAAGCTACATAGAGATGCGACCTGACATATAGTTTACCAGTCAGACACCATGGCTTGCGCTTTCGGATTTGATAGGCAAGCAAAGCTTTTTTCGACGGTTTCTTCATTCGCTTCTTGGGAGTGCTGTAGCTAGTGATCGTGACTTCGTGGATTGGGTCGCCATCGCCCCAGAAATATGAGAGCGCTGTGTATGGATATGCTTTGGTGTCTGACGGTTTGGCATTGGGGAATGCGCTTGGCACCAGTCTACACTTCATAGGGTCATCACCCTTGCCTGGTTCAATAACCAACACCCGAATGTCCTGACCATTGCTTTCCTCCAGCGGAGTGTAGACATATGTGTTTGGTCGTCGTATATCATCGAGAACGTTGTTTGCGGCTTCTTGAAGTCGCTTTCGTGCCTGCAAAGGGTGTGAAGTGCCGTCGCTGAGTCGGGGTTTCTTTCTAGGAGATGAATCTTGATTTAACGTCCTCTTGAGACTGTTGCCATTGCTGGCACTCGTGTCAGAGTCCGTAGCCGACATCGCGACAATGGGAGTAGTGGGTAGCGGATGTAGTGGAACACAGAAATCACAAGTCTGAGACAGGATTTGTTGCACTTAACAAGTCGAGCTCTCAATACTCAATTTTATGCAGACTCCTCTCTATTGCCTGCACCCCTGTTGAGCCGGTGTGCAGCCCCTATACGAAGTGCCAGCGGCAGTCTAGTGCCCTAGGCCTCATATCTTTCAGCCATCTGATTTTCCTGCTTTCAACTTTCAAGTGGAGCTATTCCGTTAGTAATCACCAATGAATGCGTCAGAATGCCAGAGTCTTGCAAAGTAAAATTACCAGAGACAATGAAGAGCTAGAGCATCATGATAAGCTTTGAAACTATCATAGTTTCAGTTCCTCGTAGCTATGCTCAAAAATCTCTTGGAGGCTCAGCTCGAGGCCTGTAATTTCGAGGGTGGGTGAGATCCTAGGAGATTGTGCCAAAGGGTTGCACCTCTGAGGCTATGGAACAGCTCAAGCAGCCTCACAATAAGTGTGACAGGAGTCGATGCGTGCATAAAAGGCCGCTGAAGGCCGCTGTGGGTCAGCTCAGCTTCCAAGTCGGGGAAAAATCAGCTGCTTTGGGTCAGATGCAGATATGCACTGTCAGATGATTGGTGGCACCTGAGCCTCATGTTGGAGATATTTTGTTGGAAATTCGGACTCGGCTCCTGAACTCCAATGACGGGCTTGGCAAAGGACGCCCGGTTTGCAGTTTTCGGCTACATCCCGTGTTCGTCAGCAAATTGCGTTTTCCCGGACGCAATGATAGGGATTCGCCCCCAAAGCACCCTTGCCATCTGCACACCATCTTCCCAACAACACACCATTTTAATGTTTTGCTTCCAGCTAACTACATACGTACATATATCCGTCCTCGATCATGTTTTCTTTTTATTTCCTTCCACAAAGTGGGGCAGTGCGGGGTATGCCTTAACTCGAGTTTGAATGCCCATTGCCCAATAGGCCTCGTCGCACGTCACTTCAGATTTCGAGGGCTGCAAGGCCTTGCCCTGTTGCCTAGCATCGAGAGTCATACGATGCCTATCACTCAGTCATTGGCATCCATTGAGCATCATTCAATGACAGATCGTTGCTTTGAGGCTGCAGCAGATGAACAGCCCCATTGATAGTAGCTGGACACCGTTGATGACCATTGAATGAGCAATTGCGCAATAGCCTTACGGTTGAGGGTTGAATCTGCACATGCCAAAGGAGACTTTGATCTTTTGGTATTGGTGATTGATTCGTCCCTGCGAAGAACCACACCTTGAAGCCTACAAAACCATCCCAATAGGCGTCTTTGCAGTACATACCTCAACATATGGCGGCTTCATAGGCGTTCCAGTGTAATCTATAAGGTCATTGAACCCAACCAAAAGATCCAGGGAAGACTGCATAACTGGGGCGTCTGCGATTCTAAGCCTTGCGAATAACAAACTATAATACTCTCTCAACATCTTGGTACGTTTGCGTCTTCTCTATAATTTTCAATTTTATGAAGGCTCTCATTGGTTTTGAATCCCCATCACGTGTTTCGAATTATTCTAATGGCTCCCACATCAGCTTCCATGTTACCTCTTCACAAATTGATGGAATGGAGCCCTTTCCGCCTTGATGCTCTTGGCCTTGTCACTCTCATCGGCGCTGACGAAGTCAACCAAGCAATTGGCAGACTTGTCGCTAGCAGATACACGACTTTCCTTCCACTACTTGGTCAATACCTCATAGCAGGCAACCAATTCACCAAACCAATTCCCGGATTTACCATTTTCAACTTAACCGATTCCTTTAGAACAACCAGCATCGCCGGGTGGTTCAGCCGATGGCTAAGGTCTCAAAAGATCAAAACCAGCACTACCGTCTTTGAATGGACGGTGCTATCAGAAGACCAACGACTTTCGAAAGAACGAAGAGCGTCACTCCTTGCTGGTGCCTTGATAGTCGCTTCCATGATCGTCCTGACTGTTCTCATGGGTGACTGGTGGGGTCTTGCCAACTCCATTGCCTTAGCAGTATCGGTGCTTGTTCGACGGATCCTTGTGCGGGAGAACAACATGGGCCTAGACGACTCTTGTAAAAGGGCCTGCTATTCCAAAACTCCACAAGACACAACCCGGGTCAAACTTTTGGTGACTCTCGACGATGGAAAGCTTGTCACGATCTATGCGCCACGTGGTCTCGTCATGGCTGGCTTCCTGAAGGCACCAACTCCAGTTCATCGATCACTCTATACTTGGACAAGAAGGGTTGGGTGGTTGTTCTTCGGTGTCCACGTTATTGCCCTCGGACAATGCAATCTAGCGACTCAAATCATTACCGTTGCCGTCCTGATTGGTAGCACATGGCTCGTAGTCAGGGGAGTTGGCTGCAACGAGTCTGAAGTCGGCAATTTTATTCAAGTCCAAAGAATACCTGACATTCTTCAGGTGGCGGATAGAAGGATCTGGGCATACGCGAAACTTCAACCTACTTTCGAAGAAGAAGACTCTTTGTCCGATTGGCATCTTCTACCCAGAAAGGTCAACACAGCTTGGTGGGAAGAGTATCATGTTGCGAAGGAGACTTTGAGGCTTCAAAATGAGAAGTCCTCTGGGATTTCGTCTGTTGTCAGGTCTGACTCGGAAATTTCTGCCGATTCTCAGTCCTCTACGGCTAAGCCTCCACTCGAGGTATAATATAAGTCTCGCCATGCCCACAACTCCTTCCAGCGGAGGGTATGATCATTGATAGTATTGTGTTTTCACAGGTCAAGTTGTCATGTTCCGAGTATCTTGTCCAAGCGTTTTGTTTTCTTTCTTTGGTTCTACTACTTGAGCTTACTTGTATCACTTATGGGCACTACTTTTATTTTTTCTCTCGCTTCACTAAATTGTTTTACGAAAGCTGGTTTGATTCCCTTGATTACGAATAAAATGTTGGGTTCGAGGATAGATTTTTTTAGAAGGTAACTTTAAGGAGAATGGCGCATTCGTTCAAAGGGACAGAGATAATCATGAATAGATGAAGTGTAGTATACACTCAACTTGTGGCTGGTACCGTTCTTCTTTTAGAATCAAACAGGTATTATTCAAGCTCTCTGCACGTGCATATTATACGCTCTAATCCCATCCGAATTACCCTTGTTTCCAGCGTCACAATTATAAGCCTAGCCCGCAATTTAACTCTTCCATCAATGCGTGAATTGGACTTTGTTATGTAGAGAGGTCTATTCTCCTTCTTCGAAAACCGCCGAATGATCGTGTCAATCAACATGATGTGATACCTAGGTAGTTTAGAGCCAGCTCTGTACACTTGATCTCCCGACGTAAGGCTCTGTCACGTGTGCTAGCGCACCGCCCCTGGTGCGCCCTTACTAGGTAGTAGCTAGTATCAGAATCGAGCTTCAGCTCACCCTCTTTCCCTAAGATTAAGCAATACAACTTCTCGAACTTTTTGCTTCTTGATCCAACTCTCAGCTTAAACACCCTTAATTTCCGTTTTTTTTTATTAAGTCTTTAAAAGAGTAATATTTTAACGATTTCCAAGAGGGCTATTCGCTTATAGAGCTAGTAAACTAGGTAAGTTCCAGGTGCAAAGACTCAACTACCAGCAGAGCTGAAGCTTCAGCTAAAGGACGCCCCCAAAGATCCCGTTAAAATGTTTGAATCGTAAAATCAGTATTTAGAAGACCTGAGTCTTAGAAAATGAGCACCAATAGGATCAAATCACTTCGAATATATCCTGCAAATACCTTTGCTTCGTACTATATATATTCCTACAATACGGAGTTGTTATTTGCAGCAACCACTCGAATCAAAAAGATTACAACATAAACATTAAAGTCAACATTCTTGCTTGATTTTATTTTCAATGTTCAAGAAACGGTGATTCATTCTGCATTCATCCGCCAACGAACGATCCGTAGCGCGCAAAAATAAATAAACCTTTCCTCACACCCTAATCCATCGATCGATCGACACCAATCTGGTACCTCTCCTATCTCCTATCCACAACGACATCCCAATTAGACCCAGCACCAACTACCAACTAATAAGTATACAAGAAACCCGGCTGGCCTTCAATCATCTTCCCACCCGCCTTAACCCTCTTATTCGCTCTCCAAAACTTAAACGTCAGCGCCGCCACAATCACAATCATCAACGCGTTCGCCAACAAGCAGGTCAAGATTCCCGGGCGATAGTTCGGCGCGTCCTTGGCGCGGAAGACGGTAGTTCCGATGATACCTCCGATGGCACCGCCGCCGATGAGGGTTGCAGATGTGAGCGCGCGCTTCCATTGGCCGCGGACGTTGTTAGCTTGGTAGGTTACGAGCGCGGGGCAGTTGGCGTTGCAGGCGATGGTGGCGAGGAAGACGCCGAAGTATTTGACGCCTTGGTTGTGTGTGTAACCAAGGAGGCCGAGACCGAGGACTCCTGTAATAGATGTTAGTGTGTGCGTTTTAAGCGAGAGGGAAAGGGGGAGGAGGAAGAGGGAGAGGAGGAAGAGGGAGAGGAGAAACGTACCCATAGCGGCGTTGAAGACGATGATAGGGCCACGCAAGTGCCATTTGTCGCCGTAATATGCTTGGATGAACATTATAATCGCAGCAGCCACGTACGGTGGAGCAACGAGGCATTGAGCCTCTGCAATGTCGAAACCCATACCATCTCGGAGGATGATTGGGAGGAAGTATGCAATGGCATAGGAATTGGTGGTCGTGAGGACGTAGAGCATAGAGAAGCCCCATACCTTCCAGTCGAGACCAGTTCGGAGATAGGTGCCAAGATGGAATGGCTCAACCTTGATATCGGCTCGATCGTGTTCGATACGTGCGACGATGAAGTCGGCTTCTTTCTCGTTGAGAAAATGCCACGAAGTTGGTGAAAGCTCAGGAAAATCGACTATCAAGACATAGGAGACAAAGCCGAGGATGCAAGTTAGAATTCCTTCGATCTAGAGGAGATCAATCAGTTGTGTCACGCGAGATGATAGGTGGTGCGAGAAGAACAAACTTACGACGAAGATCCATCTCCAGCCTGATAGACCACCAAGTCCGTCCATCTGCATGAGACCGTATGACAAGATACCAGCAAACGCAGAGGCCATGCTTCCAATCAGATAGAAGACAGCATTGCGTTTCTGAAGCTGGTAACGTGGATACCATGTGCTGAGCAGATAGATGCATCCAGGGTAGAAGCCAGCTTCAAGTCCACCAAGAATGACGCGGAGAACAGCCATGGTCTGCCAGTTTTTCACGAACCCAAAGCCCTGAAGAGGTCAGCAAAGAAGTCGAAAGAGATGATGGACCTTACAATCATCGTTGCTCCCCAGAACAAGACAATAGCAGCTAGAAATCGGCGTGGGCCAATCTCACGAATCAACACCGTGGCGGGCGGTTGAAAGAAAGCATATGGCAAGAAGAAGACAACTGAGACGATAGTGTATGCATTGTTCTTTGCATTCATGTCTAACTCTGCCGCCATTCTGAAACTAGGTCAGTTGAACGTCGTAATGCTATCGAATGCTTAACATACCCCGCGATGTTGGCAGCACCCAGGTTAGTTCTGTCCATCAAGCTGATCATGTATAGGAACCCTAGCGTCAAGACGAGACGAATATCGATGCGCCATACTATAGCCTTCTGCTCTTTCACTGTGAAAGCAGTAATGCGAGGGTCGGTCCAGAGAGCATCGCCACTCTGCTCGACTTGATCGTCGAGAGATGGCTTCTCAACGTCCAACTGATGAGAAATTTTCTCTGCCATGGTGTTCGACTTGCGCAAAAGGAATCTGTGCGTATGTCTGCTAGGAATACGAAGTCCGCTCAACACAGACACTTGCTTGGCAAAGAGATATCAGCAGGCTGCCACTCGAGAGACATGGAGCATATGTATAAGAGGATTCGGAGCCTGTCCTCCCTGTCGCCTCGGTGGACTCATGATTGCCAAGGTTGCTGCTCATTCGAGCAAGTCTTCCAAGAACCTGGATCACGGCCATCAAAATAAATGAGCTTGGCAGTCAGCTGGGGAGCACAGGACGATTGTTCTCGGCCACAGCCACTCAGCACGCTATATTGGAGCTATCCTTGAGCCTCCCTTGCAGCTGATGGTTACCTTTGACAGAATGGGGGAGGTGAGGTGAGGGAGACAGGTAGAAGACCGACGGGGAGGTGTGCAGCGGGGAGGGAGAGCATTGCCATTCGTGGGAACCCCGCAATATGGCAGTGTGGCCATGCGGGTGCTTGGCGGCAGGCGGGGAGAAAGTGAAGTTGGGGTTGGGGAGAGAAAGACCGGGACGGCGGCGGCGGCGGGGATCTGGCGAACAGACCGTCACGAAGGCAACGTTGAGTGCGACTGCCGACCGAGGGGACCGAACCACCGCGGCATCAGCCTAATCCGGACGTCACGTTACCTCCGGTCGCCAAACAGCTCGGAGCAGGGGGTGGCGTTCATGTGGCGTTCATCTCATCTCGACAGCGTTCGACACTGGGACAGGTCATCCTTCATGACAGCCACCGAGCGTGGGCGGCGGGGTATTGGGGTATTGTCCGATTGGAGCACTATTCGCATATCCACCGAGGGGCACGACAGACACGGATTACACGAATTACACGAACGAAGAGTAAGAGCTGAGTAAAGACTTACGACTGTGCCTGTTCTGTGCCCGTTCTGTGCCTGTTCTAAAGAGGTCGTTGATCGGGTAATTCGAGCAAGCCGCTTGTCGCTTGATGAAGCCATACAGCCCCTGTTGTGGGGGTGGCTTGCATCCGCAAAACTTTCTCAGGACACACGGGCGATGGAAAGTAGCAATGATCTGATGAGGATCTGATGAGTTCATCATCGTGCCCTACACATATTAGCACCGATTTAGCCAAATCCGGAGCGTACCGAGCTTTGATTGAATGCCATGGGCGAGTCCCGTCCCGATGGAAACTTCCCCGCAGAGACCAGCAGGACCCCCGCACGGAATGCTATGTTCAACAGGCCTAGGAGGAAACCGAGCGTCGATGAACAACGTGCGTGTCTGTGTCCTGCAGAGCAGTCATCCCCGCAATGTCTCAAGCAGAATAAGTCCGTTCATGTCATAGAGAAACATGGTTTATGGGAGACCTGGTTGGGGCTATGCTCTTTGAAGAAGCTGAGAACGCAAGTTGTGCCGCAGAATAATGCACCGAAACACGATGAAGGGTCAGCAGGAATTGTCAGCGGGGATCGTCATCGCAAAGATGCTGCGAGATATGGTTCTATAAGAGCTATCATTTGCTCCCGAACGGGTGAGGAACTCTGGGAGAAGATAAAGTGCAAGATAAACATCCCTGACTGAACAGATATTGGAGTGTATCTACTCACAATGACCTTCCTACTATATCTCTTCTTACTCGGCACCCATTACACCTCGGCATGGGCAGCTCCACGTGTGACAACTGCTCAGGTAGATTTGGGATATGAGATTCACCAAGGATGGCTAAACGTTAGTATATCTCAGTCCTTTAGCGTCTCTCTAACTGATATACAGACTACCGGCAACTTCTATAACTTCTCAAATATCCCATATGCAGCACCCCCTGTTGGCAATCTTCGCTTCTCTGCTCCTGTTGCGCCAACCACACCAAGCAACCCACCTGTCAACAATGGCTCCAGATATGCTGTTTGCCCACAAGGCACTCCACTATGGACCTCAGTAGCGACAAACTGGCTTACCAATGGCATTCAAGTTATCAATCAATCAGCAGGATATTCTATTCCTACAGTCACGACTTTGCCTGCTGTCCAACCTGGAACAAGTGAGGACTGTCTGCTGCTAGACGTTTTGGTTCCTAAAAAGATCTATGACAACCGAGCAACTGGGTCAGGTGCACCAGTGTGAGTATAGCTTCTCAGACTGTTGTAGATATAAAAGCTGACAAGATAGAATGATATGGATTCATGGTGGGGGCTACACTCTAGGTTGGAAAACGGAGTATGGAAGTGGTGCAGGCTTGCTTACTGCGAGTCAAGCGCACGGAAAGACTGGAGTGATTTATGTGGCCATAAATTATCGTCTGGGACTCTTCGTAAGTCTTCTCATATGGATGTTTTATTCGATACTGAGATCTGACATGGTCTCAGGGTTTCCTTGCAGGCTCCACATTCGCATCCCAAGGAGGGACTGCCAATAATGGACTCCTCGACCAACGAATGGCAATCGAATGGGTTCAAGCCAACATCCACAAATTCGGGGGTGATCCCAACAAAGTCACAGTCATGGGAGAATCTGCGGGTGGTGGAAGTACCATACATCAGGTGACAGCATACGGTGGCCTGAAAGGGAAGGTCCCATTTCAAAAAGCCATCATCCAAAGCGGAGCTTTCCTCCCAGTACCTGGGACCGTGCGACCAGAGAGCATCTTCCAGAAGTTCTTATCAAGAGGAAACTTGACAAATATAACGGATGCACGTGCAGCTTCAACCGAACAGCTCCAGCTTGCGAACGCTATCCTTGTCGGCGAAGCTCCATACGGAGATTTCACATTCAGTAAGTCACATCCCCATCAACTTCCTCTCCAGATCACCCCCTCTAACCACCCCATCTAGACCCCGTAGTAGACGGCTCTTTCGCCCCGGACCTCCCAGGCAAGCTCCTCCTCTCCGGCGGCTATGACAAGTCCCTCACCCTCCTAATCGGCCATAACGACGACGAAGGCCTCTACTTCACCTCACCCTTCCTCCCCACCGGCGACGAAGCCACCTTCGCCAAAAACGTCGTCCTCGTCTCCTTCCCCGACGCCTCCTCCACCAACGCCACCTCATACATCCTCAACACCCTCTACCCCCCAATCTTCGACGGCAGCCACGGCTACACCAACGAGATCGCACGCGCCGATTACATCGTGTCCGAAGCCCTATTTTCCTGCAACGCCGAATACCTCCAACGGGCATTCGGCTCCAAAGCCTACGGGTACGATTTCTCCGTGCCGCCCGCTTTACACGGCCAAGACATCCCCTACACATTTTTCGAAGGAAGCGCCACGGCTGTATTGAACAATACGCTAGCGTTAATCATGCAAGACTACTTTACGAATTTTGTGATTAGTGGGAACCCGAATCGGGCGGGCTTGGTGAATTTCCCGAATTATGCACAGGGGAAGTTGCTTTTGGATTTCTTTACGGATGCGGTGACTTTGGTGACGGATCCGTTGGATAATCAGAGGTGTACGTGGTGGCAGAAGGCGTTGTATTATTAGTCAGTATATACCTGGCCTTTACCTTACTTACTCACTTACCTACTCTTGCCATGTATTTTGGGTGCATACCTAGCTACGTGCCATGAGATCTGGGAAGAGCGTGATGCTGGGACAATGAGATGAATCAAAAAGCTAATTTGTTTTGAGTAGTACTTCATGAGCGATTCTTTATACAGCGAGCATTGATCTAGCATTTTCATTCCTTTTTGCATGGGTACCTATATCTCATCATGGAGATCCGGAGCTGGGCAGGTCAACTCTGGAGTTTGGAATCGGTGCTGGGTATCACATCACGTTTTTCTTCTTTCAAGCAGCCATAATCATAGCATTAGCACCATAATACTACTCCTAATACTTGCTACTACGCAAGTCTCCCCCTGCCATCCTACCCCTCCTCCAAACTCCCCAAACTCCCATTCGCCTCCAGCGCCTCATCCACCGCCCTCGTAACACAAGCCAACAACCTCGCCTCCGTACTCCTCGTCACCGCAATCTCCGAGAAACTCGAATGCACAAACTGAAATCCCTTATACCCCCCTCCTCCTCCCGTGCCACTACTCTCAACCCCATCTCCAACTCCAGTTCTCCCCGAAGCGGTTTCAGAAGCGTATTCCGCTCTGGCGATTTTTTCAATCTGGTCTCTCGTCGCGGTCCGCACGGTCATGAGAAGCATTTGAGCGCCGGAGGAGCGTCGGACGAGTTGGGCGAGGAAGGGCATGAGGATTTGGTCTGGAGAGGAGTTCGACCGGATGCGGTTGTTGACGTGGTATACTGCTACGGGGAGCGTTACCCATGCTACGCTGCTCATCGTATATTTCATCAGCATGAAGAATTTTTGGGAAAGGGGGGTTGGAGGGGAGGGAGGAACGTACAGCCAAGTGGGTATAGCGTCGCTTTTCTTGTTCTCCATTACGTCGCTTACGCTGGTTGCGACCTGTCTGGCGCCTTCTTTCATGCGCTGCAGGGGATCGATGCCGGGTCCGGAGAGAGAGGGGTGGGTGATGGGGAGATGCAGGTACGGCTGATAGATGCCTGCACGTAGAGAACTGGGATAGATGAATCAGCATTGAATGTCGGGATTCGAGACAATAGCTTTAACCATGTCATGCATGAGAAGGGTTGAAAAGACTTACTGGACCATGATCCGTAATGTTGATATTGGGACCCAGACAATCTGATCGATATCATCTCTCGTTGCTTCTGCTACTGCATCTTCAAATTCCTCAAGCCACACCTTCAAGTCGTGATCAAGTTTATTCACTTCTTCTAGTTCTGCGGCAGTGCTGGCTATACTCTCTCCGTTCCAATCGCGAGCGAATCTATTCCTTCTTTGAGTCACGGCAATAGCTTCCATAATCTTGCTCAATTTACAGAACCAAATGAAAGCTAGTATTGCCACATGTTTAGACTTGCGATCCGTGTACGAAGGATACTTAGCTTCCAAGCCAAAATCAGTTTCCGAAACCACGGCATCGTCCATAAGTGCTTTGTGCAAGCGATGAGGCCGTCTCATGCCTAGAGCTAAGACACGATCTCGAATTAAACAGCACCACCATAGGAGTCGTCGACGAGAATGTCGCTCTCGGGTGCTAGAACGGGGTTCCCAGAGTTTGCAGGCGATGGCATGCTTGAAGGCTTGGTCGAGCCAGTAACTATTGTTCTGGGGACCTATCCAGCCAGGAGACCAGAGACTGAGTATCAGGGAAATTTGGGTGAGTATGGTGGGGTCAGTTGCCGGTTGGGACCAATATCGTGCCTGGATCAAGGTCAGTTTGATGCTTGATGTTCGCGTGAGATTTTACCTTCAACTGCTCAACTTGGGCTTCTTGGCCCTCGAGCACCGATCTGTATGGTGTATTGCATACTTGTGCTTCGCTAAGATGCTTGGATTGGTCAGCTCTGTTAGGCAAGTGATCCAGGAAGGAAGTTGGTATCCATACCGCAAAGCCCGCAACCATGATTGCATGATATACACTGAAGTCTGATGGATCCATGAGTTCTTCCTTGCCTCTGTATTTTCGATGCAGTTCAGTAACATGATATTCATCAACAACCGGGAACATCGGATGAACGTGATGGAAATAAAGAGTGACCAATGCATTCTGTACTCTCCGAATAGGTAATAAGCATGCCTTGACCGTATACGTGTAAAAGTTAGGGACTAGATCCAATCGTTCTTTATACATTAAACAAGCATCGATTGCGTCACTAGATGGCACTTCTGGACCGACTGAATGCAGACTTGGAGGAAGTCTTGGCTCGGCCGAAACGAGAGCCGTTGTCATATCCAGACCTGGAATATATTGAGCAGCGAATTCTCAAAGGGCCAAGGAGAATCACGTACTAGGATGGAAAAAGGAAGGCATGTCATTATTAGACTCGTCGTTTCCTTCGACGCTGGCAATATCGTCGTCGGACGAGGTCGAGGGGTCTGTCTGGAAGCTGTCGCGCCTGGCGAAATCCAATCGTCTCCTCTTGGCGGCCGAGTAGATGGGATTCTCATCTGACTCAGTTGAATAGTCCATATCCTGACTGTCGCCATCATCAGTTGTGTTGTCTTCATTCGCCCGTTTCCCCGCGGTCGGTGGCGAACTGTGTTGCAGCGCCTGAGAGACCTCGCTCATGAAGCTCTCTAAATCAAAGTCCATATTGACGTGGATTCCAAGTTGTATTCACGACAATTCGATCGTCTGAAGCTCGCAACGTCAATAAAATCCGAGTGTTGTGAAGTTCGACGTCTGATGCCTGGATCGCAATCATGGATGTAAAAAAGATGGAAGGTCGCATCACAAGTTCCATGCGGGGTATGCCCTTGCCCAAGCTACGGTGACAGCTCATTGGTTTCGCCAATCCACCCCCTGAAGTGCGGCGTGCCCCCCGCAAGCAGCTGCATCGCCGTTCGCTATTTTCGTCCAAGATCGAGAACACGAGAACGGTGATGGCTTCTAGAACCCATGGAAGAAATATATTAAAATATTGGACAGCAGACCTGGGGGCGCCATAGCGCAGCCAAAGAAAGCTCTTTGATAAGAACGATTACACGTCTAGCAGCTGGCCTTGTTGAAGTAGCGGTCAAAGCGAAATGTTAGTGCCAAGAAGGTGTGCTTCGGTCCTAACAAAAGGTGGGAAATGTCCAGATGAGGAGGAATGGGATGAAACACGTGACCATAAGCCATACAAGCAGTGAGTTCTTGAAGAATGAGGCAGAGATCTGGGATGTTTAGGTTTTTCAAATGTCGTTGAAAACTTAAGATGTGGGGATAGCCAAAATGGAGATCTTTGAAATACCGCCCAACAGCACCTATTAAGTCCGCCTCTTCAGTACATGTTCTCTGCCTTTCTGATTACCTCAGACGCTTCCAACGTCATTCTGCATATATTTGAGGTGAGATGATAAGGCTGTGCGAAGAGGGTGTGCCCCTTTTCCCTTCCTAAACAAGAAGGAACACTTCTCGCGAATCTTACAGGCCGCTGCTGTACTACTCTACCTATACTGATGCAGCAGAGGGAAAAGCAAGGACGTACATCATCCCTGTATTTTTAGAATCAAATGCTCCAGGTTTCGGACTGACATGTGATACGAGAAGAACTAACTAGCTTCAGGTAGCAGAATGAAGAATGGCCTAAAGCTGGAAGAGTCTATCACGTGACCATAAGTGTGAATGCCGAACAACTTTGACTCCTTCAGGAAGGGCTGTAAAAATTGCGCTCAATGGTATCAAATATAGATACTGGATCTCATCTTTTGTATTATGTTTATCTAAATTTTCATTGGATGGTTGAGAAATTCCCCTTTTGAGGCTCGCTTCTGAACTTGCTTACCACGTGAAATAATAACAATTGAAACATAGAAAATGAACTGAAAATGTTAGCACATTTGCATAAGTCGCAATCTCTCGAATTCCAGAATGTGACCGAATACAACGTCTACTTTGCCCAATAAAAATCGCTACCAAACTTTCCTCCAGTTTGCCTCACTGAGGGGTCGTGGAACATTTCCTACTCCAGCACTTTAAAATGTCCAGCAACTTGAAAGAACATTTACGAAAAGATAACATCGTCAAAACATATCACCACATTTGCAACAATCAAGTTGACAACTTCTCAAACTGCATTGCGGTCACCAGACATTCGTAATCGAAAAGTCAAATGTTCTACGAATTCCAGCGCGCCTTGGTGCATTTCAAAGTTTATTTCTTCGCAAACGCTGCTCCTTTTAGCTGTTGCGATGCAGCTACGGAGCCGCACGGTACACCTTTATGCCTCGGGCCGAATATCACGTGTATCGGGACTATACATAGGTAGTTCTCAGCCGCACGCCCCTGAGCAATTTAAGCTCTTCACCGCCACTGCGACGCCCAAATGCTGTGAACCACAAACAATTGGCACTTTATACTTCGGCAATTGGCTCACGGGTTCCCACAGGTCGTTCGGCCGGCAACGTGCCGACATCCGTTGGTCATGATCTCCAATTCTCGCTGGGCGGAAAATTTGATCATCCTAGTAGCGGCCCCAGAACCTAGTTCACAGCCAGCCCCCACGCCGGGAAGAGCTGTCTCGCGGACTTCATGTGTGAGAGAAATTTGTAAAGGGAAGTCTCCCTATGGTTTGCGGGGAAACCCGTTGATGTATATCACACGGTGGAGATTTCAATCAATATCTTCCTCCACAAAGTCAAGCTCTTTACTACTGTGCTTTTTTGGGGGCGGATTTATTATCATGTCCGAGAGGCTGCAGGCCTCTTTGCTTCTTCCATTACTGGTGGTATCACTTTCTCCTGAACTCCTCGATCATTTTGAGAATATCGTGGCTGGAGAACGTGTTATGCAGAGTGTCAGGTGCTTGAACAGGGTCGTTGTGTATGCCGTCGTGGCGCTGGATGGTTACGCTGAGGTGGGGAGGCTTCAGCTTGACTCAGAATTATTACCACAGAGGCGGTAAAGAATATTGAAGCGGAATGTTTGCAAGAAGCCTCAAAAGTGACAGGCCGTGCAGAACATGTATATAAGAGTCCTGGTTGGCACCCCGAGACACAGCTTGTCTCTCCATCCTCATCGGTTCAGATCGTCGGCAGATCCTCCCAATCCTCTCATCTACCGACTATCTCCTATCTCCTCTGGCCATGGCTCCCATTTGGTCCGTGCTGGTCGGACTCTTGCCTCTGGTCTCCGCTCAGGGCTGTCCCTTTGCAAGCATCGACAAGCGAGACCTCTTGGTCACACGAGGAGACGAGCCATCCCTCACCACACTAGAAAACTCGTTTGGGAAATGCCCAACGCTGAGTGATGCTGCAGGTGCTGGTACCCGGAGTCGAGATTGGTGGCCGTGTCAACTACGACTGGATGTACTGCGCCAGTTTTCACCGACACAGAACCCACTTGGGGGTAGTTTTGACTATCCTACTGCATTTGCTACGCTGGACTGTAAGTGCCCCAGGTGCTGTTGTTGAATGCAGGATATGAAGGAGACGAATTGACACAATGCAGATAAGGGACTTAAGTCGGACATCAAGAAGCTGTTGACGACACCACAGCCATGGTGGCCAGCAGATTTCGGCACCTACGGTGGTCTGTTCATTCGTTTGTCTTGGCATAGCGCGGGTACTTACCGCGCGGCCGACGGACGTGGTGGAGGTGGAATGGTAAGATATCAACTCGTGACTTGTGAATTGAGTAGCTCCTAACTGCATCTTTCCGTTCTAGGGACAGCAACGCTTCGCTCCCCTTAACAGCTGGCCAGACAACGCCAATCTCGACAAAGCACGGCGTTTACTATGGCCCATCAAGCAGAAGTATGGCAAAGCTATCTCATGGGCCGACTTGCTCCTGCTTGCCGGGAACACGGCTCTCGAGGAGATGGGCTTTCCGGTACTCGGATTTGGTGCTGGACGTCCCGATACATGGCAGTCAGATGAGAGTGTTTTCTGGGGCGCAGAAACCACCTTTGTACCAGAGGGAAACGACATCCGCTACAATGGCAGCACCGACTTCGCAGCCCGCGCTACCCAGCTTGAGGAGCCTTTGGCAGCCACACACATGGGTTTGATCTACGTCAATCCTCAGGGCCCCAACGGTAATGGTGATCCAAAGACATCAGCACTGGACATCCGCGAGGCGTTTGGTCGAATGGGCATGAACGACTCTGAGACCGTTGCACTTATCGCTGGAGGACACGCGTTTGGAAAGACTCATGGAGCGTCTCCCGCAGGTAAGCATTTCCATTGTGCTCCCGAATCGTGTGTACTTCAAGATACTATCCATACTGACATGTGCCTTTCTAGCCTTGGGTCCGCCGCCGGAAGCAGCACCCTTTGAGCAGCAAGATCTGGGATGGTCCAACAGCTTTGGTACTGGCAATGGGGATGATACCATTACTAGTGGATTGGAAGTCATCTGGTCCAAGACGCCAACGAAATGGAGCAATGGTATTCCACTTTTTCCCGTTTGTACCGACCCCATGCTGACGCGAACTCTTGCTAGACTACCTAAACAGTCTCTTCGGTAATACATGGACGCTGACCAAGAGCCCTGCCGGCGCTGTTCAGTTCGAGGCTTTCAATAGCACTCTCGACTACCCTGATCCATTTAACAAGACATTCCGTCATGCAACCATGATGGTTAGCGATCTTGCACTTCGCGAAGATCCCATATTCGGCCCCATTGCTCAATCCTGGGTCAATGACTTCCCAGCTCTCACTCATGCTTTTGCAGCTGCGTGGTGTAAGTCACTGACCCTAATCCCTCCTACATTGCCTGTCCTCATGGTGACTGACAATCATGAACAGTCAAGCTCCTACATCGCGACATGGGTCCCATTTCTCGCTACCTTGGCCCGGAGGTTCCAGCTCAACGCTTCAGCTGGCAGGATCCTCTACCAACCGTGGCCTGCTCCCCTATCAACGCTGGCGACGAAACAAAACTTAAGGCACAGATCCTTGCTGCCCCTGGCATGACCGTTTCAAAGCTGGTCTCTGTAGCTTGGGGCTCCGCTTCAACCTTCCGGGGCGGTGATAAGCGTGGTGGAGCCAACGGTGCTCGCATTGCCTTGGAACCCCAGGTTTCGTGGGCAGTAAACAACCCCAAACAACTAAAGAGTGTCTTATCCGCCGTACGTCTTGTTCCGTTCCTTCTCGTTTCTCTTTTCCTCGCCTCCTTCTGTCCGTCGTGTCCTTGCGGGTTTCCAGACTGACTCCCGGATTCAGTTGACCACAATCAAAACAAACTTCAACAAAGCCAACAACGGCGGCCGACAAGTCTCCCTCGCCGACCTCATCGTCCTCGGCGGAAACGCCGCCATCGAAAAAGCGGCCGCTGCCGCTGGCTACAAGAATGTCATCGTCCCATTCACCGTCGGTCGCGTCGACGCCACTCAAGACGAGACAGACATTTCCAGCTTCGAGCTCCTTAACCCGCAAGGCGACGGATTCCGCAACTACCGCAACACCTCTGGCTGGTCTCTCGCACGCACTGAGGAACTTCTCGTCGACAAGGCCCAACAACTGACGCTCACGGCACCCGAGCTAACGGTGCTGGTTGGTGGCATGCGCGGTTTGAATGCTAACTATGATGGGTCATCTACTGGTATTCTGACAGCTGAGCCCGGTACACTGACGAACGACTTCTTCACTAACTTGCTTGATATCAAGACTGTGTGGACCCCTGACTCCACTGGCGAGTTGTTCACTGGCAAGGACCGATCGACAGGAAAGACGAAGTGGACAGCATCGCGCGCTGATCTCGTCTTCGGCTCACACGCTGAGTTGAGGGCTATTGCTGAGGTCTACGCTGAGGCTGGTGGAAAGGACCAGTTGGTTACTGACTTTGTGGCTGCTTGGGCTAAGGTCATGGACTTGGATCGTTTTGATGTTAAGAAATAAAAAGCAAGTGGAATAGCTTTTGGTGTACTTCTAGTTTAGTGTGAGCAGAGATGAGGAAAGCGTGGTGTACGAACAAGTCGGTCAATTTACTGTTCGAGCAAGGCGCATGAGATTCGTAATGGGTGGCGCTTAGGCGATCTGAAGCGATAATCTTTTGCCAGCAACAGTGGCACTATTAATTTCTTTAGTTTTTGTAAATAGTTTAAGATTCAAATAAAAGCATTTTGAAGGGCATTTTGCAATCAAACCAAATATTAGCAATGGAAACGATGCAACGCTTTTCAACCAAGGGAGAAATCTGAGACATTAAAATATTAGCCATCCATCACGAATTTCATTTAAGTCTCATTCGTGTGAGATGAGCGTTCAATTTTGATTCGGACATGCAGGTACAGTACAATACAAGACACCAAAGGGCAAGAATTCGAGAATACTCCGAAACCGACTATCTCAAGAGCCTAGCAGTGTAAAGAACTTTATGATAAAAGTATTCAAATACAGTTCTGCTACAATCAAGTATACTTGTAACGGTCATGCCACCTCGCTATTAAGAACCTCAAATCCCTGAAGAGAAGCCCCTGAATTTAGCGAGTCTCGATAAAAATAGTACTTGAACACCACCCTTACGCTCTCGTATGACACTTTCGGAAAATTGCAAAAATAAGAAATGCTATACATTAAATAACATTCACACGATCCAGAGTTTTCTATTTTAGGACTTTTCCTTGATAATATAGGCAAGTGACTAAAGTAAGGGAATTCATGCGATTCCAAAAGAGCTCTCTAGAAGTCGGGATTATTTAGCGAGTGCAGTTGACCCTACATTGCAACCACGAAGTACTATGCAATTTTATCAAGTATTATACGCTTGAAAAGACTTGAAACAGGGCTACTGAAACGGAATAACCTCTTATTTTTAGGAATTTCTTAAAGTGGTGCAACGCAGGGCCTTGAAGTGTGCGGTCGAATGCACTGCTAAGTAGGCCGTAGCCTTAATTCCTCAACTTGACCATAATTTTAAATGCCCGCATCATAACTAAAGAGCACACTTTAATACAGATATAAACAATATATGAACAAATAATACAAATTAATCTATATGCTAACAATGCTAATGGCGCAGTAAAATACAATATCAACAATACAACAATACAATGATACATAACCAAACGACACCGTACACCACGCTCAAAATGCTCTCGTTAATTCAAACCAAACAAATGAAAATCATGTTGCTAAGACGACTGATCCCCATGCACAACATTCACCGTGACATTGTTCGCAACACCACCTTCGTTCTGTCGCCTGTAAGGTTCATACCCAGGCCTGTATCCCGTTTGTGGGATCAAGTTGCCGTACTCGTCATACTGGTCGACTGTCGCACCATAGGAATACACAGCCATGCGAGCTCTTCGTCTTCTGATGAGCGAGCACACGACGATAGCGACGATGACAGCAATGACGACAGCAGCACCGATTCCAATTTTTGTCCCTATTGGCCAATGACTGATGGCATTTCCAATATCCGAAGAGCTTGTGGAGCTATTTGGTTGAACAGGATTTGTCTGGTTAGGTCCGCCGGCTTGTGTCGCGTTGCTGGCGACAGAAGTCGCTGTTGCTCCACCGATTTGTGTAGCCATTGTGGCGAGGAGAGAGGTAGGAACGGGTTGGTCGGCAGCCTCACATAGTCCATCGTATTTTCCGGTCTTGGGGTTGACACCAATCGATCCAGGCTCGCAGCAGAAATAGCTGCTACCCTGAACGAACATGTTCCACGTCGTATCGGCGCATCGAGGAAAGTTGGTCACTGCTACCTCACAGTCGGCAGCTGTAGATACCATTGTTAGCTGTTGTTGCTTCATATTATGGGAGCAAGTTAGAGAGCCGTACCAGTTGGACAGCAGTAGAATGCATATTGCGAGGCGCCCCAAACACAGGTCTGGCCATTGGGACAACATGATGGATTGACACTGTTTCCACTGCATTGATTAGGAGTATCCGAAGGGCAGGTGGTATTCAAGGCGGAGAGTGCCAATGGCCAGCCTCCTTGATACTGTGCTCGAGGGTTGAGGTGTTGAATGGCACGTTCGGCGACGACATAGGCTTCAATCCCCAATATATTCCACATGTAAGCGACACACAAAATAGAACTAATACGGTGGATGATGAACATGATTGAAATGCCAAGAGAGTTGATGCGATGGATGTGTGAGTTAGGAAAGTCCTGCACTTGCAAGGTCGAACTTATACAGCTGCTCCCGTCCGAAATGAGGGAGAATAATGGGCTATGGCACCTCAGTCAAGCTCAATTAGGCTGTGCGAGACAGAGTAGAATATTGATTCTGGTCAAGGCTACCAATGAAACGGTTAGAGAATCTTTGGCGTTCAGAAATGTGGTGCGGCTGAGCAGCGCCATTGTCGCTTCGACAATGCACGAGGCAGAGTTGGCAGATTCAGCCGTTGATTCGGGTTAACTTTCGCCCAACCCAGCCTCGCTTCAAACCGGAAGGTATGAAAGACCCTCCATAGATGAAATGCTTGCGCCTTCACGACCTGCGCTACCGCATTCCCATGAGGCGCGATAGTTTAAAGTAAGGGACCTGAAAGGAATGGCGAAGCAAAATATCAGAAATGAAGCGCCTGACCTCTTCTGCGATATCGGCATCAGCTCGTCCAAATTATGGTGGCTTCAACCCGAACACTCGCATGTCGTGCGCGGCTTGGAGCGGCGCAACCTTCATGCTCAGAGGTCAAACTCGAAAAACATCAAACAACCTTTATGCAACACGTCGACTTGGAAATTGGACCTGTCGGATTGAGCGACAAGAGATACTAAAGCATGGATTCGCGCCAGGTTTGGATGAGGCGTGTGCAATGTCCATCCTAAAAGCCTGCAGTCCTGCGGATATAATCTAGTCGAGTGAAGGCACTTGACATCAACCCCGACGATGTACTTGACGGTATCCAGAGTATCGCTTCCATGGAATCGGACTGAATCATCCGTCGTTGTGCGAATCCATCACGCACTCAGCTACCTTCCGCGACTTGCATTGTATCCTGGAACGATTCCCCGGCATTCAGGGTACATCGGATTGAACATGTATTGTCGTCAAGAAATGCTCGAGGCATTTCCATCTTGCCAAGAACCTGATGCTGAATCTTTGCTCCAATCCTCGAGAAGGCTGTCGGCAGAGATTACATCGCTTTGCAGTCGAAAGGGTATGTCAAAGGACATTCGCTCGCCCCTCATTACTTCGCAGATTGTGAGTCGCCCAATACGACGAGACACAAATAGTCGGCCCTAGATCAAAATAGATGTTGGAGGAGATATTGTTGTTTGGTTAAAGTTAAGGTTAAAGTTGGGATGATCCACTCGTTCTGAGAAATTCTCGTCTGGGTGCTTGCAATCAGCATTTGTCAGCACGACTCTCCTTTTGAAGACCTTACAGCTCCCCGAATCACCTCTTTCGAGTCGCAAAGCACTTACACAACCCGGAGAGATCGGGGGAAAAGGGAACGTTCATTCACATTCATCTTCATCATGGAACCGAAGTGGATGGTATTAAGCCCCACGATGTCATCAAGGTGTCGCACAAGTCCCACACGAACCCCCCAGATCTCATTGTGCGTCATAGTACTCACATGATAGTGCAGTATCCAGGCAAAATGCTCGTCACCGCATTCGTGACAGCATGGACTGTTCCTAAACCAACATCCGATGCTTCTACAGCTTTATGCTCGTTCTCCTTGATCAAGCTGAAGATAAGGTGGTTCATCTCCGTCTGTGTGAGGGGTTTCTCCAGTGGTCTCCAGCCCTCCTTGTATGGCAGTCGCTCCTCCTCTAGAAAACATCATCAGCTCTGGCTCGGAAGATCCATCTTTGGTGTGGGGGATGCCTGAGAGAAACTTACGGAACAGCACTTTCAGATACTCGAGCGGAATCTTGCCCTCAGTTGGACTCCCTAATATGCCCAGAAACAACGCTGACTCGCCATAACTGAACGTGAATTCCTTGATCCCATAAACAAAGTCCTTTTTTGCATCCGCATGCGCCTTCTTGCACGCAGCCAACCTATTGTATCTTGCCTTACTCACGGTCGCGAAACTCGTCTCTGTATCATCACCATACGTCTTCAAGACCTCCTCCCAGATCTCCTTATTGAATGTGTGATTATCCCCGAACGCGATATCATTCCTGCTCAATGAAACGTCGTGTTCAATCAGGCCATGTTTATCGACTTGGTTAAGGTCGAAGGAATGGGCAGAATGGTCAGGATTTGAGGTCACAGCAACAGAGGCGAACAAACTAGCGATGCCAGAATCGAGGTTGATCGAACCAGTAAGTGCTTCAACTGCCATGGCCTTAGTGATTCCTTTGCCCGAATGGGGGAGGACGTGGTGGTTTGCGAGCGCATTGATCATTGGACATGGTGAGCGGACTGATGGTAGTCAGAATTGCGATACCCCGAGAGGGGAATGAGGACTTCATACCATCTCCAGGGCCTGCTGGCTCCCATTTCGACCAGTCGACAGGAGGATGACCTGCTGGAGTTTCTGTGGACATTTTGAAGAGTGATACACAGTTTTCAAAAGAAACGCAGGACCAATGTGCAGATTATTGCCTTGAACGTAACAAGAAGTATCGCGCTGTGTGGTGGTTGCCTGGTCTCAGGATTGGCTTCTCAGGAATGGATAACTTTTAGGAATGAAAGCGTGTTTCTACCCCGAAGTTATTACATCTACAGGATAGAAGTGCTTTGTTTTATCCTGCACCACTGCAGATATGATAACCTTCCGTTTCATGGCGGGCTGAAGCCGCGATGCATCCTGCAGATGCAATGCTCAGCTCGTCTGAATTTGACGTCGCACCCAGCATCTCATTGGGCAACGCATGCGGCAGGCTTCAGCCTCAGAGGAAGATTTGCATGTGCTGATCATTCCGGAAATCATGATTGGAGAACGCGCCGGTCCGTTTGAGCCTTTGGTGTTACATTGCCGTTGATGCAGCAAATGCAGCAAGTGCGACGGCGGGGTACACTAATCGGAGGACGTGATGTGCACCTATTACCTTCGTCATCAAGAGGTTGATGGAGCAGATAATTCCGCCGAATACGAAGAAGAATGACGGGTGATATACGAGCCTTTCGGGGCCATACGAAATGATGTTTGAGTATCATCAATTTGTTCAAGCCAGCTCTCCCTACAAATATAGGCCTGTCGACTGAAATTCGCTACCCCGCCATGCCCCGCTTCGCCTGGTGTGTGGTATCCCCATCAGACACAGCCTCCGCAGTACCTTCGTAGCGAGATCCGGCTACAATTACCATTACTAGATATAAACCAATTCTTCTGATTGTGTAAGATGAACATTTCGACAACGAGTCAGTGACGAAAATTGGCTGTTGAAAATGAAAATGGGGATACAAACAATACAGGGTCGCACCAATCCAATACTTCGTAATGTTCAGTTCTTCTAAAGCAATGGAGTAATTTCAAACGCTCTTACGAGAAAATTTAGTATCAATTGCCTATGCTTTAAATTGAGTCTCTGTCATCGACGGCAAGTTTATTCACCTTGACAAATATCGTATGGAAAGCTTGTTATCTGGGCAGTTTTCACAATACTGGTTCGGCATTCTGACACTATCGAATAGACATTAAACTATATATCAGAGCTACCTTTACGTACAAGCGACTGTATGCCCATATAATCCACCATCTACGCTCGTATACATTGAAGACGAGAGTCGTGGCTGAAGAGAATATAACTCCCATTTCACATCTGCTCTCAACCAGGAGTCAACCTCGAAGTAGGACGAAACACTAGCAAAGAGAGCTAGTCTTTGAAACTTATCTATGTTGGAGTTGCTGACTCAGGACAAGTGCTGTCATACCAAATAATCGTTTCGGCGACGTCTGGAAGAGGACCCATGGCAACCAAATTCCAACTAAACAGCTAGCATTGTGCTGTTCCAGTTGAATCCACAAGATATGAGTAACTCACGCAGCTGCATAGGCAGTTATAAGCAATCGACAATAGAATCAAGACCCAAAAGGCCCACGACGAAGGCAGAAGTTGTAGCAGCGTTTGTGAAAGCGTAAACACCGCATGTGGATTTGGGTAGGCAGGTGGTGGATAAGAGATGTCGTACCAGGCTACTCCATTATCATCAAGACTTAGGGCAATGACTGCCACTGTGTCCTGATAGAATTAGCATTGGAGAAGAACTGAGTCGAAGGCGCCGAGACACATCTCAACCATGTGAGTTAGTCACAATTTGAAGTACGAAAAAGCAAAGATAGTTTGGAACGCACCTAAAAATAGAAATTATATTAAAACGTCATGTAATTTATGGGCAAAAATCAATGAGTTGATTTGCATGATGGTAGGAAATCTTCGCTGTCGTTGCACCGCCTATAAACGTATATTAGTTATACTTTTTTGATATCTGAGACATTAAAATTTTATTAGAACAATGTGCCACAAAAAAAACCCCTTATGATCTCCTTGCAAGATAGCAATTTATCTAATTTGGCATCAGGGGAATGACTTCTGAGGGAATATTCATGAGAGGAAGGGTTGAAAATAATCCGAAAATTCACGACTATGAGGAGTTTCAACTCAAATACCCAAATCAAGTCATCATTCGCTCTCTGAATCCAGGGCAACAACACCTAGCATCACGCAAAACTCTGTAGCTGCGTTCGAATTTTTGAGTAGACTTGTAGTAAAGATTCGAATTTCTTTGTCTTTCCCTTCGTTTTATTTTCCCGAGCGAGGGTTTTGAAAACATTTCTTGAAGCTTACAGCGGAATTTTTATTGGCCTTATGATGCAAGAGAGTAGATGGGACATAATATTAGTTGATCATAGAATATTATCAGGATATTGTACAATGAAAACAAACGAATACATTTTATGATGGTATGAGGGGACGTTTCCAAGGAGCCGGTGGCCCTCGCTTAAAGTCTGCGCTAGTTGTGCCCCTGAGAAACGCAAAAAAGAAATGAACATCGTCCGCAGATCCATACGGAAAAATATGAAATAATTGCAAAAGATTGCGTTCGCCGGGAATCGAACCCGGGGCCCATCGAAGTTGTATTTCGAAAGATGGCAACGATGGATTTTACCACTAAACCACAAACGCTTGTTTCCACTTTGGGACGAGGCCCTTGCTGAATGGACGAAAAGTGCTTATTCAGTAATATCAGGCAGCAACTTGTTTAGTGGCCATCAGACCCACAACTCCGATTTCCACCAATAAGCGACGCCCTAAAAAAATACGGCGCTGGAAGCGTTTTCTCGATTGTATTTTCTCCACAGTGTATTAAGATCCTTTCTTACCTACGAATAGTCAAACACTTTACGTATAGTCAAGCACTTCATTCCATTTTACTTCAAATGCTCGCTCTAGTAGCTCTCTCAAGCTTATATAATATTCGGCTAAGCTTTTGACGTCCCCTAAGCGAATTTACAGGTATAAAAGGCAGCAGATTCCCCCCTCTCTCCTCAAACTTCTTCTTCTCAGCCTTGCTTCCCATATTTAATGAACACACTCCAATATTTGCTTGATGTACACCACCTTCTCCCGTCGCATGACGCCCCACGCACCTTCTTTGGCTATCGGGCATCAGTGCGTGCGGAGTCACATGCAGGTTTCGCTCCTCGCGTTCCGGTCCAGTCAAGAATGAGGGATGCTCCAAAACAGCTTGCTCACGTCTGCAGAATCCCACCCACTTACTCAACATATAACTTAATGATTATTATAGGTGGCGTGGATGTGGTTTCACTCTTCGATCAGAAATGGAAGGTTGTACATTATGTCGAAAAGAGCCGATTCGGCCGTGGGGATGGTTGAGAAGGAATGAGCAGATAGCCGAAAGAGCTTCCTCTTTCGTTCGATGACCATCTGAGTAACTCTCATTCTGTGCAACCTCCAACTGTTCATGGATGTCGAGTTTATATCCTGCAATCGTTGTCAAGTGGTCGAAATACGAGCTGTCTATCACCACGGAATCCACACACTTCCTCCGATCGACGATTATCTTCCCACGCGCTTCTATTGGATGATTACCTTCCTCGATCTGAACGCCTTAGAGGCGTACTCCTTCCCGGAGTTTCCTGATGAGACCCCACTTCGCCATTTCCCCGTCTCATTCAAGCAACCCCTCTGGAAATGCGGGTGCTCGATCGGTCGATCTTCAGAATGTCACACGGCACAGTGAGACGTCCAGCCCAACAGATCAGCTCAGTTTTCTGATTTGGTGAAGAGGACAGTCGGATCCTCAAAAGCAGGCCCCTGATCAAATGCCAAAGAACGAATCGTTCCTCAACCCCTGGAGCTCACGGCTTCACACTGAGGACATGTAGGGAGAAGCTATTCCGATCCTATCAAGCAATAACGGCTTTGCGAGACAGGATATGCAAGTCGCTGAATGTGTGCCAGTTGAATCAGTACTCTCGGGCGATTGTGTCGATTTTTCAATGTGTCGTTGAATGAACCACTTAAGTGCCGTGCCCTCGAGGATGGCTACTCAGCAGCACGGGAGCAGGTATGTAGAGCTGGAAGGTTCTGGCAGGACTTGATTGCTTACAGTCAAGGTCTACAAGCTCATGCCTGCATGTCGGCCTAGACAGTCGCACTGGGTACCTAGGTAGGTAAGGTAGTTCTTCGAAAGACAGCAACACGTGACTTCTCACGACTCCTCATTTTCCTCCTCTCTCTACTTGCTATTTTAACTCTTATGCATTGAGTTTTCTTTTCAAATTGCTCTGGATCTCAAGAGGTTCAACTACTACAAAAAGCATGCAAATTCCCTCTGCTAGATCTGAGCAGATCCGTTCCAGATAATAAGCAGTAATACTAGCTGCTTTATTCTTACCTCAGGTACTTGGCAAATCATAAATCAGTCAAATAGCATCGTCCCTAAAGACTCATCTTCGGAACTGCCCCACCAATCATCGGCCGGCTTAGTGGCAAGTTCCCGTCCCAATCCGCGATGAGCTGCTTTCTTGGCACTTTCATCAAGGAGAACAGCATCAGGCGTCTGCGAATCGAAGTCAATCGGCTCCAGCGCAATCATTTTCAAGTCTTTGATTCGAGCTCTGAAATCATCGTTCAAATCCATCCTTCCAAATGCTATAGTAGCTAGCATAAGAAGCGCTCGGAGTGTAAAATGAGCGTCGTTTCCTGCATTGTGAAGGTATCGGTTCTCAAAAGGAATATCTAGATATTGCAAGACTCTCCCCAAGGAAGGAGGCTGGGAAAATGGGAGTCCTAAGCCTTTTGTGATAGTAGGAATGTTGAGAATACCCTCGATGGAGAAAAAGTTCTGGTCTCGCAAGTCGATCCCAATCTTCTCCATGATATCCAGTTCCGCAGATATTTTATGGCCCACAAGGACAACCTTGTTAGGCGTCCCGGCAGAAGATTTCACAGAGATTTCGTTCTTCAGAAACTGGGGTATCTCTCTTCTCAGTTTACGTTCTGATTTTCCGAAAAGAAAGTTGCGTCCAGGTGATTTGCTGGTCATATACCGTTGCGAGCGAATTTTGTTCTCCTGAGTGCCAGAAAAGTGGCGCCATTCAAGGGTTGAAAAGGTAGAAATCCCTATCTCGGTGATTTCATCATCCTTTTTGAATGGTATTCGAAATCGATCGCGCAGAAGGTAACCCCAGTTGTCTGTTGCAGGAGTATTTTCTCAAGCAGTTCTATACTAGCAGGACAACGAAGCTCTCGAATGACTGGGCGAGGTGATTTGTCTCTGCTCACAGTCATTACCTGCAACATGATGCTTCAAATAGTAGATATTGGAACTAAATAGTGCGAGTTGGTTGTCCTTCAATATCTAGTGGCTTGTTGTTGGTTGGGGCTCATGTTTGCGAGAAAAATTGGCTTGATGAGTAGAATACTTCAAGTTCATTCGTATATCGACTAGCTAGTCCCTTAAGGGATGCGGACGGGACTTTGCTACTCCCTAGAGAGGTAGCGTCTATCGCTTAAAGGAAGCATGATTCACGTGTCATTCGAAGCCAGATACCTAGGTATGAGTTAGTGTTACCTTAGGTCGCAGCTCAGATATAAATTTTTCTGTCGGTTAACTGCTCAATTTCCAGAGCTTTCACTCGATGCCAAATTCGAAATATCGAGAACTGTAGTCCATCTCGACAGCCACATAACACTCGGGTTGAAGTTTTCTACCATAGGCACTTGAACGGACAGGGAATTCTTATCGTGGTGTTTTTTTCTCTCTCTCACTGGTACCGTGGGCTGCTCTTGCTGTGTGCTCCCTACCTAGGTAGGCAGGTCGGAATGTGAAGCGCTCGTATTGAAAAATGGTCATTCCTAAATAAATGGGCAACAATTATTTCATATCGTAATTCTCTTCCTCTGGAGATCATCTACACATTTCGATCAAGACAGACCAAGTGTCTTAATCTGGGTCCCCAACTACATATTTCACGTGACCAGATTGTCAGTGCCAGCTGGAGGACGTGCTGCCCTCTGACACTACAGGAGCATTGCTCTTTCCAAAATGGCACATCAAGTCGGACTGAACCCTGGACCGTGGGTTACATGTAGTGCAGTAAACAATTTTCACTTTAATCAGAAGGGCACGGTGGCAGAGTGGTTCAATGTATGCATTCTTCATCTTATCCCATTCTGCAAGATCTCATACTAACACTCCATCAGGTATCGATGTGAAAGTTTACAACTACATATCCGTTCCCTAGGGAGCAAGATTCGAGTCTCTCCCGTGTCGCATACCAATTTTTTCTTTTCTTTTAGCCTTTTCTCGGGCTTTTCGGTTGGAAATGTGAGCTTCTAGTCGAACAGAATTATCCTGTCTTTGTAGTTCTATTTTTGCTGCCCATCACTAGCTGCGGCAAGCGAGGAGCAGAGCAGGAAGCGGGGACTCATTTCGGCTGCGTCTTAAGTAGACAGCTCCGTTCTGCCTCGTTCTGGAAGGAACCGCTTGCCTCATGGCTTGCACCTGCACCAGCACCAGCCTCACTTCTTGGGGCACGCGTGCTCAAAAAATTACGCATACCACTGTTACAAAGCGCGAGAGAGTAATCTCCTCCTTACTCTTCACACTTCTCTCTATTATCTTCAAGTATGCATCTGAGCACACACCTGATGAACGGTGATTGAACGCCTGACCACCTGAACCCTCCTCGCAGGTGACAAATCCCTGAACTTCGAGTCTTGTCAAAAAACATTATTTCCTCTATGACTTCAACCAATTCTGCTCGCATTCTCAAATCGTTCGCAAGCGTCGTATCTTTTTTCTTCCTTCTTTCTCCTCGCCGCCCGGTTTTGCAGTCGCGTTCCTGTTCCAGGTTTTCAAACGCCTTAGAGATATAACGCCTCACAATTCTCCCTTCAATATTATTCGAAGTAAATTGTCGTTGAAGTGTTTACATCTTCATACCTACAAATACATCTACGCTGTTAGCCTGCAGCATTCATCCCATTTCTGCAGGGTTCTCATGCCTCTTGTTCCCAGTTTCATGGACTCATTGAACCCTGCAGAAATATCCTGTACATGACTAGCGTTACACGATAAGGTAGTCTTTACTGTCATACTTTTGAGTATAAAACCAAGCAAGCGCTGAGTGTGAAAGTCTTCGATAACGAAAGACAAATCTGCCATGCTCACGGGTTAACATGGTTGTAAGTATCTAAAGCACCGAGGTTGTTCTGGACCACTGTAGAAAGTTCAAAATAGTACTCAATAACAAATGTCTAGTTTCGATAGTGAACTTTCACAGTGCTATTGACCATTCTTGATATTTGGGAGTTGGTCAGTGTGGGCGTTTGTCTCCTGAGGGCTCCCGGGTTCTGTGCACTAGGGGGACAGCTGGTCATTTCAGAAGATCTGTTGGGTTTAATTAAAGTAGATGCTCGGAGAGACCTGCGTCATCTATGTTGCAACCGAGAATTCAAGGAGTAGGCAGCGATGGAACCGCGCTTCCACATGTGTATCTTCCTTCATGCCTTGGTGACAATTTACATGAGTTTGCAACCAAATGCCTCGGGGTTCTGCACAGCCAATCTATTGAACCTCAAGATAGACATCCATTCCCTCTTTTCTTCACTCATCCCTTTGACAAAACAAATTCCTTTCCAACCTTACTTTCTCCACCAACGCCTCTGTACTCATTCTGGCATTTTCGCTCGACGCCAATCTCTCGCATAACAAACGAAATTCCAAGTCCAAACACATGCCGTTATCAACAGGGCAAAAACAAATGAGGGTGATGGAGCTTCGACTCCTCAATGTCAGCGACATTTTCAAGTCAGAATATCCATGTGCCAAAATCCAAAGAAGCTGAAAGCTATTTCCCAAAGCCGCGATACATCCAGCGCTTGAACCATATCTCTCCACAGACCATTTATAGTTTTCCGCAGAAGTCTGAATATGGTGAATATATTCCATCGTCCCACCCCTCATATCCGAAAGCCCACTCGAGAAGAAGGCAAATCTCACAAAGACGCTCGTCCTGCCAATTTCCTCCTCCAAACACACCCGATTCATCAGTACAAGCATCTTCTGATGTTGCTCAACCGCCCAAAGCAGAACTTCATGGAAGGCTGCTCGGCAACGGTGTCTTGGATAAGGCTGCAGTCCCCCCTGCTGCTTCTAGTAGTTGCTGAGCGGTTGTACGTCCGTTTTGAATTGCCCACCAAAGTGGAGTCCGACCTGCATTGTCTCTCGCGTTCACATCTGCCTTGCCTGTCTCGAGCAATAGCTTAATACATGCTTCTCCGTAGTATCTGTGAACTGCATGCAAAAGTGGAGTCCGACCTTCATTATCTCTCGAGTCCACGTCTACTTTGCCTGTCCCAAGCAATAGCTTAACAGTGGTTTCTCCGCCGTATCCGTGAACTGCATGCGAAAGCGGAGTCCGACCTTTATTATCTCTCGAGTCTACATCTACCTTGCTTGTCTCGAGCAATAGCTTAACTATTGCGTCATGGCCGTCTCTAGCTGCATGCGAAAGTGGAGTCCGACCTCTATTATCTCTCGAGTCCACGTCTACCTTGCCTGTCTCGAGCAATAGCTTCATAATTGCGTCGTGACCTTTTTCAGCTGCCCAAGAGAGTGGAGTCCGGCCTTGAGCGTCTCTCAAGTCCATATCTACTTTCCCTGTCTCAAGCAAGAGCTTAACATTTGCCTCCACAGAATATGTAGCTGCATATGAGAGAGGAGTCCGACCGTCAACATCTCTCGCGTTCACGTCTACCTTGCCTGTCTCGAGCAATAGCTTCATAATTGCGTCGTGACCGTTTTCAGCTGCCCATGAAAGAGGAGTGTGACCATTGTTATCTCTCGAGTCCACGTCTACCTTGCCTGTCTCGAGCAATAGCTTAACAATTGCGTTTTGGCCATTTTGAGCTGCAATCAAGAGTCGAGTCCGGCCTCGAATATCTCTCCGGTTCACATCTACTTTACCACTCTCGAGCAATAGCATAACGATTGCGATATGACCGCATTCAATCGCAAGTGAGAGCAGAGTTTGACTCCATTCACTTTCCGGCTCTAATTTTAATTTGCCTGTCTCGAGAAATAGCTTGACAATAGAGTTGTAGCCATTTCTAATTGCCCAACAAAACAATTCAGTAATTTGTTCATCTCTGATCCGTAAGGAAGCCTTCCCTATGCCGACTAGGAATGCGGAGATTAACTCGCCGCCGTATTCTGAGAGGTGTGAAAGTATTGCCCTATGTACTGAGAACTTGAAATCGCGTCCAAATTTGGTCTGTTTGAATCCGTGCTCATGGAACTGGCTGCACAGGTCGTGAAGTTCCGTTGCCGTAGTTCGTACATCTAGCTCAAGTTCCATAAACCCTCGGACGGCATCTATACTTCCAGTAGCTAGAGCGGCAAAAAGCGGCAGTCCATACCGCTCTTCTTCGACTTCAAGATAAGACAAGCCTTTGGGATAGATTTTGATGAGATTCGACGTGTTGCTCTCTGCCAATATATAGAGGAGGCTCGCTTTCGATGTATATCGCCGTACCTCATGTATTTCGAAAAGGTTGTTAAGCTTAATCCAATCGGCCAGAGGATAACGATGAATGAAATCACTTTGAGCAACTCCGAAATTTTCCGCTGCATCGGCATGGTATAGCACAAAGTGTACTGCATAATCGAGGAACGGGAACTGGTTAGTAGCCGTCTGTCGCAGCTTTGAAGCCTTCCGAGTAGATGCTTTCGGCAATGGGTTGCTGAGATCCAAGTGGGTCGAGAGGTCAATGTCCATGTAGGCAATGCAACATTGCTTTAATCGTTCATGGCTTTGTCCTTTAAAGTCACCCGCAAGGTCAGAGAAAAGCTCAGCAAGTCCGTTCTCCTTGACAAGAAAATCCGTTACCGACTCATGAATGAACTGAACAGTCGATTTCGCGGACTTTGTAGTTTCAACGAGCCCTTTTGAAGAACTTAGTATAAATTTCTTTATCGCGTCCATTGTGATCTCGTCATGATTCCACGCTTCTAGGGCCTCAGGTGCTATGCCGGAGAGAATAGCAAAGTACAATTGCTCAGGCTGCAAGGGCTGTTTCGCAAATAACATCCACTGTATGCACAATAGCAATTCTTCCCGGTTCTGGCAATCGCGAGTTAAAATTAGGCGGAACAACTCATGTAGACGGCCAGGGAGATCTCGAAGCTTTTGCCGAAGTACATGGATTCGGCCGTGATCATACTCTTTATTTAGAATCTCAACAACGAGGGCAACCCACATAAAGACTCCGGATGCTTTGCGTTGAACCTCGCTTCTGATTTCTCCGGCAAGCTTGCTGTGACCGATCCTCAGCTCGCTATCCAAGTAAGTGGTGATGTCCTGGTCGTGTCCCTCTTGACCTTCTAGAATTAAGCTTAATCCTTTGCTGATCGTGATATTCGGGTAGTGTCTGCTTGAGAAGCAGACTTGGAACGTGACGTTAGCAGAGATGGCCCATTCGCCGAGTTGTTCAAAATATGAAATCATGTCTCTGATTTGAGATTCATCGCATTCATCCAAGGCGTCAATGAAGCACGTCAAAGGCTGCTGCCCTAGCTGCTGGATTGACTGTCCGAAGAGTTCTTTCAGCGTCTCTATACTCCAGTTTTGAGATCCACTGGTGCTCAATGTAGTTAATCCGAGCGAGTCAAAAACGCACTGCAGTTTTGGAATCCGTTCGAGAAGCTGCAATAACAAGGATCGATACATCCCAGTGGTGGACTTCTCTAAATCGTCGCCTCGCGCGTTGAAGAAGAAAGAGATGATTACCCTTTTCTTAATTTTTTTCCGCGCATGAGCATGTGCAAATTTCATCAGAGTCGACTTGCCGGTTCCGGGTTTACCTTTAATCCATAGGATTCCATAGTGTTCTCCGAGCTGGGTAATGTCGAGCCAGTTGAGGTATTCTGTCTTTTGCAGCAGCCATTCACACGTCTTAGCATGACTGTTTTTGATAGACCTTTGCCGAGCCTCGATTTGATCGAATCTGAGGGACTCCAGTAGTATCCGTCTTTGTTCTCCATTAAGTGACGAAATCTCTTCTTTTCTAGGCCTTTTGGGAATTTCACTCGTCATTCTACCAAGAGCCGCGGCGACTTTCCTGTATTCAACATCCCCGAGTCCTGTGAACCGGCACATATCCATGTGGTTACGTTCAATGTGTTGGGTAATCTCAATAGCTGGAAAGTTCAGATAAGATGATACGTCCTCGACAACCTAACGAGTTAGGTGCAAGCTCGATGTTCAAGCGCAAGACTATACACACCTTTTGACCACTCAGGGCCTTGATACCCATTTGCTCCTGGAATGAATATATAATCCATCCTTGTTGATGAGCCATCGGGCTAAATTCATCTCTGAGCTCCCTAAGGCGTTCTGATGATGACAAGAGTGTGTCGACAATTTGCTTGTTAACGGAAAATCCAGCAGCTTTGATAGCTTTCTCGGCAACATGATGAAGAAATCCACGCGGATCAGCACCGCCGTGCGGGGTGCCGAAAAACATGATGCCAATTGTAGACTTGAAAATATCGTGCAGCTGAGATTGAGATAGATAGCAAGAACCGGATCTCCGCAGCATCTCCTTGACGATAATGCCTCCTAGGCTGTGTGCAATGAATAGTACTGGTCTTGATGGTTCTAATCGACGTTCAGCCTCTAGAGCTACAAGGAAATCCCATGCAATGTCATAAACCGTGTTTCTGCTCACGGGTGGACCTGTCCAATGTCTAATATGAGTGTCATAGCCATAAGTTAGGACTCTGGCATTTGGGGCTGCATCTGGGACGAGACATTGTGGCCAATATACGGCTGAATGATTGCTGCTTCTGTTCTGCTGCAACGTCGAGAAAAGATTGAGCTTCCGAACTTTTGGCGGGGGTTCAGCTGATTCAGACTCGTCATCTTCGCGAAAGCTCGCCTCGCCATTCTTGTGAGTCCACGTCCGTTCTGGATGACCTGTGAACCCGTGAACGAATACGATGCTAGAATTTGTCAGTATAAAGTATAAAAGATACATTAGGAGAGCCGTAGACCTACTCTAGAGACGGCTCCTCCGGATCTACGAGGACTGTGAGTCCGGCTGGTGGAATCGAATTAAGTGACCTTCTGCTCCGCCCCGGCAAAGAAAGGGGGGATTGAGCGTTCATGACTTGCTAGTTTGGGAAGCGGTGGTGAGGCAAATAGACATTCGGATCCAAGACTCAATGAGATGAAGGAAAGCCTTTGACTCATGCTAAAGAGAACATCCAAAGGGAAGACGATGTCGTCCGATAAATGAGGCTGGAGCCTCGTTCACATCCGAATGGAAATCCTAGATCCTTTGCATGATTCTCAAGTTTAAACACAGATAAGAAATGACGGCAGAAATAAGGATGTCGGTGAAAGAACTTTTGCACCTGGTGTGCACTCGTGGCTGCTCTAGACTGGAGTCCACAGCTTCCGACAAATCTGCCAAATGCTCTGCTGTCTGGCGAGGCACCAAAGTTACAGAAGGTGAGGCTGTGTGCTGTCTTGTGACTTAAGCGCTGCAGAGCCCACTCGAGCAAACAGGCTTCAGCTGGCGAGTGGCTTCGGGACTTTCTTCTTTTTCTCGCGCACTGCGCCTCCTTTTCACTCGCCCTCTCATTGGCCTTTCGCACTTATTCCAAACAACAAAACACTTGAATCGGGGAGCATGTTTTCGTCTTCGAAAATGGCTCAAGGCTTGGTCCACTTGTGAAACCCATAAGTTCTGCAAAACTCTGGCGCGAAAGTTCAGACTCTTAACTTGTCCCTAATCGCGAGTCGACGACGATGGTTTTAGCGGACTGGCGTCAATGATGGTAAATGCTACAAAAATAGTAATTGTATTGATGCTTGTGAAAAAGGAAGCTGCAAAGATTTGCTGTGGTTGAGGGAATATAAAATGCTTCATTTGCTACGTCGTGAGTTTTAGAAACTGAGCTATGTGCGGAGTACGAGTTTGCAAACTCCGCGTGTGAGGAGAAAGTAGTATTCCAAAGTCGGGAGAAGTATGGACCATGAAGATCGATTTAAGGACAAAGTCTCTGAAAAGGTGCTATGGGATAACCTTACGGACTGCGTTTTCATCCAAAGTTTTTCCGACTCCAATCTCACAGTTCTGGTCGTCAAAGGACATCGATTTTGCTTGTATTCCAAGGTCTTTCGCTTACCTAGCTTGGAAATAGGGAGCAACCTTGAAGGTCACGATGACGTTCGCCAAGGCTCCAAGATACCTACCTAGGTAGGCATCTAGCACACGACTACACTCATTCAGCAGACACGAGCTTGACTTTAAGGAATCCCTTATCTACGACCTCGCAATGCCATGAAAGAAATGGCAAGCAGTCAAATGGCTGCCATCAACCTCTATATCGTGACATTCAACTGCGCAAGGTCCTATATCGACATAGAGGGCTTCGCATCACAACTCTTCACCGGCCTCGCCTCTTCGAAGCTACCTGACATTATAGTTCTGTCCTTACAAGAAATCGCACCAATTCCACATTCATTAATTGGCGGATCCTTTCTTGTTCCTTATTTCAGCAGGTTCTACCATGCCGTCCAGAAAGCAGCTCGAAAGTTGTCCAATGCGACGGACAACCTTCCCATCTATGACCCGATAGCAGCACGAAACCTAGGCATGACAGGCCTCATGATATTCGCCAAAGACCCATCATGCATACAAGATATGGAATTTGGCGGAGTTGGCGTGGGACTCGCAGAGATGGGCAATAAAGGTGCTGTCGGATTACGATTTAAGTATCACGGAGCTGGAACATGGACAGAACTCACATTCGTCGCTGCACACCTAGCAGCCATGGAATGGGAAGTCAAGCGCAGAAATGAAGATTGGAAGAACATAGTCCGCGGATTAGTATTCTCCTCGACCACTGCAGGAAAAGCAGCCACCTCTCTCTCAGCAGAAGAGCGACCCCTCCTATCCATCTCGCCCCGCGACGCTTCACTCTACAAACCGACTTCCCACCTCTTCGTCGCAGGAGATCTCAACTACCGCACCTCCTCCATGTCCCCATCCCCCTCAGACCACATCGACACATTCCCACAACCACACCACGACTCTAATTCACCAAACCACTACTCCGCTCTTTTCGAGCACGACCAACTCACACAAGAACGGGCCGCAAACCGGACCCTACAGGGCCTCAAAGAAGCACCCGTCACCTTCCCACCAACCTACAAATACGACTCTAAAGAACCGTTTCTCACCGCAGACGAGGAATTGACGGAATGGAATTGGGCGAAACATCGCTGGCCGAGCTGGTGCGATCGAGTCCTCTACCTGGATATTCCCTCCTGGCTCTCTCGCAAATCTCCCTCCGCGAAGATAACCGTGCATAAATACTCGGCCTTACCTCTCTTCCCGACATCAGATCACCGAGCTGTGGCCTTGGAGGTTACTGTTCCGTTATTGGAGATACCGGCACCGGAGGAGGAGGAAGAGGGAGATGATCCGAGGATCCATCCGCCGTTTGAGGTGGATATTGATTGGAAGAGTAGGAGGGATAGAGCGAGGGTGTTGGAGTTGGTGGCTGGGTTTACGATGTACTTTACGACTACAGCGGAGGGTGGAGGACTTATGTTGGCGATGGCGATTGGTGCTATTGGAGCATACTTTGCTATTAGAGCTATGTTGGAGATTTGAGCTGGGATCGCTCTGGCAAGGACTTCTGGAGTTATGCTTTATGACGGTAATACCACAGCGCTCACAATTATCAATGAGAAATATAATTGAATGGCCAGTCCATGATTTTCAAAAATCTACGCTGTTTGAATCATAGCTAGCAACCGTGTTGATCTACCAACATTACCAAAATGCACCATCGACTCCCCAATCCCTATTCGCCATTCCACCAACCTAATCCTGTATGTGACCCATATATATACCCTTAGCTCCTGAAATGCTGCACAAACTCATGTAATCTATCAATAACCACCGGAAAGATCGCATTACTACTATCCTCAATCAACGCATCAAAATGCCTGATTGCCTCCTCCTCACTCATCTCTAGATGGAACCTTTCTTTTACCTTCAGCACAACCTTATCAGGCTCTAGCTTGATGTCCGGGATATTAGCATGAACCATCAAGCTGAACAGGTTGAGAATCAGGTTTGAGGATTTGCGTAGAGTGGTGTAAGCTGTGAAACAGTATTGTTTAAATTGACGATACTGTTCGGATGAGGAACCGCCCATTCCGTCGACCATTTCTTTGCATAGTTTCATGGGGGGAGCGAAAGGTTTCGGGTCTCGACCCAGGATAAACCCGAAGTCGGCGTGGAAGAAGTGACCTGAAGGTGCGAGGAGAAGGTTATCGAGATGACGGTCTCCAACACCTAGCAGGTATGTTATCACACAGTAGCCGGCACATGATTTGACGAAGATATCGAGGGCTTCTTTCCGTACGCCTAGAGGAGCTTTGTCGTCTGGATTATTGTACTTGAGGTAGGCTAGGACGGTATTGCCCTTGTATTTATTAACGATGCTTTGCAAGCTCATTGATGGAACAAATTGAGCTGCACCGGCTGTAGCCCCCGTCGCAAGAATCTTGTACGGTGAAAGCTTGAGGTCTAAGTTCTCTTTCTGGAGCAGCTGATCCATAAGTGTGATGATCTGGATAATCAACTGATCTTGCCGCAGGTCATCACCAGTCTTGAATAAGATCTGATATTTCTGCCTTGTCAATGTCTTGAATGTAAGCATGATAGGGCACAGAGATGACTTGAATACCGAAGTCTCGGTGGGATCAACGCCAACTATCATGACTGATGGATCCAGCGGTAGAGGTAGAGGCGGGTCGATAGTGATAATCTCGTTCTTGGGGTCTGCTAGGAACTGCTTTACTCGTTCGGTCTTCTTAGGAATTGTCTCCCTCGACGCCTTGATGTCCATCGATATTTTGGAAAGTACTGCAATGAGCTCTGCCTGCCGCAAAAGTGTCTTCCTAGTTTCAATGCCCCCAGGAAGCTTGACAAGCTCAGTCATAAAGTCGTATTCAACCTTCGCAAACAGTTTCCGATATTCCACACCCTGATCTGCACTCTTGTCGTCACATTCCACCATAAGGTACCAGTGAAAATAATTCCCAAGCATGAAGTTGTTAGTTGCGCGTGATATGAGAAACCTTGCAAGCGAAGAGTCTTGCGTAGCATCTTGAGCAGAGTCCGGTGAAATATGCTCGAATTTGAGAGCCTGTACTAGCTGCAGGAGGTAGAGCAGAAGCTCTTCATCGTTGGCCTTCCTCAGTCGGTCTACAGCATAAGCTCTGACAGCTGCATTATCAAAGGTTGGACCAAGAAGCTCGAGAGCATCGTCGACATCAACCTCAGTCCACTTCGCTAAGATTTGTACCGCTTGTCGTGATTCGCTCTGATCCTGCCAGTTTACAGACTTCACAAATTTTGTCAGAGCTCTCTTGTCACGAGTCAAATGATGTCGGAACTTCCAGACTAGATCTTTCTCCTCGGGAGAAAGTGTGTGCGTAGGTGAGTAAGCCATGATGCCATTCAACTCATCTCGAACTTTGGCATTGGGTTTCAGATCACGATCCAGTACCCCTGTTCTATGACTTCGCACCAGACGTCGATGCTTGCTCTCCGCAGGATTGTCTCTGGCTCCTACTTCAGGATCGTAAACTCTGACAAGGCGACCTCCAAATCCATGGTCATCTCGGTCACCTGGCGCATTGATCCCTGGTCCATAGTGAACTTCCGGAGGGGGTTTGAGAATTATATTTGACTGAGATGCAGAGAGATGTTGCAACGATGAGATCGGCGGTGGTGGATATTCATGGTCGGCAAATACAATAGGGAAATCGAATCGTGGGAGCTCGACATAGAGCGTAAATCTCTCATCCTCTATAGCATCCTCGAGCTCTTTATCATCTTCCCTTCCATTCATCTGTGCCTCTGTTGCACCATCTAGAGTCATGACTTCGTCGGCCTTTCGAGACCGTCTCCCTTGTAGAGCTTTGAGGGATGTGCTTGATGCTTTCAAACCCCGTTTTTCCACGCCTCGAAACACTAGCTGGTCCAACCATTCAATCCTGGGTATCTCTCCCATCTCATGTTTCTTGAACAACTTCTCCAGTCGATCAAGCTCCTCAGCCTCTTTGTCAACAGCTTCTACGATCTCCTTCCCTTTAACACCATGACGACGGAGCTTGGGCAGGGTCGACGGAGTAGATGAGTTATCCAACCCATCAGCGACCTTGCGACGATGAATATGGCACTTTTGGCGACCTTTCTGCAACTGATTTTCTTTGTCAAAAAGCGGGAGTGTAGTGCCGCCAAAAGGTATCGCATGTCCTTGCGCTCCTTCTCCTCCAGTCGGTGACAAATCCCATATTGTAATCGCAAGCTGTGAGCTCAGAGGAAGCGTAGAATAATAGATGGGCAAGGTGAGCCATTCGCTCCATCTATCGAATGTTAGCGGAGATCTTCAGAGGTCTTTCTATCTGGGAGAACCGACTTTCTCTCATTGCGAAAGGGTTTATAGGCCGTCTGAACAGGAACTGTCAGAGGTTTCGAATCGGCCCAGAGTTGCACGGTGACGTAAAGGTCGGAATGAGGGCTAGAGCAATATAAGCATGAGGTTTCCCCTGAAAATGAAGCAATATCACCTCAAGTTCGACCCAATATGGCGGAGGTCTGGTCTCTTGATTAGAGTAGAGAATAGTATCGGCGTTTGCTCTCCCTCAAGGCTGACACTAGGGAGATATTAGCTATGAAAGCGGAGAAAGCGGAGGACAATTCACATTCTGATGTTGACCGGAATGGCCACAGCTTCGGAGCTGGCAAAAGAGAAGGGTTCCATGGTCCATCTTCCCCAAATTCTGCGGTCTTAAAGGTGCGTAGGTAGGAAGCAGAAGCTCCATCATCCCGCACCCACATGGTCCAAGCGCCAAAACAGGCACCACGTCGCGGTCGCTTCCATCAAATATTATTGAACGCGATTCCACACGTTTTGATACCTTCGCGACGAACATCACTGATAGACAACGCAAGTGAATAATTCACTCCTTTCAATTCTTGTTTTTATTTAGGGTACGCGATCGCGATCGCGAATCTTTGCGGCGAAGCTTATCTTCCGCGATCATCGTCATACTACTGAGGCTTCATCGCGACGCCGACTACTATCCAGCGCGCTTTTATCTAAACCAACAATCCAGATCAAGATGGCACGAGCTAGGAAAGTATCGGAATCGCCGGCGCCCTTCGGCGACGATATTTACGAAGCTTCTCCTCCCCCGAGTTCGCGGCGAAATACCAATATCGCACAGCCGTCGATGTCACCTTCGCCAGCCGTGTCAGTTTCCTCAGACAAGGAGAACCGTTCATCTCGGCCTGCGGTTGACAAGGGAAAAGGGCGCGCACCGATGGGGCCACCAAGCGCGCCTTCGATGCGTGATGGGAATACTAGAAAAAGAGTGGCAGACCAAGACCAGTTCGGAGATCGATTGCGGAGGAGACGGACAGTCGAGATTGAGGACGACGACTCAGATGTGGATTACGACCCCGATCAAGACATCCACGAACGTCGCCAGCTGCGGAAAGGATTACGAGATCTGAATAAGAATCTGCTGGATAATCGCTCTGAATATCTTGCTCCTAACTCCACTGGACTACGCGACACACTCCTTAAAGCCAACGAGTTATCGAACCAGGTTAAGCAGACTTCCGATGCTACAATCGATTCACGTCTCCTCGTTACTGCCGCCGATTATTCTTTGAAGAAGACGAATGCACTTCTCTCTGGAGATAGTGCACAAGGTATCGATATCGATGACTTCTTGATGAAGGTAAAGCAATATATGAGGCTTGGAGCTGCTGGCGATGATGTACCCAGTAATACTCAACGCCGGCGACGAGGACAAGACGACGAAGAAGAGGATGATGGAGAGACTTGGAATTGGGAGTACTTCGGTCGACATGCTTGCATAAAGCACATCTCACGACCGTCCGTACCAGGCTTTCTGCTTGGTCCTCTCTCTGTGGAGAAACGTGCACGAAACCCAGTAGTACGTCAACAGCGTCTAAAAGCCAGCGCGATCAAAGAAGTGCGTCCCGAGGTTCTTCAAGCTGGCGACATCGAGAAAAACGAGAATGCCAATTTGACAACTCTTTGTACCAAGATCCTTAGCCGCCTGAGCAAAGTACGCCAAGCTGCAGTGAAGGCTGTTGAAGAAAAGACCGAAATCAATATGACGCAGAAGGAAGCTGACAATTTGATGGATCAATATGGTGTCTCCAGCTCTGGAGGAATTGCTTTTTTCAAATTCGTCATCAATCCGTTATCATTCGGGCAAACAATCGAAAACATGTTTTACGTGAGTTTCTTGATCCGAGACGGAAAAGTTGGCATATCGGTAGACAATCGAGGACTTCCTTATTTGGGTTCGTATCTTCCTGTCCTCTTTGAACATTTTATTGACACAATATAGAAATAACAGAACCTAGAGAAGGCAGCGGTGGAAGCCGAAAAGACCACAACTCGAAACATCAAGCTGTACTCCCTCTAGACATGGAGATGTGGAGAGATTTGATTGACGTCTTCAACATTAAAGAGCCTATGATCCCCCACAGAGCAGAAGAAGAGGGCAGTAGTGTAACACAGAAGGGATGGTATGCTTAGAAACTTGCAATCGCTTGCACCGGAGTTTGGGAAATGGATGGTCATACTTACCATCAGGGATGTACAATACCATGGGAGATTTGCACGGAGTCATGTGCAACGGAGTGCTGGGTAGTATCATTTGCATCTTGCTTAGAGCATCTGGTGTTGTCAAGTTGTGGTGTTTGGCCGCCACAATATATCAATACACGAGAGATTTCTGATTTCTGATTCTTCACTTTTCCCCCAATCTTTCGCGTGTCTGCCTTCCTGATGGAAAGCTAGTGCTTAGTATGAAAATCATCTGAACCACCCACAAAGACCCTTAACACTCGGCAGTCCGAAGGTCGAACTTCAAAATTGTTCATAGCTGTCTCTGCCATGCCTTAATACTCTTCGCTGTCGGAATTATCAAACTGGTATCTTAAGTCTTCCTCTGAATCAAGCCATCTATCATCATCAGAGACATAATCCGAAGCGGGATCTCCAACATCAAATGGCAAATTCGAAAGCAGACTCAGAGCTAGCGCTCGAGCATGTCCTCTAGCCTGACTGCGTTCTCGTTCTTCATTTTCCCATGCTAGCGTCTCCAAACGCTTCTCTTCAATCCAATGGAGAAATGGTTGATATGAAACGGGAACCACTATCTTGTATTCAATCTTTGGTACTGTCCATGGGGTCGGTCTCTCCTCCGTGGTTTCTTCGCTCAGGCGCTGCAGCTCCTCCAGGTCTACTTGCAGCCAATCGATGTCTAGCTCAGGAATATCATGAATAATCTCCATTTTAGCTCTATCCTCCTCGTGCGAGTATGGATAGCTATGATGCACCTCAAGGTAGTCTGTATCGATCGGGTCGTGCAAGGAAAGCTGACTGTAGTTGTGCTCGCCTCCGGAATAGGAGCCAACGTGTTTGGCTACTAGAATCAGATTCTTCACTCCTCCAAAGGCACACAATATGCTAGCCAGCAGCTCCTCGAGACTCTCTACGTCACATTTCACAACGCCCTTCTTGTTCATCAAAAGGGCAAGATTCTCGATTCGACATTGACACTTTTCCTCAAATACGTATGGGATGTAGTACATCAAGTCGTCGAACTTTCGTCCGAAAATACTCTTTGTCGCATTGAAATTGTCCCAACGAAGGTATAGAATATCCTGATGGAAGTTGAACCACGTTTGCGGTTGAGAAGCAACAGTATCGAAGGCCAGTTCGTATGATCGAATGGCGACCTCATGAGATTCTCGACATGCAAATAAAATGTCAGGAGCATGACATCTGGACTTGAGGCCGTGCATTGGTTCCATTTTTCGCTTCTCTGTGAACGCTTCGAGCAAATGCGATGGGATCTCAATGCTATTTACATGTTCAAGCCAGGACTCTTCTCTCAAGGCCCTAGCTGTCGCCACGTTGTCGACGCATGCATCAATTCGTTCATTCGATTGTTGCTCTCTCTCGGATTTGCATTTCTGTATATGTTGCTTGAAATCTTCGATTTTGACCTTCAAAAGTTTCTCTCTCAGATCCACAATTCGTGGACCTGGAAGGGAAGCTTCCCATATTGCAAGCCGGATCTCTTTCGGCAGCTCGTTAAATTGCGGGAACGAAATCTCCTCAACTCTTTCGCTGTTGTCCATGATGAATGAATTCAATTAGAAATGTTGTTGGAAAGTTAGTAGAGACTTGTCGGTGTGAAGTTATTAGCGATGTCACTCTGCTGACAAATCTTGCATTGACAACCACCAACAAAGTGGTAGAGTGATAGCGGGCTGTCTGGAGTGAGTATGAAGTTACTCTCATTGAATGGAATATCCTACCCACCGGTCCTCTTTCGTACCTGGTAGTCCCGTGTATCTATTCCTATCAGCCAGCCAATGTTCTATGTCCTTTTCCTAAATCCCTTGATGATACAAATTGGCCACAGGTCTGGGATGAGGTTTTTTTAGCGGTAGTCGCGTATTTTGTGAACAAAGCTTTGCTAGGCTGCGTAGAGAACGCTATTTCTGAGTAGTGGCGAGATTTCAGAGGATTTTTTGAGTCTGTACCGTTCGTAGCGGCTATCATACCAACGCAAGCAATGTGAGGCTGTCATTATTGCAGCAGAGTACGAACTTGATTGATAACATTTCATCCTTCAATTTGATATTCACCTCTCTCGCAAAAGGACTTTGTTCACCGCAAACATGATGTCCCTCTGATAAGCTACAGGATAGCACAGCATGAGTTTTCTAGCTAGAAAAATATACAATATGCTTCTTCATTTCCTGTTCAAATTGACCTTGCTAGACTATATCGAGGAAGGGTCAGGTTCGTAGGGGTCGATTTGCGAGAATAGGTTCGGAGAATTAGGATGATGGATCCTGCTTCTGAGAATGATTTTCTTCCTTTAGTCTTACACACAATAGTATTTGGGTGAGTGATACGTTTGCAAAAGGCACCAACAAATCAATTCTTTTATCTACAAGAATCTCATCTCCTCCTGACTCTCATCCGCCCATTATTTGATGGGCCTCTGTGCATATTCCTAGCTTCCGCCGAATCTGAATCTACATCTCCGTTCTCGTTCTCCACATATCCCAGCGGGGCCAATGGCACAGCAGCCTAGATGTTAGGGAGACGCATAATGAGGTTGATGAGACTTGATTGATTATAATGTGAGGATGTTGACTAAATACAAGATGAGCCCTTAGAGTCGCTCCTCCCGTCACCTAACACTAGACATTGATCAATCGATCCACCGTCCTTGGCAAGTTTCTGTACCGTTAAGTAGACATGCCTCGCTGGAATTCGGGGAGCAATGCCTATAACCATTAATCGCTTAGCGACTTGGTGAGTAGAGCCAACGATCGAAGGAAAACATGATAGATACTATAATATCCTAAGCAAAACCAACAGAAATATCATGACTATTTTCTGCACTACTCGAAACGAAAACAAATGATTCGTGACGTTCAAGTCATCAAAGGAGACTTAGACTATATGGAAATAATCAAGGGGCTCGCAATTGGGTAGTTTGTAGACATATTACCACGAAAGCAACTATCCCAAAACATATCGCCTCCTATTTCAAACATCGCTAAACTACTCTGTACCAACCCATGAGCTGAATTGGGGCTGTTGAGCCACTATGGGTTACACTTCACGAGAAACTTCCGGAACACTGCATCTAACTACCATCGCACTTCCCCCTGAAATAAGCGAGACGGTCTGTAATTCCGACGAGCAGGAGGATGGCAAAGATTCCAAGAAACTCGAAGATGAGGACGAATAAGATGACAATATGCATCTTGGTTATCTGAAGGAGAGAGCAATAGGTGGCTCCAGATAGGGGACATATTCTGTGAATTTGGTGGGAAGCAAAAAGAAGGATACCCGATTCGGCGCGAAGACAGGACACGGCAAGCTCTCCTGCTATAGTAATTTCCAAATGAATCAGAGCAAACATCTTCGACGCTTTTCTTGCTTAAGCAGCATTATGGCGAATGTCCTTTCCTGGACGAGCAATATGGGGCCTTATCAAGTACCTGCCTCGTATCTTGCATTGCAGCTTTGGTGTAGATGGAAGTCTAAATATGATGACTGGCAAAGAACCTCACAATATATCTATAGCATGTCGGAACAGTTTTATCAAAACAAAAAAGAGACTCCAAATAATCAAACAAAAGAAGCTGGCGAGATCCAGAAACACTTGCCGGATAATATACAAGCACGTGCCAATCGAGGAAGGGAAGTCGCCGTTTCAATTGCAGCTTTGCCGATGCGACTGAAACATTTGGAATCAAAGTAGAATCTCGAATCTACTTAACCACGATCCACCAGGTCAACTAGATCGCAACTCAATCGTCTTTGAGGTCCCAATCGCCGTCCTTGATCGTCGCCCTCCCAGATCTCCCCCCGCGCGGGATGCTTTCATCCCTCGCTGGCGATCCTCGAGCAATTTCAGCGCTGGGTACCTATACGTCATTGAGCCGAGGGCAGCCATTCGGACCCTTCCTGCTTGAATTTACCCCACTAGGGGTATAACCAGACCCAGAACCGCAGCAGCGAAGAACGACATCCCTTTCCCAACACCTCAATTGAGCCTCTCCATCCCCCTTCCTCGCTCAATTGACGGGCGCACGAGATATATTGCCTGCGTCGTCTCATCACGATATATCGCATGCATTAAGCTCATCTCACCTCTTCTCCCTCCGTCGCACCATCAAGCAATGCCTTCGACCGTCTGATCAGCACGTCCATACGTCCATTCCTGTCCTCATTTCTGTTTCTGTTTCTGTCAACACGCCGCGCCACCTCCTCTCGAATCTTGAGTCTTCGATGCAATACCACCGCAAGGTCAGCATGAAGATCCGAGAAGCGGGACAACAGATGGCAGCCGCCGTCTTCCACCATCCATCGCAACCCACCGCCGCGGAGATGGCGCAGACGACTGAGCATGAGAAGGAATTCATTGCTCACTTCTCGGACGTGCAACATCCGTTGGCCCCTGGGGAGGTGCATCAGGATGCTCGGAACAAGGAATTGGGCAGGAGCTCCAAGGGCTTAAGTGTGAAGGACTTCGAGCTGGTGAGGACGTTGGGAACGGGTGCGTGCTGCCGTTGTTTGTTTGTTGTTTTATGCTGTGTTGCGATGCTGTGTGGATATTGAGTTGTGGTGATGGAATACTAAGATATGCATGCTGATTAGGGTGGCATAGGTACTTTCGCGCGGGTGTGGCTTGTGAGACTGGCTAATCCTGCGGAAGAGGATCGCGATAAGGTGTTTGCGTTGAAAGTCTTGCGTAAGGTTGAAGGTATGAATGATATGATGAGGCACTAGAGACTTCTGCTGATAATTGTGTAGTTATCAAGCTGAAGCAAGTGGATCATGTCAATCATGAGCGCTCTGTTCTTGCGGATGTTGCTGGCCACCCATTCATTACCACCCTAATTACTTCTTTCTCCGATCATGACTCTTTATATATGCTTGTAAGTCTTCAGATTGATAATTAGGGAGACATTGCTGATTGCGCATTCCGCATAGCTCGATTACTGCCCTGGTGGTGAAGTTTTCTCATATCTTCGAAAGGCCAAACGATTCGACGAAAACACCTCGCGATTCTACGCCGCTGAAATTGTCCTTATTCTCGAATACCTACACGAGACCGAAGGAGTTGCATACCGAGACTTGAAGCCTGAAAATTTGCTATTGGATGCAGAAGGTCATATCAAGTTGGTAGACTTCGGCTTTGCAAAGCGCCTTGGAAACAGTGAGCATGCCTAATGGCAGCCAAGAATAATGTTGACATATGATCAGGGGAAACATATACGTTATGCGGCACTCCAGAGTACTTGGCTCCTGAGGTCATTCAGTCGAAAGGACATACGACGGCAGTCGATTGGTGGGCACTAGGTATTCTGATCTACGAATTTCTCACCGGCTACCCACCATTCTGGAACTCCAACCCAATTGAAATATACAAACAGTAACTTCCCCTTCCCTCTCTTCCCCTCTCAGATCCCTTCGTCGAAACTAACGCTAGTCGCCTAGAATTGTATCCAAACCTGTTCACTTCCCTACCGAACCTGCCATCTCCCCCGACGCCAAAGACATCATCCGGCAATTCTGCACTGTCGATCGCTCCAAGCGCCTCGGTAACATCTCTGGTCGCGCGGCCCGGGTCAAAGAACACCCGTTCTTCAACGGAGTGTTGTGGGACGAGGTCTACTATCGGAAATATCGAGGCCCGATTATTCCTCCGATTAGGTACCCAGGCGATGCGCAGTGCTTCGATACATATCCGGATGAGAAGGCTGGGAGGGAGAGTTATACAGATGAAATGAAGAAGAAGTGGGACGATCATTTTAAGGACTTCTAAAGGGTTTGAGGTGGTTGGACAGGAGGACATCAGATGATAAGAAAAGACAAAAGGGGAGAGGGATATTAACATGGCAAGTAGGAAAGAGATATGTATATGACGGATAAGTGGATGACTGGGTATTCGGTCATGGATCATCATGCGGCGTTTCGGATAATCAAACGACGGTTGGCTATCAAGTATCTTGGAAAGAAAGGAGGATAATTGTCTCGTTCGTTATGGCGGGACTTTGCTACTGTATAAAGATGTGCAATGGAATTGAATGAGAAGGAATAAGACGAGACACTGTATTGATATGGGATTATGCCCGTTATGAAGTCAGAATTACTAGAAATGAAGAAAAACTAGCGATAATTCATGATTCAATTCTAGATTTGATGAATTGACATGGTATAAGGAAGAGCGAGGAAGTGAAGACGGAACGTTTCAAAGATACTAAAAACGATTATGTATATAGAGAGAGACATCGTACAAAAATTAGACTCTCAAACTCTTGTCATTATGATTAATCGTCACAAGTTCCATACTCCACCAATCCAAACCCATTGCTCATGCCGCTAAAGACTATCACCTCCAACTCCACCTCCATCCATAACCTCCAACGCCTTACATCTCATCCTACCCCTCATATCCTCACACACTCTCTGCTACCCTTCTTTATTTCTTCCCCTCCAAATGCCACTCCGCAACCTTCTCAAAAACCTTCTTCCCCTCCCCCAAAATCACATCCCCATGACACGGCACCAAATTCTCAAATCCCCACCCATTAATCCTCTTCAAACTCTCCCCAAACCCCTTACGGTCCTTCGCACTCGCTCCATACCACAAAACCCTCTTCTGCCAAATCGCCGTTCCCTTCGTATTCTGCAGGGCCCCAAACAACTTCGTCGCCCACCCACTCGTCGCATCCGCTCCAGGCACTCTCGAGTACTGTTCCGTAGCCGGCAAATTGAAGATAAGATCCGCCTCTATCAGCGTCTTCGACGGTTTATGATGGAACACGAGTTCCTTATTGGGATGCGCGTCTACGAATTCGTAGTCGAATTCGGCGTCGAATTCTGGGGAGATCTTTAGGCTGAGTTTGTTCTCGGGGGTGAAGATGGTTTTGAAATCGAGGATGGTGACGCTTTTGTCTTTGGCGTTTTGCTGGGCGCGCTTTTCGGCTAGGCCTGAGGGGCCGATTACGTGGTTGGAGGGGAAGTGGGAGGCCCAGGGGGAGAGGAAGATGTGGTGTTCCATGTCTGGGGCGATTAGGTAGGTGGTGGGCGGGGAGGGCGAGATGGAGTGGAGTTTGGATTGTACGGTGGGCGTGAGGGCGACGGGGGAGAAGACGGCGAGGGAGCCGGATTGGAGACGTACTGGTGGGTGTTAGTTTTTTTTTTTGTTCTTGTTTTCTGGTGTTTTTGAAGGGAAGAGAGAATGGAGAAGGGAATGTAAGAGGATATACCAATTGTAGCTCTTCCGCCAATCTTTACGCGTCCGAATCGTAGGAAAGGGACGGAGAGGGTGGTGACGTTCGGAGCGATGTCGCGGATTACCATCACCTCCTCTGGATTCGAGGGAATAAGCTTGGACGTCATGTTGTGCTGCTTGGTGCTACCTGGAATTGCTGGTGCAATTGGTATTCTGGATTGTTGTACAGAGGTTTTGTTGTGCGATGCGATGCACTTATATGTTGTGAGATGTGAAGAAGTGGTGTGGTGTTGATATGTAGTGAGGTAAGGTAAGGGAAGCTCCCAAGCCTATGACGCAGTGCTGCAGGTCGATTAGGTGCTTAGAGAAAAGCCAGGGTCCTATATCAGTCTTCTGAAACTCGATCAAACTCAAATGTCAAATGCAGTTCTCCTGATGGTGTTCGGATGCTTCAATTGTATGATGCGGTTTGATGTGAGCAGAGAGCAGAGGTTTATATATACTTTTATTGCTTTAATTATTGGGAATAGGTTCATGCGCAGCATGCGCCGAAGAGCTTGACATCTGTAAGCATTTCAATTCTTGAGGGAATTCAAATCATTCCAGACCGTTGCAGCACAGGGGTCTTGTCGCAAGCCCGTAGCGGGATTTCGTGCCGAGGTGCAGATTTTCGGGGGCGGCTTACAGGGTGTGGATAGCCTGTGCGATAGCCTGTCTGTGAATGGCTGTGGACTACAGATGGAGGCGCAGGGCTTGGGACAGGCCGTGCTGACTAGTCATTTCGCTGCAAGAAGAGTATTAATCATCAGACTTACGTCCGAAGCCAAGGAACTGGAACTCAGGTCACATATTTGGGGTCTTGGTATTTGAAAGAGCAAGCATGTATTTGAGATTCAAGTCTGTCTGATACAGGTATAGGTAGTCCTTACTGTCCAGCAGCATCGGAAAAGCCGTGATAGAGAGCAAATCTCACTTCAGAACAGACTCGAAAAGTAGAAGAAAGAACATCCGTAAACAAAGCAAAGGAAAGCCAGAACAGCCATTAATATCGAAGGCGACTCCAGTGTTTTCAGCATCCTTCGCGACAACAAGTAGAAATCATTGTGACAACAACTGTCAAGAAAACGCCTGCATGTGATGTAAAGTAACAGACCAACCAGAAGAAAGAAGACAAGTCATAGGGGTATCATCAGAACCGTGATGCCTGCCAAGCAAACGCCAGCCAACGGTGAGTACCCGAGACCATTCAAGGAAGACCACGAACCCTTGAGAGGTTATCTGAACGCCCCATAAACTCCAGACCGATCCTTCCATGAGAACGTAGCCAGAGAGTAAAGTCGAATGTAGAAGGTGGATGAAAATCGATCTATCCAGGAAGTGGGTATGCCTTGATCTGAACGCCAAACAACTGAACGAACATCAAGATGAGGCCGTCGATACGAGCTGCAATCGATTCGGACAGGATGAAGTGGAAGATCGACTGAGAGTAGCGGTTGCGACTTTGGAGAAGTTGGAAGAGGAAGGAGCGAGTGGATTCGTTCGCTGCGAGCCACATCTTGCGCTCGTCATAACAGGAGTAGCAGACCCAGATGAAGTAATAAACGATGAGATGGACGATTAAAGCAATAATCGTCGAGATGATAGGTGGCTGTGCAACATTGCGGAGATCGAAGAAACCTTCTGGACCTTGGATCACAGGTAGAGGAGGACCTTGGGCGACGCTAATAGCAACGTTGTTGATGTCGTTGTCTCTAGCATTGCCGTCCTGGTTTTGGAATTGCTCTCGCTGGTCGTTAGATGGGGGATCGATGGGTGGAAGTAATTCTTCGAGGTTGATGTTCGATGCAGAAGTAGTACTGCTTGATGCAGGTGTAGGATAACCTGGATCAGTACCAGGAGCAGGTCCGCCGGGAGCAATTCCTACGCCAACAGAGATATTAGATGCCATGTGGATACCGCCATTCGCACCGGCTCCAGCACCAGCACCAGCATTCGCATTGCCATTACCCGTGCCATGGCCATTGCCATTGGAATCTGTACCATCGTGAGGAACTGGGAGAGGGTCGTCGTCGGCAAAAGACAATGAACGTAAAGAACGGAGACCTCCAACTAGAGGTTGAGTAATGAAGGCGAAGAAGCTAACGAGAAGAATGAATGCAGCACGCTCAGTATAGAGCCAAGCTCTGAGAGGATTGGAGTCTCTGACGACTCGGGTGATGAATTGTGTAGTTCTGACAACAGGACCAGGAACCTCGACGACTCTGATGATCTCTGGGGGCGCAACGGGTTCTTTGCCATCGCTATCGACTTCTTTCTCAACCTCGCCCTCAGTCTCGTCGTCGCTGCCTGCGGAACCATCTGAGCTGACACCAACTGGGCTCTCGCTTTCAGTAGCTGCTGATCTGGCGTCGCCGAGTTCCTCGTTGAGATCTCTTGGTCCGGCAGCAGGAGCATCGGGGTCGTCGCGGTAGGCGTTGGGACGGATGACCATGCGGGGGACAGCGTCGACTCGGAGCGCCGCGATCTCAGTGCGAAGATCAGCGATGATGGCGTCTTTCTCCTCAGTCAGTCGTGCCTCGATATCTTGCAAGCCAGCAAGCGCGGTGTTGGCCTTTTCGATCTCATCTTTCTTCTCGGTCAGTTCTTGCTGGACGACGGTGTACTGGGTGGAAAGGCCGCGACAATCGTTCTTGAACTTCTCGAAGTCGGCCGACAGGATCGTGCGAGCCACCTCTGTATCGCGAGCACGCTTCTTTTCGGTGTCGAGATCCTTCTTGCGCTGCTCCTCCAAACTCTCCAAACTGGTCACCTTGTCGGTCTTGGCCTGGAGTTGTTTTTCGATGGATTTGATATATTTCTCTTGGTCGTCGACCGACTTCTTCAGGGTTGTGGCTTCGGCTTGGGTCGTCGCATGCGCCACCTTTTCGGCCTTGAATTGATTCTCGAAGGCTGTTGCTTGTCCCTCCAGCTGCAGAATGCTGGCTTCATGCTGGGAGATCGTGTTGTTGGCTTTCGCAAGCTTCTCTCCGGCTTCCTCAAGCGCCACCTCCGCCTTGTCGTACTTTTCCTGGAGGGTCTTCATGGCCTTGCGGTGTTCGTCGTCGACCTTGTCGCGGTCTTCGAGGACTCTTCGGGCAAGCGAGTCTAAGACGCGCTCCCTCTTCTTTGCCTCCAAGCATTCCGAACGCGCAGTCGCGCGGAATGCTACCTCTTCCGCCAGGTGTGCCTCCGCGACCTCCAGCATCGCTTGGACTAGGGCCAGCCTAGTCACTTGCGTGCTGAAGTTTTCATGCCCGAAGGCGAAGTTTGTCGGGATAGTGAAGGACATTTTCGTGCTGGTAATGTCGGTCTTGGGTTGATGGGTTGATGGATGGAGGGTACGAGAGATCGAGGAACGAAGCGGTCTACGAGGTTTTTTATTTTCGTCTAGTCTAATTTTACTTGCTATTGTGAAGGTTTCTGCTGTTAGTGAATCTTTCCGATCATTTTTTCGGTTTGTGGTTGCTATTGTGTCTTTTTAGACAATACTAAGCGACAACAATTCACTCACTTCGCACATTCACGTCGCAAGTCCGGAACTTTATATTCAATTGCTGTTACAGACATTGCTGTTATTGTGGATATCATTATTATCACTAACATTGTTGATGTTATTCTTAAGAACGTTTGCAAGATATCTGTTTCCGACGTTATGGTTTTTATGCTATGCATTCTGGTCGAGTAGCAAAAGCTATTCATCACTCATGACTATGATTTGATTGTCGGTCCCGGAGTACATGGAAAGTAGCTGTCTGCTTGAGAATATTTGTGAGAAGGCTATTGCCGACATTGTTAATGTATTCTTGAGAGCATTTGCGGGTTATCTGTTTCCGACATTATGGATTTTATGCCATCATATTAGGACAGCAAACGCTATGCAGCACTTATGATTGATTTGATTGTCAGTTCTTGTACAGAAATAAAGTGACTCTTTGCTTGGAAATATTTGTGGCATTGACTTTTCCAACATTGCCGTCTCGACGGATTGCTTCCTTCACAAAGTCATATGCAAGTCATTGTCGGTTCTCTTGTAGATAGAAACCAAGTCTCTTTTGGCAATTAATTGTAAGATCTCTATTTCCAACATCTTAGAATCCACACTATGGTTTAAAAGCTATGCAGCACTCGTCATTGGGGACGCGCTGCACGTGACTACGCGCCAGGAGTGTCTGGAAGCACAGAAAAAGGAACGTATGGCTACTGTACTGTTCGCACCATGCAAGGCATATTTGGTGTCGGGGGTGCAATGAGCGTGAATGTACAGCAACTGCGCTGTTCGAACCATGTGAGGCAAAGGCGTTTGTGGACGCAATGTATTGTACTGCGCGCGAGGAATATTTACCTAGGTAACTGCAAAGCAGGATAAAAGTACTGCAACTGCATTCTATGAATTAGTTGATATGATTATGACTTGATTGTTTGTTCCGGAGCATTTTTAGAGTAGCCTTCTGCTTGGGAATACTTGTGGAATTTCTGTTTCCAACATTATCGTCTCAACAGAGTCATTTTGCAATAAAGGTCAGGTAGCACTTGAATTATGATCAAATTGTCAGCTCTGTTGCGGACATAAGTCAAGCCCTTTCTGAGAATAATTGTAGGACCTCCGTTTCCAACATTGCAGCCTCCAATTCTCGTAGTCTTGGAAGAGTTCTATGTCGTACAGTGTATAACATTGCACATATCAATTTTCGGTTCTGTTGAAGACGTAAACCAAGCCCTTTTAGAGTTATAATTGCAAGATCTCTGTTTCCGACATTTCAATCCCCAGAACTCTTGACCTTGGAAGAGAACTATGCCGTACGATGTATAACAGTGCACACACGTGATACACGGTTTTACTGTTCGCATTCCTTCTCACAACGCGCGCTGCATTCTTAAGCCCGCCCCTTAAATTGACCCACATTCCAGAGTCTGTATCCCTACTATGGTTGCGGTTCTTGATTGAATATATACTTCTCCGTCTCCGTCTCCTTCTCCTTCTCTTTTCTTCCATCCTTTTCGGAAGCCACTAAAATTACATCGAAAAAAAGCAGGACCCGAGGGCTCTAGTACAGGATATGTTCTTATGTACCCAACCTATAGTCTAAATTCTGTAACGAAAAGAAACAAAATAATGTTTCGATGAGTCTAGGGTGTTCCGTTTGTTCTGCTTGTGCCATTCACTCGTCGAATAATGGAAGGGAGATAGGAGATGAGAATTGAGAGTGAATGGAATGTGACAGTTTGAGACTGTGCCTCCATTTGAGTCTCTACGCGAAATTTCACTTGGAAGCGAAGTTCGAAATTGCGTTCAAGCTAACTTAAGTGATGATAGAGCAGCACCCAGAATCATTTCAAGCCATTCAAAACATCAATAGCTCGGTGTCGAATCGATGTTTAGAAAGTTGAGATATCCTCAAATTGATCATCAGTGACGATACCTATTCCATCATCTACACAGTCTATGCATGTAAAATTTCTGATGCGATTGATGAGCTTGTGTAGCTGGTGTTCAGCAACATCTGCTATCCAGCGAGCTTGGAAGACTGGATTGGAACAGGGAAGCTATTCCAGTAATAGCGCATAAGCGAACCCCGCCACGAGGTCCTGAAGTTCCCTAATGACCCATAGTGACCGAGAATTCTTCAATTGTACTACCTTTTCGATCAATTTCAAGCAGTAGTTCTCTCTGGAAGTATACCATGGATTCCTACTGCTAAGAGATCAGCTTTATGAACGGATCACGTGGCTAGCACGTGCTTTCCCCATGTGTCTAGTTGCAGTATGTGAAGTAGTTTTGGGGGCAAACGTTTAGTATTATTTCAAGTCTCGAGATGATAAAGCGGCGGAGGTCTACAGAAATGGTGTTTTTTGAAAGTCAAGAAGATAAATCAGGGAAGTCTTGGCTTGTTGAGCACTTGAAGAAGAAAAAGAATTGAAGGAAATAAAAGCTCTCGCTCCTACAAGTCCACGAGTTGTCAATCAGTATTCTGAATCGAAAATATCTAGTGTCGGCTTCATGAAAAGAGGCCGGAATTAGTCGCCGGGATAGAAAGGATTCAGAAGGGCTGAAGTCGAACAGGAAAGCCACAAACAGATCAAAGTAAGATAAGTATTGAAACTTCTAAGAGATGAATTACTATGTGGGTATAAGGAATGACTATCTCTCTATTTACAACTTTTATCCTATCATGATGCTCATGTGTCTCGTTAATGAAAGTGGGTAAAGGTTATCGACTCCCTCCTTGAGTCCAGCCGAGCCAAGAATTATGTTACATGATTAAAGTATCCTAACTTCCTCTTCAATCCCTCCTTCGCTCAAAATATAAACGAGGTTGAAGTGATATGGCGTAAGAAACTGCATTTAGCAGCTGGTGATGTACAGGCCGATGGGGCTTGGGTTGTAGTCCTGGAAATAGTTCAAGGTGCTACCAGACACAGAGCTAATCTCATACGTAACTGTCTGACCAGCTGGGCAGGAGAATGTACTGACTACAACGGAAGAGCCGGGAGTGGCAGTCTTGGTACCGAAGTCAGTCTTGACGGAGCCCATATTGGAGTAATCGGTAGTCTGGCTAGCAATGGTGCTCAATTGAGCGAAGTCGAACTCGCCATTTCCGGCGAAAGAGTAGGATGAGGTCTCGAGTTGGTCTTGAGTAGGGAAGAGGAAGACCAATGAGCAGCTACCGGTGTAGGATGATGGGATGTCGAAGTTGTAGATTGAGGAGATGTCTGAAGTGATGGTTCCGTTGTACGAGGTGCCGTAGACTTTGTCTGGTTGGGACTTACTGACGGGGACGATTAAGTGAGGGTATTGGTATTGGCCGCTAAGGTCAGTGGGGCAGCTCTTGCCGGTACTTGAGGGAGCGGAGGGTGAGGAGCTAGATGTCGTGGTTGGAGGTTGGCTAGCGGGTTGGGAAGAGGCTGGCTGCGAGGATGCTGGCTGGCTAGCAGATTGGCTAGCTGGTTGAGTAACGGTGACAGTGGAAGGAGCGGGGCAAGATGCTTGAGCAGTCTTCTCAACGGTCTGCGTGACGGTTGAGGTTTGAGCAGCAGGACACGATTGCTGAGCAGTCATGGTGACGGTGGTGGTTGCGGTCTGGACGTTGGTAACCGTCTGCGGAGCAGGGCAGGATGACTGAACAGTCTGGACTGAGGTTTGAGTCTGGGGCTGGGTCGTTTGCTGAGAAGTCTGCTCTGTGGCGGATTGTTGTTGAGAGGTCTGAGCAGTTGAACTGACAGGCTTTGCTGACGATGACTGAGCGTAGCAACCACTAGCGGTGAGTTGAATCTGGACACACTTCGTCTGGCCAGACACTGGAGTAGTGTAGATGTTGTACATGTCGTCCGATGCTGGGCATGCATAGAAGGTCTGCGAGCCATTGTACTCTACTTCTCCATTGCTGCCGAGAGAGAAGCCACCAGTTGGGGTTGCCCCAACATCACATTGGAATTGTGTGGTAGGAGTGAGAATGCAACCTCGACCTTGGGAGTCGGTGATCTGTCCATTATTGATGCAGTATTCGCCAGTTGGGTTGCCTCCTCCGATACGGTTCTGTCCATCACTGAGTTGACCGACAACGCCGGATTGGCCTCCAGATGCTGTCAGGGAGAACTTGCAAGAGCATGAGTCTCTTGGAAGGGTGGCTGCCGAGACAAGCCCCGAGAGAGCCAACGTTGCGAGAGAATACTTCATGGTGAACGATTGAAATGATAGCGAATGTTTGTGAGGGCGCCGTATCGAAGAACTAGTCGAATATGCTGAGCTCTAATCGTGTGAATAATGTTCACCTATATACTTCTTCTCATCCGGACGAGCTTGCTAATGACGCAGATTGTTTTCGGATGCTGAGGCCTATTACACATAGTTTCTGGCATCTAAAAGCATTTTGAAAAGGCCTCAAGAAGAAGCGTCATCAACATCTCGATATGTCGGCCTCGGAGCTTCAAATTAGATCGAGTAGGGCCACTAGAGTACCCACGCTGTAGATCTTCTCGAGAAGCAACGACTGAAAGCGCGATGTCGATGGAGATACCCCACAATATATTGGACGGGGCTGGGTCGAGGGGAGGCTCGATGATTTCGCTCTCAATTAATGCCTGGAAAAAAGAGCACATTGTCCACTTCTCCACAGAAGAATGCAGAAAAAGGTCAAGGTCAAGCCTGTTTGCAACTGCCAGGACCTATCCCCGAGTCAAACTTCCTCCTCCACAGTTCGCTGCCCACTGGAACACGGAACACGGGATGGCTGTTCGTAAATAGACATGCTTAAACGTTTAAGAGGATCACTGGAGAGAAAGAGCGGGTATCCGACAGGAACAGGAATTCCCTGGCGAGAGTCGATTGGTGAAGAGGAAATCGTCGTGCAGATCATGACGAAAGTCGAGTGGACAATCCACCAGAAGGACGAATGGATATGTAGAAGGCGAGAGGAGACCCAATCACTGGAAGAGTGGGACTGCACTCAGGAACACGAGGTGGAGAGACGCACTACACATCTGCAAGAAGGCCACCAGTGCTGCTCTCTACGCCGTAGCCTTGCCGATAGCCTCGAGTGTCCCCGATCGTCCACGTTATGCAGATTGTGGACGCGAGGAAGTTCCGAGGAACAGAATTTTCATCTCCCGATGAAGTTTACTGGTGGTTGTCAAGTTTGGTCAAGGGGCTAAGGGTAGCGGGCACGGAGTATTTGCATAACTTATGCAACCCTACCTAATACGCTAGTATGCACTGAGCTTGCATAAAGTCACTCCTCACTTCACGGGACCTCCGAATGGATATCATCCAAGTGAGATCAAGTAGGAAAGTACGAGTCTACAAGGCCAGTCGTTATACTTGATAGGAGGTTAGAAAATGCACGAAATGATGTAATTCATCATCTGATTGCGTAAAGAAAAAAAAGCGCCACCCGGTTTCCTGACTTGTTTCCTGCTGCGCTCAAACCAGCGTTATAGAACTGAACAATTGAGCGATTTCATACGTTGTCTCCGTTCTCCATGCCCAACGGTAAGGATCTACAAGTCTCCTATGGGAGAGCCATGAACGCTTTGAGCAGTTTCTGGTAGTCAGGTGTTCCCAAGCCCGTGACGGGGTCCCATCCAGGAACAGCCTCAAAACCTGTCGTGCCACATCCTGGATTGTTTCCTTGTACGATATCATTGAATGCACCGGGGTTTGCGTAGAGGACTGGGTTGATGAATCCCACTACCGTCTTATTGGCTTTAAGACGCTCCTCGTTTATGAGACTAATGATGCTCCCTACGATCGGAGTCGCTGCCGAGGTGCCACCGGTTCTGTAGTATTTGCCTTTCAAGATGATAAGCGTATTGACACCGTTGGCAGAGATATCTGGATATCCCCTTGTGGTTTTCGTGTTGTTGTACCTGTCTTGGTCAATTCTGTCAAGTGATAGCTGGAATTCGGCTTACTGTATGCCAGTATAATTCAGGCTGAACTTATCGAAATAAGTAGTCAGGGCGGCCTTTTGATAATCAGGACGAGCAAACATGTTGCTAAAGCCTCCAGAAGTGGACCATTCATCAACGGTTACGGACCCCGGGTCATAGGCGGAAACCTCCCCATGTCGACTTAAAGCATCTCCTTGAATTTGTGTTGCGCCCACAGCGGTAATCCAAGGACACGATGCAGGGAACGTGGGTTGAAACGATGTTGCATTTTTCGCGGTTTGTCTGTCTGCACAGCCGGGGGTCACACAACAGGTTCCTCGAGTCCCGCCAACTCCATAATCGCCTGAAGCATACAGCACAGTGACGCCCTGTAGTCCGAGCTTGAGAGATCTGAGAATGTCATGAGATGAAGTTTTCGAAAGGCTTGTGAAACTTACTCGGTGCATTGACGAGTTTGTTGAAGGGCTTGCCAAGGCCTCTCATTTCCGTTATAGGATACGCTGATGACTGCCGGCGGTTTAATGATACCACAAGCACCCTGTGTATCGATTGTGCTGGACTCAAATCAGAACCAAACAGCCATAAGAGCATAATGCATAGCAGTCCCAAGATTGCCCTAGCATTGTAGAATCATGGTAGCAGACTCAATTGTCGGGAACTTGTTTGACTACCAAACAAAGGAAAACTTTGAATCAATACTCGCAAGTGCCCAAGGCTTTGAAGAGACACAAGGTCAAACTTGGACTTACTTGTCTCCCATAACATCACAATAACTTGCATCGTACGCCTCGAGAAGGTAATCGTATTCAGCCTTTGCAGCGCCCACTTGATAGGTTGAGGCTGCTGCGTTGACCATGGTCACCTGCTGAGGATACACTTTTTTGCTATCAGCAATGCAAAACACGCAAGTCTGATCTACATACCAAGTGACATTGTCAGAGACAAATCCATCAGGGCCTCAGGCACGACGAGATAATCAGTGGCATTCAAGTAGGAGTCCTCATTGATCAATTGCACCGCCGGAGTCGTGGCAGGAGGGATCTTTGGCCCGAGGCGTTGGAAGTAACTTGCAAGATCGTTTGCAAGATAAGAACTCTAGTCCAAAATTTAGCAGATTTGGAGAAGAGATAAGGATAACAAACATAATAGGCAAGCTCTACAACGCCGAAGCTTGAACTACACAGGTCAGCAATAAAACGCGTGATCTAAATATGGTTGGACATACGCCTTGCTTGTTCCGTTGGGAATGTTATACAGCATCTGGAGGCATGCTGGAGTAGAGTAGTTGCCACAGTATGTTGTATCCCAAGATGAGAATGCCGGGCTGGCTGTCATGTTAACAGGCCCGGCGGACTGGGCGATTGAAGGTATCATATCTCCATCAATCTGATCTCGCTCGTATAGAGCACTTTCACTTGGAAGATGCACTGTTGGAGTGATAAAATCTATGTATCCTTGAAGCTCGCGTGGAAGATTATACTGGTCACAAGCAATGGCTCGTTTTTTGGTGTTTCTGTGCTCAAAGACCTCATAGTCTGTCTTCAACAGAGCAGCTGCTTCTGAGACGGTAATATTGAGACGCATCCAATTCCGGGATTTTGATAGTTTGATCTTGTTAGAATCAATTCCACTCGCCTTGAGCCAGGTCTTGACACCATTGACAGTGGCATCTGACGGGGCAAAAGTATCGGCCACCTGTCCCCGTCAACAACAGGTCAACGCAGTAGAAGGTTAGGCTTACTTTTTGAGCTGTCCAGTGCTTTCCATAATCAGCACTTGCTGGATCCGAAATACTCATTAAGTACTCTGATGCAGATTCAAGATTTTGCTGTGCTAATGCAATTGAGAGACGAAATGGAGCATCCCCATTGGCCTTCTCATCCACCTTCAGCCATTCCGATGAAGAGGTATCCCGTTTTTCATGGATTACGTGTGGCGTTACAGCTGAATTGACAACGCAAAACAAAAGGCATCCGCCGAGAAACGAAGGGAACATCATCTTAGAACTTCCAAAATTCGCACAGGAGTCTAAAGAAGCTATCCAACAAAGATGGAAAAGTAGACCATATTATAGCAATAATAATCTCGTCTCATGTGAGATCTCGAGTGCCGTATATCTCGGCAAATAGATGCATGAGTGAGGTAAAGCAGCCGTTTCGTGGAGAGCAGTCGAAATAGAATTACCGGGACCGTGGTTTTATCCGCAATCAATTTTGTGCTCTAGGTCCTGCACAACTGCTTCCATATCTCGGTCACACGGACATTCTGGTACGAGAATGCGATGAGTTCGGCATCTAAGAACAGCTCCTTGAGCTTCTTCTTCGGTGTCGCCTTCACTACAATGGTGTTCATGCACGCACTTTCCGAGGAAAGGCGGGGTGCAGCGACGAACTCGAATCAAGAGCTCCTCTGCCACTACAGCAGAGTATGTGCACCCGACCTTGAGCCTGAGTAGCAACGGATGTCCGTTACATGCTAAGAAGGTTATCGTATATCGTATCGGGATGTCTTGGGAGAGGGAAATTGAAATGGAGTGAACTGTAGTTGGAAGACCTTGAGGGGGTCTGACCGCGCGACAATTTCCGAGATGCGGCCGCTTCGTGAATCGCGTCACGACGCGTCTCCTATTTCCAATCCTCTCTTCCACAAAACGTTTTAAAATTCCTCGACCTTTGTGGCTAATAGACTCAAAGGATTACCTTCAAGATCTACAATTAGATCTTCACTGCACTTCACAGCTTTTCCACGATAAGAGATTATGGCTCCTGCTAGGACAATCGATTCTTTCTTTTCGAGAACCCCTGCTTCATCTACCGCAGCAGCGAAGTCGAAGAAAAGGAGTATAGAGCCCTCTATCACCGACGAGTCTACTAAGAGCAAGAAAGCAAAAGCTACCCCTAAGTCAAAGCTCAAGAAATCGACAAACCCCACATGGACAAGTCCTTACTTTAGCTCGACTGCCCCAACTGGGTCGAATGCGCAGAGATGTATTGAGAAGTGGAATCTACTAGCACCTTACGATACGAGAATCACCGAAAAGGAGTGGGAAGAGTACTTCGAAGAGAGGATCATCCTGGAGAAGACGAACACAGAGAACACGGAGGAATACAAGCGGGTCAAGAGCGAGGAGTTGATGCAGAATACTACTCGTCTTCTCGGTGAAGCCCGAGAAAAACTTGCACAAGTCATTTTGGGCAGTTGTTTAGAAACTTCAGAACGTATCCAGATTGCAAACACCTTTAAAGTTTCTTTGTACTACCTAGACCTCTGGGGTAACGAGGAAGATGGGTATGGCGCAAGCATTTTCTTCTTCCCATTGTTACATACTATGCTAACTTGCTTGAACAGCGGCGGTGAGGATGAGGATGGCGGTCGAACGAGCTTCTCCCCCAGGACTGTCTCCTCTTCAACTCGATTGTATTCTCCATTTGGACTAGGAACATCCGTCGACTTCAAATATTATTATCATAATCGATGGGGCCGCGAAAACGAACGATTCTCCGCTTTAGGTGAGTTCGTAAGATCCAAGCAAACCGGAGACATAAGCTGACTACTACCGCAGTAATGTGCTCAAGGGTGATCAGTCAATGTAGCAAGTCCAAGCCCTTCGAGTGCGCTGCGCAAATGGGCGGGCGGGGGGCGATTGGTCCCCCGATAGACGGATCTGAACGGCTGTTCAATTGGGTACGCGAATTCTAGACATAACTCCCCGAATTGTGCTGACGAACATTGTACAGTCTGGTAGAAAGAGTACAGGAACGACTGCTGCTAATATGGCAGAGTTTGAGGATACTCTTTTCGCATGTTCCGGCTGGCTGTAAATAGTCACTTCCCAGCCCCGAGAAAAACCGCTAATAGTGCCAAGATCTCCAAGACTGATGTTCAATCTCTTATGTGCAGGTGGTACTGCTACACTTTATCAAGTAAGTAGAAACTTCCAGTAGAGGTTGCCACTGTTAACAAAACAAAATAGGAGGATACTACCAGCCATGTTAGCTCCGCTCGAAACAAATTCAAGCTTTACAATGACGAGAAAGAAGACGCCTCCGCCGAGGAGGACTAGGAGATTTCAAGTGGGCACGCTGACTTGTATAATATTGTTTGATTTTAGAAATGCTCAAAGATAGCGAAATAATTTAACTTTGACGGAATCGATGGTGTACAACTGCGTGCCTCAAGGTAGTGCTCGTAGCTGGATATGTGATTTTCTTTATCATCTTTGTCTTGTCATTGAAAGGGTGAAAGCCTCTTTGTTGTCAGGTTCGCTCCTCGTCGTAACGAGTTCTTTGTTCCCCATATTCGCACTGCCATTGTTCTCCTGTCTGCATAAAGATAGGCATTTAAGATGAGTCTCTGAGGTGACTTCAAATCTTGGTCCTCCAGTTGCAAACAATTGTTCCAAGCCAGTCACATGTTCCTAATAGCATTCGGATTTACTCAAGAACAACCGAGATTCAATGGAACAAGCACTGGCCCCCTTCCATATAAACGAACCCTATTCTATACATTCGAGTCTCTTCATCTTGCCTGATTTCTGCTAACGTGGTATTCTACGCAAGTATCCAGAGAAATAAAATGGCTTCAGTCAAAAAGATGATAGTTCGTTCGTTGAATGGTGATCAAGTAAAATGACTTCGCAGCCTGTTGTTAATTCTCTGTGTTTCAGAATGTTTTGAAGCTTCGTAAGGTTAGATTGATGTTGCTGCCACTGTGTCCGTACGGTGATGAGACACTGTAGCTCGAGGTGTAATGATGATAGTTCGTTCGTTGAGAATGGTGATCAAGCCCCCAACTCCTGCTCCAGACCTCTCTCGCCATCACTCACACCGCAGCAGATCTAGCTATATCTATCACGTAGTTTTGAGATGATTCTGATAGATTCGTTTTCTCTTTCGGATAATTTTGTGAAATTGTCTTCGTCAAGTGATGTTGGAGCCAAAAGATGATAGTTCGTTCCTACTTCCAACAGTGGATAATGGTGATCAAGCGATTGGCTCCTCTTCTTGACTCGCATACAATTTTGCAGTGAATATGATGGTCTATGTACTTTGGTGAGATTCAATCTTCGTTGATACCTCGATGTCATAAAAGCAGTTCAGATTAAGGTTTCTGCTGCTTTCGTGATAGAGAACCTGTGTATCTGCCTTTGCTGGATCAAACAAGCGGCGCGTACAGTAAGATGAAGATAATTGATGATAATCTCTTAAGAAAACAACTGATGAAAAAGAATGAGAGAAATCCGTATACCCATAGCAAGATGTAGTAACTTAAATCTGCCAGATATCTGTTCTGTCAAACAACGGAAATGATACTTGTTGGGGGAATCACGTGGCACGACTTCCCACTTGACTAGGTACCTACCTACCAATGTTGATCTCACAGTTCAGAGAGAATTGCGAACTTGACCGGGCATAAAGGTCGCATTATACTTAGGTATGAATAAAGAAAGTAACTTTACGGCACTATTGCACCCGGTTTCGAAACGCTTGAAATGCAGGTTAGGTCTTGGAATTCTGCCCTCTTTTTGATCCTCCTCGCTTCGATGAGATATTTGTAAACAATCATTATATTCTAGAAGCAAACCTATAGAGAATCTCCGACATCCTAAAAATCAAACTTCTCACATGCCTCAAAAGTGAAAGGAACTGCGCTTGCCTGTTCTTTTAGGTCTATTTATTCTATGCAGCTCTCAATCAAGTTCAAAATCTGAGGAACACTTCATCATCTTTAACTTGAGCCCACTAATAACAAGCTAAAAACAATCAAGCGAGCTCAAGTGGCAGCCCTTTCGTCGCTTAGCAACAGTTGCCGAAATATACCCTCTAAAAAAAACTCAAAAATGAAAGAAAAAAGAAGGAATGTATAGGCACACGTATCACTTGCCCATAGTATTTATGCAGGCAGCGTGGATACCGCTGTAGACCGGGTTTGTTCGGGGGTCTCAGTCTCGCATTGAAGCAGTCTTTCTAACCCCCGGGCAGGCAGAGCTCGACTATGTTTACCACGATGGTGCTCCTATTGAGAGGTACCCCAATTTTTGTATTGGTTTGGGTTAAGGTACCCGTTGGACCATAGAAATTTTATTAGAAAGTTTTTGCTTATTCAAATCTATATGGTAGGGGTTGTGGGTTCGGTTATGAAAGTGAATGTGAGTAGAATCGAGGGTGTTGTGTTGACATTTTAACGAGATCTGACATTCTGCCGAATAAGAGTCACAAGCTGGGAAGGTCCAACACTTAGGCATGTCTTTTGAAGAAACTTAGGATTGTAAGAACATTATGAAATTAAAAAATCCTATTTGAAAATGATGCAGCTCTATCACTGTGAACCTCTTATCTGATCTAACTCTCCGCTGTTTATCCTTGCGCACAGCTCTTTCAATCGATGTCCTACCCACTCAAAGTCCTTCAGCTCTAGATAGATCTGCCCACTCAACCTGACCCACATGTAGCCAGAATGCAACGCAAGCTGTAAATATGTATCAAATTCCTTGACCGCCGTGGCTTTCAACCACGTTACAACTTTCGAAGCCTCGTCCATTCTAAACACTTTCCGCCCGTCTATACTCTCCTGACTTGTTTTCACGAATGTCAATGGCAGCGCCACGTTAGCAAAGCAGCATTGGCTCATGGTTTTAGTCTCGCTGTTCATGACATGCGTTTCTAGAATCTCGGCTACTCGCTGACCGCCATTGCGTGCCAGATCAAAGCAATATTTCCTTATCTCGGCTTCTCCTCCACAAACCTTTTGGCGAAACTCGAGCGCTGCTGGGACACAGACATAGGGCGAGTAGTCAAAGGTTGCAACGAATTCGAAGAGATGCACAAAAGGTGTCCTCCCGCTTGCATCGGCCTTACTATCGGGTTTCTGGTTTGGATACTGATATCCATGAGATGTTGGCAATGACGTCCGTATGAGATGCTGATTTCTAAACGGAACGTAGAACACTGCAGAGGCTCGAGGAGTGTACAGCCATCTGTTTTAGATTAGCTTTATTTCACTGCTCAAGGAAATGGAACCAATACTTATGACAATTGCTAACAAAAAAGTCCGGTCCCACCTTGCCCAACTCGCTCAAATCAATGTGACCTATGCCGTGTGCCCCATCAATCAAACTCAACACATTCAACTCCTTACATGCTTCCACCAACCTCTCCCACGGCATCCTCACCCCAGGGAACGATATCACAGTATCGAATATCGCTAATCTAACCTTCTTTCCCTCTCCTCTGACCTTACCCACCCCCTCCTTAAGCCTTCTGACAATCTCATCGTCCTCAATCGGATACTCCAACTTAACGTTCTCCCTCTCCACTGGCATCAATTCTGCTACACTCGAGATGGTCTTCTCACACGCGGAATAAATCGTACTAAAATGCAACACTACATCACCCTCTTCGAATTTCAGATTCCGCAACACGATATTGACACCTGTCGTCGCATTCGGGATAAACACAACCTCATCAACATCAGCTCCTAATAATGGAGCTACAGCTGTTCTGGACTCATCGATGAGATTGGGCAGATCGAACACGATGAATGTATCTGGACGTTCAGCAGCGAGGGTTTGGAGTTCAGTTAGGCGCGCTTGGACGGCTTTTGGGTGAGTGCCATAGGAGCCGTGGTTGAGGGGAGTGTAGGAAGGGGAGAATGAGAAGTGCGCGGTGCGCATGCGGTGTCCGAAGGGGACTTTAATGGTCATTTTGAAAGTTCTTTGGGTTCTATGATGTGGATGTTGTTTGACTGTGAGATATGAAGTCTGAAGTGGGATTGAGTTCGTCTGGCTTTAAGGCGGGGTGCTCGTGTGTCGTTAGTGGGGGTGTGGAGGGCATGTGATATGGTAGAGACTGTATCTAGAAAGGCATTGTATTATTGCACTAGTATCTATATACAGAAACTATCTACCTTAAGACCTTAAGATGAGATTATAGAATAGTTCTCAATGACGTAGAACAAAGTATTCTATCTGCAGATTCAATCACGTGATTTTTTAACACGCCGAAGACACTGCCCGTGACCTAGGACATATCAGCTTCTAAACGATGCTTTCTCATTTAAATGCGGCTACTCGTTTTCAGTTCCTATCTTGCCACGAGCTTGATTGGATTTTACAGACAACAAAGCTTTGGCGTTTATGCAACGATGAGTCCAGCTGTAGGACCATTTCTCGGAATTTCGACTCCAACAGCATTGCAACAATCTCACAGTTCAGAAGCTTCCCTGTCCTTGGGCATACAAGATTTCAAGACTCGCCGTTACAAGCAATCGCTTCCTATTCAAAACATAGCCACGCTCACAGGGCTGATTGGTCTCTGCCTCTCACTCACGGGAAATACCCACTTCGCAAGATCCCTCCATTTCTCGGCAAAGGATTACCCTACCGCCTCAAAGTGTAACTGTAACCTCAACCACCTCGGAGCTTCCAGCTCACATACGAGCTCCCTTCACCGATTCGCCATCTTCTCATGTCAATTTCTAAGCTTCGGTCGCACATTCCATCGCACAACAACGACTTACAGCGAGATACGAGACCCGAAGCCCTCGCTCGTCATCAATCCCTCCGATTCGAGTCACCTCATCTTTACCTCGGCGTGTCTTCCAAGGTACAGAACTCTACGAACCTGTCTGCCTTCTCTCCTGTCACAAGCTATCTAATCCCACCAATCTTCTTTTTTCTGCAACTGCCTGTTTGACATTTCTTGGCTAGAGAAAAAGCAAAGAACACTCCACAGCCGCACCCCAAATAGCCCTATCGAACAACAGCATGACGTCCAATCTCTCTCTATCTCCCAATCAAATTCAATCAACCGTCTGTTGCAAAGTTGCAAGCCGTGTCTCACTACGCTCTGATTCATCTGTACGAAATCCGACACACAGAGCGGAGTATTGATTTTCTGCAAGCCACTTTTTTTTAACGCGTACGCCTCCTCCACATCCACAACCAACCCAAACAGAGTGCATACTATAATCAGCCCACCTCTCTCCGCATGCCGGTACGTTTGAGAAAACAATAAGGTTTGGGGGTTACGGCAGTTCAGCGACCTAAACCCAATGCAGAATCGAATGATAGATCAGAGACGGGACTTAAATGTCAATTGGGATGAACCTGCAGATGCAGACGCATCAGTATATTTTTATCCTCCAATCCACGAATCTTGTATCCAACCTTGGACAATTCCAAGGAACGATCAGACTTGGCTGAGCGCAAGGGCCGTCAGGGAGGGAGATGCAATTGTGGTTGTGGTTGCAAACCTGATTTTGTTGATGTGGTTGTGTTTCTGTTTGTGGTTGTGGCCCAAGTGGTCCAAGTGCTTGGTGGAGGCGCAGTCATTTTCTCGGCGAGTAAATGACGACTTGGCAGCACCGCAACAAACGGTAATATTGAGGGGAGACGGGTGGATGGCGGGCCGGCCGTTTGTTTCAGGGGATCTATCTGGTGGATAGTAGGGCTGGGATTGGGAGGTGGGTGATAAAATTAGCGCGAAACGGCTTGCTGCTGTACAGTGCAGGAGCTGGCTGTTCTTGGGGCGGGTGAGGGCTTGTTCAAATTGCAGGTTCAGAATGAAGGAGGGGTAGTGTTTGGTGAACAGCTAAGTGATTATTGATGCACCTTCCTCCCAACCTGGAATTGGCAAATGATGAGAATATCATTAATAGCGCTACTGATATTATTTTTACCCCGATGGAAACAGTTGATTTGCAGAAATTCGAAACGACAGTGACTTTGGCCTACTTCATCCATACCCAAATCCACTCAATGAACGTCCTCGCATTTTCTCTCGTGAATCCATCATCAGGGAACTCCAACCTCCCCTTCCTTTTCTCGCTGCTTGCCTGTATCGTATTGCGCAGATCCTTACTCCTCTCTGGACCCCAGTGATACATTCTGAAACCATGCTTTTTGACCTTATATCCAACAACGAGCAAGATGAAAACAGGAATCTGCATATGCGTGTTAGCAAGCTAGTTACTGTCTCGTTGCCGTCTAAATATAAAAGCTCCAGTCAGATCAGGAAGAACTTACTCCGACGTAAGAAGCGATAAACCGTCGAGTGTCAAAAGGCGATTCCAGAAATGGACCGACGCCGTTGAAGAAAAGCAAGATCGTACATGCGACCATTCCGTAACAGGCTTTGAGCCATTGCCCGTGAGATTTGTAAGGATAGCGTGGATGGTTGCGATCGTACATTGCTGCTTGAGCTTCGGATGCGTTGCCGTAGACTTTAACTTCTTCGAGCGTCCGAAAGAAGCTGAGATAAGTTGCGCAGATGGCGATGTAGACGATAAGGCATGAGACTGTGCAGTTCGAACCAAGTTCACTCAATCTCTGTGATCCATGTCAGCGCGTCGCATACTAAAAGTTCGATACCACTGTATCTTACCTCCCCAGGAGATCCGGTGCGTCCCATATAACCGATCAACATCAAACCACCAGTTGCCAATACAGCTCTGATCGGAACTCCTGATCGACATGCTCGAAGCCTTCTTGTAATGAACTCTGGTCCAGTCTGATCTTGCAAAGCCAATGTATACAACACTCTAGATGCCACATACATTGAATTGATGGCGCATGTGAATGAGGAGAAGACGAATATCGCATTGAAGAAATGAGCCGCCTTTGGAATGCCCGCCTCGACCACCGCAATAACAAAGACAGAGCTTGAGCCGACGGATTGACCTTGTCCATTAATGAATGGATGATCTCTCGGTACGACAAACGATGCCGTCAGCATAGCCAACGTGTAAAGCGTAACGATTCGCAGACTGATCTTTCGAACTCCCATTTTCATACTTTCGGCGTCACTAAGTGCTTTACTTTCTGCTGCTGTGGCGGCAATGATGTCCATTCCCACGTACGAGAAAAGTACATGAATAATCGTTGTCCTGTTGATGTATACATCAGTACCGCACTTTAATCTTTACTCAAAGATTTCAAACTGACCACATGCCAAGGAACGTTCCTAGAGTTCCTACGATATCCCTCTGAAAGTTTCCATTCTCATCGTTGACCTTGTAGTCATTGTTGAAAAATGAATAAGGGTGATTCCAATCTGCGAAATTGAATAAGCATTGGTACTTGATGATTTGGATAGTGAGGAAGCACTAACATTTTGTTCCTAGTGTCTCAGTATAGTACGCATTTGCACGTGCTAAATGACTTTAGCGTTGTAGAACAAATGGAGCAGTGGTACGAACGCTTCATGACATCCAGAATTACCATCATCACAATGAGCATAGATATGAAGGTGAGTTTGATGGTGCCAAAAATATATTCAAGTTGGCCGAAGACCTACAATTCGGTTTCATTAGTATTGCTGCCAATTGTATTACGCTCTTATTGATACCAACCTTGACTGGTAGCACGTTGATTGTGACCACGATGACCAGAAAGAGCGAGATCCAGACGGCATTATCGACATTGTTTCCAACGGCCCAATTAAGATATGTCTTCCCGTTGGGAATTCCTGGAACATCTCGATCATCATACCGAAATTTGACTGTGTTCGAGACTGCAACCAATTCATCGGCAGCAAGAACTGCGTACGCGAACCTTTCTTTATCAGAAGTCTTCAAGACGAGCAGGACAGAAACAATAATTACCAGTAAATCCATCCGACTGCAAACCCAATTCCTCGATCCAGAAAGCGTCGAGGAAATTCCATAACAGGAGCGTTAACAGGCATCAAAGCAGTCATCTCACCTAGGCACGATAGGACAGCGGATATCACTGTTCCCGTCACGATATAGGAGACGACTGCTCCGCCCGGTCCCGCGACTGCGAGTGAGGTCCCACAACCCAAAAATAATCCTGTACGCAAATCGTAAGTCTGTTGTCAGTTCGCTGGGCTTTAAATGCGGCATACCATTTCCAATTGTTCTGTTGCAGCGATTTGTTAATAAGTGATGTACGAAATGGTTCACGCAACGTACCCAGAAAATGCTATCATCTAATACCAGACATCAGTTAATACTGTTGCATCCGGTTGAAAAATGCTAGAAAACATATGACGAACATTAATTTGCCTCTCATTCAGAACTCTCCTGGAACGATGTGTCAGCGCCCGGATGTTGGTTTGATTTTGACGCCAGATAAAGTGCTTACCACACACTCTCCCCGCGGCGCTCCTTCCTCTCTTCCACATGGGCGGGTTCATCGATCGACGGCGCATATTCGACGTCCGGGGTCATAGGAGAATGCAGCGGCGCAGCATATTCGAAGACCTGAGGGAAGACTGCCTCTGGCTTCTCATGATCCAAGGTGCTGCTGCTCGGAGACATGATTCACATCAGGAAGGCCGGCGATGTGGGGACGTTTGAGATCGCGGAGAAGTGGAAAAGGCTCAGAGCCGTCAAATAGCGAAGATGCGCAGCCCTGAGGTCTTATCTCTTTTCGCACTAAAACAAGAGCCACCCAGCCTTGCTGGCATGCTGCAGCACTATCAGGTGAAGGACGTCGATGCTTGCTTTCCGGGTTGCACGAGCGTGCCCCACCGCACCGTAATCCACCGAATCGATATTCTCCAGGAATAGTCAGGTCGCACGGGAGCGCCAACTCTGATGGTCCCCCTGGTCCCTGGCACAGCTTTTAGGCTGGTGCACCCATCATCACCCATCCAGCAGGCCAACATAGGGGCGACTGGGCACAGATGCGATAAGTGAGCCTGCTACTGCCCGGGGTCTCCAGCTGGACGCGGGTCGCAGCCAATGGGCGACAGGTCCTAGCGAAGCTTCGCTGGAATTGAGAATATTGAGACGCATCTTCTGCGGGGCCTGGCCTAGCTGCGGGATCGGGAACGCCTGAGTGGCACGATAGAGAAGGTCGAAAAGCCACCGAGTACAACGCCCAGGGCACTGACAGCACGGTCTGGCGCATTTGGACGAGTCATCGAGATCCGACGTCTGAGGAACGGGGAGAACGGGGATTATCCAGCCCCAAGTCGCCCACAGCGTGCTCGTCCGTCACCAAAGAGGAGAGGAGGAGAGCACTGATGTCGACACGTGAGGCTGAGCAGCAAACCTCCTCATGGACAACCACCTGGGCAGCGCCTCGATAAGGTCGGACAGCGTGTAACCTCTCGTGGTGTCTGCCTTGGGGATTACCGCCGCCGAAACGTAGACACTGGACTACTCAGCAAACCCTGCTGAAGATCCGGGAGATCCTGGCGATACTTCGTTCTCAGCACGGTCGCTAAACCATCCTTCGTTGCTGGGGGGCTGGGTGCGTTGCATCGCAATCAAGAGAGACCCGATTCAACCGTACTTCGTACCTGAGCAGCATCATGACTACTGCGACCTTAAAGATCAACATAAGACTGACAGCATAAGCTTGAACCGACCTCCCGAACCCTCTTGAACGGCCCAGCATCGCACTTTATGAGGCACAGCACGTCTCCGCGCGTTCGGGTCGCTGGATCGCGCCATGGCGGGGTCGTCGTCGTCGATGTTCACACGTCTTGCCAACGCGTTCAGACTGCTGTCCCTGCGTAGTGACATCGACGACATCATTCTAGAGCTCCTAGGCCAGTTCTCACTTGAGAAAGTATATGCCGATGGCGACAAGGAGACATACCAGAGCCTGGTCATAAATCTGCTCGCCCAGCTGAATACCATCTTTAACGTCCAGCGGTTGACCTTGCCATCAGAAGGACTGCAGGTAGGATGGTATTTGGGCTACCTTGCCAGCTGGGAAGTGACGTTGCGAACGTTGGAATTCGTCCTCCAAATAATTGTTGACGGGAGGGAGTCTTTATGGGAGTCGCGGTTGCTGAGAGAAAAATATCTAGCGGAGCTATTAGTACGTCGCCCTTCCCAGACTCCTTCCAAGAACTTCGGACGTCCAAACTCGTGCACTTCTCATTATTTCAGCAGCATGAATTCTATTTCTATCCCAAGAGTTTTTGAAGGAGGTGTGCCACTGCTAAATTCTAATAAAATAGTTGAATGCCTTACGATTCTTGATTCTGCACCCGAAAATTCCTTCAAATCAGCGTGCGAAGGATCGACGAGATCGCTTTTCTCGGCTTCATAGGTCGCTCGAGCGCGTATTTGATAGTTATCCGGGGCCGGAGTCCTTTCTTCTCTTAGTTTGTAAAGAGATTACAGACTCTTTGCGATCGGAGCCAAATAGCCTGACACTACCTCAAAAGCTGAGATGCGAACTGCCAAATCTGGCGACAGGACTTGTGAAACTCTTCTCTTCTGCATATTGTATACAGACCATGCTGACAGCTGTTCTTAGTATCCTCTACACGACTGTTTCTCATCTCAGTATGTCTCTTCCATTGCTCCGGCGGATGGCTTCCCCGGAGACTGGTTGTCTCAGTTCTTGGCGCTCCGAGATGTGTCTCAGTTCGTAGTGGGAGCTTCACTGCAGTATTCGGTGAACCAAGAAACGCAGGACATGCGTCTTCAATCTTCATCTGCCAGGACTCGGAATGCCGTTTTGAGGACCCTCGAAAATATACGGCTACCGCCCCATCTCTCGCAGCTAGACATGATTGCAACGTTCAGCGACACATTCAGAATTGTTCTCCCAGAGACATTAAATCTGAGAAGGAGGTCTATAGATGAGCATCCAGATGAGAGTGATATCGATGCCATAGATGCGCTGTGTTCACGACTCAACGAGAGGCAAGCCATACACCGGGTGAGCGACAGGGAGATGATGCATAATGTATCACAAATCACCAGAAATATCGAATTACTTGACGACCCTAGCAGGCACTTCAAAGCTCCTCGGCCGAGACTGTTTGCACTGAATTGTGGAAATTGTCATATCGTTGGAGAGAGTGAATTAAAGAATTCCGAAAACTTCCACTTCCCTGTATGTCCTCATTCTTATAAAGCAGGCCTTGTCCGCATCTTGTACAAATATCCTTTTACATCGAACATGTTGTTCCTAGCCACGGGCGATAAAAGGTCTGCTCTGAGTGGAGCATATCTCCCTCCATGTGCCAGACAATTTGACTAGAAAGAGTTCGGCAAGCTCGAGGTACATTCGTTTTTGAGTGCCCGAGCGATAATCTTACGCTCAACCTGGAAGGGATACGACAATTTCACTTCTGGAGATCTAGTAACTCATTGCTAACGTGCTACGCAGCGTGATTTTCGGGAAATTTCCGAGATCGCACTTCCTCCCAAAACAAAATGCATAGTCTGTGGGGAAGACATTAGCATGATGCAGGAAGTGGTAGTAGCCAGAAATGTATGGGAACTCTTGAAACCCCTCGAACCCAACGTCGATACGATCAATGTAGAGCGACATCTTTCTGCCCAGTTTCGACTTGCACCGCCCAAGGTTGAAACGGGCATGCCGTTCCACGCTGGCTACGGAAGCATACTCAGCAGTGGAAGACATCGATCACAGGATGTAGAGGCTTCAGTTTCCCCAGGGCGAGCCATGTTTCAAGGGACGATATTGTCTGAACGATCGCGTTCAATTCCACAAGCACTTATGTCTCCGAGTTCTCCGGGATTTAGCCAAATGGTGGGCACGCCTCACACCGACTTCCCTTTTCCGCCGTCTGAAGAGATGACGTCGAGCGACGGCAAAGGATATTTCGACAACACGGGGACAATAGGAAGTACTGGAACAAGTGACTCGCCTCAAAAACCAGCTACTTCTTCCGGTGAGGCATCCTTGCCCTTGGGCGATTTTATGTTTGCTCGTGGTGCTGCTCAATCACGTCTGCAATCGGCATCGACCGTCTCATTTGAACCTGAGAAGTTAACCAGGAGTCGGACTGTCCCAGTAGTAGCGCCTCCCGAGAAAGGAAAATCTCGATGGAGATCAAAGTTAACCGGGTCCAAGAGGGAGGCACCGTCGAAAGCTGGTGATTCTAGTTCAGTGTCCTCTGGTACGTTGGAGTCGTCGAAAGTCGAGGAGATATCACTCAAAAATCTTATGAGCTCGGCGAAGACATCGAGCAAAGGAAAAGTGAGCAAGAATGTCAACGTTGTTCTATCCCAGAACTCAACATATGCATTATTTTGGACGCAAGCTTGTATACACATCTGGGATATCGGGCCATCCTCACCAATCTTGGGTCGTGCTATTATGACTGATAGCAATTGTGTTTTGGCTGCGGTGACGAAAGTGCATTTAGCATATATCATTGGGACACGGGACCAAAAGTTAACAGTAAGAGACTTCAAACTTCCCAGATATGACAGGTGAGCTGACGACAGACAAAGCTACGCATTGTGAATCTCATTCAGACCTCAGCACCGCCAATTGAGTATCGGATGCCATCATCTCCCTGGTGCCACAGTATATGCATTTGTCCAAGGGAGAACTATGTCGTAGTTGGGTTTGACAATGCAACTGTACGATTTTACAGCACTGCTAGATTTGAGGAGCCTCGGGAGGATCGACTTCATATCCGGTCATCGCATACAGACTGCAGCTCTTGTCCTCCTGTCGATACCCTCTCCTTTTCGAACGATGGACTTGTCCTTCTCGCAAGTACACGAAGTAACAGGAATGGCTACATTCAGATCTACTCGTGGCGTTTTCCGTTCGAGGAGTTTGGAGAGCTGGTAAAGTGCCGATACCATGTTCCTCTACATGAGTCAGAGGATGGCGGGGTCTCATCAGTCATCTACCGCTCTGGAACCGGAGGTGAGGAGAACTTAATATGCATAACGACTTGGACGCAGTCAGGTGTTCCTGTCCTAATCCAACCTTCGGACGGCCATCGCAGCGAGATACGAACAGATTTGTCTAATCATCAAGGCAAACTCGGAAATAGGATTCAATGCGCGACCTTCTCTCGTACTGGGAGGGAACTTGCTATGGTCAATGACAAAGGATATTTATATCACATCACAAATCTCAATTCAAGCCCGATCGAAGTCAAGCGAATCGCAGTTTCCAAAGAACTCACAACAAAATCGGATTGGTACGCCATGAATTTCATGTCATTGCCAGATGAGGAAGCAATTGTGCTTGTATGGGTAGATGTATCCAAAGTTACTGCATACGTGAAAAAGATACCGATCAAGTACAATGTACGCGGTACCTTGATCCCGGAATTCGAGTCAAAGCTAACCTGTCTTTATAGACATTCGATACTCTTCCTACCACGCCATTGACCCCGGCTGAGTTTCCGGGGCCTCGCTACGAACTCCCAAGTGAGGGACGAGAAGTGCCCAAACCTCCAGTTGAGCTAAGTGTTGACGAAATAACTCCACTAAAGATTGTCAAGAGAGAGAAGGAGAAGGCTTAAATAATAGTGAACGATGAAGGAGACATTGCATTCGCGAGAAGTGTATGAGTGGATCTATTGCATGGCAGGGAGCAAATTTGCATCCTGCATTTGCATGACTAATATGTATTTGCGGCATGGAACTGGCGTCAAAAAGGGAGTCTAGATGTAGCATTCGTTAGGGTGAGGCAGACATGAAGCGATGTATTTAGGATACCCAGGTATTACGACCCGTAGACTCGTTTGTCATTTCAAGCATGAATACCATGCGAGTTTTGTCCATCATATTTTTGTTCGCAAAGTTTTGGTTGTGGTCACTGACGCGGTCGAGTCTGTCTGAAAGTGACGTTCCTCGGCTATCTAGTTCTAGATGACTCTGCTTGTACGCCGATGTGTATCTCCCTTACGCATGTGAGATTTAGGAACAGCATACCTGGACTTGATAGTATATTGCATAAGTTTTCACGTCGGCGACTCCTTCATCATAATAACGCATCTTTTACTTCAACGACGAATCATATGTTAGGGAGCTTTAAGCGAGAGAAATAAAGGGGGAATGTTGTCCGCACTTGAAGGATGACAATGTGAAGGAACATATCGATGAGTGAATTGCGCATTTGATCAGGAAAAAGGTGGTAAAACAAAACGTAGGAGATAGTGGCCTGTATACACGAGAACACTTTTACAAATGGGTTTTGGAGAAAGGCTTTCTTTTGCAGCGTGGATGAAAAAGTCAATCGCACCGTACCTAGAAAGATCACTCGTCTGTTTGCAAGAGAACTTTGTTTGCAATATTAGAGTGGAGATTGCGAATAGATATTTGGAATAGATAAAAAATGTCTGGTGGGGGTTTTCCATGGTTTTGGTATAGTTAACTCTTGCAATTCGGGGTAATGTACCTGTCAGCAAAGGAGCATTTGACTGAGTTACCGATACGAAAACAGAAAATGGTACCCTAGCAAATCAAAATATTGAAAAGGGTACCAGATTCAGAAGAAGGGGGGTGGGGGTGGTGGGGGAGAATGCCTGTCATTGCCTGAAGAGAACAGTATGCTGCGTAGAAGAAGAACTTTTGGCCAAAGAACCCATCGGGGTCATCGGCCGCAAAACATGAACTTGACAATTAGTGCCTAACATAGTTATCGCTAATTGTAGTAAAGAAGAACATATAGTCTCGGACTTGTCCTTGCGCTTTTATTGATCTGTCTATACTGTATTCGCAATACACTCGCAGATGACTGTGCTGGGCTCTCATGCTGACGTGAGAGCCTCCCACAATCGCACTTTCTACTCCATTGCGTCGGCCGATGCAACATGCCACTCATTTTCATTACCGAAAGAGAATATCAGCAAGACATTTATTCGATCCTTACATAAAAGGAGTAGATAATCATTATTTCCTTAGGGTCGTGCACCGAAATCTGAACGTTGCCATCGTGATCCAATTCTTGACCAAAATGCCTTCTGCTTCGGGGCTCAGCACATCCCCTTCGGAATTATTCAAGGAGTATGACTTCATTGTGGTCGGAGGAGGGACAGCTGGATTGACTATCGCTTCACGGCTTTCTGAAGTCCCTGAATTCAATGTCCTCGTGGTCGAAGCTGGAGCAGATCGTTCTTCGGACCCCAATGTCCAGACTCCGGGTCTAATAGGTGCGATGTTCGACAACCCAAACTATGACTGGGAATTCAAAACAGTTCCTCAGGTAAGCTCGTACAGTGTTGAATATATGAAATTATTCCTGATATGGTTTAATTTTAGAAAGAGTTAAGAGGAAGATGTGTCGCGCATCCAAGAGGCAGAATGCTTGGAGGTACAAGCGCAATCTTCGCGATGAAGATCGTGTTTAATTCCCCAAAGGCATGGGATGCGTGGGCTGCACTTGGTAATCCTTCTTGGACAGCCAAGGCGATGGAACCGTATGTCAAAAAGTTTCAGACATCTCATCCGCCGTCACCGGTTGTGGAGAATTTACACCGAGAGTACTCCTCTCTCAATGAACTTCCAAAGGGCGAGAATGGTCCGATTCAGATTGATTACGGCCGCGAGGGATCATTTGATCAATTAGATGTTGATTTCTACAAGACGATGAAAAGCATCACGAAAGAGTTGGGGTGGAATGAGCAAACGATGGGAGGATCGGCAAGTCCGAACGCGATTGATCCGAAGACGAGAACGAGAAGTTATGCTGTGACAGGCTACTTGGGGCCCGAGGTTCAGAAAAGACAGAATCTTCATGTCGTCACTGAAGCAGTGGTGGAGAAAATCATGCTTGAAAAAACAGATGCTGGTGTTTCTAGCACGGGTGTGAAGTTCACATCAGCTGGAAAGACATTCGAGGTGAAGGTAAAGAAGGAAGTCATACTTTGCGCAGGAGCTTACCACTCGCCTGCAATCCTTGAACTTTCGGGAGTTGGAGGCGCAACATTGCTCCAATCGCAAGGCATTGAAGTCCTTGTTGACAACCGGAACGTAGGCGAGAACCTTCAGGAGCATGGCATGGCCGCTGTGTCTTTCGAAGCAGCAGATGGCGTTAAGACAGCAGACGCTATAGTTCGAGATCCTTCGATCATGTCTTCGCTCCTCGAAATGTACAAAAAAGATCAGTCTGGCCCACTAGGAGATATTTTCAGAACATGTGCTTATGCGCCTTCACCCCTTTTCACACCTTCAGCGGCCGAAGAGCTTAAAGCCATTTTAGCGAAGACAGCCAACGATACAACAAACAAGGATTTCGAAAATGTCTTGATCGATCTCTTCAAGAGTGAGGATGGAGCAACTTGTCAATACCTGCTCGTCAAAGTCCAAGCCAAAGTCCTTGGCGCTAAGAATATCTCCGAAATCATGGGCCGCGTCATGAATCGCGGTACACCACCACGAGAAGGAAACTTCCTCACTATCCTGTGTTCTAACAACCATCCTTTCTCAAAAGGCAATGTTCACATCGCATCTTCCTCTCCATATGACTTGCCACTCGTCGATCCCAAGTATTTGACTCATCCGCTCGATATGGAGCTCATGGCACGGCATATTCAGTTCTTGCACAAGATCATCTCGACGCCTCCTATCAGTCAATATTTCAAGCAGAATGGGAGGAGAGTGCCTGGAGGGTTTGTTGATAATAAAGAGCCGACTTTGGATGAGGCGAAGGAGATTGCGAGGGATTCTGTGATGAGTCATTATCATCCTATGGGGAGTTGTGCTATGTTGCCACGAGAGAAAGGTGGCGTGGTTGATGAGCGGTTGAGAGTCTATGGGGTTAAGGGGCTTAGGGTTTGTGATGCGAGCGTCTTTCCTGTAATAGCGAGGGGGAACCCGATTACGGCTGTCTTTGCCGTTGCTGAGAGGGGAGCTGATCTGATCAAGGAAGATTGGTCCTAAAAGCAACGAAGACACTTGCTTAGATAGCAGTCATCGTTGTGCTGCGAATACTTTGCGAGCTCAACTTTCACATAATCCCAGACAAACCGTGAGATTATGAGGACTAGTGGCTGCGATATGCAACAGAAGATCCTGGAATGAAATGTTCTAGGGCCGTCAGCCTATTTTCTCCCCTGAATCTCTCGCTTAATCATAAGCGAAGTAAGATGCTGGCGGACTAAAAATATTCGGACATTGTTCAAACGATTGTAAGAAGTCTCTATTGACCGAATTATAGTCATGCCTTTGGTACCCTTGGACGATTCTCTAGCGTAAGGATTGAGACCTGGCATTAGAATGGCAAACAGGGCTCGTGGCTCCTTTCAGAAAACCTCGTGTCAGTTCTGAATGTATGATAGGACGCCGGTATTGTTTTAAGTAATGCTCTCAAGAATGATGCTGTAACGAAAATTGTTCCAGAATAGACGTAGGACGGGCTTTCGGCCGACAGCGGTTCACCGCAGAGGGGTAAGTCGTCAGGCGCTCATTTCGACGGCAGCGTGACTGAGCTGATTTTGCTTGGAGATACAAAATTCATGTTGAGCATACATTCTCCGCCTGCTATGACTGGCCAGGTTCTGTATCGAATTCGAGGTGCGCTCGCTTGCAGAGATACATAAGCAATACAGGGTAACACGGGCTTCGGGACGATCTGCAAGGTATTCGTCTCGGAGACGCGACTTTCATTGTGGGGAAAAATTGGCGATTCATCTCTGCCTTCTGTGGGGTAGAATCCTCTCGGAACTGAAAACAAGACTAGATAAATTCCACACTTCAAAAGCGCCATATGTGTTTGACATGTCGTACTCAAGCGGGGTTCCTGTTCAAGAGTTCGAAGTCGGCTGCGGGTAGTCTGCCGTCCTGTGATTAATGATACAGTATTAGCGTATTTGTGCTACAGACACTACAGTCATCAGTTGAAAATGTAATGAGGTTGGTAGACGAACTTCAAGCAATGCCTTTTGCGAGAAGAAAACAACTCTTATCGCGCAAGCAGAGTGTAACATTTCGGAACTTTGGACCATCAAATACTTAAATTCAAATATCTTCTATATGCTAAGATCAGAATGCTAGGAGCTTAGAAACATAAATTTTCATGCAGCAGAACCAGAAACTTCAGATCAAGATAGTTACACAATCGCCTGCTGTGATGCCATGAGTAAGCTTTATTGAAAGTCTACGGTTTCCTCGGATGACACCCATCGACGACCAGGAAAACAGCATCTGTATTCTGCTAGAACCGCCGGGATGGATTGAGCAAAATTATCGACTGTCAACTGACAAAGTCTCATGTCGTGCTTTCAGAAATTCTCGTCTTGACCGGCAGATGTAAGTAAGCAGGCTTCCATTTACTAAGCCTATGATGAAGTTGTATGAACATCGTTGGGAAAAGGGGCATGTTGATGCTGGAAGAGGTTGAAGTATAAATACCTCGATCAGTCTCCATGTCTGGATAGTTAACATTTCGACTTCACTTCAGAAAAGGGCTCCCAATCCCACCAATACGAATCTGGTTTCTCTTAAACCATCCTACAGTTTTAGAACATGCAATTCAGCAAGCTCCTCGCCGTAGCTACATTCCTCGCGAATGTCATCGCGAACCCTATCGCTGGCGAAGGCATCTCCAAGCTCGCTAAGCGCAGCGAAGGTGTCCATCTCGTAAATTGCAACAACGTCTACTCCGTCGTTGTGGTAAGCGCGCCTCTCAAAAACACCACTCGTATTCTCACTAACATACAATCTCAGTATTGTCCCAACGACAGTGACTGCAATCACAACCCTCCTGCTGGAGATGGATGTGTTCGCCCCGGGGGAGGGACTTACCACTGGGAGGGCTCTCCTCAGAGCTGTACATTCACCACTGGTGTTACGTTTTCGTGGAACATTGCGTCCAATGCTCAGTCCCAGCCGAATTTTGCTTATGTGGGGTCAGTTTACTCGTCCTTCTACGTGTCATTGTTTGCCACAGTTCGCTGATAACATTGGCGGGACATAGCTCTGGAAACAATGGCCATGGCTTCAATATCTATAAGGATAACCAACACGTCATGTATACGGACGGAAATGGTTATCAATGTAAGAGTATCTACTACTGCCTTGATGTAAGTCATCTCAACCCTCGAGAGCATCCTCAGATATCTCACTGATGAATACATATAGGCTTAGATGACTCTCAATGAGAAGCATCGCCACTTCGAGAGCGGTGACAGCAGGAACTTGTGCGTTTTGACAACCCATTCAAAAGAGGACGGATGGAGGATGGGAAAGATATCAGGTCTTATAACTCTATAATCCATTAGAGCTAGACAATGAAAAGTTTGAAATAATCTGTACTCGATAATTTGAACAGGAAGTTTACACCTTCACAATCAATGAAGGTTGACTCGACATATATCTAGGTAGGTAGGTAAAGAATTGGAACACGTGATCGGGATTTCTCTCTCCCCTTTTGCTGCTTTTGCCCTTGCTTGGCTGAACATCCTATTGTATGCCATGAAATAATTGTATATTGAGATTGGGAAGTAAAATTATTACGAAAAGGAGATGATCCTCAGGTGAGGACATTTCTAGCCGGAAGGAACTGGGCACGGGACTAACAAGAAAGGAAGAATGAATGTTCAAACGCAGTTCATTTTATGTCACGAATCACATTAGCGAACGCGGCATAAAGACTATCAAAAGTCTCTTGATATAAAAAATTCTTATGGATAGAGAAAGCTTGATGCATCTAGTCGACATGCTCGATAGCATTGACCTCCCTTGCTGGAGGTGCTTGCCTAATCTGGAACTCGTTCCTTCCTTTCTTGTCCTGTTAAATGAGGTATTGTTTCTTGTAGAAGTGGGAATGATCCTTTATCATCAATTGCATCTTCATTATTCGCATCTCCAGCTCCTGTACCGACTCTCAAGCACATCACCTGCATCATCATCGCTTGTACCATCATCGCCTGCATCATTATCCACTGGTAAACGATTCAAGATGCCTATGCGCTTAGTCTCTTCCGAGGATCCTGACTATGCGGTATTGGAACGGATTGACGTTCAAGGCCTAGGACGGGGACCAACTGACAAAGTGCGAAGGCGAAGCGATGGCAAAGCAAGTATTCTCAGCACCTATCAAACCCATATGCTAATAAACGCTCCAAGATCGTGGCTTGCAGAAAGATTGAGTGTTCGACAAATTCAGATACTAGTATTAAAGCCGCATTCAATGAGGTTGGCATCTGGTCTTTTTTGGGAGATGAATGTAAAGGAATTGCACGATTCTCGCACGATTGGTCTTGGGATCCAGACTCCTTGACCATGCGTCTCTACATGACACACTATCCTGAAGGCAATCTCGAAAAGTTTATAAGACGGTTTTTACCCCAATACCGTGTGATCTTCCCTGAGATTGCAGTTCGCATTGCAATCGGAATTGCCGAAGGTCTGAAGGCGTGCCATGATCGCGGTATCATTCATCGAAATCTCGAGCCTTCCATCATTCATCTAGCATACAGCGTCGAGATCAGTGATCTGTGCTGGATGGCAGTAGAACAGAGCACACTGGGGGAAGAGCATCGAGCACAGTATGATACGTTGTGTCGATTTCTCGATGGTCCTTCTGGATCCACTGTCATTGCCGACTTTAGGAGGTCCGAATTTGTTGGGGCTTCTCAAAACAAATCTGCAGACGGTGTGGTGGGTGGGTTTGCAGCACCTGAGTGCCTTGGACCTAATGGATACTCTTCAGTGAAGTCAGATATTTACAACTTTGGTTGCATTCTGTTCAGGCTTTTTGAAAGCAGCAAAATGCCCTCGGAGAGAAACAGATCTACAATGCGACTACGAACAGGAACCAAGCACACTGCCAAGGCCCAGGAACTTATCTGGCAATGTATCCATACAAAACCAGAATCGCGACCTGATATTAATGCGGTGCTTCAGACCCTTTCCAACATGCTCGAAGAGTGGAAAGCAGGCCCGACCAGTACTGATATACTAAAGGAGTATATCAATAGTCAACTTCCAGGACAGAGTCCTACTCAAACAACTACTCGAGGCGTGAGTTCCTATGCGCAGCTGAGACCACCACACCAACCACGCCATCTTTCTCCATCTGGTACGCACTCTTCCGCAGAAGACTCTTCTGAAGATCTCTCCCGAAGCATAGACTCGTACTCTGAGGTGTCTCAGGGAGAGGATAGAACTTCAAGATGGGCTTCTGGACGTTGTAACTGTATGTGAGAACGAAGGTGGTTCAGTTGAGATACGACAGAATTCAATACTGTTGAGAGGCTCAATGTCAAATAGTCGGTCTGCCTACTTTGGTGGCTTCGCTCATAACAGGGGAAATGCCACGACAAAGCGAGTATTATAGCGAAAGTTTGTAAGGGTTTCCTTAAGTTACCAAAAATAAAAAATAGCGATCTCCCCGTCTAAAATTGCTGTGCACGTATTGTCAAAAAATGCATCACAACTAGAATTATATACCGAGCACGCAGTAATTTTGATGCTTATATTCTAAATTAGTGTAATGCAAAAGTATATGAAGAAACGCATATTATAAATTTCTGAAAGATGAATCGTAAATGTTGTTAAAATATTCTTATATTTAAACCTAGACTTTCTAAAAATTCTTACAAATTTTCGGGCAGTCATCCCTAACACCCGCTATCATATAACATTCGCTTTCTCCCACAATGAGCGAAGCAAGGATGAAAAGCAGATAGTCCTGTCCGAGATTGATGCGAAATGTGCTGTCAAATATGTTCGTCGCAGTTGTGTTGAGGTTGCAGGCACTGGCTTCATACTTGGGACGGTAAGGCTATTTCGTGCCCATTACCCCCTCATTATATCCAAAGAAGAAAACATGAACACAACGCACTCATTTAAAATGAATAATAGCAAAAGGTTAGAAGTAATCTGAATCAGAAAATAAAGTATCAATATTGAAAAATAAAGCCCACTGCGGAAGAGTTCATCGCTACTAGCACTTGCAGCATGTTCACCAGCGGGGTAAACTCACCACTTCAGGCCCGCCAGGGATTGCAGTCACTAACCGCGATGAGCTTAGGCTTTGAATAGCTCCTGGAATCAGCCCACTAAATATTGGGGTTCCCGCGTCCCACAGCGTGTCTCACACTACCCCGCCCCGCCTCCGCATGATCCACCCAGCGCTCGACCCACTTAGACATTGTGCTGAATCCACCACCTCCGAGCCCTTATGCTCTCTTCTTTGTCTCTTCCAGGACTTCCTTCTTTCTTTATTCATCTCGACCATACCTCATCAAACTGTGCTTCTGCGTACTCAAACACTTTACAAAAGTCTCCCTAGATCAACAGATTAACAATCCAAACAAGACAATACCTCAAAATGCGTGGACTGATCCCAGCCTACTACCTCACCCTCTCCGCTGCCAACATCTGCCTCCTCACCTTCGCCTACGGGAAACTCGCTGCTCCAGCCGCTGCTGTCGCAGTGCCCGCTATGGCCGAAAAGCGACGACGTGTGGTCAGCAAACTCAGTATGTTCAGGAAGATGACCAGTGTGAATGGGCCGTTTCCGAGAGGGGGACATGTGCCTGTGGGTCAATAAATGAGTGGAGTTGAAGTTTGTGGATATCTAGATTGTGCGTTGAGGTTACTTTGCTTTTTTGGGGATATGCTGAGGGGGGGGGGAGGACAGGGATGGGTTGATTTGGGCATTGAGGAGAGAGGGGTAATGCATGAGAGTTGCATGCTGACATAGCGGTTGCCAGATTCGAGCGAGCGAGCGAGCGCTTTTGAAGGCAAGCATATGGTACTTAGCCAGGAAATTGGGTTTGGGGTTTGAGGAGTTGAGTTTCTGTCTCACGATGACTTTGTTAATCATCTCCGATTGAATACCATGGTGGAGGCGCCTGTCGTTGTTCTTCCTTTGGAAAGTAGCAAATTGGCTAGGTCTCCGGTTTTGGATTGAGAGCTTTCTGCATTTCCGGCGTGCTGGCGTGATGGTGAGGTTGTTCGCAAGGTTTTAAGACTGTCGTACTTTGAACTCGGGTGAGATATGCAGCATTGGCATGGGATTCCCCGGCATGGAGAAGCATCTGTAGACGAGCAGATGTGATGAAACGACAATAGGTCGACTAGATCAATGAACGGATTGAACTACTTCTGAAAGAGTAGATGCAAGAGCGTGTTGCGATTTTATGTGTTGCTCTATTTCTTCTAGGTACCGACTGTATGTTATCTTCTGGTGTCGTGCGGAGTGGGTTTCATGTATACCTAAGCCGCTGGGTACTATTTGGCCCGTGACTTCAGTTAGCGCCTCTGGAAAGTTATCATCTCCCTCGAACTTAAACAACAATCTCGGTTTCATTATGGGAATAGGCTCACCTATTAAATTACTTCCCCTTTCAAAGATACTCAACACCTGGGCAGTCATACACTTCTGATGAAACACGTGACTGATTCGGTGTTATAGCTGCTCAGAAATCTGGCGAATCTCAGCCTTACTTCTATGTCCGCTCACCGAAGTCCTCAAAAATAACGCTCTATGTAACTGGTCAACATGTCAAAATCTCTTCATTATAAATGGCTTCTAAGCCTTTCACCCTGTTTTCTGACGTGCTCTCTAGCAGCATATGAGTATAAGCGGTCCGATTACGACATATCAACAAATCCTGCACAACTAGTAGTACTTCGAAATGGCATCGAAAGGTTCTGATGACCCGATTGGCTCTCAAGTGTCGAACCCTGTAGGTTTCACAGGGGGTGAGCCTATTCAGAGAGTATACTCTAAGTTCTTATGGGTTTGCAATAGGTTGTTCATTCTAAGAGGTTCTAGGTGGAAGGGAGTTCTTATGCCTCCCTGACTGCCGAATACGGACTAGTGCCGGCGAATGCCGCCTAGCCCTATTCTATCCACGTGATTATACCGACAATTGCTTTGAAATCGCACTCGATAATATTCAACCTCGTCAAGTCTGATTTGCTGGGGTTTGTCTGTGGGGTTTGTCTGGAACGAAACAAGTGCAAGCCGATCGAGAATGACGAAAGAAATGGTAGGAATATCGAACAGGATAGACTGCTGCCGCGGAAAACGAGGATGTACTTCATAGAGGTATCGAAGCAAGATGTCGCAGTCAATAAAGCAATGTTGACGAGCATTAAAGGGGCTGGGTTTTGCGTCGGGAAGAGCCGGAACCACGGCACGTGATACACTAGAAGTAGACCCTCGCTGTTTCAAATCTCTCAAATGACATGCTTTCCTCAACCTTTGCGGCAGTACACATTTCATTCTTTGACTGACATTTGGATGAATGGACACTTGAGTTTTACGAATGCAAAAATCACGACATACCGGCAAAGACCCGTGGGAGCATCGACTTCTCCGCCCCAGAAGAGGAATTGATCCGCTAGGTTCACTCCGCTTTTCTGAATTATTAAAATCTCTGCCAGACCAAGCTTGGGTCTTGTTTTTCTATTCAGTTTGTATATCTGAGAACTGAAAGGTCAGCTTCCAAATCGCCGACTACCAATCAGCATCTCGACCGCTATGCTACCAAGGCCGTTCGCGTTGCAAGCGCCCTCCTGAGGCTGAGGAGTTCATGAAACTTCAAGAAGACTCAAACTAGAATGAGTCGCCCGGATTTATTCCTGAGTCTCCCTTTGAGGATGGCCTACTAGAGGGTGACGACGAGTAGCCGCCAAGCTCGTTAGGTCCAGGCTTAGTATGGATTCAGACGTGTTCGAGCCTCGAGGTGCCTCATGGGTCTTGGTTGCGGTGGAGGAGGAACGTCAACCACCATGACTACAATCATCAATTCTGACATCACCCTGTCGCAGGCCAGAGGAACGTATCAAGCTATACAGGTTTCATTCTGTGGTTTGGAAGCATTATAAGGAGCGAATTTCGGAGATTTCATCGGCGATTCCATCAGATGGCGGGCTGTACTTCCTATGCCAAGTCCGGATTCCTTTCAGAGGCCTGATCGTTGGATATTTTGTTATCCTTAATCCTATACCTTTTGCAATTGAGCTCGAGATTCGAAACTTCGTCCAAGGGACTTGGCTATTTGATCTTTATCATTTTCATGTGGGTCGAATAAAGACGAAAGCATTATCAATGCTGCGGATGTGGATACGAAATGGCCACACTCCCATCTCAAATAAAGTTAGCAATATTCTTATTAGGATGATAGCCTCTGTGGTAGGTACCCCAACCCAAATCATTGAAAACTTGGCTAACTTGTGTTCGATTCCGATTCAGAGCCCCTTTTTCTTCTGGGCTGCCCTCTTGAATCGGCGTCTAAAGTTGGACTACGCTTGATTATTCCATCACCCGCAGTACCAATTGAAAGGACAATCAGAGGTTTCATAATGCGTGACTCAAGAATGCTCGATCATCTCGAGCATATCACTCCAGCATCGAGACCGGGGCTAGAATTGCTTCGTTTGCCTTTTTTCAGCCAAACTTGAACGAAGATTCGCTTTCGGAGCATTATTCGCACTAGTGAGTTTGTCGAGAAGATGTGATTCGACTTCCTTTCTTTGAATAGGCGCTTTCGAGTCTCGACGTCAAGGGTTTATCTGTTTCGGGCATGGATACGGTTGAGTGGGTCGCAACAGCATTCACTACTCTTCCAAACAACCTCACAGCCAGGTTACCATATCACTGGTCGGAATACCGGACTAAGCAAAAGGCACACCCCTCTTGTCGTATGATCCCCTCCTTACTTGACTTACGTCCCGTGCCTGAATAAGCTGACATAAAAAATTGATAAGATCGTCGATTCGTCACTCTGTTTCAATACTGAAGGACATTGACCCCGAGATCCAAGAACGCCAGAAGAGCCTACTTGCAATCCCTAAAAGTCTCCTTTCAAGCTCTTCGACATACTTCGGGTTCCACAGCATGGGCGGCAATTGCACTATTCATTGGCTTTTCCACCCATGGTCAAAAAGCTCATTCGGATGTGATTACGGCCACGCCGAAACTCGATTTCGCGGGGAAATTCCAGACCTAGTCTCCATGTTTCAATTCGCCGATTTAAGGCTGAGTCGATCCCAGGAAGCACGCTTAGTGCATGCACAAGCGGGGTAAGGTTACGAACTTCAGCACGTTTAGCAGCCAAAGCGAGCTGAACACAGTTGCTCAATCTGTAATCACAATACTGGCCCGCTCACGAACTTCGAAGACTTCACTCCATCAGTTCACCAAACTAGGAAATGGGGTCATCTTCCTGCCTATCTGCAGGATTGCTGATAAGGAGAAAAAGAAAGAATGCATGCACGCCCATTACACATGCCAACCCCGATGTCGTCAACGTTCATCTACGTATCAGTGGCGATCTCATCGCCAAGGATTGCCCTCGTCACATGCATGCATTCTCTCCTCGCCTGCACCGACCCAACCCGTCCCCCTTATCGCGCGCCAACACCCAATCACCTCAACCACTCAATCAATGCTCACATTAGCTCCATAGCCAAAATGGCGCTGATTCGATACCGAGACAATAGCGTCTTGGACTCCCTCAGCTTGGGCCAGGAGGGGCAACAAGTACCGCGTACCAACGGCGCGTGTGATTTGTTGCAAGTGGTTTTGACAGCGTTAAGGGCTTTGCTAGTGCGTCTTGTGTATAAAGCTAAATCGCGCACGGTGGTGGCTTAGAGTTTGAGTCGCACGGGGAATGCTTGCGCTGCATTGTGCTGGCGCTATATGGTTTGCTCATGACGTTTTGGTGGAGCGGATCTGCGGGGTAGGCAGGGTCCTGGTGATCGAGGCTCTTGGCGAATGGTCGAAAACCAAGAAGTTGAGGATTACGAGAGGTATATATATGCTTGCTTGATTGCCTCGGTCAATACTTTTAGAGTACGAACAAAAGTTCAAAGAAATTCACGCTACACAAAACAAATCATATCAAATCAAAATGTCTGCAGCACGATCCCCGAGCATCACATTTGCGGAGCCTAATCTTGGTAAGCCATAACTTCAACATTGGCCTCTCATTCAAGTATATAGCTAATGCTTTACCAGTTCGAATTCCCACAGGCGAACCAGACGTTGACCACGACGAGAAAGTACACGCACAAGACTGGACTGTGACCACCGACCCCAAAGACAGTTGGGCAAATCGCGAACGTCGCCGATCCACCGTCTGGGCCAAAGTCGATGATGTCGATGTCACTGCCAACAATCCAAAGCGCGCCTCTGCGTCTGGTGCACCCCGTCGCGGCAGTATCTTGAGCATCTGGTCTACAGGGAAAGACAAACATGGCAGAGATGCGTTAGTACATGACGACCACGAAGCCAGTGATGGTGAAGACGAGTCTGCGATCGCAAGAGATATGGATGAGAAGGCTGAAAGCGAGAGCGGAGATCCTGATCTATTGAAGATGCTAAATCGCGAGAAGAGAGGTAGTGGTGCGGGCAGTGATAGGAGAGGAAGTATCTTGAGCTTATGGAGCCAAGGAAAGGACGAGAATGGGCGTGCTGTCATGATGCATGACGATGAAGAATGGAAAGTTTGAAATGTTTAGAAGGCCACCCAATTTGTCAGGGTCTTGTATGATTGCGAGTTGGATGTCCTTTTCGAGCGTTGATACCATGACTGATGTATGAAATTATCTTTTGGGATAGTGCGATTGTACTCTACGAATCAGAAAGGAAATACATTAGACATATTCATCTACTTCTGAACTTTGTAATGTGTCCTCCCTTTTGGCATCATTCTGCCTTGTACGCTCATCATAGCGAAGTCACAAAAGGGGCTATTCTGAGGGATTTTGAGGCAGAACCAATTCCTTCAAAGACATTGGGCTCGGTTCAGACAGGGTACCAGATAGGAAAGGGAAGGGACAGAAAGATCGCGGGATGGTTGCTATCGTGCACCACGCAAGATGTCCCTAGTGGGACACTACCATACTTGGCAACTTGGCAATTCTTGGGACCAAGTCCTCATCTCGATGCATTGCAAGAAGCGGCAAGAGCATTTCTTCCAGAAGAAAGTTTATCGACAAGATGACATGGCATGTCTTGGTTCGTGAAATATTCTCACGTCGGATCCTTTTCGGAGTTTTCGGAAATAGGTACCAGCTCGGAGATGTCTACCCTAAGCAAATCACCCGAGAAGGCTAACTCAGGGCCCCGAAGCAAAGCGAGATGCATCACGTTCATTTTCCATTGGCTGAAGGAAGGCGGTTTTCAACTGAGCAATATATTCTTTGCTTGCTACCTGGCTAGATAACAGACCCATAGTTTTTCTTCTACTTTGCAGCTGTTCAAAGTGGCCTGCATCCTGCAGTCATGGGTTCTTGAGAACCATCTAGGTCCCAGAGGCCTCCTTATCTTTTAATCAACTAGGTACCCTGCTCTTTTCTCCACGCTATTTTCATACTTCACAGCGCCCAGCAAATGTTTCAGACACATTTATCCTTTGCCTCGAGACCGTAAGCAGCCACCTTCTCGAATCCCACGTTCGCAGGTTGACTTGCTTTTGCAGCTACTTTTCTTCTTCCTATGTAATCTTCACCTCAGTCTCATTGTCATGTGTACTTGTCATCTACTTTGCGGTCTGCGACTGCGGTTGTGACGAGAAGGCTTCGCTTGAAGAAAAAGCAAAAGGGACCCGCCAATCACAATTCTCTCGCGCTCCTACAGTATAAACCTCCGCGACTCGTTGGCGACGAGTACCTGAAATCCACACTTCGAGTACAGTCCAATGGATGATTGAGATAAATACTACAGACTGGAAACCTTGTTGGTCCTCAAATCTGGGTTTGGGAGACGCGATTAAGACATCACCTGACTTTTTCGCATTTGTAATACATTGTATTCCTTGCTCATCCAATGTCCCTTCGTATTCAACATCCAAATTCCGAAGTATTACCATTTAGTTAGACTTTCTTGAACAAGTCAAATACTAGACCATATGCTCAACAGAACGAAATTGCTCCCCTGAATTAAGCGAGATCTCCAGAAAACCACATGTCTGATCCGCCGTCACTCCTATTAGAATCACTTGCCTGGAGTTGATTCAGGATATTTTGTGGATCGTATAATTGTTCTCTTAGTATCAAGTTCTCCAAGTCTAAGAGCAAGCTTTGTTGGCCGGTCCTCGCTTGACCCTTTGAGTCCAGGCACAACCGGCAGTCTTACTGTTTCCGTGTCTATCGTGCTCTTCTTCCCCATCTCTAATGCGACCTATTGCTACTTGTAATCTCATCAATACTTTCTCTTTTCTCTCCTCTACTTAGGAAATTCATTTTTTGAACACAAGTTCCACAAGGTTAAATAGGCGAGATCAAGAAAGGGGGGTTGCAGAGTGTTCATGATTGGGCAGCCTTCAGGTAGAGCAACTCTTCCGAGACTCAGTGTCAAGACCGACCTGTGATCATTCATCAAAAAGTCTATCGTCAATCCGAGGGCGACCGTAAGATTACCTAACCAGAGCCCGAGTATATACTCGGGCAACAGCTCCATACTAACCTGCACCCTTTTATTATGAACCAACTTTCGCTGTATCATTTTTCTTCTCCTCAAATTCTCGTTCTGTCAGCCATGTCCTATGCTAGCCATCAATTTCTCCGTACCTATCTTACATACGCATTCGTCTGTGCGATATGCATTAAGGCCGAATGTCGGTGTTCGGATGCAGACTAAGATTACTGAACATGGGCTTGGCAAAGCGCTATCCCCACACAATCAAGTTATTAAGCATGATTCGTGATCAGAACATGAGACGTGTCCATTGTACCTCGTTCCTTCAGATTCGCTCGCGATTTAATTGGCTGAGGCATCAATGGCCTGAGGGATCTCTACGCCTCGTAGCACACTTCTGACGACTTGGTCGTCGTGGGCAGCAATTTGGAATTGAAATAGCTACGCAAATCGTCTGCCTATTCACGTTTGCCGACGAACTGAATACTAATCCCATTGCTAAGCATTGTATTCTGATCAATATGTGGCTTGAAGGCCGCAGCTCTCAGTAAGTGTCTCGCTGAATTCAATATATATAGAGAGTCGAACAAGATGTGATCGACCTGCTACAAGACATCTTCACTCGATTCAAAGTCAAAGTCAAACGCAAACACCAATTCTGAAAAATATTCTTCGCATCAAACAGCTTCAATGCCTTCCTATCTAGTCACCGGTAGCTCTCGCGGGCTTGGACTCGCCTTCGTCGAGCAACTCGTAAGTTTCCATCCTCGTTACCTTCCGAGGGAATGTAAATAACGTTGTTTTGCTTCCTTCAAGCTCAAAAACCCCGAAAATTATGTCATAGCAACAGCTCGAAATCCCAGCAAGGCAACAGAACTGCAGGCACTCATCAAGCAATACCCAAAAGAGAGGACAGCCATTCTGGAACTTGATCTGGGCAGCCCCGAATCCATTGGAAAGGCAGCAGAAGAAGCCACGAAACTTCTCCCTGAAGGTCTCGACACCCTCGTGGGTAATGCCGGTGCCAACGATCAACCTAAACCAACCTTTGAACAACTGTTCGTCCTCCCCATCGGACCATGATCAGGGTATAGCCAGCTAACTCTCCATTTACAGTGATCTGAAGTTATTTGCTGATGAACTGAACCTCGAAATCATCAACAACACTATCTTCATCCGCTCCTTTCTCCCCTTGATCCGAACGGGAAAACCAGGAAAACTCATCTTCATGAGCTCCGTCATTGGCTCTGTTGAGCTCGCTGCCACGATGCCGATGCTGAATGATGCTTATGCTGTTACCCGAGCAGCTCTCAACATGCTGATCCGGAAATGGGGCGCTGCATTGAAGTTTGAGGGAATTGCGGTTGCTGTCGTTCATCCAGGTAAAGATTCTTCTCTCTGTCCATTTTACTCTTCTGTGTTGGAGAGATGACTAACTGATGTGATTTTAGGATGGGTTCCAACCACTGAAATTGGAAGCGGCATCATTGAGTGGGTCGAGAAGTACGCACCACAGTTGCCCAGAATCCCTGTTCCTGAGGCGGCGGCAGCAGTGGTGAAGGTTTTTGAAACGCTGACGATTGAGGACACGAACACCTTCTTCAACTATGATGGATCGAAATTGCCATGGTAAAGGAAGCATGCCTTGTCGGAATCTAGCAGAATTTGGCACAGGTTGAAGATCATGATGGTAGGTTTGATGGAGGTCAAATTCTTTTTGAACACACTGGATTTTGCTCTTTTTCGTCGAGTCGTTTAGTAAACGTGATTTCGTATTCACATAATAGACTTCAATTGCGATTCTCAGTTCCTCTGGCATTATTTTCAGATCTCGAAAGGTCAATACTCAATTTCCTAGGAATATGAAGAATTTGATCTTTTGCAATCCGTTATCGTAGCCCATCAAAGTTCTATGAATTTTTTGTTTGTTTTTTCCATTGGCTCGTTTTGAGGGGGGTGACCTTGTAGTGAGACATCTACCCTTTTATTGTCATGCACTCTTCTAAGACATTCAACAGGCGAGCTAATCTGTCCCAATCGAGTTGAAGACCTACAAAAACCAAAAACGAACGCTCTCCATAAAGGGGTAGCGATTACTTCCGTGAAAAGATGATGAAAAAATGATCCAAAGTGATTGTTGTGCCATCCAGAAGTATGCCATTTTTAGTCATTCAACTCCACATTCCCTCGACTGCGATGCTTTGATCCAGTCTCAGCACTGAGTCGAGAGCCCAGATATCAACTACCAGACCACGCTCCTCTACATTGTAGAGTTATTGGTTGGTACCCCGCCTCAGCCAACTTATGTGTAGCTCGATACGGGAAGCAGCGATTTAGTGGTTGAGACTCTAAGTTCAGATATATGCAGTGCTGCACCACCAAATCCTTGTACCAATTTTGGAGCTTGTAAGAAAAATCTCAATCATCCCGAACGACTTATCTGATTTCTATTAGATAATGCAAACGCTTCTTCGGCTTATCAATACATCGACAGCAATTTTCAAGTGTCTTATGGGGGTGGTGACAGAGCTACCGGAGACTGGTGCGAAGATAATCTTAGCTTAGGCGGTGCTACACTTCAGGATGCTCAGTTTGGTGTCATGTACAAATCAACAATCTTGGAAGGTATTTTGAGCGTGAGCTATCCACTCATCGAAGGGCGAAATACCTTCAGCGGCGAACCAGTTTACGATAATTTCCCTGTTCTTCTCGTGAAACAAGGTTATATCGCCTCAAGAGCCTTCAGTTTGTGGACCAACGACGACAAAGGTGCCGCAGGCACATTACTTTTCGGCGGCATTGACACAAGCAAATTCTCTGGCGAACTAGTTACTATCGATCTGGTCGAATCTGGATTTGATGGCTTCCCGGGTGTCGTCGACTTTACCCTCACTTTAAATAGTGTGACAGGGACTGACGCGAGTGGGAATCTAGTTACTTTCACGAGTGGCACGACACCTATTAACATTCTCATGGATTCCGAAACAACAATCACTGGACTCCCACAAGATCTCGCCACTTCCATTTTAGCCTTTGTTGGAGCGACCCCATATTCTAACACACCCACATCGGCATATGTCCCGTGTTCTGCAAGTTCCAGTATCAAGACTATCAATTTCGCATTCAATGGGATTGCGATTGCTGTTCCTTTGAGCCAACTAGTAATCTTTCCAGATGCCACCAACACCAACTGTTTTTTCGGCATTCAGATATCATCTAATTTCATCATTGGAGACACCGCCCTCGCTGCGATGTATGTTGTTCACGATCTGGATAATAATCAAATTTCGCTCGCACCTACGATATTCGACTCCACGACACCAGAGAACATCTTACAAATAGTAGCTGGTCCAGGGGGTGTTCCAGACTCGGCAAAATCCTCTTCTGTATCTTCCAGCACGAAATCTAGCACGGTTTCTAGTGTGTTGAGTACCGGAATGTCCTCGAGTAGTTCAAGTAGTTCTTCAATTCTAAGCAGCCCAACTAGCTCTTCTTTCTTGAGCAGCTCAAGTACCTCTTCACTCTCTCCCAGCACCATCCCAGCACCCTCCTCACCTCAACAAACAAACCCACATCCCCCACAACAGCAGCAAAGCCCTTGAAATACAACCAAGCAAGCCCCCTCCATCCCCTCATCTCTAACCACCACTAGCTCGTACCATCCAAAGGACAACTGCCTCCGCGCCATCCTAATCCAAGGCCTGTCCGCAACCTCCTTTTGCTCCTCCTATACAGCCAACATCCCCGCACCCATCCCAACCGCCATCTTAAACAACTGCCAGTCCTCTACATCCAGGACCTCAAGTGGTTGCGCATGCTACTAACCCACTTCCCGCACTCCCGCCATCATCAATTCAAAACTTTCAACTCCATCTCCAAGCTTGACGTCCAGCTCTGCGTTAAGCGTTACTTCTTCATCAACTCTTCCTAAGAGTGCAACAACCATGCAGCAGAAGCTGGAGTGTAACTTGGTACAAATTTTTTTTTCTTTTTTTCTTTAAAGGCTCGAAGGGAAAATAGAGCTGATTGATTGATGGATAGAACAACTGCCTCCTCGCAGCCCAAGACGCGAGCGCGACTTCTTTCTACTCTGCATATCTAAGCGACGCTCCTATTTCCGTACCGAGCGCAATTGCGAAAGGGTGTGCGGACGCGGCGCCGAGAGTTATGAGTGCGTGTAATTGTCTCGTTACATGAGTTTGTACGGGATTAGATTGAAGATACGAAAGAAAGCAGGCCGGTTTGGTTAGCTAGTTATGAAGTATTTCTGATACACAGGGACTTGGTTATATCTTGTGCTCATGCTCATATCGATATACAGCATTTGTAGTTTTTTCCTTCTTTCCATGCGAGGATGTGGAGTTCAGCTCGTCTTGGGAAGCCCCACTTAAGCGAGCCCCCTGAATTTAGCGAGTACTGTACCTTTCCTCTCATTTCAGCTTGATCTCGAGCGCAGGAAAGATTCCATATCAATAATAGAATACCACAATACCTCTTTACATAAATCTCGACATCTTAAACTCTACAACCATTTCATTATCTCAACACTGCCTAATTGTAGCCCGAGACTTCCAAAATAAACCCGCCTCGTTAGTCTGGCAAATATCAAGCTCTCAGAGCCAATTGCCCTATCCTTCTGCATATTCCACACAAATGCATCCATCCAAACGTCTCAGCTCAAATCAAAACCCCAATCATCATATCCAATCAATCATCCACACTATCCCACCTCCACCTCCACACAACACGTTCACCCTCACACCATCTTCGAACCCAACTCGCTCTACGAACCTTCCAACCAATTACCGATATCCCGCAGGCCATCTTCCCATATCCCAAAGACCAATCAATCATTTACGAGTTTGGCAAATCTAATGAAACCGGCATCTTGGAATACTGAAGCGAGACTTAAGCTGGTTTGGGTAGAGCGATGCATGGGTTAGGTGGGTACTGTACTTGATGGGTTTATGACTTCGAAGCATGGGGGAGAGTAACCTAGCCTACGAAGTTTCCCTGAAAGGATAATAGGCAATTATAGAACCGCTACTTCAATTGGGAGCGGGGATTTAGGGATGCTTTGTCGGAATTGGCGGCATGAGGTGAGGTGAGCGAACTTGATTGAGGCTTAGCTACGAGGTTATGAAAATCGAGTCGAGAAGAGAGGAGATATTTGCTCTGTTTGGAGTAGAGTGGAGCAGAGTAGATAAATACTTGGCGCTAACCACACTGTACTTAGGTGCCGGCGACAAGAATTTATTTCTTCTTCTCATTTAACTCTTAACTCAGATCTAGGTATTCTCACCACCATTCTCTTTCCTCTTTTCTCACCAGCCTCCTTATACTAAGCACCACTTATGCCTTCCGCCTCACCTCCGCACCCTCCAACAACTTCATTCCTTTCTCTCTTAACTTAAACTTCTGGATCTTCCCACTCGCTGTCTTCGGATAATCATCTGTCCAGAATACGTATCTGGGGACAAGATGATTGCTGAGTTCCTTTCTCACCCATTCCCTAACCATTTCTCTCGTTAGGATACTTTCCTGCTCTCCAACACCCTCTAATTTCTCATCCGGATTTGAGGAAGAATTGGAAGTGGGAGTAGAGGTTAGCTCATCAACACTCTTATCACCATTCCCCGCATCATCCACACCACACCTCACACCCCTATGGACCACCACAAACGCCGCTACCACCTCCCCATACTTCTCATCCGGCAAGCCCACCACGCTCGCCTCACTAACCTGCCTCATGGCAAAAAGTCGATTCTCCACCTCTAGGGGATGAATATTCTCTCCGCCTCTAATAATCAAATCCTTGATCCTACCCGTAATCTTCACGTATCCCTCCTCATCCATCATCGCCTCATCACCCGTATGCATCCAGACCTTCACATCTTTAACTCTAGTAAGAGGATTCGTATGCGTTTCCACCACACGCACTTCATTAGTACGGAGCTCATCACCCCAATAGCCCTTCATAACATTATATCCGCTAACGACCAATTCGCCTTTTTCGCCGATGGGAAGGATCTTAGTGCGATCATGGACATCGACGACTTTTGCTTCAACGTGAGGGAGGAGTCTCCCGACCGAATCGACCCGTTTCTCGATCGGGTCGTCGAGCGTCGTCATGCAGGATACGGGACTGGTTTCCGTCATGCCGTAGCAGATGGTGAGGCCGGTGAGGTTGAGCTTCTCGTGTAGTTTCTCCATTAGGTGACTTGGGACTGAGCTCCCGGCTGCGATCCCGGTTCGGAGTTTTTCGAACCCTTTGTTTTCTACTTCGCCTCGGGCGAGGAGTTCGAGCTCCGAAACAAACATGGTGGCTACGCCATATAGTCCTGTTGCTCCTTCTTCTTGGATGCTCTTCAATGTAGCCAACGCATTGAAGCTCTCGCTCGGGAACAAGATTGCGGACCCGTGAGTCGCAGTCGCCATATAACCTAGGATGGAGCCGAAGCAGTGAAAAAGAGGAGGAGGACAGCAGATTATATCGGAGGCAGTGAGTCTCATGCGGTTCCCGATTGAGTAGCCGTTATTAAGGATCGAATGATGAGTTAGACAAGCCGCCTTTGGAAGAGATGTGGTACCGGAGGTAAATTGAATGTTGATTATCTCGTCTCTATGGAGGGGCGAGTCTGGGATTATCTCTTTTTCCGCTACTGATATATAACTAGACATGAGATCCGAGAAAGGTCTTGTGGAGGTGAGGGAGGAAGTTGGGATTCGGCCCGATGAGTTGTCAACGAGGACGATGTTTTGTAGACTCGGTACGGATGCACTCTCCACTTTTCCAGCGTCGAGGTCAGGGACGATCGTCTTCAGCAGACTGATGTTCTCTCGCGGTGCCTTATACGGTAGATTTGTTTCCGTCCCTATAATCAAATGTGCAGCCTCAAGATGTGAGAGTGCGGCAATGACTTGAGGAGCGTTGAATGCTGGATTCAAAGGGACCTATTTCCTGTCAGTCATATACTCTGAATATTTCCCCATCTAACCCTTTCATTCTGTCCAACCCTCTTTCCACCTCCATGAACCCGCTTCCTCTCCTTTCCCCACCCTCCCAAAACCAAAGAAGAAGAAAAACTCACCAACACAGCCCCCAACTTCCAAACCGCATAACTCACCACCCCAAACTCCCATGAATTCCCCAACATAACGGCAACCCTATCCCTCTTCTTAACACCCCTCCCCTTCCCCCCAAGATCCCTCAGTCCCTGCGCCAGAACATTACTCCGGTCATCCAATTCCCTATAGCTCAACCTAGTCCCTTGAGCGCTCGAGATAAGCGCCGTGCGATCACCATGTTGCTCGACTATGGAGGAGAAATGCTGAGGAATAGTTTGCGTTAGGAGGGGTGGCTATTGCGTTTATTCGCGTTATTAGCTTCTTGAACCGATTCTTGAACTGAGAAGAGGAAGGGGGAGGTACCTACTTCAAAAGGACCTCTCGCATGGCTCTGCGTTAACAATCCCCTTCTCTGCTGGAGCGATCTGCCATTCCCATTCCCAATCCCAACTCCACTCCATCGCTGTCCTGTCAATTCCTCACATCGCGCAATCCCCATCCTAATCTCCATCCGCGGTCCCGACAAGCTAGCAATCGCACCTCCATTTCCCCACCCCCCGCACCTCATAGCAAGAAATCGTCCTCTCATGATAATCGCAGAAAGAAAGAACACTTCATTCTGTCCCTCCCCTTCCCTCAATCAATCAATTCCCTTTCTTCAATCGCCTTTCCCAAATCCAAGCTCCTCATGTGCGTGCGTGCGTGCGTGCGAAAGAAATAAGAAGAAAAGAGAAACAGGAAGGAGCTCAGCTCAGCTCTCACCGAGGCCTAGCACGAACGAGTACATGTCTCACAGCTGTGGACTTATTACTTGTTAGGTAGGTTAGGTGGTTGTGGTAACCCCGAAATGCGGGGTTGCAGTAACCGACCCCGACACAAAGCGGAACCACGCCGCGGATTTTTGGTTTTTCGTTCCTGGTGGCCGAACGAACGAGAGGCTTGGGCTCGTTATTCGTTAGGCGAGCGAGCCCCTGAAGGCGTAAAAGGGGCTGAGTTGGTTATTGTGAGTACTTAGGTAGGTGACACTGGTGACACCAGTGCCACAGCGGTAAGAGCTGACGTGGAGATCTGTAGGGAGCCATTTTGACTGATGCTGAAGGATGCAGTCGAAATGCGCAATGTTGCGTCAAGATCTCATGTCAGATCTGGAGATCTCACGCGTCAGGCCAGATATGTACACCTACCTGGAATGACATTCAGGATGCGCAACGAGGTGATCAGAATTTATTTATGTTCTACACATTAACCATCCACAGACTCCGAGTATGCATACAAGCCTGCCGCTTTACGGCAATCGATCCATTTCTGTACCTGTAATCCTCTTAGAGGATACGGTCTTGCAACTCCAGATCCAAGACTTCGATAGACGGATAGCCCGATCTTATTCAAACACACAAGCATTCAGCCCTTGAAAAACTCGTGCTTATTTCTCCTCCCTTCCCCTTTTCTCTCAGTGCTCCAGCACACAATCCAATTACTACTGCAGCTTTTGCTTTCAGTCCACCTCGATCCTGCAATAGCAAGATCCAATAAAAGCACCGCACAGCCATATGTATCCTTTGCAGTGTCCAACAACCAAACAAGCAGAAAACCAATCCCACCGTCTATATTTTGCCGTTCCATTGCAGCCAATTCTTTATTTTCGCCCACAAACAGAAAAGGTATATCCAACACCCATTCATCCATCCGTCGAATTTATGTTATCGCATGAAAGCAGAGTCAAATCCCAAGGTCCGGCCATGTATTCGTTTCGTGTTGTTTTATTCGAGCTCGGTGCTCGCACATTGCGTCTTCGCTGATCCGCCATAATTTATGATGTGAAAGATGTATGCCGCTGATGCCGTGATTCCGAAATCTCGAAATCAAATAGTAAGGAGAGAGAACGCCTGGAGAATGCAAGATGTGGTTTCGATTCAAGTTCGAGTTCGAGAAGAAAGAGAGGGAAGGAGGGAAGGATTTCGTGGAATATACAGTGTGATGTACACCTGGAACAGGTGCTTTGGCGTAAGAGGTGCAGTCGGATATGATGAGCTTAAACATTATCATTCCCGTCGCCGCCTATGTGGCGCAGATTTTCTGGTTTCCATGTACCTACACACTGTTAATTCCATCTTTCGTCTCTTATCTCGTATCACAGGGACCTACCTTCAAACTCATGCTTGACAAATGCCATTGGGTGGTCATAATCCTCAGCACCCATTTGCTGAACTCCCGGAGAAAAGCTAGTAATGGGCAAGACAACGACGTCTCCAATCCTCTTCGCAGCCGTCATGCCCGTGAAGTCTCTCCACGTAATATTTCCCTTGCTGGTACTCATATCGAAATACCTCTCATCGTTCATGAAATCGAAGATAATATCCGTCCACACAGCTGGGCCCGTAAACTCAATAACCTTATCATCCTGGAAGTTCTTAAGGCTTCCATTCTTCTTCCTATGCAGCGTCTCCTCGGTGATATTCGCGACGATCTCTCGGAGTACGGGATGCCCAGCTTTGCTTTGGATTGTCCATTGACAGAATTGGATCCGTCGAGAATACCATTCTGCCCAATCCTCTCTGTCGGGATCTGCCTCAATCCCTATCACCAACCCAACTGCTTCTCGTGGTACGTTTTCTGGCAACCACTCCGCTGCACTCTTCAAGGCATGCGTATCGATGTCTGAATAAATGCCGCCTCTGGCAAGCAGGATCAAATACCTAAAGAAATCTGCCTTCAGGACCGGCAAGGGCAGGGCTTGATACGCTTCTAGTACTTCGGGAACACTGGCATACAGATGCCTCAGTAAATGAACCGCAACCTGATCCGTGATGACCTCATGTATGAATCCTGGATGCTTCTCACTCCAACTAGCTTCTGCGGGTCGAAAATTCTCTCCAAACTCCCCTGAAGCAGGAGTATATTTCCACGTCTGCCAGATATACGCGGGGAATTTCTGCTCGACATCATAGGGGAACTGGTACGCCAATTTATCTCGCAGACTTGCCCTGCTCATGTCCTGCAGTACCTGCTGGCCGCCAGTGGGCTTCCTCTCTCTCGAGGGAGGAAGGGGCAGTCGGTTGTCGGAGCTCGACGTCGTTGGTACGTGGCCGGTTCGCGTGGTTTGTGCATCGAGATTGTTGTTTTTGGAGGTCTGCAGCGAATCTTGGGGTGGTATTTGGTCTTTAGCTGTGGAGGAATGTGTTCGTGTGACGAGGTAGACCATGCAGATGAAGCATGCTGCTACAATCAGAGCTCGTCTGAAGGTGAGCATGATGGGCAGGCAATTGGCAGCTGGACTGTCTGCCGTATGGTCGTGGTGCTGCGGGAATGTGTGAGCTGGCCCAATTCCTCCCTTGGACTTGGCGATGGGTGTTTGTATGTATGTCGAGTTGAATGGTTGAGCTCGTGTCGTGGCTCGTCTACTTTCTGCTTTCCGTTTTCGCTGAGAGGTGCTGTGGATAAATCGCCAAGGAGCGCTCCTGTCCGTGCGTGGTCTGAAACGAGAAGAAAGGCGATCGTTGATGGAGATCACGGCAGCCGACAGAACGGATCCAAGACCGCAACCGCAGCTGGATTAATGCCGGGAAGGAGCCGGACGGCCTGTACGCACTGCGCAGTCGCGAGGATTCGAGGATTCGAGGATTTGAGGATTCGAGGAACCTTGGTCGAAGTCACACCTCGTCTGGATGCGACAGTCAATGACGAAAGAGCCCGCTGATGGGCGACTGACGAGAGACCTTCTGCAACAAATTAATCAGATAATCAGAGGTGGTGGACAATCCCAATCTTATGCACGCAGTCTATTCTCGGGACCCCGTCAGTGGCCCACCATGCAGTCGGTGGTAGTCGAGTAGAGGAGAGAGGAGGTGGAGAGTGCCGGGGACTAAGGTTAGAGCCAGTCCAGTCAGTGCGCCTCCCTTTCAGCGGCGTCCTCGTGGTCGTGTTCTCGGGGCAATTGTTGCGTTGCCACTACGGAGCAGGTACGTAGGTCCTATTGAGTAAGTAGTAGACTAATAGTAGCCTTGGAACTACCTCGTAAGTTGGAACCTTCCTCTTCCTTTTTTCCTGAAGTCGCAGCGTGAGCGTAAGAGTGGCACCTTCAGCTTAAAGTCTAGCGTTCGCTGCCTCTGCCACCCACGCGCATACTTCCACTGTTACTGAGAAAACCAAAAATACACACACCACCACCACCACCACCACCACCAGCACTCGATACCCATCCAGTGACAGCCCACGTCCGGGATTCCCACTCGCCAGCCACCAGCCACCAGCAGTGCGGAAGGCTGATGGTTAGGTAAGCCGTCGTCACAGATGAGAATGAGCCTCCCTCGCTTTGCGCGCTGGCGTTCTGGCGTGCTGGCGTGCGTGAAATCTGCAAGAGAAGCAAAACACCTGCCACAGTCCTCGTCCCAGGTTCCATTTAGCAAAAACTCCCGCCCACTGCAAACAGGTCGAGATTCGTCCCCATTGCTTCAGAGTCCAGACCTGGCCATAACCGAGGCTTTCCATCTGTTGATTCTTCTCGTTTATGGCTACGTCTACAGGTTCTTGGTTCTTCGGGCCCTGTCCGTCGTCTGAACCATGGCCAGAGGCCTGGCTGATGTCTTGGTCGATCAGAACTAATGTGAGCACTGCATGCATCGGTGCATCTCGCATTGGTTACGCGGCTTTGAACGGATGCAAGACCCAAGCCGACCTGCGAACCGAGGAGGAGAGGATGTACAGTGCGGTACACGGTACGTTGTACGGTACGGGCACAGGTTTGGAATTGCGATGTGCTGAGTTGCAGATATATTACTCGAAAAGATTTCTTGGAGGAGAATCCACAACTCCACTGCACTCTCGTATGCACGACCGCCCAATCTCTTCTTCGAGTCTTCGATATTTCGATGTGCATTCGGTCCCAGGGACTGGGGCTGGAGAAAGTCACGATGACCTCATCTCATCTCACTGTGCCAGGCCTACACCGTGCGGCGTGCACCCAAATCTCTCACTCACTGGACAATTTTTACGGCCCGTAGATACGTTCGTCGATCACCGCTACTATCCTTAGCTCTTCCCTGGCGGCTGGTAAAAGAGAGGCTTTCCGCCGTCTCACACCGGAGCTTTTAGCAGCAGCAGCCCTGCAGAGAGCATCACAATGATCACATCCTTTGGAGACAAGCACAAGTAATTTTTCCATGGAAGATGCAAGCCCTCGAATACCTCAAAGTTTGTTCGACGGGAGAAATGAGAAGATGTAAGCTTATTGCACTGATCGCATCCATCGCATCCCATTCCAACTTCATCCTATAACTTTATCACTACAGCAGGAAGGAAGGTGTTGCTATCTTTATCCCACTCTCAATGCGTGTGTATCTGTCCTCCGTGAGCCTCAACATGACCACTCAAACCCTCGATTCAAGGCTCAAAATCCAGTACAGTTAATCTTCGTATATCGGACGCCAACGACGCCAAATCATTCACAAATTCGCCTTGTGAATTTCACATCATGCACCCACGCATTCCCATTCACACATGAACATCATCATCATCAGCCAGCCTTCCTCTCCCCCGAGTCAGTCTCTGCAGTCCAGTCTCCGCCTATCTGCACATGCAACAACCGGTCCACTTCACTTCCCAGCCACGCACATTCACGACACGGACACGGTCCGGAACGGTCCTCGTACAGGACGGACGTCGTCTTCCCATCACATCACCGCCCTCAACCACCCCACGTACTTCCCCACGTCCCGACCCGACCCAACCCAACCACCGACTGACTATCTACAGTACCTACCCACTTACTGCCATCTCATAGACGTCAATACGAAGTACTGTATACCTCCAAGTTCCTAGTACCTCAAACCTCATTCCTCACCCCCCAAAACCCCCCATCCTTCTGACCGCAACTCTCGTAACCTTCCTTCCTCCCCTCATGTAAATTCATTTCCTCGCTCATTCACACAGCAAACATCAAACAGCCACAGTAACACCAACACCAACAGTAACAGTAACAGCCACAGCCGCCAGCCCTCTCCCCCCAAAAAGCGCCTTGCCTTGAAACAGTGAAACGTCGTACACGCGGATATTCCCATTCCCAACTCAAATCCCAAACCAAACCCAATCCCAACCCTAACCAACCACCCAACCTTATTCATCCTCATCCCCATCCTCACCCTCGATCTCGATCTCGCAACGAGCATGATCGTCTCCCCCCGAGCCCTAGTATGCGGAACCGGTCCGGGACGAGGACGGGGAATTATCTATCATTGGGAAAGGGATAGGAATATATAGGTATAAGTGCTGATCTTAAGATTCCCATTCCCATTCCCTTTCGTTCCCTTGCCTCGACTCGAGCCTTACACTACACGCTCTTCGAGACTTACACTTGTCACTTGTCACTTGCACTCTTGTGAGTTGTCCACTTCTGATTTCTGACTTCTGACTTCCAGGGTTTACGTTCTTGATTTTGCTTCTTTCTCTGCTGGCCTTGCATCCAATCCAACGAGCAAGCTCGAAGGGAAAGGTGGGAGATGTCGATCGATATGAAAGCATACGTTACATCTTTGAGCAACTTCGAGTAAGTACGAGTATAGAGATCCGATCAATACATAGATAGATAGCAAACGAAGAAACAAATTCGGAGATTCTCATTTTTCATCCCCGGTAACGCCTCGCTGTGTATACATACATGACCCGAAGTGACATGCTCGATATCAGACGTAACAAAATATCCCCAACCTAGATTATATATGCTCACTCATCCACGCATCATTGAATCGCACACGGTCAATAAGATTAAGCGCCAAATTCCGTCCATTCCTGCCTCGTGAACTCCAGCATACATAGATCACCATAATCTCAATCTTAAAAATCCCCAGCTTACAGCGACTCCGAAACCAAGCCTTGGTACCGAAAGACATCTCCAAATCAAACCGGCCAGCAGCACACCAGAATCCAGGAAGCCAGAATGAATCTATACTTCAGTCAGTTGCCCACTCGCATACCATTTTTCAGAAGAATAAAGAGGATGGGTGGAGAATAATAAAAAGAATCCTGTACATGCATTGACGTAACCTGGTTCCGTTCCATGGCTATTGTCTTCAGGATTGGCGACCGTGTTTGGGGTATGCTGCAGCATATTGGAAATGCAAGCCATTTGAGACGCAGATGCAAAGTAGAAAGAGAAAGAAATCCTTCCATGCCCGTTGGCCTCATGACATGGTAGTAGCTTTGGAGTCTGAAAGTTCCTTAGATAAGGCTTGTTGGACCTGAACAATCGAAGCTGGAATACCGACAGGCTGCTTGATGACTCGCGTGTTGAAAGTGCAGGAGATCATATATACGATCTTATTTTTGGTCCTTGATTTCTAGCTTGGGTGCTGTCTAGCCGAAGAGAAATGCAGCTGAATGTTGGTCTGGAGAATACAATCCCGAGGTATGATAAAGGCCATTCCGGTAAATCTAGAAGATCCACCTGATTGCAGAGGTCTGCCAAGTGTTCTATCTGTAGGAAATCCATCCAGGCGGGTTTGAACATGTGACTGTACCTGTGATGAACTGGAACCCAGATCTGCGAGTCAGTATATCCAAGTGGTCAAGTGAATTCCGTCTGGGATATCCTGTGGAAAGAGAAACTGATGCGTAGAACGTTTTCCGTTGTCATGCCTGTGGCTGAGAGAAGTATATACAAAACCTCTCTCCTGCTGCCTGGTCCTGGTCCAAGAACGCTCAATGATTTCAAATACCCACCCAAACAGATAGCTGAAGAATATGCAATCCAGAATGGTCAAACCCAATGGTAGCAGCAAAGAATCCAGGCAGCAGGTTGAGGGTATCCAAAAAAAGAGCAAAATCAAAACCATGGAGCGCCCCAACGGCCTGTTCAGATGCAATCACTAATGCAATGACAGTGAAACCGTGCATATCATCCTTCTTTGATCCATGGTCCCGGTTCGTAAAGACATAAGCAGGTAAAACTGCACGTGCATGGCCTAATCATCTCCTCATGGAAATCTCGAACGTACAATCCGATGTCGGTCCAGCTTTTTAGTACAGGACAGAATAAGGATCGAACCTAGTATGAAAACCATTTTAAGTCTTCAACTCCTTGATAGAGTGCGATCTTGCAACTCTTCTAGTCTGATAATAGACTGGAGCATTTTGAACAATGGTCTGGTTCCATGAATAGGCACCTGTCCAGTGGAATCATCCAGATCAAGGACCCGAGAAAAGAAGATAATGAAAAACGCCAAACAATGCAGGCCGATGAGATCCAAGATATCCGTGGCAAGTTCGAAATTAAAAGCCTAGCGGCGGCCGCCGTGACGGTGACTCCTGCTATCACGATCCGGTTCTCTTTCACGCTCACGCCTGGAAGAAGTATTTGATGTGGCAGGGATACTTGAAGAAGATGCAGAAGGAGGTTGACTGTATGCTGGTTCCGGGTATGATCGGGTGTCATATGCATCCTGGGTCTCGTATGAAGTGCCTGTTGCAGGTACGGCTAAAAAGTTAGAGACTTCTCTTTTTCGAACATGAGATGAGGGGGATGGCTGGTGTTTGTACGCACCACGACCATAATATGGATCTTGAGGGTGCGGGGAGGCATAGACTTGTTGAGCTTGTGATACTGGTGGGGGCGGGCCAGAATAATAAGCAGTCCGGGTGTCAGGCTGTTGATAAGTAGGTGTTGAAGCATACGTATTACTCCTGGGAACATTGACGCCAGCTGAAGTGACGGGTACACGAGAACGCTGGTCAGCGACTAAATCTGCTCCGGCAACATAGTAATTGTCCTGAACGGCATATCCTTGAGGCTGGGCATATCCTTGAGCCGGCTGGGCATAAGTCTGCTGAGGCTGATACGATCCATTATCATATACGCTTCCTGACGGTGTTCCTGTGGAGCTGGATGAAGGATATCCGGCAGATGGCATTCCGGCTTCCGTGGGACCATAGTACTGACGGGTTTGATGTGTTGCGGAATCACGATACCCCACTATAGCTGTGTTAGATTTTCGAACAATACCGTTCGAGTCTCGCAGAGAGATACCATTAGCAGGCTGGCCTCTCGAGGCGGTTTGTCGCCGCTCGGCCTCCCATCGTTCTGAGTCTGCCTTCAGATCTGCGATCATTGCCTGTAAGGATCACGGTTAGTGACTGTGTAGAGGTATGGTGAGGGTGCGATATTACGGTCGTGAGATTGCGATATGCGGTGATGAAGTAACCTGCTTGTACTTGTCGTGTCTGCGGGTTCTGGGAACGAGTCAGTCTTCTGCTTGTTGGTCCAGGTCTGAATAACTGCGACGGCCTACCTCATAGTTACCTGGCCGTACGAGAGCATCATTCCCAAGGTAGCGGCAGATGTCTGCCGTGATGACTTCTCTGTCAATGCCATCCTTGGGAACAAAATACTCGTTCGTACGAGCCGAGGCCGCTGCGCGTCTATCCCGGTCTGTATCTCTCCTCGACATGATGGAAATAGTCCGACGGAAAATATGGTGAGAAGAAAGAAAGAACGGCCAGGAAGGAGGAGGGAGGAGGATGCAAGTCACGCACACCACGTCAGCCTGGAAAGGGATGCGGTTGCACAGAGATGGGAGTTGGGTGGGAAGAAAAGCCTCGAAAAGATCCAAAAGGTGCGGAGGGGGGGGAGGGAGCCTAATAGTCCAAAGACGGTGAGTCCAAAGGGCAATGCGCGACTGACAGCTGAGGAGCTGGGATGCGCTATGAGCTGGCCTGGGGGAGGGTGAGAGGTGAGATGTGAGTGGGAGAGCGACGAAAGGGCACACGGCGCTGAGGAGGCGGAGGCGAGTGAGTGGGTGGGAGAGGCAAACGAGTGCCTGTGAGCACGTCCCAATCGGGTCTGGCCCGCCGCCGCTTTTGAAGTCACGAGGTGGCGCTGAGTGAACACCGCGGCCGTGCTGCTTTAAGGGGCGCGAGGTGCGGTGCGGAGCGGGATGCCAGGTCTGGCTCTTGCGCTCTTCTGCTCTTGTGCTCTTGTGCCTGGGTTCTGATGTACAATACCGTACAGTACGTACAGGACAGCGTGTGCGAGTGCGGGAGCGTGCTGAAGGGCTGAAGGGGAGGACTGCAGATATAAGGTTCGCGTTCCCAGCAGCGTGGATGGGGTGGGGGTAGATTATATGATGTGATTGCGGACGGGGCAATCTATGTAAGGAGGACGGCGTTGCTCCTGTGCTGAGAAAATTCTCTTTCAAAAGTCTCGACAAGATCATAGGCATCTCACGAGTACTTAAGGGAGACGCCTAAAGATTTCGAGCTATGCTGAAACTATCTTGCCTTGCTTTTCCAACCAGAAGCCTTCCTCCAGTGCTCATCACAATAGAAACTTAGACCAGTCCCCTCTGCAGCTTGCACAGCTGGTGGATCCCAGATGCATTGAAACCCTTCCACAGCTTGGGAGTGAGCTCCTGACCGCCACTGCCGTACTTCGTACTCACCATCAACCTGCTGCCTGCCTGCAGAAGGAAGGCTACAAGAAGGAACGACTCCGAGGCGAGGTCTTAGCAGTATAGGTACACCGAGGACTGGCAGAGTGTCACTTTTAATTTGACTTTGGGCACTGGTGCTATATACAAATCGCGAACGCACACACGAATCGCGACATCGACATCGACCTGACACTTTGGTGTCAATTGCTATGAAAATCCAGGCTTCATCTGAAGCTTGTACTCGTTTCGCGAGAGCCCGCAAAGCAGCCAGCAAAAGCAGGTCGCGAATGTGGCGCATTGGGCTGACATGCAGACATGCCTGATCATGCCCAACGACGCAAGTCCACTGAACACGCCTGATTTGCTGGATGACCGGATAAGGCAGATTTGGGGGTTGTTTACCATCTTTGCGATGCGGCTGCAAAGTCTTTTGCTTGGAATTCGCAGGCCATAGAATTTCTCCTGCGTCATTCACCTCTCTCTCCTGACCGTTGAGCCCGTGATGCTCGGAAATTTTCATTTCTGCTTTACTGCTCTGCAGTACGGAGAATATCACAAGCTTATACGCACATCATTATGATCTGCTTGAAGCAGCACTATTCTACTTTTAGTGCCGAGGAACCTTCAAACTTGGCTGTTGCTACTGGAAGCGTTTGACGGGGAATCAGAGGATCAGCGATGATTGGCATCCCAATTCGCATCTGATCTGACCCGCAGACACAGGGATACCCGCCTCCTGGGGGCAAAGATACTCTTCAACTTCGCGAATGAGTTAGGAGCTTCCCCGATGTACGAATCCATGACTTGCAGATGCAAGAGTCCACTTTACATTCTGATTTTGGTGGTTCCGAGTCCGTTGTGGTAAACCGAAACTCGCTCGAATCGAACCCAGGGATCGTGATCCGAAGGTACATTTTCCTTGACCAGTATGATCAAGATGTTCTGGAATTGAACATGGTTCGACAGGGCTGCTTTTGGAGGGACCAAACAATGGTTGGCACGTTGTTTCGTAGCCAAACTCCCTTAGCTGCTGATCCGGGTCCACTACCGCATTGGAAGCGAGGTACAATCTTGTGGCATGCAACGATAGGAGAATCGCTGAAGCCCTAAAGCATCTCACCACTTATCATCCGAAGGCCCAAAAGCTAATTTACTTTGGCCTTTCTCTGGCTTTCGTGCGTCTTTCTTCTTGCCCGTGGCTCCTGTGACCTTTTTACTGGTGGCCCTTGAAGATGTCTTGGATTGTTGTGCTCGTCCACGATCCTCATCCTGGAGATCTTTCGCTAGGTGAAAGTCTTGATGACTTTGTAGAGCATCTGACGATTCTAGAGCCTGACTGCAACGCGGACAGATATATTCAGTAATCTGCTGTTGGTGGAGTGAAGATGCACCTGTCGTGGGAGGAGACTGCTCAAAGCGTTTGGCTGCCTCATTCTCGAGAGATAAAGTCACCGCCGCCTTTTCAGCATCATTGGAGTCTGCGTTGGCTTCTTCAGCCAAAACATGATCCATGCCGGGTAAGTTCTGAGATCCAAATTCATCGTCGTGCTCCTCTGTACTGTCAGTCTTGACAAAGAATTTCTGGATCCCGGATGGTCCCTCGACACGTCGTCTTTTTTCTGGTCTGTCTTGGCCGGTTTCGGGCAGACCTGACTCTCGAAGACCCCCACTGAGCGTTTTAGCATTTTCACCTTTCACTAAAAATGCTCCAATTCCCATATTCCCAGATACACCATCTTCGAAACCACCCACGCTGAGGCTGAGATTCGCACAAGGCCAGACCCGGCCTTCGAGTATGATTTGGCCGAGAAGTGTCTTAGCAAGCTCATAAAGGCATGCCTCATTTAGCTTCTTTCCGAGGGGAATCGGGGCCTGACGGGATTTTGTCTGCCCGCCTTGACGGTGGTGCAGGTTGATCGTCTTTGGCCTCCTCTTGTTCTCCAGCACACCTTCCTCCACCAGCCGCGAATATATGTCGGCAGCAAAGATACGAAGCCATCGATTGGCTTGCTCAGGCGTGTTGATGCTTGGTCTAAAGCTTTTGGCGGATAACATACTTTTGATCTGTGTCCGAGGATTGACTTCACTAGAATCATGTCCTCGGATGATTTCGTGCACCCACGTGCCAGTATCATCACCAAGTTTCTGCTTAAGCTGTTCAAGCGAAGCTGGCAAGAGATCTTTGACCGTGTCTGTGTTGAATGCCGAAGTGATTTGTTCTCCAAGCTTACCCCCAAGCCCGCGTATCTTTGTAAATTTGAAGTCCGAGAGGAACTGCTGGACAGCTCGATTTCGAATGATGGTCTGTTGATTTGGCTTCTTGTGAGCCGAACCAAGCTTGGCCAACATTTTGTTTTGTGCAATCCCTGCCGAACAAGTATATCTCAACTCGCTACGAATAGCAGCGCGTACATTTCGAACAATCTCGGAGCCAATGAGAATGGCTACATCATCCCAATCTGGATCGTCGTCTTCTGTCTCATCAGCGTCCAGATCTACCAGAGCATCCGCTTGCCAATCTAAGGCAGTCGTTGGAGGTAATGGCAGCTTCTCTGTTGGATCATCGTAAGGTGCTGGTCCACTCAGCTCAGGGTATCTCTCCAACATAATAGAATGTATCTGAGCTGAGAGGTCTAGGAAAACCTCGTCCACGCTTGCTTTTTCTACTCTCTGCAGATTGGCTGGCAGAGCTTCCCGTATAGAAGACAAAATTCTCCTCGATTCTAGACGATACGGATCTAGTGAAACTTTATGCGTAGCAATATTCTTGAATGCATCATCGTGATAAGCCCACTTTTCGTCTCCCTCTTTCCAAGTCGCAACGTGCTGCATTATCAAGCTTGGACATAGTTTCTTTGCTTCCGTGATCGTGATATGTCGATTGAGGCCGAACTTTCGAGCTGGATAATTTATCGCAATCAAGCCCTGCCTATGCTGCTTAGCATTGTAGAGAGGTGAAGAAATCTTATGAATACCATTGCTGAACTGCCAAAGGCTGATCTTCCGCGACACCAAGTCTAACCATCTCGCACTGCGCGTAGAAGGCATCCAGATCCACATGAGCAATCACCCTCAGCGGCGAGCTGGTAGATGATAACGCAAGTTGTGCCAGATGCCTGTAGGTGAACCTCGATTTCCTCCGCCGACTCGCATACGGGGAGATAGGCGACGACGTCTGGAAAGGCTGCGGAGATGACATCGTGACAGTAGTTGATATCCTCACAAGGCTGTTCAAGCCTTCATATTGATAATATCATGTTGACAAGATCTCCGGTGCTGGTGATCAGAGCGACCTTGAGCACGCGTTCAGGTAAGTTTGGGAGACGTGCCGTCCTTCTCGCGCCGGGTGCTTGCCGAGCGCACCAATCACTGATGTCATCACAAGCAATTCTACGAGAAGTCGAGCAAATAGACCATGCATAATGGAGGTTTATACTTATATTTAGTATGCATTTATAGCTTTCAATTCTTTTGAATAGCATCTTATTCCTTGTTTCCTAAATAATTTCACGATGTCCTTCTTATCCCTGTTTCAAAACCGTGCGGTGGTGGGAGCTCTCAATATCACGACTCTCCTTGGCGTAGGCGGAGGAACATATATTTTAAGATCACACATGATTGAGCTTTCTGAAGATCACGGGGCAAGAATGGTGTGTAAGATTTCTTATCTATTGTTGGTAAACCAACATTTCAGGAGAATTTGTCATGTAAGACAAATGCACAACCTGCTTCATTATCAAGGGTGCTAAAGGAGGGGGCTCACACTTCAATGTGAAGGGTGCAGCGCTTAGTGTTGTTATGTTTCTGCTTTGATGCTCGCGGTGGTTGCCACGACTGTGGGGCCATTATTAAATGAACTTGTTGGATCATTCTGATGGAATGATAGGACGAGCTTGAAGGTACTCTGAGAGGCCACATCGGTCTGATTGAGGAAGCGCTTGACAGATTAGAAGGCAAAGCCACAGAAGAAAGTCGAGGAAAGAAAATGTACGACTCGTTCTCTGGGCATTTGCTATTCCCAGTTTCAAATAACAACTCCCCTGCAGGAACGATTGCTACGGGAAGAGGGGACGGGACGAAGAAAAGCAATAAACTGTTGGAGACCCCACCCCGATCGCAACAGCGACTCTGCATGAACGCATATCGAGGAAACGGTTGAAAGATATCAGTGGCGTTGAAGCCTTGCCAAAATAGGTGTTTTCAGGTGCTTTCAGGTTGTACAAGGAGGGGTCCTCATGCAAGTCATCACATTTGGAACAAGGTTGCTGCTGCTTTCGTGCACACCATCCGCATTGCGGCTCTAAGTAAAAACTGTGGGAAAAGAGTGGGCATGATTTGGTCCCAATTATGGAATTTTTGAATCTCTTATATGCAAAATATCCCCAGCTGTGAGAACTTGGCACTTCCCTCTCAAGTCAACAAAATGACTGCGCCCAAAAAGAACCCCGCCCTAATCTGGGCGAACGAAGTACCGAGACCTGGCTTGGCAACTACCGGTCAAGCTGCGTTGTCCCCATCAGCAATGTTCCGGTTTACCGCATCAGTTTGGTTTTCCCAATACGAGTAGTGGGGCTTACGCCCAGACAAGTGCTATGAAAGGGAGTCAAGGAGAGGATGTCAAAGAAAGGAGGAACGTACTCGAACCCTTCATTTCACCGCCATCTTGTCATTCGTCTTGTTCGGTGTCCTCGTGGGAGGCTCATTCGGGAGCTCCGTGATCTGGGGGGCGTGGGCAACGGCGAGGCTATGGGAGTTATAAGCTATGTGCCCTGTTGCACTATAGTTAGTCATCTAGAAGCGGGGTGTATCAGACGATGGACTGCTAATTATTTACTTCTAGAATGAAAGAGGTGACGAGAAAGTATAAGCGTCATAACGCAATATGTCTGCTAGTAGCCCTGGTGGATCTAGGGCCATAAAGCTACTACTTAGTAGATATGGCTGTGCATCAATTGAGAGACAATGAGGCACGAGGAGTACACAAGGGCGGCCGCTAGATGATGCCCATCGCAGTGCTGGTGAAGCGCATTCGAATCCTCCTCCGAATTCCTATATCGGCTCGCCCGGAATTTGACGAAACAATACCATGAACACAACGAAGAGTCAGTTAGCTTGTTATGACACCGATGAATTCCGACATCGCTGAGGCTGGAGAGACCTGGTGACTCTATGCCAGATATCAACAAGCTTTCGCTTGTCGGCTTGCGCCGGCGGCTGGTACCCCCAGACCGCAGCCTTGTGCGAAGCAGAGAAAGCGTTAACGGAGCTGTGCCCGATGAAGAATGAACTCGTTGGAGACGTATTACAGAGAAGGCAGTGCAGATACACGGGTATCGGATACGTCGTCGTCGAAGATCCCTTCATTAAGGTGAATCTTGGCTATGACACAACATGGAGCGTGATCATACTCAGAGCCTTCCCCCTCACCGCTCGAAGCAGAACTGTAAGCTCAACGGCATGGCCGAGATAGAAACTGGGCAGCAGAAGCAGGAGGAAACACGCTTAAGAGCAATGAAACATCACCATTTCTCTCAATGGCCACGGGAGCAACTGGTAGAGAGGCGCAAGAACAAACAAGGGACTTTCAGACGTGAGTCTGGCCTTCAACTCTGGGTTTGAGGCTGTTTCTTCACACTTCGCCGTCCAGTATATCCGCACAGAACTGCTCGGTGTGTTTCGCCCCAGGCCACACTTGCGAGGCGCCTCTAATGTTCAACAACACCGGTGGATCGACAAGAGCTTGTAGAGGCTGTGCTGTACTAACCAGACCACCTGGTGTGCTCTTTTCAGTGTCACAGGATTGTATGGATAACGCCAAGTCGAGAAACTTTGCTGCCACTACGACTCGTCCGCAAGATGCCAGTGATATCTAACAGAAGGGCAAAAAGCTGGAAAATGTACACAACACGCCCGGGTTAACAGAACATGGCATCAAACTTCCTTAACGCCCTAAGGAGGCGGACGAGATGGAGTAATCTGAAGAGAAAAGAGACGATATAAGGAGGAGCTCATGTTCGAAAGGGGGACCACAACAACACGGCCATAATCAACTTGCGAGATCACAGAAGCTTACCTGGAAGAAACACCCTTCACTTCTACCTCCGAAAGTCTAAAAATCTCGACGGATATCCACGCGTGTGGCAAGCATCGATCGTCTCTCTCGTCACTCCACTCATCCAAGATCGATACCGAGCTCAGCAGAGCACCTACAAACTGACCTACCTGAGCCTAACCACTTCTTTTCTGCACCAATCTCCAGTATAGATATGCCAAACCCGAGCATGGAGGGATGGTGGCAATGCTGCCAATGTAACGAAGAGGTCAACCCCGGTCTCCATGAAGATACCTGTCCGTGCGGTCATGACAAGTGCAGTGAATGCACAACCCTCGATAATCCACCGACGCCGATCCAAGACAATCTCCAGTATGGAATACAATACGAATATCCACAGAGCCATACCGGCCAGGGATACACTCGGCCTACAGGTGCCGCAAACATGGCAGGGTGGTGGACGTGTTGCCAATGCCAGCGCGAGGTCAACGGCGCCTGGAACTCTGACCAGTGTCCTGATTGTGGCCATTGGAGAGATGATTGCTGCTCCAATCTTTAGTGTTGCTAAAGAATACAGCACAGGTCTGGCTTAGCCATGACTGAAGCCTCGATGGTGTTGGTGATGATGTTTCGAGCATGAATGATTTTAGAGATGGCGAGGAGCTTGGTTGGAAGATAGAGTTGGAAGTTCTGAGAAATGTGTCTCTGTTACCTCGCACATCTTGGTATACTCTTCCTAGCGGTATAGGGTCATGGGACGTTGGTGGTGGTGTTGGTAGCACGTGTCTGCTGTCGTTATCGTTTTTGACTTCTTGTTCTATTGTTGTCTTACCATCTTGTTTTTTTCCATTACACGACCTATCACTTCTTCAATTTTCCTAGAATGCTTGTGTTTGTCATGTTCTTCATTGGCTAAGATTTTTATGGCTGCTTTACTTACTTCATTTCTTGCCGATATTTTTGTTGCTTTCTCGTTTGATGTTATTGCTGTTTTAGATGAGTTATCCTTTGACCCGTTCATTAACTTTTTGACCTTTATGCTTCATCGTTTTGTGTTGTGTTCCTGCGTTATAGCTATCGGGCCTGATGTTTTCTTTCGTCATTGGCGTCTAAGGGCTTCACGGACTTGTTCGTATCAAAGTTCCCGTTCTGACCATTAGCAGTTCATGGTTGCAAAAAGGCCTGCGCGAAAGGTGATCAAAGTCGAGCAGGACGAGGAGCGAATGAAACGCTAGAGTATGGAAGGGCGTTAATCTATTAGACTTGTTGTGCGTCTCTGGGTCGAGTCGAGCTTCTATGCACAAGGCGTTCTTCATGTAGGCGTTAGAAGTCTGTTGGATTAGGGCACTCCATGGCGGAATAGTTCAGATGGCGTAGCTAGACTTTCTTTTGGTCCACACTTCGATTCTTGTGGATATCATTGGCACGTTGAAACCATTCTCCTTGCCCAAATAATTTCATTCTTGTGACCGTGATTGAAATGGCCGAAGCACCGGCTGAAATATCTCTTATAGCCATGTGTGAACAATCGATGCCATTTCCATAAGCTTAGACCACGACTCGGGGTACCTTGTCCGTATTTCTTCTGCCTTGTGCCACCGCGACTCTCTGGTCCAGCTAGTTGAATGGACCTTCGAATGTCGTCCGTAGGTACGAGATTTTCCCCTTCTACTCTCGGGGTTCTCCTGAACCATATCGACAGAGGCTTTGACTTCTTCCACAGGAAGACTGCTGGCCTTACATTTATCCAAATACCATTCGCTTTCCTGAATAACATCTGGTCTGGTACTTGAAGTTCGAAGGGATCGATGTTATGATAGACCTCCACTGTGCAACTAAGGGGTTAAGATCCTCAGGCGCAGCACCGTTGTGAACCGCCGTCATCTTCGGATGTAGGTAGGTGGATCGTTTTTCATTCTCTTTTTTCGTTGCATCAGGTGTCGAAGAATTCGATGGCAGGAGCTTCTGTTTTCTTTATCGCAGCTATTGTCGCGGAATGAATCGCGACAAGTTTCTTGCAGATGTCGCTGCTTTCGTGGGATGTTTGTAAGAGTGTTCTCGTCTTTCTCTACTCGTTCTAAGCAGGCTATCCGTATGGTATTGAACCATACGTAGGTACGTACCTATCCACTTTCAAAGCTACTCGAATCCCTCGCTTGCACCCAACCCCATCATTGAGCAGCAAGAATCTCTGCGGTCTCGATCATATCTGTCCGTGTACAGATGGGCTTCGGGAGGGTGTTCGTCTATGTTCGAAAGGAGTGGGCACGATAGGAGCCTAGTAACACGGTCGGTGAGGCTCTGGAGTCTGGATAGAGCTGATTAACAACCCCTCGCTCTCCTTATGACTGGTAAGGCTCAAGGGTGACCCGTAAACCGCCGCTCATGGGCGTGCACATACCCCTGTGCTCAATCCAAGCCACAGGCATCCTTCATTGCAAGGGATGGAAGTATTTGGATCCTGCACACTACTAGTTTTAAAGATGCGGACTAAACTAAATGAGGGAATAAGAAAGAACCCTTCCCGGCCAGTCTTCTCGAGGTCGATTGTCCTACTGCCAAGTCCCCAGATCATCCATGATACGAAAGTCGTGTTGAAAGTAGCTCAGGTTGCGATGTGTGTCGTTTGCACGGGGAAAAAGTCTACAGTATTAGAGTTCACGCGCCATTGTAGCATACGCTAAGCATTTATGAAAATCAAGGATGCTCTATGCTACAATGATGCTATTTACCTAACAGATGATGTGAAGAGCTATTAGAAAGGTGTATTATCATTCTCTGCCATGAAAAATATACAAAAAGGTCAGAGGAGTCCAGATAAGATTTTACAGGGCCTGAAAGGATCACCTTCGTCGCAACATCTATCCCAAGTCCTGCTCCAAAGCCTGACCAGTGCCAGTTCACTACCATGCAACGCCTGCTATGTGCTCTAATCATGCGGGGCTTCAGCGTACCATTTTCTAAAAGAACGCCAACCAATGCAATTGCTCTTCTGTTTAAACATTACTAAAATAGGGAATCCTCGTCGACGAGTTATTAACTCGAAACAACGTGCCCGCGTTCCACTAAATAATTGTGTAACGATCACGATCGTGGTCCAACCGATTTCGCACATCAAGCCGATGGGTGTTGTGGGACCTGACGCTCAAGGTCATCCAGTCGAAGCGGAAACTCCCTTCCATAAGTAGAGAGATCATCGTCGCGTCTCCTCCTCATCCGATGTTTCTTGCCCCCGGTTGCATTGTTTATGTCTTCAGCACCCCGCCGCTCCGATTTCCTACGGCCCCCAAAGGCACGTATGTCTTCGGGACGCAGAAATCCAACGCTTGATTTTAAGGTATCTACTCGCGGCCCGACCTGAAATTGGCTTTCCGCATCCTCGTGGTTACAGCAAGGGCTTCTTTTGATTGGCAACAGCCAATCGACAACACTTGTCCCCATGACAGTTTCCCAATTCAATAGACGAGTCCCAAGATCCCATGGATTGTCTCCCTGTTTCATGGTCAACACTGCAAAGGTTCGAGTAGCGTTCGCGTCTCGATCGGAAAGTCGACCTTGCTTCGAGCCCATTGGCAATACAGCTTTCGCGATATGGGATTCGGCTGGTCCTGAAGACGGATGTGATTCCTCTGCATTTCTTCCATTCTGATCAATGGTAGATACAGAAGCTGAGTTGATAGATGAACTCTGCATTGGGTTGGACGGAGTCTCTGAAGCTGAGTATGAACTCGAAATTTGAGCTTCTGAAGCAGCCACCTGCTCTGGTAAAGTCGAAGATATCCCAGGACTCCGAGAGACGCGAGCAGACTCTGAAACTTGCTCCGGTATTGTGGAGGGGGCATTAGAACTATCTGAAGCAGCGTTCGAGATGTCTGCTGACACAGGCGGCTCATTTATGGCTAATGGATACTGTATCTCACGATAAGGGTGTTGTGAAGCCAAGAACGGGTTTATATGAAAAAGCTGGTCTTGGGAGGGCCTCATGATGGCAAGTGTGTGAACGCGAGTCTTTGATCCCAGCCTTTCTACCTGTGTCAAATTCTTCATGGCGAGATCAGTAGAAGTACCCGTCATTCCAGCTGTGAACAAGAAGAAAAACGCCCCACTACAAGTGTTAGTGATCTGAGATGATGAGAGGAAGGAGAGCATACATTCCGAGGATCGCAGCAAAGTGTGGATTGTATGTTTCACCCTGGCATCCGCTATTAGCAAAAGGATGTAAGTGCACAGAAAGAGTGGAATTCATAGAATGCTTGTCGTCGCACAGCAAAATAGTACAAAGCAGCTGTGGAAATGTACCTCTGTTTGCACTTGTCTAGCAATATAAAATGCCATCACGACTAGCAAATGAAGGCAATAGAGCGCCGTGTATGCGGTGTATTGAATGAAAAACTTAAAATTGCTCTCTCCAACGGGACCTCCGACCCTAATGTGGCACGCGTCAGTATATCGAGGTGTATTAAGTAGATCCCGTGCCTATAACAGGTCTCTCACCAGGGGCAGAAATGATCCATCTTCAAAATGCAACGTCCAGAATCGCTACAATGGTGTGTACGATCTGGCTTCCAATTCGCACAGTACGAGCACCACTTAGGCCGTCCGTCCATCTCGCAGACAAAGACTTCCTTCGTATAAAAGAGCTCCAAGCCAGGAGAATCTAGGTCATCCTTTGTCCCCAACACGCCATCCGAACCCTGATGGTACCCACTATTGTATTGAGTACCGCCAATGCCATCTGTTTCGGATTTTATTTTATCTTTTTCGATTGCATTGTTTGTATCAATAATCGGAAGAGCTCCTGGCCCGAGCGGAAGGTAAGGCGGATCGAACATCGTGATATACACTAGACGAAGAAGGGAAGCCGCCATAAGAAGGAACAAGAGAAAGTATATGGTGAGTATGGCAGTGGCAGCGGCGATGTCATTATGCTGGCTAAGAAGATAATGGGCTAGGTGAAGTCCTTGTGTTAGCAGGGCCATTGCTCAAGTCGTTCAATCAGATAAAAATACCACAGAGCGGAACAACGAGTACATAAGTCGCATATCCAACGACTCCGGCCAAGACTACCGGTATAAAGCGTGCCGTCCAGATATTAATCGCAATTTTCTGCTTCTCTGCTGCTGAGGGCATCTTGTCGCGTCCATTGAGATAGCTTGTGTGGTATTTGATACGCGACTAGGAGGTTGAAGGGTAGCTAGCATGGAGTTGGACTGGGAGCAATTGTCATCGTGCGAAAAGCTTCGGTACTGAGCCGGTGCTATTATGCTTATTTGATACACAAAATATTGATGCTCTCATCAAGAGTATCAGCGAGGCTGACGTCTTAGAAATCGAGCCCACCTCGGCTAGCTCACGCGCTAGTTCCAGTGAAATTACTGCCATTCAAGGTTCCCCCCCCCCCCTTCCACCTCCTCCAGCTCAGGCTCCTTCCTTCGAGTCCGTTTTCATCGAAAGCAAGTGCTCTTTGAAAAAACCTAGCCTTGCGTCATTCGATTTTGTGCAATTCTTCTGATCATCGGGTTACTATGAACCAGACACCACCCCTCGCTGTTTTCTTGACAATGGCTACTTTGCGGCCCTGGAGTCCCGATCCATCACACCCTGCTCGCTGTTGAGAGTCCTGGTACCGACCCCGGCAGACTTCATCGCATCATGGATTGGCAGATGTAGAGAGACGTGGCCGACTAACTTTGCATCGCCCTTCCTTTGCACACAGCTTTGAGCGCCCGATTGTTTCAGTGATAGCCTGAAACGGTCGAAGCTGCAAGCCATGCTCGCTCCTTTTACCAACAGAAGTTGCCTTTGGCATTACACCGCATATCTGAAGCGCGGTGTCCCTGGAGTGTATTAACATGGGTTGCTATTTATAGAAGAGAGAAAGAAATGGCAAAGTGCGGCTCTAGATATGAGGGCGGTATAAGTGACAATAATGGCGCCCTTAGCCAGCCATCTCGTTCGCCCTCAAATCCAGCATAGTGCAAGCATAACCCACATTGGTAAGGCGAATTCATCTTTCGTCTCAGGGAATCATGCTTGTATCAGATTCAATGTGTGCTTGATCATACTTTGAGAGCTGCACCAATGCCTTAGTCTGGTGATTGGTTCTGTGCTTGGTATGGAATGAGGCTCAAGGATCACGAGGGCGGTTGTCTTCAGAGACAAACGGTCATTACTAAAGCACCCTATCGGATTAGAAAGACCAATCTCCTGTCAGAGACAAGAAATTCATTCACCATGTAGAACTCTATAACACCCCATCCTTGGATCTATCATCTGCCTATGGGTGGGCGGTGTTTTTCGGAGCTAGAATATCGCCCGTCTCGCCTTACTGATGGTGCTCTGCTTAAGAAGACGTATCATCCCGCAGACTGGTTCGAAGGCAATATCGGTGAGCGAGCAGCCGCCTTTTCTTCTTTCGCTGCTGACAGAAATTGCAGCCCGGTCTGCGAATGAAGGGCGATCGACTCGGCTTCGCCCTCGCACTATCGCAGGTTTTCGCACAAAGCCATCTCATCGCCCTCGATGCGGCAGATCTCGAACATGAAATGGAGTGCTGGGCTCCCGCCTGCGAGCATAGGGCGATATCTGCTTTTGCCCTGCCCATGGGCTGCCCAGACACTGTCACAGCAGTCGATAATGTATAAAGACTTTCCTTCGTCTTGCTTTATTCTTTCCATCTGCCGAAACAGAGCGCCAAAACGTCAACTTGTCTTGGAAGCTTGTCTATTGCGATTAGCCAAAAGCTATCACTTTATATCTCCACTCAGCAGTCTGCATCTAGATGCCTCGGCCGTCGACTGAAACTTGGTATTGCACCTGGTGCGAATTCGGGTGCGTCTCTCGTATACATTTCGTCCTGGCAAATAGCTAACTCACGTTAGACCAAATTCTATCACGTACGATGTTGCATGCCCGAGTTGCCATCAACCAAAAGAGGAAAATGCAAAAGTCGAATCTGGCGACAGGTCAGGCCCTTCGCAAGGATATCTCTCTACCAACCAGCCTAAACCAAAAGACAAGAAGAAGAATAGAAAAAGTTAACTTTTTACCAAAACTTCCATTGTGGCAGGGTATCAGAAACTCTGCGACTCTGGAAAAGCGCAATGGATATTGTGTCTGTCAAGTCAAAACTGACTTACTCAACCGTAATCTTTTGCCAGAAATAATATGGAGAGAAGCCAACCAAATCAACCAAGAGTGCTTGTCCACAAAAGGGTGGGGTAGTTACAGCAAGCTACAGAGGTGTATCAGTAACGAGTAGGATGCTTCAGTTATTCAAGTCAGGTGACCAGGTACCAAAACCTCAAACCCATTGTAGCATTAGCTAACAAGATCAATAATAGACAGTCAATTACTCTCACCTCATGCTATTATATGTATTCTTGCACAATTCCATACCTTTTCAAATCGCTCACGTGCCTCCTTCCTCAAGTCGCTGGAAAGAGAGTACCTAGAGTCGTTATCAACAAACTTTTCTGTTCAACATCGCCACAGTTGTGCTTTGGGGCATTGTAAGCATTCAAACACAATCATTGGATAGTTCTAGTAGTCCAATGACGGGTTATCAACCAGATATCAGGCTAGAAGGTCATTTGACAAGTTAAAACGCATGCCAATAAGGCTCTCTGAAACAACCCTCTGGAAGGCTTCTCGAGCTGATGACTGAATGCGCTAGTCTCAGTCTGCCGTTCAAGTGGCTTAGTAGGGGCTGAGGTAATCGGTGAGTGGAATCTGATGTACAGGCAGACGGAACGCAAGGCTGGGACTTCGGGCATATCACTTTTTAGTACCATTAAGCCAACTAATCACAAAAGCCAGGCTGAGCAAAGTAAGGGGCATTTGTTTGAGCCATTTCTCGTTTCACCTGCTAACTGTTTGGGTTTCAGCCTCAACACGAGACTCCATGAGGCTCTGCATTTGAGCCGCCAACTCTCGCCGTCTGACCAATCCAGGGCAATTACTTCAAATCCTCTTTACTTCTTCTGATATAGTGTCTTTGTTCGCCTCGGTTCTTGCATTTATCTGAACTTTGCTCACCGATGCTAGCTCACTTCATTTCAATTCAGCGAAGCTCCACCCCTTCTCTCTTGGTCCTCCATGTAGCTCGATCGCAGCTACACTTCACCGACGACTCCGAAGCACGCTACTTCCCTTTTCGCCCCATTTCCGCTTAAAAACCGCCCAAGATGCCCACTGTGATGGGGCAGTGAACGTCATCTCCGGCCTAGCAATGTCGGACGAGCATCTTTGTACGCTTCTGCGTGATCCGATGTTAAACTTCGGTTTGAGAGAGCCTGTAGTGCTTTCCCTTAGCCACAACTTTCGTCACCATCTTGATCCCTAACGGGAGATAGGTTGCTGCGGTTAAGGTCTACCGGCAAATCATTAGCGCAAGATGACATCGGAGGAGGTGATTCGACTGTTTCGGGAGTGCCTTTTGGAGTGACGGGCGCTTTGCCTCCTTCCCATCTTGTTCGCACTGAATCGTCTTCTTTACACCGCCGAGCAAGGCTTTTTTGGGTAAAAGCATATATACTCCTTTGTTCAAGTTCGTTCAGACAGCAGCATCCTCATTCAGATTATCTATCATTCCCAATATCGACGACCTCTTCATCGCAACAACCATCTTCCGCAAAGATCGATATTATTCAAACAAGTCTCTATATTTCTCAATTCATCATGCCCAAACATTCCTCACACGAAACTAAAGGTAGCCGCTCGAGTAGCGACAGGGGGCATAAGGGGCATAAGGGAGAACCCCGAGGGTACAAATGGGAGCAGATGTGGTTCTGTTGCCAATGTGCTTTGACCGGAAGTAACCCAGGTCCGATTTCAATGTGGCATGAGGTCTGTGCGGGATGTGCACACTCCAGAATAGACTGCAGCTACTGCAAGGTGGAAAATGTGAAGATCCCCGACGGACGCTGATTGTGTGAGTCTGTCTCGATTATTCCAAATTGGAGAGAAAGAAAAATGCGGCAAAGCTCACACACCTACGTAGCCTTCAAGACACATCACCCAACCTACTGTCACCTCGAAACATAGCTACCAGCCCCGACAAGCCGTCATAATCTCGTGATGGTTCTCTGCATCGTTCTACTTGGATTGTGAACTTTTCTCTGGATTATGGACTCCGTCATCGATTTTGATTATTGCCTTTATTTCTTCACGTTTTTGTCGTTCTTTTTCATGAGCTGTTGCCTGTGAATGGGCATTTTGTAGCGAGCGGGCGGGTTCAGTCAATGTTTTAGAATTCGAGCTTCTGGAGAAGTGGCGTCTGGAATACCGGTAGAGCTTAATGTCCCAATGACCGCATACCCAGATTTTTGTTTTCGACTTAAACTTAGCATTGGGATGGAGCTTGGGATGGAGCTTTGGATTACTAGATAGCGTTAGAATTTTCTTATCAAGCACACGATATCACAAATTATCTTCAAGTATGCCATATGAACGTTCGCTTATATAAACGGCTCTGAAACACAAGAACATGATATTGCCTTCAATAACTGCCTTGCTTAGGCTTCTTACTACTTTCCCCTACCCATCTTAACTCCCCATCCCCGAAATTCTCGCGAATCTGTCTTAGATAAAGCCCATAACATTATCAACACCACAGCCGACTTTATAAAATACATTATATCTAACCCACGTAGCTCATTAGCATCGAGTCGAGAATGCCGTGTCTGACTGCCAAATACAGCCTTCAGGAATTCCTCCTCTCCAGTTCAACCACACAGAGAGAACTCAGTCGACACGCTTAGTCGTGTACCTGCGCTGTGCAACATATCTGGATCTCGACTGCCTGGATTTAGAGACCGATATCCATGTCGAACAGGCTTGCGTCTTAGGGTATGTCATCATAAGCCCAGTCCGCCTGCTCCGAACCCCTCGCTGCGGTATGGCTTTCGCTCACCATATCTGAAAGCTGCACCAAAAGTCTCAGTAGAGTCCGTCAGGCGCCATGGCCGAGTTTCGCCGCCGAGTATGGCCAGGGATACAAATGCAGACGCCCTCGTACTAATCGCCCTGGCGTCGATGCCCTTTTCCCAGCACGCCCACAGCCTGAGCAGCTTCCAGCCCATAAGCTGATGTTTCGACTCTAAGGTCTTCCTTTCGACATGGCTGAGCACATGGAGATGCACAGCAATGCATCAGTCGAGAGTCATATTTTGATTCCGAGCTGCCTCCTCAAGGAAAGAACCTTGAAGCCCCTAGCGGGAACTAGGTAAGGTTAGTAAATTTGCCCTAAAGTTGCCTTGAAAGCCCCGAACAGGCAGAACTCATCCATACCAACCACCGGGCGAACTTGTCAGTCTTGCAAAAGAGCGGTCAGTAGGGGAAACAGTACCTCATGCTCTCACCGAGCTGCATGATCGCTCATTGCGATTGAAGTGAAGGGTGTGACGTTGTGAAATAAATGACAGGGATTGTTGATACCATAAGGCTGAGCATGCAACCTAAATGCGGCTCTGCGCATGCTGCAGTAACCTTACAGCCTCTTCATCTGATTTCTCGCGATAAAATGTTCTCAGCATTCGCAACAACAATCAGCTTGCCTCCTGCTAGCTCTTGAGATGCGACTAGGCACCTTCAACGACAGAGACGTTTGTTTCCGCTAAAATCGTGGGATGCAGCAGAGCGCACCCTGCCTAATTTCGCGACTTCTCGGTATCTCAGTCATTCCCCGACCATTCGCAGGATATGATCAACCTATCACATACCCAAAGGAATAGTCCCGTCCATCAAAACGATCCCTTGGCATAGGCGTCGCAGATATTCCGCAGGTGTAAGCCGAACGGAGCCGCTTCCACTGCAGCCCTTCCTTGCCGAGTACCAATGTCGATTTGTCTCGTGACGGACACGTATGATTGGATATTCACGATCTTGGATTTATACGCAGAATAAACCTCATATCGAATGCAATGGGGAGAACACAGCCTTTATATTTAAAATGGTGGCCTATGAACACGTTATCGTTGCAGCGTGTCATACGCGTACAGGGCATCCTGTCTTGCATCGACATAAGACAATTGGCCGCTGTTCCGAATAGATACGCTCGACCAGTTAAAGATATCGTCAGCACACCTCCATCAGATCTATTTTGGAGACACCCCCTTCACACGGACATGCGAATATCCGAAGCCTCCATGAGATGAATATTTCATTTGGGACTTTGGGGATTGTTCGTGGAGCTCAATACCGAGCTCAATACCAACATTCGGGGAAGCAACTAGAGACTCTAGGACAGTTGAAGAAAACCCCTTTTCAACATAGTCTTCTTTGCTGTACGCATATTGGTATCGAAGGCCTATATCTGCGGATTCGGCAAGCCGCTCTTCAAAAGCCATTACGCCCTGGATATGTCCTTAGCGTTCATGAACCCACCAACAGAAACCATGGTGGACAGAATCGTGCAGAATGATGCTTGCTGTCCGACAGTCATCACTGATGTCACTATCTATTAGGTGATTGTAACACAATTGCAGCCCAATACATGGATTCGTCTCCACACCCTCCCTTCCGAAATCACTGCTAGCCTGATCTCCAAGAGAAGTCATGCTACTCATTTGTCTTGAGTCTTAATCGAGCGAGACAAGGTTTGGTAGGAAGTTGCGGCTACAAGCGGACTCACTTTCGAGATAGGACTCTATGGCAATGAAGACTTCTCGGCTCAAGGTTCCAGTATCCTTTCGATATGCCCAGGTATAAAACTGCTTCCATCTTCTTTTCTTTACTTTCATCCTTCAATGCTGGGTACAACTTCATTGACGCAACTCTGCTAAGGGATCTCAAAAGTCCAACGAGCACTCGCCATCGCTGAAATGATAGGTTAAAATTGTTGTTAGTATAGCCTGAAAAACGGATATAGCACTCTCCTGTCACAAATGAAGAAACAGCCAGTACGCTATCATCTCCAACGAGCAGAGCAAGAAAGGGGATATATGCTCAACGTCACTGCCAAGCAAAGTCACAACATACCAAGTGGTTTCTATGAACATCATACTTCGGCGCAGAACGTTCAGCCGTCCTCGGCTCCAAACTGCGAGCCCCCTATTCGTGTCGCTAGTCCTCATAATAATTCTACTGGTCCTTCGGTGGGCTGTGATGACTCCCCTTATCTGCACTACCCCGGCAGGCCCACTTCCCGAGCTACAAGTACCCCGCGAAAACTACGCTAACCTCATTAGTCCATTCCAACTCCAGTTTCCAAGTTCCCAAGTATATCAATCACCTAGGACGCATGGTCTCAGAACTTCACATACGAACTCTGTCCCAATGTCTATGGTAGTCTCGTTTCTGCGACATAAAAGCTCTGCCTCAATACGCTGCCATTAAATAATACTAAAATCCCACACCTTCCATCCTGACCTCTCGCGATATCAACAGGGGTTAGCAGATCCAGCAATGGATCAACCACCACCATACGTCCCTCATGAACCTATAGGGAACCACGATCTAGAGACAGCCTCCATCCGATCTGCCGCACCTTCATACACCAGCGATGCTCCAACCTATGTCTCCACAATACCGCCAGCGCCTTCAACCCGCATCGGCCTCCCTCCAATTCCTCCCTTACCCGATCCTCGCCCAAACTCCAATCCTTCCCTCGACGCTTTCCGAATGTCCTCTTGGTCAAGAACCCAAAGTTCCAACCCCACAGCACGACATTACCACTCCATTGCGCAACGTCGCGCCGCAGCCCTCACTATCCAAGAGCAATCCTCTCTCCTAATAGCGGCTCTACACGGCGACGAAGGTATCGCACGAATAAAGAAGAAAATACAACGAGAAGAACGGGCGAAGAATATCAGGACAAATGAAGATCCATATCTAGTGGGAGAGCAAGCTGCGGAAGAAAATAGACAGGAGAGACTGAAGAGGGAAAACGGTTGGGGTGTTTTGGAAAAAGAGGATAAGAGATGGGACTGGTTGATTGCACAAATGAGTGATTGGGAGGAACGAGATAAGAGTTGGAAGAAATTTAGGAAGGAGGTGGAGGGTGCGAAACGGGGGAAGTTGGCGAAGAGGTTGGGACTTCGGGGGCTGTGAATTTTTGGGATAATGGATTGGATTTCGCGGAATGGCGTTACGAGTATTTTTGGGCGAGATGGGAAGGATGGGATGGATGGCACTTGCCAGTTTCGTGAAGACCTAGTGCGCTTTTATGGCATCGATATTTCTTGATATTGCTCCTGCCATTCTGCCGTATTGTGTTCCTTCCCTGCATTCGAACTTAAGAGATCTAAGCACAGCAGTCTTGTATCCTTGGTTAGCTTGCGTTGACGAGTTTGCGTTGACGAGTTTGCGTTGACGACAAGCATCTCCCTTGAATTTTTGCCGGAGTGTACAGTACACTCACAATCGCAGGAGTATAAACCGCATGAATTCTTCGTCTGCTCTGTCGTCGTCTCGAAACTCCTCGAAGTGAGGACGCGCTTATCCTCACGCAGACACCAAGCAGCGTCTACTAGTTGTAGCCCGACGCTTGGTTCTCGATCTCCACAATGTTCCTTCCTTCCTGTCTTGTGATTGAGTTGAGTTGCGCGCTTTGAAATTGAGAGGGACCAATTTGGAAAGAGTGGAGTGGGGTCGAGGCTTGTTGACGTTCCGGGAAGAGGCAGTGACCGCTAGCGTGACTATAACCCCCCCCCCCCCCCCCCCCCCTCGGATTCTCCTGTCCAACTTTCCACATACAATTTGTTTCGCTTTGAGTTGTGCTTCGACTGCCTGAACTGTGGCTAACATCCGTGTCGTGTGCGAGATTGTTAGCCTTCACGGCAGATAAATGATTACATACCTTTAACTTCAATGCTCGTCTTTCAGTTCGTGGTCTTGCTCAATGTTGAAGCTATGTGGTAGGGGATGAATTGAGAGTGAATGCCAAGTAGCCAAGCTGTTTTTCAGGATGTGGTGCAAGCAAGAACAGAACGAAAGTGAACTTACTCGTAATCTACGGTTTCCGAATTGTCGAAGCAGAGGACTCTCGGAGTCTTGCGGGGCGTAGACCACCAAGTCAAGCTCATATCAGTTTCCTTCTATGCTCTTGAAATGGCTTTGGGCTAGCCCGAAAGGTGGTGCAGGGGCCCACGCGAGGGTCTTACTGACAAACCAACACCTGCCGAGTCTGAGGGTCCGTTGTTCCCGTAAGGGCCCTCCAGTCCCTCTATCAAGGTTTGATGCGGCAGTCCCAGTTTGTGCAGAGGACCAAATTTGGTTAACCAAAAGTAGACATGCAGACAAATAATACTCGTTCCAGTCAAGAGATAGCTTTCGCCCCCTCTTAGTCGGTTCAAGTATCAATGTCCATGCAGAGGACACTGCGTGTCATGCAGACGCCCCATGCCGCGAAGCCAAGTGGCTTTCGGTTTCCCGAAGCCTCCTTCTTTCGCAGCAGGTTTGTCTTTGGCGAAGAAAGTACTACTGAAGAATATGTCAGCGTCAACCAGAAAGAGATACATACCATTCCTGTGGAACAGGAGATGTTGTCGAGATCGAGTCGCGAGCGCGAGTGGTGGCGCGTTGGTTGTATCTATTTGAACGCGTCAGCTATGTTCATTTTCAAGATCGAACAAGTGCGCGTAGAAAGACAGCTTGGCCACTTGGCATATGAGAGTAGTATCTTGAGTGCGCGTAAAGATTGTTGTTGTGAAGAAGGATGGTTGTGTGGCAAAGAGTTGCGGAGTTTGAAATTTCGAAGAAGTTGAGGATCACGCGAGGTTTATATGCCCTCAATTTTAGCTCCTCGCCTTCCAAGGCGTCAACTTCTTAGGCTCCAAGCCCGATAACAGCATACATCTATCATAATCTTACGTCATTCCTTTCAAGATTTAGAAAAAGTTCTCGTCTTCGAATAACAAACAAAACGGTGATCGTCTAAGAAGCCATTGATCTCCTTGCTGCCCACCTCATCTTCAAGTCATTGGTGAGTTCTATGCGCAGCCTGAAGCGCTCACTTTCATATGTTTCATTGCTTGCCGCTGGTATTCACAGTCTCAAAGCTACTCGTTCTGGTGACCTTGAAAACTACGCCAATGAGATGGTATTGAGCCCTACAAGCGCACTTTAATATGACAAGACAGTTATTGAGATGCTAAAGAATCTTTATTGAGCCCCAATCCAATATCACCAAGGTCATCTTTGCCAATGATCTCAACTCGATTTGGGATCTGTTGGTATCCACACCAAGGATACCGGATCACATGTGATACGGCCCGAAACACCAGAAGTAAGGGTAGGTTTACTTCTATTGTTGATGTCTAAGGAACAGGTCTAGCTAGGGGGGGGAAAGGAGCTTGAAGATATACTCCTTTTGCGCTCGCCCACACTAATCCTAATACGGCTAGCCCGCTCGCTTAACTACCCACGTGACTTCCGTCTATGCTGACCTATGCCAACAGGATCCAAGGGTACTGAATATGTCAAGGACGATACCTGTCAGTCAACGAACCCTTCCTTATTTTAGATACATTGTTCAATGAACCCTTCTTCTATGGATTTCCACACAAAAAATAATGTTTTTTATGTTGAAGCTTTTGCCTAGATGTATGGTAGTCTTCCTTAGTTGAAGGGCCCGCGCTGGTCATTTTTCCGAACGAGAAAGGTTGGCGTCGACTTTCGATAACGAACTCATCAGCACTCATAAATGCGGAGGTGGTATTGGAAGCGGTGAACTCACTCCTTGTAATATCGACCATGCTTATTCAAGTCTTTGGCTTTATGTATGCAACAGCCAAATCATTGTCTCTGTTCTTATTACCTTCGACTGCCCTGATGGGACACTTCGACCGTACTGAACTTGAAAATGGGGGTAAATCTCAAAAAAGAAACATGGTAAAGTAAAGTGCAAGTGGCCAAGCTGTCTTCCGCGGAGAAAATAAAAGTCAACTTACCAATCATTCTTGACTCAGTCCATCTAGACAGCTTCTGGGGAGATCATCGATGTCCGTCAAAATCTTCTAATGCACTCAACAAAAACACTTTCACTTTCCCCATCATCGCCTTCCACTCCTGCTTCGTCGAGCTTCACACAAAGTTAGTAGTACATATATCAGCTATCTAAAGTCGTAGAGGGCTCAGAGAACCATGCATCGGAGATACCTGTGTTTCTCCAATCTCAAGCAGCCCTGTGGCTGCAGGAAGCAACAAATGCTTGCGACGCGCTCTCTCGGGCGTCACTGGCTCTCTAGAGCCTCCATCTGTAACCTTTTCAGGGCAGATAGCACGAAGTGCAAGCAGAGGACACTCAGTGTCATGCAGGACAATGTTACTCTACGCCGGCCTCGCCTTTGTAATGTTCCAAAGTCCAAGTCAGGCCGGTTCCAGTTCAAAGACTGTACGGCGCGGGCTCCAAGAGCTGTGCGCTCTGATCAACAGAGGTAGCAATTTACTATTCATGTTAGCATACTAGTTGGGGATTGAAATTGATAGCTTAGGAATAGCAGAGTAGACAGCTTGGCCACTTGGCAGATGGGGATGGGAGATGGTTGAGAGGAGGATGGAAGAAACGAAGTTGTAAGAGGAAGAAAGAATTTAGAGAAAGTTGATCGAGATTAAAAGTTGAAGAAGCGAACGAGCCTCGTGGAAAGTAATTTTGTGACCTCATTTTAGATTGGTGAATATTTTGAACTGATTTTACAGGTAGTTCGTTTAATTCACCACAATAAAATTCACGTACTTCCATTCACTTTCAATTTGTCAGAGAGATCCTAAGAAGTTTGAAGGCTACTTATATTTATTTATAGCATTGGAGTTTGGCTTGGTCACTCGACGATAGCTCATGGAAAGGCGCATTTCTCCTAATATAAATTGAGCTTTCAGTCGAAGATGAATTGATGAAGTTCTTCGCTCTGGACTGACGACCGCCCCTTGATATCAGCACAAAGCAACTTGTTGTTGACTGGGTTATACCCTTTGGATAAGGAAGAATGACATGACGTTAATAACGACGAGCCAAAATGCCTCGCACGAGACTGCCCTTCGAGTAACCTATTAAGAATGGCTTTCAATTCCAAAGGTATGACTTACTGCCAAGGGTATATTTCATCTTCAAGTCCCCGGTCTCCCAACGCCTTACGCCATAGGAGTTATGTATAGAAATCATGATGAATCATGGTCATTCCCATTCGCAGATTCTTTCGCTCTCTCATCGACATCCATCTCATCCTTGTCAGGCGTAACTTCTCCAAATTCGGAGCCTGGACTGCCTCTTCTCTCATCATCGCTCTCATCCCTGTCATTCCTTCCACCCACTTCCTCCGCGTCGCTCTCCAGCAAATCCTCAATATCACCTAATGGACTGACTCTGGGTTCCAACACATCCAAATCCTCCAGTATTTCTCTCTTTGGCATCTTCCAAAGCGTCGTCCCACAAACTCTCTCCTTAACCAGTAGGTCGTCCACAAACTCATCCATAAATGTCAGACTGGTCCCCATCCTCCCCTTTCTCTTCAACTTTCTATAATCCTTCAAGAACGGCTCTAGAAACAGATAAACATCCTTCGCCTGCCTCGTCAACCTCACATAAAATAGCGCCAACGCTCTCAAATACTTGAACTTCTCGCCCCCGTATTCCAAATATTCCCTCAAAATATCATCACTAGGGCCCAGTTGTAGGAGCTTGAATGCCAAGCACAAGAAAGGCGAAGGTCGTTGCGCGTCCCCGTATGTGCCGCCTATGAAATGGACGTGGTCGACGACTCGAGTTACAATATCGGCTTCGTTAACAGCAAAACATTGGTCTTTCCAGAAATAGCAGTCAATAATACGTTCGCGGACGGGCTTCTCCATTATGGTGGCGGGGTTGAGGCCGTTAGGTGCGAGGGGCCCAGAGGAGCCGCGCTCGTCGAGAAAACGTTTTTCGTCGGCGCGATGAGTCGCCATGATTACAATTCTCCTAATGCCTTTTTATTTCCTGAGTATTCTTGCGATGCTATGGTAGATGTGCTTTGAGGAGGATTTGAGGAGGTTGTGTCGTGGCTCGAGTTGTGCTTGGATGGGAATCTTGCTCTCGAAAGATTTCCATGACCTTAAATCTTATCGCGATAATTGCTGGGCCAACTGCTGTTTATCCCTCTACATGATGAGGGACAACCAACTCCAGGATATAATGCAGGAGTAATATCAAGCAGAACTTTTGCCGACCAATCCCTCTCCTACTCTAAGATATTTTGGTTCATTATTCGGAAACGCGAAGTGGCACAATGCTCCTGACATCCGGACAAGTGTCAGTCGCAATATCCACCTTCATCGGTTCGGCCCTCGTCCCCTTCCCTCCTATCAACCGCACTAACAAACCAAAAAGTATTCTTTTTCACAACAGCTCTCTTTCTCGCGGGCTATGTCCTCCAACAACAAACCGTACGCGACATTCGAGCAGTCATAAAACCCCAACTTGGTCGTGCACCACCAGGGGGTCCGGAACTGTTTCTCCCACCACAATTTAGAGAGGATGGCTATCTGGTCGATGTTATTGTAGATCCGGTGCTGCCTCCGAAGGAGGAAGAACGGACTTCCGCAACTAATGTTGAAGTCCAAATTACTCAACAAGAAGAATCAAATCAAAGTGGGGATGACGAGGACTCTGACGCGGAGAGCAAGGATGAGGATATGATCGGAGCAACGAGGTGGCAGAAAGCTGCGAGGAAGAAGCAGCTGGAAGCGTTGAGGGCAGAAGAGGAAAATAGAGCGCAGAAGCCATTTGCGAATGAAGAAAGTAAGACTGTCTTAGACGACAACGGCCAGAAATCGGAAGCCCAGAAGGAAGAGGAGAAACTGAGCCGAGCGGAGAGAAGAAAGCGAATCAAGGAGCAGATATTAGCGGACGGAGAAGGGGAATCATTCAAAGGGTATAGAAGACGTATGTGGTGAGATGAAAATGAACGAGATGTATATGGTTGCCTGTTCTGTTCAGGTTATGGCAAGGTAATGTATTGGCCCTGGAAGGCCATACATGGCGTTCAAGATATACACTCTGCGGTACAGGGTATATACTGGAGTACTACGAAACGTCTTGGTGTATTATATGATGATAGTGTATGTTTAGTATGGCCTAGGCACGAGGTATAGAAGAAGATTTTCACCGAGTTCCCTGTTCTTTCGTCCTTATCTCTTATTTAATCTGCGGTGACTGGACGGGTCCCAAACGCCAAAAGCAGAATGCCATCCCTATCCCGCTAAATGACAATCTATCGAGTCCGAAACTATCTTATCTTTCCTGAAGTCGTCCTATTGACCTTGTCTCGTCTTGTCTTCTCCTCATCTCTTCTTGTTTGTTCTCTTCGGGCATCCCCGACCCACTGGTCGTTGCCTTGTTGGAAACCATTCGTTGTTGCACCGGAGCTGGCAACTTGTGTTGACTGTAGATCAGGTCTTAGCTCGATCTTCCAAAGGAGTACCTAAGGTCTCACCATGCAAAGAGCACATCGATCTCCGAATTTGGTGACAGTGTTGTGACAATTGATCGAGTTCTAGGTAATACAATCAGATATATGTTGCAAATCAGAGTTGGACTGCATACATAATAATTGGCACAGTAGCAAGTCATGATGGGTGCAGGGTAGTTGGAAACAGTTGGGGCTGAAATAAATAAAATGTTGATCTTTGATGGATTTCGATCTTTCCTGGATGATTAAAGTGGACTTTTCTCTAGAATAAATATACCTTTGCTCTCAGGTGGCTGTCACAGCTGAGTCTTTGACACTGATACCAGCTGAAGGCAACTCACAATCAAAGCACTTGCACGAGCTGCTCATCAAACTGGCTCAGCATATGCTGTGCATCATAGCTAACCTCATCAATGCATCCGGGCTACTTTCTCCCTCAGCTGCCATTCGAGTCATTCGAAATGATTCTATCGAAGCTTCTGATGCCGCGACCTCGTTTTCTGCATGGCAGGCAGGGTTCTGAATGGCGGGCCGAGCGCGAACTGTTACAGCCCTCAGCAACTCAGCATCCGACCCGGAACATTATTGTGGACCAAAGTCTTAAGTACGCCTCCCGGCTTATGCGGATGTGGGAGATCTGATGGTCAGTGCCGGGCGGGCATTGGGGGTTTCGCATCGCGGGTTTTGCGAAGCGTATCGTGAGGACCCACAAGAACGACCCTAGACGTGACACGACTCTCGGCCCAAGAACATCACACCCTTGGGGGTTAACGTTTCTTTCTGAACCAGATTCGGAATCGAAAACATTCGGATGCTGCCGGGCGTCCAATCATAGTCGACCCGTCTGTCGGGGAAGGATTGAGCATCTTCGATCCTAGGTAGAGATCTTCGAAAGGGATTACTAGATATAGGTTTGACAAGTCGGCCCTGGATTTTTCCTCCTATTGAAACTTTTCGACCTCATTGAATCACTCAGTATCATGGTGCTAACAAACTGTTGGGCATGTAATTTGAAGTTTGGTCATTGCATGCAAAGATCGTGAGAACATGCTCTTTTCAATTCTACACTTCCTGATCGTGGCCTCATAGTATCAGGACATGTTCATCTCGATGTGTGGACAGTGTTGGTCAACAAGGTCACGCAACAAATCCTGCTGAAAGCAATATGGTCTCGAGTCTTACAGCTGCTGCTCTACGTTGTATAAGGATTTTATCTCAGTTCGAGACCATGTCAGCAGACCAAAGACATGACAGATTCTTTCGCTTGGCTCTCAGTATGGTGCCGATTCGGGGTCACACCATGGTGCTGTCCAGAACCGCAGCATAAGTGGAAATCGTGACAAGGCGCATACCTATATGTTTGCACGCAAGCTCGCCGCAAAGGCATTTAATGTCGAAGAGCACATAATTCATTGATTTGATTGAAATGACTGGAATTTTTCGCGTTTTCGGCCTTGCTACATTGCCAAGACCATATGAAAGATGCACTTCTGAAATTTGCATCTTCGTTCGTGCCATGCCGATCGAGTACCGCTTTCGCTTCGGATTGGAGGAACTCTTGCCAGAGAGGGGTGGAAAAGGGGTACGCTCGGCACGAGAGAAAGCTCGCTTAAAAACACGCTAAAAGACTACAATCCCTTGCCCCGAGCTCCCAGTAATAATATTTCTTAACTTTTAGGTCGAGGAAAAGAATGGTGTGAGATTTTGACGAGGATAAAAAAAGCATCCTCCTCGTAAGCAATAACATGAGAAGAAGAAACTTCAGAATGCTGCGTTAGCAGCATTACGCTTTGGTAATCACGCGGTCTGGCTGATCCTTCACTACCTTATTTTGTTCCTATGATGATCGACTATGACATGCTAAATTAAAGATATATTCTGTATGATCGTTAGTATGCAATACAAGACTGATTTCATTATCTGGGAGTCTTTACGGCCGAGGCGAAAGATCGAGGCCGAAGATTATCCTGTTTTCTACAGAGATTGAGACGAGTTGAAATAGACTTGATGCATACAATGCAAAATACTTATATTCGTACAGTACGACGCGAACACTAGTCGATCAATTCTTTGAAGTCCTGAGTCCTCTACTTTTCTTATTTGGGTAGACTAAAACAAAAATACAACCACTGTTCACTAATAGCATGAGCTGAGCCCTTAGACGCGTGCTTCGGAGCCGAAGCAGAAGCCTTAACGCTCACTTTTACTCGCTTGTCTACCTTAGCTTTGTTTACATCGCGAAGCTTGCCAAAAGCTTCCAAAAAGTCTCTCTCAAACAAAAAAATGCAAATAAAAACATAAAAGTAAAATAAAAATGGTAAAACAGAACGGCGGGTCGTGAGTCACTGACCCGACTGAGAAACCACCCAACAATCCCTCGAGTGAACCCGTGGGATGCCGCCATAGGGGCCGTTCCGTAAACTTACTCCGTGTACCTTCTCCGAAGATAAGGCCAGCTGCAAGCAGTTTTCTCTTTCGGGTCTCCTGCTTACGCTCATGGTCTATGGCAGACGGATTATAGCAGCACGCTGGAGTCACCCTCAATTGAGAAAAAAAATGCTTGTTTAAACTTATATAGAGCATTGCATGAGTCGCCTATCATAGTTAACTATCACCCTTATCGATTTTTCCGATCCGGATTAACCTAGTGGATTGTCCACTATCATCCCAGGCATCAAGATTTCGGTTCTGGAAAGGGATGTGCTCAGCTTGACGAAGACACTCTCTTAGCCTAGAGGGTATCTTCAAGCTCGTAATAGGATACGAGGGAAGTGTTGCCATGCCAGGATGTCCGGAGAACATTCCATCAAGGCCCGATGCCAGGACACATCTTGGACTGAATAATGACCAGTATGACTGTACTCTGACTTGAATAAAGCGACTGAAAGGCGAGGCGGTGAGAATTCGAGTGTTGAATTGAAGTGTTCGTTCGTTCTGTCGATCTCTTGCTTCCGCGTAATGAAGGGAGATGGAATGGACGAAATTTTGGACAGTATTTATCGCGAGATACCTGCCAAGTAGCCAGAGGACTTCCTATGATTAAAGGTGAACGTCAGTTTAATCAGCATCGATAACGAAAACTCATTCACTGATTCTGAGCGTGTTAAAGCCTTAGGCCTAACTACGACCTAGCCCATTTGCGAAAGGGTCCCAGATGTCGATTATGATCCAGTTCCCAAAGCGTAATAAAACGAGAAGTAGAACCTTTCCCCCAGTAAGTATGGATTTGGTTTGAAGTCCGCATCTGCTTCTTCTCGACATACCTCTATTTGAAAGGTTCTTATCCTGAGTTTCTTATAATTATTATGCAATTGTTGGCCTCAGGTTGAATAGGGCTTTGAATCCAAGTGTCAGTTTGAGGATCGAGGCTAAATGTGAACTCATTAGCTAATGTAGATACCTAAGAAGCCTCATAACGAATAATGTACTTCCGAACCTACCTACTCGTGGGCTCGTCTATATATAAATTGCAGCTGTTTCTCAGGAGCGCTGTTCTAAAGTAAATTAGTTACATTTGGCTAAGCGAAAAAGACATTTATTCATTGCTGCATCCAAGAGAGGTATCTGAGTTCCTATTTCCATGGATGATTTTCTCTAAATAGGACTCACAAGTGCTGCTGTGATCTCAGTATCCCAGGGTTTTGTGAAGGATTAGCATTCAGCTCATCCCAGGCTACGAGTTGGAGCGGTCATTGTGATTTGCAGCTGACCCTCCTACTGGTGAGTGACCGGGACAGGGTGGTGAGGTCCATACTATCGACGATAATTCGTCTCGAGTCGATGAAGGTCAATGGAAACCAGCATAGAATGATGGGACTTAGTTTGGATGAGTCAAGGATAAGGAGTATTGTGTTTCAAACCTGTCTCCACAGAGTTCGGTTCTGTCCCGAGGTTGGGTTGCCAAAGAAGCTTAGAAGCGTCTCTTAAAACGCAGCTCGAATTGTAATCTATTTGATAGATATATTTTGGAACTCAATTATCCTTTCCGAGAGACAATGGCGTCTACAATAATTGCTTTCCTATTCTTAGAGCTCGCGAGGCGTGCCTGCCAAGGAATGCTTGATTTGCTTGATAGCTCCTAGGGGGATTTTAAGTACAGTACAGTCGAACTTTTGATCTTGTCAGCAAGTGTTTGACTCATCACAACTTCTATTTCATTATGACCAAATCTACGCTAAGAACTGCTGAGTGCTTAAGCTAGGACTCTTCACTCACTATTTTCTGTTCTAAGATATAACAGCCAGGATAGTCAAGCAAAGAACAGTAAGAATTAATTGAAACTACCTGCTCGAGTAGTCAGATCTCAGACTTCGAGAGCTGTGAGATGGAGTCCTACAGGCTTCATTGCATATACAACTGATGGCTTTACTTTCGGATATGGATGTACAATTTCGAAGCCATCATCCTAATTCTACTGTGGAGCTGAAGTCGTGGAATCATGGAATCATTGTAAGCTGAAGACAAGTCAACAAAATTGTCACTGGTATAGTGTGATGATTGCCCATGACCTACCTGTTCCAGTCGACTTCCTGCACTCCTCTGATTCTCCCATCTCGCGGTTCACTGGTAGATTTTTCTAGAAGAGTTCCTCATAGGCGTTCATCGACTGTCCGTATAATTCACTACTAAGCTCCGGCTGTCCGCTGAATCGTTCATGAAGAGTCTGCAGTGAACTGTCTATGTTGAATTTAATTTCCAGGAGTTATGGACGCCGTAGTTCTGTCCGCCTGTCAAAACAGCGGCATCTCGTGAACAAGGCTAGGAAGTTCTCTTCTACCACTGTGTCATTCTATAATTTAAAGTGAGGGCTTGGGCTTACCCAGCTTAGAGATGAAGAACTCCAGCAATATTCGACGTTACAAAACTTACTTTCAAGACTCGCAATCTGAACATGCGTATGTCCGCAAATGCCCTCCAAAGAGGCGTCGAGAAGTCTGCTAATGACCATATGCCATCTCGCATGAAGACCATTGAGAAGCGCGAACAAATCGACGACCGCATACGAAAAGCAAGGCAGCATCAAGTTTTAACTCGAACTACGTCTGCGCAACAAGCTAAACCAGAAGATAACTGTTCCATCATTGAGCAAGAGAATACACGATCTATTCGTAAGACTACACAGGCAATGTACACATAAAGCGTAGTATAATGTCATGCCTCCTGGCATCACCGCCACCCATCATCTCAATTCAAGTCAATCGATAAATTAACCTGCACCGCATCAAATCGATTCAACCAACCAGAAAGGACTTTGATCCCTCAATTTACGCCGATCGCTGAGGTCCATTGAAAGCAAAAAAGGACTTCGTACCAAGAGAGAACATTCCCACCCACGCACGCTCTGCCGCATCGCAATGTGTCAGTATTAATCAATCAACGGCCCATCAATCCATCATAAGCCAAGCCAGAGCCAAACCATCCACCAAATGAAGGAGGTGCTGATCGAGCAAAATCAAAAAGCTAGACTAGAACCTGACCTAGCAAGAAGAGAGCGTGGCCAGCACACAGCACCAATGAAGTGAGAAAAAAGCACCGAAAGCTGTGGATTTGCGAATTGCTGCTAAGATTCGAGAATACATGCCATGCAATTCTACAACAGTCATATGAGAGATGCTATCTTGATATCGTATTGTGTCATCATCATTCACGATGATAAGGCGATCACGGTCAATGCCGTGCTGATGTTTGGGGGTGTTGATCGCGATGCTCGGCCCCTGCTGGGGGCGGCTGTATTTCTGGCTTGCGTCCAGGAGGCCAGAAATCTATGGCGGCAACTACGTCATCACCGCGTTCGTCTTCATAGGCGTATATAATCTGAGCATTGTCAGTATAGGTTTCTCGGCTGTTGCTGTTTTCGCAAGAACTTACCTCCCGCGTGCTGGTGTGCAGCATACGAATGTTCCGATGCGGCACGATATGAACAGCATTTGTGTCAATGTTCCTAATCTCGATGAAATTTGGCTCGAAAGCTAAGATCCAAGGATATGACAGAGCAAAACTCTGAGGCATGCCCTCCCAATCAATTCTCCAATCAGGTCTTGCTCGCCAACCATTGCGATTGACGAAGAACGAGAATTCAGAATAGTTGAGAAGGAATTCGCCATTGAGTCGTTCAATGTGTATGGGTCGAACATTCTCTTTTCGAGCCACAAAGTCTAAGGACGTGTCTGCTTGGTCAAGCAAGGATTGTGTTTCAAGAGTCTCGAGTGACACTACCTCAAAGCCTCTTGCGCAGGCAACGCAAAGTTTGGACTTGAGAAAGTGGATTGATGAAGATTCGGTAGGTATGTAAAACTCCTTGAAAGCCTTGAGTTCATCCTGACCGCTGTTAAACATCTTGAAACCTTTCTGCTTCTTCCCTTTCGACATGGCATCGTTGGGCTCGAAGACCTTGATGGTAGTAGACAAGGCGGAGGATTTGACGCAACACACGAGATGTCGGCCAAGACATATGCCGGTGCGGAAAAAGTTGCAATGACTCTGGATCTTCTTTGGACGCTTTGCCAGTGCAGGCTCAGCCGGGTTGAGTGCAGATAAGGGATAAGACAGCAGTGACTTCGCTGAGAGGACCAAGAGCAATTGGTACTCTTCCAGCACATCGATTTGGGTAACATTAGTCGCGTCAAGTACACGCACAGGTTTGGCTGTAGAGTCTTTTGATCTGCGATCAGAAACATAGATGCCAGAATCCGTGCCATAGATTAATTTGCGGCCTCCATCTGTTGCAAGTTAGCAAGACTGAACTAAGATATATCGTGAAGAACGAACCAAATGGGGCTACGCAATTGACTCTATTCATGCTCGAGAAGAAAGCATTGGACAGAATAGATCTGTTGTAGAAGTCGCCGCGCTTTCTGAGGATTGCTTGTTGCTCTCCAATGTGTTCCATCCATTTGCTTCTCCCAGCTGCTGTCACGGCGTAGAGGGTTTGTTCATAGCCACCTTTGCCAAGATGTCGGAACGTAATAGGATATCCTTCTTTTTTCGAGTCGGTAGTTGCCGCTTTGGCTCCAGGAATCAAGCTTGATGAAGGACGCTTTACTACACCAAGTTTAGGCATGACTTCTTCCATCTCACGAATTGACAGAAGCTCGAGAGGGATGGGTCTCCTGTAAACCTTGACTTCCTCCTTCTTGCCAACCGTCTTGATACGAACTAAGAGCATTGCATGATCAAAGAGATATGCATGAATTTCAGTAGGGTCAGTAGGACCTTTTCTCAGAGTGCCCTTGTAGATAAGCTCTCGTCCAGCATCTGTAAGCTTGAGGTCGACTCGTTCATTCGGTCGGAATCGCAGCTGCTCATGAAGGCGCTTTAAGTTGAACCTATTTTCTGCCTTACCAGATTCTGCATTTACCCGGCTCAAGAGATCCCGAATCATCTTCATGGCTTTGGGGATGTCCTCTTTATCCTGATTGCTGTCCTCTGTATATTTGAGCACGTTTTCAAGTAGAAGCGGGTAACGAGCAAGTCGCGTGGTTGGTTTTGTAAGGTAACCGTTCAACTCGAGCTTCCTCGACTCTTTTCGCCGCTCCGTCTCGTCGACAAATTTCGAAAAATAGGGGTTCAATGAACGCTCGTTCTCAAATTCATATTTCCCAGCCAACTGGTTTGAACCATACACAATGAATGGTTCGAAAAGAGGTACGTATTGAAGAAAAATGTCTCCGACGCATTGGACAACATCTTGCTTCTTTTGCCGCTCGGTCAAGGCCTCGGCAAATCGAGAACTGACGCCATGGATACTTGGAGGGTCGATGATGTTTGCGAATATCGTACGGACAATCCGCTCCTTTCTAGACTCGGGTATAGGCGAGGGCATTGCAGGATTGCTCGACCGTAAAGGTATGATCCAAAAGTCCCGCAAGTACTCTAAGTCCTTCACGAAATCCCGCTCGGTATACATGATTTCCGAAATGACCTCTTGTCGTTTCCTTTCCCTCTCGCTGACGCTATTAGCAACTTCCGATGATACCGTGTTAATCCAGAGTTTCTGTTCATCATTGTCATTATCATCGTGCAAACTTGCTTCTGACTTTTCGCGTCGAAGTCCGGGCTGTGGCTTGAGATTCAGTCTGGACTGCTGCTCTAACCTTCTAGGGCAAGCGATAGAGTAACATAACTGGTCCCTTGTGCAAGTAGGCGAGTAACATTCTGTCAGCAGCACAAAGACACCATTGACCTCCGGTGTCTCATGAGGCTCATCCATCATGGTCTCTCTAAACTGGTACATTTCTGTTGCCGAGTCACGGAGACGATGGTCGTAGGTAACATCGTGGAAGAATTTTTGTGCATCCAGGGCTCTTCCCAGGAGAAGAGCCAAATTCCTATCCGTAGTCTTAATAATGTACGAGATGACATCAACAGCTTCAGCGCCACTGAATGCATTTTTATATGTCAAATCGTTCTTTGTTTTGTCCCCTACGGTAATCTTCTCCCTGAAGCATTCTCCTACTCGCGAAAGCAACGCAGGATATACCAAGGGTGATTTCTGCCGCCTTTCCACGCCACTGCCACTGTTCACAGACTTGGCGACGGACGAACGGTGAGCTAAAGTATCTGTTCGTTCAGGAACTATTGTAGAGGCCATGGACATCGAGCGACTCATGTCTCCTGCAGTAGTTGATGACGTTATACTAGTGGTTCGGGTCTGTGTAGCAGGACTCCTCGGACCAGGGATCACATAGCCGTTCGTCTGGAGATCATGAGGTCCAGATGAAGAGGTTCGCCTGTTTGGAATGACTCTCCCACTCATTGTTTGATGCTGGTCTCGGTCTTGATGCGAATAGTGCGTCATGGACATGGAGCGGTCATCGTGCCTCTCAGGAACTACTCGTCCCTGAGCAGTTGTCCTGGAAGCATGGCCCTGGTAGGGAGCTTGTCTGAAAGCATTCGCTGGAGCTTGCTGGTAGGTATTGGGAGGAGGCGAGTACATCTGTGGGCGAGGAACGCTTGCGAGCGATTGCGAACGGTAGGGATCCGTGTTTAATGCAGGGCCATTTGCTCCATAATAGCGTGGTGCAGGAGGCCTTTGTGCATATTGACCTGGTTGAGGAGGCGCGCGAGGATCAATACGATTTGGTGAGGGGTAAGGCCTTCTATCTTGGCGAACCTGCTGTGGCAGATATTGAGGTTGCGGTTGCGATTGTACCTGACCTGGGCCTGGCTGTCTTTGTCCTTGTTGATACCCGTTTGGCATGCCTCCTCCATTCGGCATATTCCCGGGTGGTGAAGGATATCCGCCGTCATGTTGTCGCGAAGGAGGCGGTCGTTGCATTCCCCCTTGTATGCCTGAAGCTTGTGAACTCATCGTCTGCGTACGAGGCTGGTTCATAATGGGTGGGGTCACTGCTGAATTCATGGTCTGCGAACGACCCGGAGGAGGGGCAGCACCGAATATATTTGAGAACGCTGCCTCCCGTTCGAAATTCGAAGCATGTCCATACTGATTAGGACGCGGCGGACCGCCTCGACTTTGTGGATACTCCGCCATACTACCCGTCAACTATATTGAAGTCAGTCCTTTCTACCTGCGTGGTCACGGTCGCCGTTGAATTATGAACACCCACACCACGACGCCGAGGGCAACCACCCTGGCCTCAGACCCGAAGTCAGATCAACCCAGTGCCTCCAGTCGACGCCGACGGATGACCGTCGTAGGTCGACCAAATTATTATCGCGGCCGCTGAAGCCGATGCAGTATGGAGATGTTGAGTCTGTTCGGTATTGATTGCTTGAAGCAACTCCTCCGTTCCGCACGTCTGTGGTTGCCAGTATCGCTAGTCAAGCTTAATTGGAAGGAGACACATTGAGTATTGCCAACAAGAACAAGTCAATGGATGATGGTTGGTCGCAAGAAGTTTCGATCTTGGAATCTTGATATGCTTCCGATCTAAAAGGTTCAACTTGGTCGTGCTCGCTACAGTAGCCCAGAGCGCCGCTTCGGGTCGCATCTAAAATCCGGGCAAAAAAAGATTCATTTAGCAACGCCCTGGGAAAATGATTTGATGGACAATATCTCTTTAGAGTACGCGCGTATTTTAGCCAGATGAGGAACGAACAGTTTAATTCTTCCTATTCATTTACTCATATGTTGATAACGTTACATGCAAAGTCATAAGGCAGTCACACCACGTGACCACGCTAGTTTTCTACCCGGGCTAGTCGATTCTTGAGCTCGTCGATATTGAGGTCTTATCACGGACTCCCTTAACGTCACTGCACCTCTCTGTCGACCCTAGCCAGTCCTGTCACGTCTATTCGGAGCTGCACATCACAATGGCAGACTCAGATCTCTCTCCAAAGTTTGCCCCGTTCTTCGGGATGGTGAGCTTCCAAGCTAAATGATGCAGAACTCGTTGTACTGACAGCTTCGGCAGGCTGGCATTGCAGCAGCAATGACCTTTGGCTGTGAGTCGAAGCATATCGATACGATGATACAGTACTGACTGTTTGCTTCAAGGTTTTGGAGCGGCGTATGGCACAGCGAAGTCAGGCATCGGAATTGCTGGTGTTGGTACTTTTAGACCAGATCTGATTATGAAGGTATGTCGAAAGTAAAGCTATTGTGTAGCTGCGAATCGATTGCTAATGCTTTATTGCTAGTCCCTTATCCCCGTCGTCATGTCTGGTATCATCGCAGTATATTCTCTCGTTATTGCAGTCCTCATTGCTGGAGATATGGGTCCGCCGCCAAACCAAAATTATAGCTTGTTCAAGTAAGGTTACACACAGGTTCGCCGAGGACTATATCACTGATAATTAGATCAGTGGCTTCATGCATCTTGCCTGTGGCCTCTCCGTTGGCCTAACTGGAATGGCAGCTGGGTATGCGATTGGCATTGTTGGAGATATGGGTGTTCGATCATATATGTCACAATCGAGGATATTCGTTGGTATGGTCCTAATCTTGATTTTCGGAGAGGTTTTGGGTCTCTATGGGTCAGTATTGTCTCAATCGTACATGTTCTGCTAGTTACTCACGTTAATAGATTGATCGTCGCTCTGATTCTGAATACGAAGAGCAGAGGTTAGAGGCTATTTACCCGACTGGTGTCCAGGAACCCACGAAATAACCGCTGATATTGAAACGTACGAATACCACTGTTTGATTAAAGAGGCGGGGTAGGTGCATTGCTGGGAGTTTGGTCGTGTATAAAGGCAGAGCAGGTCTATTGAGATCTTCAAAACCGAACATGTTGTACACTTCAATTCTACATTGGAGGACGAGCATCTGGTGACATCTCTATCTCATTTGTGATCTGGTATGCTCTCTTAGCTTTGGAAAGGCAGCTCTGATAGCGACAAGTGTCTCACTCAAAATCCCGGTCTTGCATCTTCTTTGGGGGAAGGATCCCGCTGTTCGTCTTTGTTGATTCCTTCTCCTCAGTCATATCGATCCAGTAGCCGGTCTGCTTATGATTTCGTTCAGTCTGACTTCCGGTCTTTCCGGTCTTTCCGTATGAATCCAGTCTCCTTCCTGTTGCGATCATAAGGATGGTTTCCTTTTTGATTGTCAATCCTGCCTCCTGTCGCATCCCAATCACTATCTTAGGTTGGTACTTTGCAAGCTTGGTCAGCAAGGGAGAATGAAGCCATTCCTACATTAAGTACTACCTCATCTGTATGTACCGTGCCAGTAGCGGAAAGGCTTTCCTGATCAATCTTACGGCTACCACATAAGCTTTTCCTTCTAGAATTCTGGTGGAATTTCTTTCCCTCTCTTTGATCCTTTCGGAGGCTGCTGCAGATCACCGGCGGTTGGAAGCTAGAGCTGAAAGTTCACAGTCCACTGCCGGTTGAAGTCTAAAATGGCTTGCCCTCCGGCTACCAACATACGAGATATTGCCGCAGAGTCTCCTTCCTCATCTGGAGGATAGAGCCGCAAAACTGAACTCATCGATCCCAGAGAAATCCTTGGATGCAGAAGATGTACAGTGCAGAGTCCAATGCAAGGTCAAGGTAATGTTTATACCTCGCACCGTACCTGATACGATACATAGATGCAATCGTGTGCTCCTGCAGCTTGTGTTCCTCGAGCGGCGAGGGGGCAGGTACCTCATATTTCCCCCTGTCTGTCATCAATTACAAAGCACTCGGATCAAGGGCGTCTAAGTATGATAGGCATCAAGCAGCCGAGTCATGTTCTATTGTCCTTTGGCATGGCATACTTCCATCAACCGACTCGTTCCCTACCTTCGATCTCGACGACTCCATTAGCACTGATCACCTTCTTGGTGAAGCAGCATCACCATTGGCCATTGACAGCCTCCTTTCATTTGAGCATCAGATAAATTAGGGCGAGGCTACGAGCGACTTCCCGTGCTGATCATTGTGTGCCGTCTGCCGGACGAAGACAAACGTGCCTAGAGAGCCAACAGCCAAACTGCAACCCCACGGGCCACTGCACCCTCCTCGACCCAGCTGAGATGCATCTTGCAACCACCTTCTTCTTGGAGGCAAATGTGTAGGATTACTTCGTCCATGCGACGGCGATTCAAGCCAGCGCATTCCTCCATTGCCATCCTGAAGCTTGATTCGAGCCAGGTTGAAATGGCGGTCCCTGGTCGCGCCTTGGAAATGCTTGTCCAGAACATCAGATGCTTGCCCACATCCTAGCCAGCAACTTCATGCGCAGATATTCAACTTCCAGTTCTCGAGACCTTCTAGAAGTCTGATTCGCGCGCCATCCTCAGCCACATTACCTCGGGAGGATGCATTGCATTCTTAGTGGTGGATCGGTCGAACCCTAGCCCACGGCGATAAGATGTTACCAGGTACAATCGCATCTCATGTTGTGACCTCGCCCTATCACGGCGAGAGGTCTGACCACAAATGGTTGTCGCATTCCGCCACTTTCTGGCCGGGGCTTCGGAATCAAATGTCAAAGATAATACTTCCATATACCGCATAACAAACCCCGATCTAGCAGAATTGATACGTATTATACAGCGACTTTGCGCTTCAATCTTGGTTCATTTAGCCCAGTTGTCAAATCGTGTTGTTTCCTGAGAGAAGGCTACAAGAAACCAAGCGACTCGGAAGCCGGAATGCCTCTGATATCTCAATGATTTCATGACCCTCATTTCTAATATAGAACGGGACCCAAATCACTTGCGACTTGACGTACTTATAGGTCTAATGGATCTCAAATCACCTGCGCTGACGTACTGATAATCAAGATGCTCGTCATGTATCTGACCTCTGTTGGTTTTCTTTGCGAGGCTCTGATGGTGCATCTTTTGGTCCTGGGTGGTGCCAGCACCGTTCCTGGACGGCCCCTCACTAGGTAAATCACTATTTACCTACTCGAGTACGAAGTGAGGTAGGGACCTCGAAATACTGTCGTGCTAACGGCATATCGCCCATTGGGCCATTGGTGTGCGGCCCCGCCAAACACGTCCCACCTCCACCTCCACCTTCCTATCACAGCTGCCCCTCCGGCGCTCGCACAGCGCTGCGGCCTGCAGGACATCATTCAAGCTTAAACGTTCCTTGATCATGTCCGCGTGCCGGTTCGAGGCGCTACGGAGAGACTGGAGTATGGAGGTCGGTACTCGACCTTAATTTTACTAAGTTGCCCTTTGTTTCATGGAGGAGATCATCCGGTTTGCTTATGTTGAGCAACTTGATGCAGATCCTGATCTGATTCTGGAATCCTTCAACCTCGATTTGTCTGCAAGCCTTCTCAGGAACGGAAGTCCACATCGTTCCCTCTAGTCTCTTTCTTGCTGAGCTCTAGGAGCTGATTCGGTCTCATCAGTAGCAGAAAGACCCTGCCAATCAGACAGGCATGCGATCAAGTCGATCCGTGGTTGACCTGTTATGATCGTCATCATGTACGACGGGACTCAACCTTCCTGACTGGGACTGTTACTGGACTATTGACAATGTCGGAGATGGCCTTGTAGACTCGAGAGGCAAGATATAAGGCCCAGTACATCCTCCTTTCATGTTGCTCTTCATCCCGCTCAAAGCCTCTCATTCTCGACTTCTTTAGCTGCTGCTTCCAAGATGCTCTCTACCATCACTGTCCTCGCCCTTGCTGTTGCGGCGCAAGCTGCTCCAGCACCAGCAGTCAATGTTATTGGCAGCAAAACTTTCTCAGCTCCGGCGGTGCACAATGCCAATTATGTCCGCAACGGTACTGCTGCCATGTTGAAGGCATATGCCAAGCACCACTTGACGCCCACTCGCGAGATGCCCGAAGCCTTCATGGCCGCGCTCGGTAAGCGTCAAGATGGATCTGCCACCGCAGTCCCCTCTGATGGCGTTGAATACCTTGTCTCTACATCTGTTGGCGGACAAAGCTTGAACTTGGACTTTGACACTGGCAGTGCTGATCTGTAAGCCTTTACCCCGTGCAAATCCCGAACAACAAATAGGTACTAATGATACTCTCTCTTTAGCTGGGTTTTCTCCTCTGAGCTCCCATCCAGCGAGCGATCCGGCCACGCCTACTATACCTCCTCCAAGAGCAAGTCCTTCAAAACCCTCTCTAGCTACACCTGGGACATCTCATACGCCGACGGTTCAGGAGCATCTGGCAACGTTGGAACCGACACAGTCACTATCGGGGGAACTACGGTCACCGGTCAAGCTGTCGAGCTTGCTAAGAAAGTATCCTCAACATTTGTCTCCGACGCCGCCGATGGTCTCGTAGGTCTCGCCTTTTCCAGCATCAACACTGTCTCACCCCAGCAACAATCCACTTTCTTCGACAATGCACAATCTTCCCTCGATTCTCCTCTCTTCGCTGCGTACTTGCCAAACAACGCCGACGGAGCTTATGATTTCGGGTACACGGATTCCAGCAAGTATACTGGTTCGATCACCTATACCTCTGTTGATTCCTCCAACGGATTTTGGGAATACCCATCCACGAGCTACAAAGTTGGATCCACGGTTCACAGTATGAGTGGCTACACCGGTATCTCTGACACTGGCACTACCTTGATCCTGATGGGTGATTCGGCAGTCACAGCATACTACAACAAAGTTTCTGGCGCTTCTTATTCCAACTCTCAAGGAGGATACATTTTCCCCTGCTCCGCCACTCTGCCCACTCTTAGTTTCAAGATTGGCAGCAGCTCCTATGCGACGATCCCATCTAGCTTGATGAACTTCGGTTCTGCGGGCGGTAGCTCATGTTTCGGATCTCTGCAGAGTGTGGGAGGTGGAAGTCAGAACATCTATGGTGACGTCTTTTTCAACGCTTACTATGGTGTCTTTGATGCTAGCGGACCTAGCTTTGGGTTTGCCACAATTGCGTAGAAAAGTTTCGTTTCAGGTGTGCTGCCAGTGGCAAAGGGGGAAGCGGAGGGAGAGGGTTGCATTGCATGACGCGAATAGCATTTTGACGGGCAAGCAACCAAGCAAACATGCATTAGGTCTAATTTGTATTTGTGAAATGTTGCATATGATTCAAAGATAAGAGATGAGTTGGACTCATCATTTATGAGAAATGAAAATTATATACTTTGTCTACTTTGCGATAAGCATGTGCACCTTGAGATCTGAGCGTCAATCGTGATTGCGGGAAGCCGTGCAGACCTTCACATGCAGGTACCGCTTTCGCCCCTCGGGATATACCTATTTTTGGACATTCGGAGGCTAAGAATGCCAAGCATCGGTTATCTACCAGTTCTTCGAAAGATATCATAATGCGATGAATCAGACGATGTATGTTGATATGTTTCTTGATATTACAGATAACGACATGTCTATGCAGATATCTGCACGGTGGAATCTAAAGCAGCCATCTATGTATGAATGGTATTACATTCCAAAGCCAAGCCCTAACCCTAGCACCAACTCCCAAAGATATATCAATCTAGTGATTCATTTCAATGTAATAGTGGCAAACCTAACAATCGTGTTTCCAGTTCTGTCGGATCCAATCAACCATTAGATCTGTTAGAGTATCATCGGTATAGACCTCGACATCCTTCTCGCTATAGATCTGACCTGCGAATCTCAACGCAAGCAGAACCCACGGCTTGACGAAATCAATAAAGACAAGATCCACATTCTCTGGCTCTCCTTCAGCTGGCAAAGCGATAGCACTCTGTACAACATTGGGCACAGGGTAGAACGAGATGGGAGCGTGAAGAGTGTCATCACCATCATCGCCACCTGCATCTTGGGTTGTATAACCTGGAATCAGATCCGGTGCTGAAGACAGAAGAGGTGATTGTGCTCCTGGGATATGAAAATCATGACTTGGAGTGCTAGGCGCAATGAGAGCTGATTTGATAGAGATCTGCTCTGGCGGTGCCAAAAACGAAGCATCGAGATTGGCAGATGTGAAGAAATTACCTCCACTGTTGATGATCTTCAGGACTTGCTTTGCCGACTTGTAGGGTACATCTTTGATATAGAGAAATTTGCTGACGAACGGAGAAACGATATAGGTCGTGTCACGAGTGAAGGGTCCTCTGAAGATGTCGAATCTCATAGCACCCGTGTTTGTAATGACCAACCTGGGGATGTCCTTTCGGTCCGCCTTGACAGCAACGGCGGGAACAATCTCAGTCTCCAGCCATGTAACCAGACTGTCTTTGCTCGGATAAGGGGCTCGGTTAAGCCAGAGATCTTTCGGTGCGCACCCATAAAGTTCATCTAGAGCTTCTGCCTTTCTCGCCTTGTGAATCTGGTCTGAAACATTCCTCCCGTGCTCTGTCGAGAATGTTGTCTCATTCAATCCCGTGTGGTAGTAATACCCAAATAAATTGTTGTCGATGTACCTTCTTTTGAACGACATGCTACCAAGCTCCTTAGGGTCATCTTTCCCTCCCTTCCCGCTAATGCCATCGATGGACATCCAACCAATCGTCTCCAAATATCGGCCAGCTTGCACACCGTAGGCCTTGGAGTCGTACTTGACATAATTGCGAATATGACTGTGGCCGCCGAAGAACTGAATAGGAGTGTCCCACTTCTGACTTCTGATGGCCTTGAAAAGCGCTTTGTACTCAGGCCCATCCAATGTGACATGTCCGATCACTACGAATAAGTCGACATCCTCTCTAATAGCATCTTGAAACCACTGTTCCTGAATTGTCTTCTCCACTGGTTGAACAACTGTGTTGTTTGCATTTCCGGTAAAGTCGAAAAGAAAGCCGAACGCCAGTACCCGGATACCCTGATTCTTAGTTGTGAACTTTCGATAGCGTGGTGCCATGGGAACTTGTTCTCCGGAACCGGGTTTGATGTAGTCAAGGTTGGAAGCAAGGTAGTTGCCCTTGAAGTTTGGAACGGATCGGGTATATTCCCTATCTGTAGCATCCGCTTGGTATAATTCATGGTTTCCAGTACAAATAACATCAATTTCTTGTTCCTTGATAATATCGTACAGGTATTTCCCTTTTGGTGTTGTGGAATCGTAAAGTCCGTTGCCTTCTATTCGATCGCCAGTATCGATGAGCAGGATATCCACGCCCATGGCATCTGCCTTCTCCCGTATGCGCTCGGCAAACGAGATATAATCGCCCCAGTCTGCGGAATATTGTGCTCTGTATCGAGTTAGTGACCTTACATGATGCTAGAATAGAGCGTAAGTTAGCAGTTGAAGCTTACTCTTGTAGATGGCCGGCAAGCCAACCATGTGTATCTGTTGTTTGCAAGAAATTTAGTTGACCCCACGGCAAAGGTCTCATAGGAGCCGCGACGGGCTTGGGAGCTTCAGGTTGTTCTGCAGCAACCAGAGCTAGCAAAGCAGCAGTCCATGTCAACAACTGTTTTGTCGGCATTGTGCTGTCCCCGAGAGGAAGTTTAAAACATTCAAATAAGAGAGTAGACAACGAGGACGAAGGCACGTAGATAGATGGCCTTTAGAACCGTCAGCAAGGCTTCAACCTAAAAGATGAAAGGATCAGGAACAAGCTCTAGGTTCAACAATGAGACTTGGCAAGGATGCAGCGAGGCAGCCTCGTGCACGGATGTTGAAGAGGTTGGGGACTGCCGATAACGATAAGGGGTAAGCAAATAGCGGAGACTGACTTGCTATATCAATCCGAGATAATCTCAACTCACCCGCCGTCTACACGTCGTACTCCATCAGCTCAATATTACTGTCAATGTGAATGGAGACAGATGTTACGCCCATCAACCCGAAGCGCCTCAGTGACGGTTCACAGGGTTCTCACCTTTGGTTCACCCCCAAATGCCTTCATCCGTCAGAATAAATGCAATGCCAGAGGCGAACCCCCCCCAAGTCTGTCATAATCATGCATCTTTTGACCATTACATCGAATGTGCTGACCAAGAGAGCAGACTCTATCGAGCTTCCCCTCGAGCAGCGGGACATCGCTGTCAAAGACAATATCGTTACCAAATCCACATTAACGACATGTGCATCGCAAATGCTTCAATATTACCGCAGTCCTTTCGATGCAAGCGTTGTTCAGGAACTCCAGGAGCGGATGGCTACAGTGGTTGGGAAAACCAATCTTGACGAATTTGGAATGGGCTCTCACTCAACAAATTCTATATTTGGTCCTGTAACGAATACGCCTCCATTCCATAACATATCTGTTGGCGGTAGTTCTGGTGGTAGCGCTATTGCTGTTGCCACAGAAAGATGTGGCATGGCTTTAGGAACAGACACCGGTGGCTCTGTGCGGCTGCCAGCATCCTATACCGGTATTACTGGCTTCAAACCTTCTTACGGCTACATCTCACGCTGGGGCGTGGTGCCTTACGCGAATTCATTGGACACCGTAGGCATACTGGCTCCATCCGCTGCACCCATTAAGTTGGCATTCGCATGTGCTTCACATCCCGACGTTCGAGATCCAACTTCTCTCACGGCTAGCACTCGATCTCGAATAAGATCGTCCATTGATAAAGGCAAGAAAGAAGAAAGACGACGCAGAATTGCACTAGGACAATGGGAGTCAGCAAACGACATATCTAAGTTCCTCAATCTCAGGATCGGTGTTCCAATAGAATACAATATTGAAGAACTAGATCCAGGTGTTAGGAGAGTTTGGAGAAATACCTTGAAGCTATTGGAACATAAAGGTGCTACGCTTGTCCCAATCTCTCTCCCAAATACAAAACATGCCCTTTCAGCATATTACGTTCTTGCACCTGCCGAGGCGGCTTCGAACCTCTCTAAATACGACGGCGTCAGATACGGGACTCGCAGCGACGGTTATGATGGAGCTGGCCATGTGTTATTCTCGAATACAAGAGGAAGTGGGTTCGGCGAAGAAGTAAAGCGACGAATACTCTTAGGCTCGTATACTCTGAGTTCAGAAGCGATTGATAATTACTTTTTGAAAGCCCAAAAAGTCCGACGACTGGTTCAACGAGACTTTGATCGTGTCTTTGCGGTTCCCAACCCTTTAAAGCTACCTGAGCAATTTGATCTCAGCGATTTGGATGACTCTATACCTATGCAGGACAAGTTGGGCCCTCCTCAGGTAGATGTCATTGTGTGTCCAACGGCTCCGACTATTGCACCGCATCTAAGCGACGTTTCCGAGCAGACACCTGTTGATACATATATGAATGATGTCTTCACGGTTCCTGCAAGCCTTGCAGGTCTGCCGGCTATCAGTGTGCCCTTCACGGTACCCAAAGGCTATCGAGTGCCGAGAAGGCACGTCCATTATGTAGGAATACAGATAATTGGACAATTTGGAGATGACAAACGAGTCATCGAAATAGCGCAGAGACTTGAAGGATTCAGAGACGCTCGTAATCAGCTCGAAGGTCCAATCGGAAGACGCTACACAGATGTACCTGCTAAACAGGCCTCCACAGACCGTCCTCCGCCCATCCGCAAAGTATCTATAGAAGTATCTATGGAAGGCGAGAATTCTTCCTTTCCATCTGAAAAGTCGCTTCCATGGAAACAGTACGGTTCCGAGCTTACGGCGACGCCAAGAATACGGATGACACCAACGTATGAACCCAAGCAGCGGAACCCGAAGACCGATGCAGAGATTAAGCGCGACTTGGAAGATGCTCTTGCCATCTGGGAGCAGATACAAAAGCCAAAGGAAGAATGACATGGGGTCCCATCCTGCGTCTCTGTACAGGCTTGTTCTGGAGGTTAGATTGTAAGGCTGGGAGTGCTGCCCAATTGTGGTCTTGATATGAAGATCTGTCTCATGGCGTCATGTTGCACCCTTTATGCAAACGAGGAACGAATAGATGAAACTGTACAATATGTACTATATCTGTACATCAAGATGTCACACCGTACAAAAACTATATTATTCACTCGAATCTCTCTTCCACAGTCATCTTCAGTTAGCGTCCAAGCCACGCAATCGCATTAGCAACCCAAACCAGACTTTAACACCAATCCACTTCTTCCCTCTCGGTCCCAGCAACTGTTCCTCACCAATATCCTCTTGTCTGACGTCCCTCTCTCTAACGTTTCCTAGGACCTCAAACCCCCATTGCCTTCCCTCCTCCTCCACCTTCCCAATCTCATACACGTAACTCGTCCCTCGCACTTTCTCACCTGTCTCAGGATCCACAAACCCAGCTTGAGAAAGTTGTCCCATGTCCGAATGCATGTTTGTTAATACCAGTATTCCGTTAGGTTTCAAGAAAGTGGCTATGGATTCGAAGAACGTATTCAGGGGCAGATGCTCAAGGACAAGCGTGGACATGACCATATCTGCGCTCCCTTTGATACCATAGTCTGGTGGGATCGAGGGGTTTAGAGCGTCAAAAACATGAAAGTTCAGCGTTGGTGGAGCTAAGGTCGCACTTGATGCCATTGAAGCCAATAAAGCCTCACATCGTCGCTTCGCTACCACAAGCATACCTTCTGAGAGGTCAAGGGCTTTGATCTCTTTGATACTGGCATTTGAAGGGATGGATGGGAGAAGTAGCTTTGCTGTGTTTCGCCCTGTTCCACATCCAAGTTCGGTGATGATGATTGGTGATGATGATGAGAGGAGTCTCAATGCTTGGTCCAGGAGTGGTGGAAGCAAAACATCGTCAATTGCCTGGAGAATGTTGCCGTCTGTGTCGTAGACCTGGGTGTATGTCAGTGACAACAGTTCAACGTAGTTTAATGCCTTTCAGTTGTGTTGATAATTGTTGCCGAGTGAGAAGTCCATTGCATAGATTCATTAATCTAGCAGGTTGAACTCTCTTCACTTGCTCAATGATCGTTTTACATGACTGAGCTCTCAGCTGCAAGAAGCGAATTGTGGCAGCAAATGCAATCCATGCAGCTGGATATGAAACAGAAAATATTGGTTGATAAGTGCCGGAGGCTTGATCAAGTAATCAAGTGCAGAAATAAAGCAGAAGACGTACTTTTGCCCAGCGGTTGTAAAGCTCGGTATTGCTCACTGATTGGACCGGACGAGGAGTAGAAGCCATCGTAATGCTCTGAGTGAAAGACTCAATGTACTGACAGACAGAGGTTCCTAAAGACAAGCGATAAAAAGACACAACGAAAGCGAACCAGGAGAAATAATCCAGTATAATATCTGAGAAAGATGTTATTTTTTATGTATGTAGAATTTTAAAATGACTCATATGTTGCAATAGGTATAATTAAGCGCTTTCGCCGTGTAGTCAAGGATATAATAATACTTGTAGATTTATATACTCGATAGAGTATAAGTTTCATTTGCAAAGCCGGTGATTGATATACTTGAGAGAAGCTTCATCGTGTATACAAACTCGAATTTTACCCCTTTAATATGCGCGACTCACGTGACACGCTCTCGCGGCTCCGGAGAATAATTGACGACCGAATTGTTGAAGACTAATGAAAAGATCAGAGTGTAAAATCTCCGTGCAACTAAAGAATAAATCCCGCGGGAATGTCTCGCCACGCTTCATTGTCTCTGCGTTGTTCCGTTTGCTGGCCTGGTCTCCCATCCCGTTGCTGATTGGTGCCAACCAAATGAGTTTATAGCCAAACGAAGATCAGTGACCCGACACAATCACCTCCACCAAACTCATTCCATCCTCTCCTCCTTTGTAAACTCTGTCTTACACCCATCGTGTATCTTCATGGCCGCAGACACAGGCACTGTCGATATAAACTCGAGCGATTCCCCTTTTCGGCACTATTCACCCGCAATTTCGAATTCTTGATCAGATCGTCCCAAAGAGGCACTACGCACGAGCACGAGCCACTCTCACCCCAATTGCCTGGTCTAATTACTTCTTTTTCTATTGCGACTTCTAGAATTCCCCAGCTGAAAATTACGCTGCTGGGATCAACCAGGACTACAAAATGCCGGCCAACGGCAAGCCCATTGGGCGATTCGAATTGCCACAGCTCACGCCTGTCAACTACTCCTTGACGGAAGGCACGAACATTCCACCTCCACCAGACTCACCTGTGGATGAGAAGCCACCGCCTGTTGCGCACCAGCCAGAAGCCTCCGCAATTGCGAATGGCCAATCCGCGCCAGCCACGAATGCGAACGGAGGCTATGATGGAAGAGGACGGACGAATGCGACGAGCGTATCGATGGAACAGCCCACGAGCCCTGTATCGACGAAGAGACCCAGCAGCATTCGCCGATTTCTATCGAGAAAATCGCTCAATACGAACTACACGAATGGCACAAACAGTAACTTGTCGAATGAGGATGTGACGATGATTGACAGACCAGAAAGCGCGATGAGCTTTTCGAGTGCCAAGCCGAGTCTGAAGGCGAAGAAGAGTGGAAGTTGGTTTAGACGGTTGAGCAGCAATGGCGGTCCAAGTGGCAATAACGCGTCCCCTAACAGGACGAGCATCATATATGAGGATAAGCAGAGCACACCGAGGTCGATGGGCCCGCCACCACCGAAGCTACCGGAGCTGAGCAAATTGAAGGCTAGGATTCCAGAGAATGACGATGGAAGCCTTAGCGCAGAGGACATGTTCAAGAATATCAAGTAAGGACAGTGTCCAGAATCAAGCTGGACAATGGATATGCGACCATGGCTGGATGTTGATATGGTCACCGGATGCTGGCATTGGCTCACGACGCTTGATGCACTGCTGGAGAGATTGATGTACGGAAGATGGGAGATAGAGATACCCAGCTCGAAGTGAGCAAATTGCTCTTTTCATTCTTTTCTCTGCCTGGGCACCTGTATTGCAATGCCCATTTCGATATTTTGAGGCGGTCATCTTTTTTTCGAGGCATTGTAATGCCGAACTGGCAGCATTTGTAATACTGGCAGAATTTTGGATCACTATGTCCTTGTTGGGACTTTAAAATTTTCCTTTGTCAGTAATGTTATCAAAATATGAGCAGAGAGCTGAGGGCGGCTGTCCTGTTGTCTGTGTCTGCAGACCTTTCTCCCGTCTCCCAATTTTAAAATGTAAATATTAGAGACAAATTCTTTACAAATAATGGAACAAGTATAAGCCCTTTCAAGATCATTTTTCGCCCTTTAAGTTGATCGTGTATCTTGGATTCCTAATCTTTCATTCTGACTCTTTGGTACCGGCCCTTGTCTCACAACGCCAAACGCAACTCTTCGCACGGGAAGTCGAAGCTTATCGACCTATTACTCGCATTGATCGACAATACGTTGCGGTCTAAGCTAGAACCCCTTAAGAATATGCAGTAACACGTGCCTCCACCTTAAAACAGTCAGCCACGTGCTTTGACCCCTGTTGGGGCTTTCAGCCAGAAACAAGCCTCGGCAAACGTCATAAGTTTACGAGAGGTCTCCAAAGCTCTCGAGATATTCATTGAAACCACAACATCGCCATAAGTTTACAACGAAATATGAGAGTAAGAGGCATCTCTTCCAACACTCTACGGAGGCAATTGAGGCAGAGCGCTGGGCCTATGATATGCAGGAGGCATAAATCTGGGCCGTATGGCTATACGCAAGCTAAAGCTCTGGTATACTCCAAATACGGCGAGCCTTCCGATGTTCTCTCGTAAGTCAATCCTGTTGATATTTCGAATATGTTTTCTGGCATAATGACTGATCACGAATTTAGCTTACATACCCACTCCATCTCCCCTTCCTTATCATCCCATTCTGTTCTTCTCCGAACACTAGCAACGCCCATCAACCCCGCAGACATAAATCAGATCCAGGGCGTATACCCCTCCAAACCGCCTTTTACATCCCTTCTAGGTACCTCCTCTCCGTCTGCCGTGGCAGGTAACGAAGGATGTTTTGAAGTCGTATCTGTTGGCTCGTCCATAAAATCAATAACCAAAGGTGATTGGGCGATCATGAAACATACCGGCTTCGGCACATGGCGGACACATGCTCTAGCAGAAGAGGTAAATGTGCTGAAAGTCGAGAAAGAAGGCTTGAACGCTATCCAAGTTGGCACCGTGTCTGTAAACCCATGCACAGCATATCGAATGCTGAAGGACTTCGAGCAGATGGCCGAGGGAGACTGGTTCATCCAGAACGGAGCAAATTCTGGAGTGGGGAGGGCCGCTATACAATTGGGCAGTACATGGGGTCTCAAGTCTATAAATGTCATTCGAGATCGTCCAGACACAGCTGCTACACAAGCAATGAAGGACGAGCTACTGGATTTGGGAGCTACGAAGGTAGTTACTGAGAGCGAATTGATGGAGAAAGGCTTCTCGGAACAAGTCAAGGAGTGGACAAATGGTGGGAGAGAACATATTAAGGTCGGCTTGAACTGCGTTGGTGGCAAGCCTACTAGTGCATTGGTAAAGTGCTTGAGCCAAAGTGGACATTTGGTCACGTATGGTGGAATGTCGAAACAGCCTTTGCAATTACCTACGGCAGCTCTGATATTCAAAGATATCAAGTTCAGTGGGTTCTGGGTCAGCAGGTGGAGCGATGCCAATCCCGAGGAAAAGAAAAGGACAGTTGATGAGATTTTGGAGATGACAAGGCAAGGGAAGTTCAAGGATATTCCGGTACAAGAGTTGAAATGGGAGTGGGAAACTGAGGAGGGTACATTAAAAGAAGCTGTGCAAGGAACACTTCAGGGGTTCAGAGCTGGGAAGGGCGTGTTTATCTATGGTGATACCTAGGTACTAATCCGTGGGAGCAAAATTGCATATGATGCCAAGCACCATAGTCAATCGGGGGATTTTAGTGGCACAGATGATCTACCGGAACATCATTAGGCAAGTGCTCATACCTGGTTCGGTTTCCTAGTATGGTATCCTAGTAAGCGCCACACTTTCTGACCTCAAGGGTTCTCGCCTCGTTTCTGCTTATCTGTTCTTGACTTCTTGTAATCTGGCGGAAGTTGTTCCGAAACAAATGTTGCATCAATCGATGGCTGCTCCATCCCATTTTCATGCCTCGAATTATATTGTAGCCAGAAAACTAATCTGAACCAATTGCTGAAGTGGCGAAGACATTATTATACTTTTGCGGGGCAGAAGCCTAGACCCGATATCTGTTTTCGGATTGCGCGAGAGCGTATCTCTATTGAAACATAACCCATGGCAGCCGAGAATCGCCATATATGAAACCAGGTCGATTCTGCCGCCTGGTTTCTCCCAAGTCCCGTTATTGGGCTTGGTGTTTATTAGGCTCACTATTGTTAATCAATCGGGTAATTAGTTGCCAATAATTTCAAAAAGCTCAAGCTATACAGATATTCTCCTATCTCGATCGGCAGGCTTATCAACTGCCGTACATTAATCTCAGCGATGCATTTAGAGTACCTTCCATTGATGGTCACAAGCCTTGTTCCTTCACTATCAATGCAAGATAGTCTCGAGCACGACTTGGCGGGGTAGCATATATACCATGGCTCAAGTGCGCCTATCTGTCCGGAAGCTTCGCTGTCCTACTTGCTCTTCTTTGTATATTCTTTTTCAGGTCAAGAATCGCCTAAGCAATGGCGAAGATGCTGTGCTCATTGCTCGAGGTCGCCCTTTTAGTGGCTCCTTCGGTTGCGTTCTTGAATGAGCGTGCCTACTATGCATCCCAGGGCATGCTTGAAGTCCCTGTCACGGCCATTGTAAGTCCACAATCCGCTCCCTGGAGAGTTTTCCAAGCAAATTGCCACATTCAGTGTAAAAATTGGAAATCGAATGTGTTCCGCTTTCTCGGAATATAAGAAGAATTTTATGTAATTGATGATTCTCATCCAATGCTGACTTTTATATAGCCAAAAAATGTCTCACTGTCAAAGAGACAGGTCGCTGATCCCTTGCTCAACATGTTCACGGGCTTGGAATATCTCATTTCATGTGAATATTTCCATGTTACAAGCTATGGGCGTTGCTAAATTCCCACAGTCGGCATTGGGACACCTCCGCAGAACGTCACACTCGCCCTTGACACCGGGTCTTCTGATACCTGGGTTAATCCTACCTGCATAACAGGACAGCGCAGCGACCTCTGTGCTGCTTTATCGCAATATGTACCAGCTTCATCTTCCAGCTCGAAGGACTTGGGGAAGGCTATGAGTCTGGCATATGGCATAGGAAGAGCTCAAGGAGTATTCTATACTGATGATGTGCACCTTGGAGGTGAGGCTATCAGTGGTATAACCTATTGATCCGCTGACAATCTCCACAGGAGCAACTATCAAAGCCCAGCAGTTTGGCGTGGCGACCGATACCCAAAGTTTAGATACTGGTTTGCTAGGCATCGGGTTCGGACTCGATTATACTACGGCGTATCCTAATATTATCGACCAAATGGCTGCTCAGAATATCACGAATAGTCGGGCATTCAGTCTTAATCTAGGTAGTGTCGATACAGCACATGGTAAGTCACACTTTCATTAGGAGAAAGTTTCGGCTAACACTTTTGTAAAGGTGCCATTGTCTTTGGTGGAATCGACACGAAGAAGTTCTATGGCAAATTAGGCAGCACACCCATCATCCCATACAGACAGTCTCCAGATGGATTTCCACGGTTTGTCTACCTTAAACCCTCGCTAATTGACAAAAAATTAACACAATCAGCTACTGGATCACCATGACTTCTCTCTCCGTAACAACGCCCGCCAAAACCACCAGAAGCATCTTCTCCGGCACTTCCCAACCCGTTTTCCTCGACTCGGGCGGAACACTCTCTCAACTCCCAGCTTCAATAGTGACGGCAATCGTTGCCCTCTTCCCAGGTGCCCGCGACGTCGGAGGTGGACAATATACCGTCCCCTGCTCTGCGCTCAAGCAAGACGGACACCTCGAATTCGGATTCGGGACCACGATAATTAAAGTCCCATACCACGAGTTCGTGTGGCAGGCGGATGTTGATCTGTGTGCTTTGGGTGTGATGGCAAACGCTGCTGGTGATCCGACGTATGTTTTGGGCGATAGCTTCTTGAGAGCTGCTTATGGTTCGTCTTCCCTTCCCCTCTTATCACACCCCTACAATGCACCATATTCTCGCGTCTAGCTTCCCCTGTTATACAACTCTGACGGTGTTACGTAGTCGTCTATGACCAAGATAACCGAAATATCCATCTCGCCAATGCCGCCAACTGCGGCTCAAACCTCGTCCCAATCGGGAAAGGGCCTGGTTCCGTCCCAGATTTGGTAGGAGACTGTCCCGAACCGGTTGCGGCTGCGCCAAAGACGGTTGCTACCCCTGCTGCGCCTGCCACTACCTTGGTCACGAAGAGACCCAGCGCGACGAGGACTAGAGCTACGACCAAGAACCCGACTTCGACGCCTAGTGCAGGGTTGGGAGGCGTGGATGAGGGGGGTGAGGTGGAGGCGTAGAAAAAGAATGAGATTTTAGGTTGATTACGGACTTGTGCTTTTGGGAGGTAACTCTGCTTGATAGACTTGGCAACGCTATGCAATTAGAGAATGAGAGTGGACATGCATGGTGGGTAACTGCAGATTTGATTATTGATTGAAGGTGATATACATATGTATGTGCAAGAATGTGACACAGAAACGGCTGTTCACTTGAAGAACTACTTGTCACATGTATCAAGGGAAATAAATGGAACCACACATCTTGGCAAGATCTCAAGTTGAGTTCGGTGGTAAGAAATAAACTTCATGAATTCGCGAAATTGTAATATGACCTTCCTCTTCGTAAGCACGACATCACGAAGCAAACCAAAAGCAATCAAGAATCTTGGAAAACATGTATATATAACCCAAACGAGAAGATTTAGATATTAAGGAGGCGAGGGAAAGATGGGCTGGATGTGGCAAGTTACGGTATTGCGGAGATCAGCACACTAGCCCAAATCCGAGCATGTACGACATCTTGTCTGCGGGATGCCGAAAGACCACCAAGCTGCGCCCGCCATGCACCTTCCTCTCCGAGAGCATTTGTAGATCCCAAGGAAGGAGTCCATGCGTGCTTCAATCCAAATGAAGCAGACCTTCCGCGGGCCGATTGATTTGCTGCTCTTCCTCTCTTCTTTCCCTTCCCTTTCCAAGCGCGTTTACCCTTTCAGGCCTTCTTTACAACTCGATACTTCCTTCACTCCTTTCTGCTCAAGCCTGGCCGTGGAATCATGGAGTATCTGCATTTTCTGCTCCTTTCTATTTTCCCCTGGTGCTGGCAAGTTGCGGCACAGAATGAGACACTGCCAATCGACGTCGTCTCTTCCCAGGTTGACTCATTCCTTCAACTGATCCAGAATGGTTCTTTAAGTACCGAAAAAGCCTTTCACGGATCACTTCGTCCCCCGGGTTGTGCATTAGCTGTAAGTACCACCACCATCACCACTAAAACGTGCGGGGTGCGAGGTACGAGCGACATGAGACTCTTATATGCTACAATGCAATCTGAGAGGCTGGAAACTTAGATGTTATGGAACACGCGTTAACGCATTTTCTGACATGCATGCTCGTAAGGGGAGTTCTTCAAATTTCCAGACTATCGAGATGTTGAGTCTGGGTAGAACGCAAATTCTTCCGCCTCAAATGCCCTCTTATTCAAGATTGACGTTATGCAGTGCTCTTTCCTCAGCTTTGTCCTTCCCAATCAAGTCTCTTACCCGCAAAGCGCCGTCTATCAATATGAGGAATCTCGGTATTGGTCAGTACAGCAAGCGTCAGAGGCACCCTCTTGCCGATTCTCGCCGACCAGCCCACTTGGAGTGTCGTTGGCGGTGTTGACTGTACAAGTCGTGCAGTGACAATTTGCTGTGAAAAGTGGCGGCCATGCGGCTTTTTCAGGAGCGTCCAATATCGACGGAGGCCTAGCGATTGACTTGATCAACTTGAACGAGGTCGCCGTTTCGGCTAATAATATGCAGACTTCGATCGGACCTGGAAACAGATGGATTGATGTCTATAATGCCCTGCAGCCAAAGGGACTTGCCGTAATTGGAGGTCGAGTTGCAGATATTGGAGTAGGAGGCTTGGCAATGGGTGGTGGTATGTCATTCTTTTCGGGAAGATATGGCTGGGCATGTGACAACGTGAACACATATGAGGTCTGCCGAGCATCAAGAGCATCATAAGCAGAGTTGTACTTACGAGCATAGGTGGTATTTGCCAACGGATCGATCCGCGAAGTAACCTACGAGGCATATGCAGACCTCTACTTTGCTCTACGAGGAGGAGGAAACAATTTCGGAATTGTCACTCGTTTTGACTTCATTACATTTGAGCAAGGTGATCTTTGGGCGGGCTCCGAAATATATCTCTACAGCAATGCGACTTCACGGTCACTGATCAACGCCCTCTACTGGACTCTCGAATTCAATAGTTCCAATCCAGGTTAGTCACCCTCACGTATCAATATTCCCTGCTCTTTGCTTCAAGAGCCATAGAATAAGTTACAAGCACGAATGTCCTACCATTCTTAGGACATTCAATGGCACCTCTGGAAAGTGCAGACATATGCTGACTTTGAGATTCTAGGTAGGTGGTTTTCGGTAAATGTTTGCAAAGACAACAGGAACCCGCTAACTCGACTATAGCCAAACATATTGGGCTATGATGACGAAGAACGATCCCATGCTTATGTCAGAGATTGTCTCGATTTTCATGGAAGAGACAGACAAATTCAAGACCATAGCCAACATCGGCCCTGCCTTGGTATTCCAGCCAAGCACAACTAATTTAATTTCACACTTCAGCAAGAATGGAGAGAACGCTCTCGGAATCACGATCGCGGATGGTCCTCTTGTCCGTATGTATGCACCGAGTCTGAATTTTGGCCTATGATGATGATCCGCTATATTTTATACTGACGGCGGTGTTTAGTGGTCAACGTTGTATACTCCTGCTCCTCAAATGCCGATGATACCCAAATCATGGCCGCCGCACGCAATGTCGTAAACCGCTCAAACACAACAGCATATGCTCAGGGTCTTGGCCATCCATTTATCTATCAAAATTACGCTGCTCACGACCAGAATGTTTTTCAAAGTTATGGGAAAGAGAACGTAGCGAAATTACAGGCGGCGAGCAAAAAGTATGATCCAACAGGAGTGTGGCAGATATTATAGCCTGGTTATTTCAAGTTGTTTTGATCCGGGTTCTTTCTGTGCGGGCATTGATAGTTAATGAAGACATGCCTACTCATAAGCATAATACTATGCCTTCCTCATCGTGCTCTATGGTTTTCTAAATCTTGTTCCGATCTTCCTCGATCTAGATAGCCTTGGCGTGCTGGCAGGAATCGTTGCATATGAGATAAATTTGATTAGAAAACAATCACCGGAGATAAGAATGGGAATTGTAATACCAATTAGCTATGCTGCAGACTAGCTTAATGAAAAACGAAACCAAGTAGGGGGCGAAAGTAGAATTCTATCTTAAGCAGCAAATCACGAAACGATGACTGGCTGCTTTTTGTCATGTCCTACTCCACCAACGCCAGAAAACCGTTCCAATCCGCCCAGAGCGAGCTATGCTACGATGTATCGAATACCATGCAGTTGAAAGAAATGTCATCATCCATGTCTTTGCGCAGCTTCCTTGAAGGCAGCTTCTTGAATTGCTAGAAGCTCATCTGTCGTCATGCCGCTTTGCTCGAGCTTGTTTGCTTTCTTCTCTCGTCCCTGCAGAGTCATCAGCACTCAGAGTCATGAACAGGTCAAGCTAGACCTTACCTTGAGCTGCTCCTTGTGCTCACTAGCAACCTCCATAATATCTGCCACATAATCGCCAAAGCCTAATTGCTCTAATGCCTTGGTGATATGTTCGCATGCAATCGTCTTCTTGCTTTCCTTCTCACTTATCTCGTTTGCTTCCGAGGAGATCAAAGTGATGAACTCGACACAGCATTCGATGAGGAGATCCCGAGCATCTTTTGTGAATCCCATTCCTGAGGAAGCTGGGAGGATCTCGCTGACAATTTTTTGAACCGTTGCTAAGAAACATGTTAGTTTGAGAAGTTTTTGGTGCGATCCTAGGATTCTATATTTGGGTTTGAGCTGGATCGAGGGCGTTGGGAGAAACGTCGTTTCCGCTTGCTTCCTCCAGGGAAGAGCAACCAGGACTGACGACGTGGACAAGTATCTGATACACTCAACGCCATGATTCCAAATGGTGAATTCGAAGATAAAGCAAATCACAGTTGCAAGCACAATAGCGGCCAGCTAGGCTCGGGAGACAAGACCCAACATCGCGTGGCTGATTCTGCGGTCCTTAACTTCGAGACCCGAGCCGAATCTCGAGATCCTAGTCACAACCCCAATCGCACAAGCCAGATTTTGAGCATGCTGCCATAAAGAAAGAGTCGCTACACACCTTTTGGTAAACTCAAGTCATCGTTTGCTATTTTCAAAGTCAGCGTCTGTCCCACATATCAGAAAATTCCAGAAGCTAAAACGAGGATGTGTAGTATAAAATTATAATAAGTATGATTTGACTTGATGTGCTCTACATGTGCATGAGACCTTGGATGCTTTCCTTCTCCATCGATGGAAATGCAGGATGTAAACAAGCATAAAGTATACAAATTTGATGTTGGCAATGAAAAGTGGATGAAGCGTGAAGTCGAGTTGTGCTAGGACTTTCCAGCAGCTCGGTATCAAAAGATGGCATGACTCCCAAATCATTTCAAGCAGGCAAGATCTCGACACTCAGGAAAGGAAAGTACCCACAACCAAATTCCTTGTCAGACATGATGACAACTATTCACTTATAATTTTCCTCCTGCTTTCCCAAATATACTAAGCGCTCGGAATATTTTGGATGGTTATGGAGTTGATAAACTGTTCAGAGGCTGCGTGGTACGATATGTTCTTGGTATCAAGTTCTCTGGCCTTGCGTCGCGAACCCTTTTTTGGGCGGACGAGGCGTGGGTATTTATGCGAGGCTGGCATTTTCGGAGGGCGGAGCTACATTGGCGCTAGACTCGAAGTGAAGTAGAACATGGCATGCACGTGATACACTATCGCATTCCGGATTCTTCACTGATATCACGATTTGAAGATGTGAATAATGAGTCAGGAATTTCAGAATCTGATGGTATTTGCTCTTCATTGTACAGTGGTATAGTTTTATGCATAATATACATCAGATGTGCCCATCCGCGGACTAGCCTGCAAACTCCGTCATGCATATAAATACACCTTCCTCGATCCGAGTGCTGCCTACTCGACAGCTTGAGGAATCTTATGTTGACCTCGACTTCTATCCATCAATGGTGCCCCATACCTCCATCCTGTACCTTTAAGGCCTCTTCCATCTTTACCAGCATCATCTACCTTGATTTCGCTGATTCGATACTCCCATCTTCCAGTATCAACTCTCTTGATGGATGCTTCTTTCTTCGCTTGCCGCGCTAGAGCAGCGTTCCTCTTCTTCTCTGCGATCGCATCCCTAGCCTCAGCGCGCTTCCGTCGCTCTTCCACTGATAAGCCTTCTAATACTTCTCTGTGGATGACCGCCAACTCTGGATGTGGGACTCGGTTGTCGGCTGGCAAAAGCTTCTCGTCAAAAACTTTCGCAGCATCTGCTCGAGTGAAATGTCTCGACTCCGAGGTAGGGAGGAAGATCTGTTGTCCAGTTGCTGCATGGACTGGGAGGTCATTGATAGACTCATGGGTCGGCTTCTTTCGGTTGTCCTCTGTCTTCTCTTCAGAATTCCAGTCCGTCGTTGGAAGCATGCTTTGCACAGCTTCGTGATAGCTTTCCGCCAGTGGCTTGTTCTAAAGCATTATTAGCAGGAAGATCTGACATCGATAGAGCAAATCAGAAGATTGATGATATGACTTTCAGAGAGGCTCGCATGCGTAAATTTTGTAACCATGTAGTTGTCTTAAAGACTAATCGATTTTTTAAAGGATCATCATAAAGTCGTTGGAATCAATGCTAGGGAGGGAAGAAAGAGATACATACTATACGCTTCCATTCCTTCTCAAGCTCAACCAGACGTACAACAGCAGCCACACGACTCATCTCCACCCCAACACTCGCGCTGGCTTCTCTAACTGACTTGCCATCCTGAATGATTAGCTTCCATATGTGCTCCTGGAATCTGCTTGTCAGGACAGGTTGACTGATAAATGCACGATTCATTGGAAATGGCGCTAGATCGCGCGTGTTCTCTGGTGGTATTTCAGCAACCTTCATTCCATCGCCACTTCCAGATTTATCAGCTGATTCAGGACCCTCCCCTTGGTTCTGCTGCGTACTCTCGACCGCATCCCGTCCTTGATTCCTTCTCTTTTCTTTGGCTGCCATGACCACTCTTGTCAATTGGCCTTCCTTGTTATAAGCACCCATATAATTTGTAGAGCCAGGTAATGGGCTTTTGAACACCGCTCCTTGAGTGTTCAGCCATCGAAAAAGTTGTCGTCGTGCTCGTGTTATTCTCTGGTCATTTCGTGGAGTGGCCGAGAAGGATCGTGGGGTCTGCCCCGTTCGATTTAATTGCTTCACACAAGCTTTGGAAGGGCATATAGAGGGACATCGTAAAGACGGCGGCATATTGACCGCACTCAGTGTGTTTGAATAGCACACCGGAAGCGTTCGAAATATGCTCGAGGAGGAAAGATGGAGAGGTTAGAAAAAAAGTTCGCTTACCAGGGTACCTTCCAGTTAGCGTTGAGTCACGTGCATGTTTGCCATTCGTCTCATTCCAGCCTTGGACAAGCTTTCCTCATCAACTCTCAAATCCTTTTACTCCTCTCTAGATATATATATGCATACCGTAACTATGCAATACGTCTTCCCAGAGCCAAAGAGAATGCAATAGATAAATTATATCTAAGTGTTGCTCCGATAGTGCAACTGCTCTTGACTGTCCCTTGAGACTTCTTAGATCCTCTTGTGGATAGCGGGTGTCTCCACAATAAGGTTCCTGCGAATGTTGTCGACATCAGTCTTAGTAAGTCCACACTTGTTGATGATGTATCCTTCTGCCCCTCTAAATCTATCATTGATCATCTTCAACGTCGCCAGCATATTTGCTGCCCTAACGTATTCATCAGCCTTAGAGAGACCTATTCAAGCAACGAGTGTCTTACTTGGCAGAGATGAGATTTTTTGCTCCTTCGGGATTGTCTACAAGGGCAGGATTATGCGATAGGTGCTCGATGACTGCCTCTTTCCACTCAGCTACCCAGAAATTAGCACGTTTAATTCCAGAAAAAAACTCAGGAAGCTCAGAGCTGGGAACTGTCTCGGAAGTCGTCATGACTCGTTTGACCTTGTGTCTTAGAAGTAAACGAAATGCAAGCGCTCTTGAGACAACCCTCAGAATTTTGTCACTCAAAGAGATGCAGCAAAGTAGTATGAGAATATACGTACTCGTTAAACCGACCTCTGTGAGTGAGTATTCGTGAGCGACGATCTCATCGTCCACACCGCAAAGCGACAAGACCAAAGCACAGATGACGCCAGTCCTATCTTTGCCTGCTGTGCAGTGGACTATCAGAGGCTTTTCCGGTTCATTCGCAAGATGTAGCAGAATAGTCCTGTAAGATTCGGGCGCGTTGTTAAGGATATCGGTATAAGCACGAGTAAAGCCCTTCTTTGGATCAGTCTTCTTTCTTGTCAAAGGTAAAGGAACCAACTTCGGGCCCTCCATCGGCATAATCCTTGAACCTGATTGCTATACTTTCGGGACTGTAATCCTCATCTCTAAATACTGGCACGAATACCCTCTCGCATCCTTCCCACTCGACAATCCCTCCACGCCCAGCGCTTTTGTTTCTCTCTATCTCAGGAATTGAACGCAGATCATATATACGAGTAATACCAAGCCTGGTCATTATTGAAATTCCATCTTTGGTGACTTGCGACGGTTCTCCACATCGGTAGATCACTTCTCGGCGGACCGAATGGTTCGCAGGACTTGCCACTGGATAGCCACCTAAGTCCCGAAAATTGGGAATGCCTGCTACGGTGATGAATGGCGGTGAAGGAAGATCACACACCCCTTCTGGGCGAATCGATACACTCATTTTATATCGAGAGATATTGAGAGTAATCTTGATACTGTCACTATGTACCTAGGTAATGTAAGAGTGGATTGATGAGGGGTTCTTCCCGAGGTCGCTTACAGTAGCGAACACCAATGTCCTTTGATGCGACTTCAACAATCCCTGAGCAACCCAGTTCACTGCATACAAATACCGCAAATTTATCCACCAGACCACCGTGCTCTAGATAGCGTCACCTTAGCCACCGACACGTGCAGGAAATAAAGTATCTAGCCCTCACGTGCTTCACGTCAGATGACTTCACGTATATCATTCCAATCGTCAATGCCTTCATTGCCACATCGGTCATCTCAACATCAGACAGCTATGCCACATATAGAAGATACAAAACCTAACCCCAAAGACGATCCCGAAGTTGCCGCCGAGAAAAGACAGAAAATTCAAGTCAAGAACAGAAGAAAACTATATCTCGACCGCCATCCATCATATTTCACGTCACCGGATCTTGAACTTACAGGTTGTGTTTTTTGATTATTCATCCTGCTCTTCATAATAGACTGATTCTTCTAGATCCTTTGCTCTATGACCGCTGTATCCGCCGTTTTCAAAGCGCTTCTGAACGCGAAGCAGACGGTAAAGCAAAAGGCTATTCTGGTGTGCTAGAAGCAGATCTCTACCGATCAGAAGCTAAGCTTGCTGCTCTCAAGGCCCAAAAGCCACCGGTTTCGGAAGCTTCCTCTTCTCCATTAGCGGAGCCATCATCAAAACACACAACCGTCTCGGTACCTTTCGTGAGCTATGCACGCGGCAAACACGGCGAGGTATTGCCCGAAGAAGAAGACGAAATACCCAGGAGCAAAGAAGATGGACTTGAAAGATGGAAGTTTGTGATGACTCTTAGGTTTTTGAGTGGTGAAGACAAGGACTTCGACTATAAGACTGTGGATGAAAGTGATGAATGGGACGTCGTGGAAAGAATGGAAAGCGAAGAGAGGTGGTTTGACGACGAGGAGGTGACGGGCCCTTTTATTTGTTCTTACTCCACAATGGTCATCCTGTCTTGGAACTCTTAAATTATGCTTTATTCCTTTTGGCTCTTTCTCTTTGTAAGAGTTACGGTGCTAATTTGTTGTAGCCTGAGTGGTTGGGCGACGAGAGTGACGGTGTTACACATGGCGGAGAAACTGGAATCCAAGATTTCTGAAGCCCAAGTCAAAAGTGACCGCAACATCTTCAATGCTCAGCACGAACATAAACAGGGCTGAGTCCATGGCCAAACCGAGATCATCTCACATCAATTTACGATACCTGTGGCAAACATTGCGTCGAGACTGCTTTCTGAATTGACTTGGACCTTGGTCCACAACAACGATACTCTTGTCCCTGGAAGCTAATACTGAGGACGTCAATTTCAAATACCAAATGTTCAAGCTGGGACAATGGGCACGCTTTTATCCCACCTTTGGGCTGATCTGCTTCGGACATCGGCAAGGCAATGTAGTAATGATACCAAAAATACCAACGACTTAAGAACATCAATCGTAACCACGACTCCCGACATTATGTCTATAGGTATTTTCTCGAGCGGTTCGCTGTGCAGACGGGCATCGCCTGCATGCTTACAGCCAGTGAAGGCACTCGAAAATCCAATGGGAACGGCTCGGCTCTGGCATGCTGCATACAACCACACAGTGATAGCAAATCAAGCTCTTGGAAGACGCAAGTTCATCGTGAGAAAACCACTATCTCTGCGCGCTTTTCAAATATAATGCAATGCATCTGCAGCCAAGCATGAACTCTTTGAATCAAGATTGTAAGTTCAATCCAGGAAAAAGGATGGGAAGTGGCATGTCACTATCGCTGGGTTCTTGCGCATGCGGTAGTGCAACATCGACGAAGGCAAAATACCTCGTAGATCAGCTGCAGAAAAATGTCTCTGCATTGTGACACCAAGATAATGCTTCAAAGGCGGGGTCGAAGTGGCACACAACTTGCGGCTGAATAGCCTTTCATTTCACTCCAAGATACCCTATATACGAATCGTTCCAAGACGAGGCGAATCCTCGAGATCGCTGCAGCTCGTGTCAGATTTCGGGACAGCCTCACTCTTCTTCGGAGCGCCAACGGCCTCAGTTCCTTGTCTCAACGGTACCGGATAATTCGGTCGCCAAAGCCTCGCCCTGCTGCCCCTTGAGCCGAAAAAGCAAACGGATGGGTCAGCCAGACGGTCATTGGACGCCACATGCATGCATGTTGTTGAATACAGCACAATCGCGCCCGAGAACCGCGACGGGCGGTGATCGGCTTCGATGAGCATCACATGAGATCGTGAGGCAGTCTTCTGGCTCACATCAATTGGCCTTGGACAGCAGCCTTGCTTTATCGTGCTTCCGTGGCTGCTATACATCACGTGTATTCTAGGACATTGGTTGGCGGAACCTCCAATAACAAAATAACACAGTGCTCTTGTATCGTATCGAGTGAACAGCTTCGCCCGGTCTAGGCGTGGAGGGCGGTAATTGGGACCAAGTGAACCAATTCAAGAGATTTTCCCGACGTCAGTCCACTGGAAAATCGTGGTGATCGTTGCGAGAAAGAGGTATAAACCAGGAGTGGGGCCCGAGTGGAACCTGATAATGTACCTTGCCGCCAACGACAAAAACATACATTATTCTTGGTGGAACCAAGAGTGAGAACCTCTTTTTCCTTCTTTGGGTCTTTCTTTTCTCGCCCCATCTGAATATATGCAAACGCTTCGGGCACGACATCGTCGCCCTAGGGAGCAAGGTGATGCTTCATTGCTTCATCAGACCTATTCCTGAAATCTACGTCGAAGATGGGTCATAATACAAGATATCATGGAACGTATCCCTCCCAATGGAGCGAGTGGGCTTGGAACTTCGAACATTCACGCTATGTTCGATATCGTCTGGTGAACAAAGGTACCAAGATTTCCCTTCCTCACCGCCACAACCGAGAGATTGATCCTGTCTCAGATGAATACGAGTGGGACGATTACCAGGAACCAATATCCACCGTGGAATACCCTTCAGAACAATATTCAGAACACGCTTCAGAATACACTTCCGAATCCACCTCGGATCTTCACCAGAACACCACCTCGCAATCAGATCGCGACTCCGGGTACCACTCGGAAAGCGAATCTGAAGGATTTGAAGACCTTATCGACCACCCCGACTCCTGGACCGTAAATCCGTTTCTTGCATTCGGATTTCCTCCAGCTAAGGACAGTTCCAAAAAACATCAACGGAAGCGACAATCAAAGTCCCAATCTGGATTGGAAATATCTCGCGTGAGATTAAAGCCCTCCACACATCCTATATAACATACTCATAAGATTTACAGACCTCTCTCCATTCCGATGAGGGATTTTCCGAACCAACTGACTCATGGATCACGCTTTTCGGCAAACATAGCAAAGACGTCAATCTCGTCCCGAGTATTGATCATCGGAGTCAGATTTGTTATGTTTCGCATTCCGTGTTGAAGGATCTCGGGTTATGGGATTCGAGGAGAATGGGGAAGGGGAAAGAGGCATGGATTAAAGGAGATGATGAAAGGAATGGAGAGAAGATCAAGGTTGTGGGAAGCTGGGTGGTAAGCTGGTTGCCGACTTTCAAAGGAAGTGGGCATGGCCATGGGAGTAAGATGCAAAGAACGACATTCAAAGTATTTAAAGATAAGAAGAGGAGGGTTGTGTTGGGGATGAGTGCGAGGGAAGCAAGGAAGTTGGGTGTTTCGTGACGGAAATGCTGGGTTATGAGACTTGAGGTCTCTCCCTCTAACGACGAATCCGAGCCGAGTCTCTCTGCGACGAAGAGAGAGCTCGTTCGGAATGTGTCGAATTCGGTTGTTTCAAGATGACTTACCGACCGGTGTGAAACGGTCCTCTGCCGTTACTGTTCAGAAGTCGATTCTAGAAATTCTCTTCCGAGTCTTACGATGGTCGATCCTGTTTGACCAATCCCACGATCATATGGACTAGCCAGAAGAGGATTTTTCGAACAAATGACGGCCAAGTCAAAAAAGAATAAGTCTCTACTACCAACGGTTATCAAAGGCAAACAAAGCGAAGCTGGACTTCATGGCATCCCGAAACTATTTGGAGAAGAATTGAGGACGAACATGAACGAAAAGGGGAGAAAAGAGTGTACGATATAAAGTTGGCTGGCACTTCATTTTCCTCTTTCCTGAAAAAAAAAAAAACTGGGCTGGGCAGGGAAAATTGTATTCTATTGTATTACTTCTTTGTATATATGTATTTAATTAGGACGGCTCAAAAACCTCAAAAAATGAGGATGTATAAAATGACAATTATGAGAAATGATAATGATTATTTGGCTCAATGTTTAAGATCTAAACTATGAAGATTCAAGGAGTATTGTTCGAGAAGCTGGATTTTGACTCAGCCATATTGGCATTGCAAGGGAACGAAAATCTTTCAAATTATGAGCTTGTTTCTGTCCCATCGACGAGATAAAAGTGTAACTCCATGTTGTAGCGATCACGTCTGTGTGATATACATTCCATAGAGTGATAATCTTCTCTTTTTTAAGTACCAGGGTACAAGGATGGCTTGATAAAGGTACAAAATCTTCATTAACATCCCTAGACGTTGAGTGAAGGCTATAACGGTCCCAAACAAGATTGGTATTGTAGGAATAGTTTATTATCTAGGGGTAAGACAGAAGACCGATAAAGTTATTTTGAAGAGCATCATGAATTGCAAGTGTCAACAGGTATCATTGACTATGTCACATGTAGACCGCCTAGAATTACACGCTCGAATCATCGTTGCCATCTAATATTCCCAGCCGCACCTTCTTTTCTCCTCTCTTACAGTCGTAGCATTTTCGCAATATAAGCTTCGATAAGCGGCTCATTCGGGAATGACATCTCCTCCAACTTCTGCGCATATGGGGTTGGGACTTCGGCACCGGTGATTCTTTGAGCAGGACCATCAAGGTAATCGAAAGCGTATTCCATAGTCAGAGCCAAGATCTCAGAACCAACACCGAAAGCCGGGAAACCGGACTCGACACAGAGCAGACGGTGAGTCTTCTTGACAGACTTAACGATGGCTTCGACATCGAGAGGCTTGATTGAGCGCAGATTGAGGACTTCGCACTCAACACCGTACTTCTTTTTGATGTTCTCTGCCGCAACGAGGGATTGTCCCACACAGCGGGACAATGAGACGATAGTGAGGTCCTTTCCTGCGCGTTCAATCTTGGCCTTGCCGAATGGGAGGACAAAGTCGTCTTTTTGAGCAGCTTCGCTCATGGGGAATGATTGACCATATAGTAATTCGTTCTCGAGGACACAAACTGGGTTGGGGTCTCGGATCGCGGCCTTCAATAATCCTTTGGCGTCCTCTGCACTCCATGGAGACACGACCTTGAGACCAGGTATGCTTCCGTACCAGGCCGAGTAATCTTGTGAATGTTGTGCTGCAACACCAGATGCGAAACCGTTGGGGCCACGGAAAGTGATGTTGCAAGGTTGAATACCGCCGGACATGTAGTGGGTCTTTGCAGCAGAGTTGATAATTTGGTCAATTGCTTGCATGGCGAAGTTGAAGGTCATAAACTCGCACTGTTCAACAATATTTAGTCGGAGCCTTACCAGAAATGCAATTGCCAACTTACAACAGGGTGTAAACCAGCCAACGCAGCACCGACTGTCAAACCAGCGAATCCAGACTCGGTGATAGGACTGTCAATGACTCTTTTGTCCCCAAAACGGTCTAATAATCCCTTCGTAACCTTGTATGCTCCATTGTACTGAGCAACTTCCTCGCCCAGCACAAACACCTTTGGGTTCAACTCCAATTCCTCCGCTAGAGCTTCGTTCAAGGCATCTCTCACTGTATACTCTTTCACGCCGCTCTCGTTCGCATATCCTCTGCTTTGAATAATCGCCGGGACTCGGGGGAAAGATTGGAAAGCACTCCGGACATTAACTGGTCGCGCGATGGAGGACGACACAAGTCGGGAAGCTGGGCGCAAGAGTCGTGACATCTTGGAAATGTTGACACAGCTTGCGAAAGGAAAAGGAAAGAAAGAATTAGGGTTGTGGAGGATGAGTTTTATCAAGCTGTCAGGAAGCTTCACTGTTGTTGGGACTTTTCGGGGATCAAAAATAGGCCGTAAGCTAAAGTTCTTTTAGGCTTAGCTTCGGAAGCCACGATATGGACAAGCTCGAGCCTCGAAGTAGCTTCACTTCGGAACCTCAGTCCTGATAATTATCTCTCATCGTTTTGTGGTTTTTGTAATGAAGTCCTGGTATCTATGCGCATTTCGATCGAGTAAATTTGAGTTTCTTCTCGTGTCGGCTTTTGTACCGCGCAAAGCTCAACGTCCTATGATGGAAGTTGTCTAGGTGTCAACTCGGGAAAGTCGCCGAAATATTCACTTATTTCTTCCATATTGTTTTGAAATCGAATTTCAAAGCTACGAGACGAGCATAGCACCAGAAATTCCTCCTAAAATCGTTCGGTCCTTGATCAAGAACTAACTTGTGAATATAGCACAAGTGTTTAGTAACAACTCTATCACGATTTTATCATCCCTGCACTTCTGATATAGAAAAAAGTCAAGGCTGGGCTGGAAATGCTCTTGAATAGATAAAGTGGATGTCTCTTCTTACCTGTGAAGAAGCTCATACATGGGGCTGGGAGATGTTGACATTATGGGAAAACCTTTCATATCTCCCCATTCGTCATTTCTTCTATTCTGGCCTATGATACCTTGATCCTATCCCCAAACTCCGAAAACACCAATGGCACCCCCCTAATGTTCGGCGCTCAACCAGTGTCAGTCTTCTGCTATCCCTTTATCAAAAAGAGTACTTAGATGCCCATAGTGAAGTCGTGCTCGATGCCTGGTGTCACACTTGCTATAAACTACTTTTGTTAGTTTTGGTACTAAGCAAGCCAGATATGGAGACAAACCTTGAGGAAAACCACTAGATATTGATCTACTCGAATAGCAACCTCCTCATCCTGGGCTTCAGCATCATGCTGCAACACTTCCCATTCATCGTTTCCATTCCCGCCAGCTTTGGCACCTTCCAGGATAGCTTTCTTATCACCACCGCCCAAGCTAGTCTTGCTAAGATCGTCCACTAGGCCCTCCATACCAGCGTCCTTGGCACCTGGTATGATTTTCCCTTGCTTCAACTTCTCTCGTCTGATCTTCAGTGCTGCATCTGCTCTGTCGAGGAGAACTTTCATAACACTGGCATGTTTGCAAGGATGCACTGATGCCATCTTGATGTTGTTGCCGAAGTAGGGGAAGTCTTCGATAGTTACGGTCTTGTCTTTGTAATCACCAATGATATCCTCCATCATCAGCTGTGGTGGTAGTGGTTGCGAGTTAGCTAGATAGCCCGATAGGTAGATGCGAGGAGTGCGATAGTAAGGTGCGTATGCGATGTACAGTGTATAGGTTCGTCGAGATCTGTTCGGACAATGTTAGTACGATCTTGACGCTTCTATATATCACAACATGAGACGTACGAATCAGACCCATCTGCCTTAGAGTCTGGAATAATGGCCTCGTCATCTTCTTCATCTTCCATATCAGGAATCTCGTCCTCATCTTCTTCCCTCTCGCCCATATTCCCATGCTCATCGACTGTCCTCACGTCCCGCACTCTCGCCTCTTGGCTGGCAGCCAGAGCTCCGGTTCTCAACCAACCATCCTCGTCATCCCCCGGAGAATGGTCACCTTCGCCTTTGAAGTCTTCTCCATCTCCAACCATAGTCTCGTCATGTCCAGCATCTCCAGCGAAGTTATCATCAAGTCTTCGATGGCATGGCACGCCGCGCGTAACCAAGAACTGCTTCCCTTCAGGCAGATAACTTAAGCGCTTGCTAGGCGGTGATGCATCAGCCCAGGACCATGTAGGGAACTTGTAGACCAAGTAATCGCCGGCTGCGACGAACTCTTCGGGGGTGATCTGCCCATTTTGACGGAAGGTCGAAGTATGTGATACGGGTGCCCACTCGCGGACTCGATCGAGTGCGCTGTGAATGAAGCCGAAGCTCATTGCGATCGCGGGGTTAATAGTCCGCTTGTGTCGTTTTAGTTTGCTGTCTGCTGGACTCGAGGAGTCGATAAAAGAAGGTTTGTTGTTGCGTCCGGAACTATGCAGCGCAGATGTTTGATATTATGGTGCGGTAGTTTTAATGTCGAGGGTTGAATGTGAATAGGTAAGGGAGTGGGACAATGGGACAAAGGAGATGACTGGATACAAATCGATTTCAGCCTCGCAGGACCCCACTAGTCCTATCAGCACGTGATGAGTGTCATCACGAGCGATATCCACATGACAGTCGAGTCACTCCTCTTGCCTTCCATCTAGAGACTTCGAAAACAATGAAAATCGCTTCGTTATGATTCAAGATGCGTAAGAATCAAGTCAGTGCTGTTGAACTCCCTGTTTAGCTGAATGCTTACGGCGTTTGATGTTGGGATTTAATGTGAATGGGAAGTTTACATGTAGCTTGATGGATGTTGTATGGATTGTTAGATTTCAAAGTGTTCTGCATAAGCCTTCAAGGTGAGCGCTTCCTTGTGAGTATCCTACTGTCAAACGCAAAACGCAAAAAAACGAGTGACTTCAGAGTGAGGCCGTATACAGGATGCTAAATACTTTTGATAGCAGGAATGGAAATTGTCCAAACATTAAGAAGGTGAAAGTACATTCTGTAGTCAAGATGCAACTTGTGAATTCGAAACATGTATTGAAACATCGTTGGCTGAAGACTCATAGTCAAAGAATACGCGGGCGGATCGGGCATTGCATCATCTCATTGTCTCATACCAGCATGAATATTATCTAGCGTGCGGAAACAGCGAGGTACTTTGATTGTATCTTGGCGTTCCATCCGTTCCATCCGTTCCATCCAAAGCTTGTACGTATTTCGTTCTCAAGATATAATCTCCACCAATTTGTAGAAGGGCTCAGCGGAAGCGCTTCAATCGTTATGTTCCTATGATACGCATGCTTCCAGAGGTATTCGGATTGTAATGCTACCAGCCACCCAGGCAGCAGGACAGAGTCATGCTCAAGATCTGCCTTCGATATCAAACCTAGTCGAGGCAGCTTCACCCATATGATAGCTCGGTATTATTCGTTTCGTTGATTGTGCTTGGAGGCGGAGTATTTCTCTGTGGCCTATGCGACGACCAATTCCGAATTCCGTGTCATAGAGCAACAAGAGCTCATCGTAGACTTGAATTCGTCCCTTGGTCTTGCTATACCTGCTCTCATCGTTGACGTGCATTGGTGAAGGAAGCTACCAAGACCTCCCGGCATGTAGTCTATGGGGTAGCGATCATAGAAAAGCTCTTCTTGCACCTCAGTCCGTGGGATATCGAGGGTCATACATCTCATAGCCTTCATCCTCAGTATCGCTTTCTCCTTCAGCTCTCTCGACCAGCACTTTCTCTCCAGGCGTCACTGACTTGAAGCCACCCTCTCTCTTCTCTTCCTCCTTCACTAGTTCTGCATCCGCAGGCGCAAAAGCACTCTTGAACCCAGCTTTCTTGAATCCCGCCTTCTTGAATCCACCGCCTCCTCCACTACTCCCCGTGTCTCCACCGATCTTGATAGATATGAGTCCCGATTGTGAATTCGCTTTAGCTTCAGCCTTTCGAGCTTTAGTAGAGGCAAGCGGGTCGCGAGTTAGCTGACGCATGTCCTTGAGGCGCTGCTTGTGAGAGTGATCGTAGGATGATAGATGCGCTTCATATTCATTCATTCGTGCATAACCTTTGCTACACAGTTCACCTGTCATCGTGAGCCAGCGTCGTGTAGAGTGGTAAGATGTAGACAAACAATAGAAAGATTTAACAGCTTCCCGAGCGCTCTCGGTCTTAGGTGCCGGATTTGTGAAGCCGCGCTGAGTATATTAGCATAATTCAATAAGGTTAAAGAATATTATAGCTTACAGGAGGCATTTTGTCAGGGTCGATGAGGTCCGTAAAGTCAGGGTTGTGTCTGAAGAATGCTTCCGTGCACGGATGTTGGAGATGAACACTAAAATAAGGTGTGGTCAAAGCTTTGTCCGAAATAAACTTAATGTGGGGGACCAGACATCATCAACACGTTACCAATCCTCGAAACGCGTCGACATGGTCAACATGGACCGTCGAGATTCGACGGCGTCGCAAGATACTTTTCTGTCACTGCAACAACTAGATCCGTCACCTATTGACACTCCTCCGGAGCTTGAAAAGGAGCTAGTAGACCGACCACCTGGCCCTCCACGATCTTCAACTCTTGGTCTAAGTGGAGCCGGACACAACTCAGTCTACTACTGTAAGCATCCCATGCAAGATATCGCTAATGAGAATCGATACAGCTAACGAATATAGTAACACGATTACAAAAATACTCTTCCTATGCCTTTACGATCTTCGCCGCATTCCACATAACCAACACTTCTCTCATACCCCTCTTCACACGATCCGTTTCAGCTTCCGAAACCTACCTCCTCCTCACTCGTCCATACTATCAATCGTTTCCGTTCGAGCCGCTCCTCATCACCCTCCCAATAGCAACCCATGTCCTATCCGGACTCGCGCTACGAATCCACAGGCGCAACGCTATCCTTGCACGCTACGGCGCAGCAAATGTCTCCGTCGCAGATCGCTTCAAGAGACGTCTTCGAGTCTGGCCCGTAGTATCATGGGCTAGTTTATCTGGCTATGTTCTCACGCCGCTGGTGTTAACACATGTATTCGTGAATCGGTTGCTGCCATGGATCTACGAAGGGGGTTCCTCTAGTGTAGGACTTTCGTTTGTTAGCCATGGCTTTGCGAAGCATCCTTCTATAGCATGGACATCCTACCTGGCATTAATTAGTGTTGGTGCGGAACACTTCGTATGGGGTATAGCAAGATGGCAAGGTTGGATGCCTACTGGTCATGACAAGAAGGCAAAGAGGAGACGGTGGACGATTCATGGCGCTGTGGTTGCTCTTGCGGCTTTGTGGATGGCAGGTGGCTTAGGCGTCGTAGCTAGGGGTGGAAAATCGGATGGATGGGTAGGAAAAGGGTATGATGTGCTATTTTCAAAGATACCACTCGTAGATATGTAAGAGGTTGAGAAGGATTTCTACACACTATTAGGAACATTGATCACGCATAGCGGACGGAGTTTGATTGATTTCATGTTAAAGTAGAATATAAACAGAAAACAGATAGCAGTAAGGTAGACTCTAATAGACCTAAATCACACTACATAAAAACGAGTACTCCTTTTCAGTCTGAAGCTAGTGGACCTGCCCACTAGAACATCTACAAAATGATTGGATTCATAAACGATCCAGAAGAGCTGAAGTCATACATAGCTGAGGGTTGAGGTCGCAAGCTCGCCTCAAGCCTCGAGCTTGATCCTTCACTGAGTTTCCGAGGACGAGTAAGATAAGTAGCTAATAATACGTAGAGAAACTTGGTGTGCCGCGCGTAGAGAGATAATCTAGGAGCTTTAGAATAAAAGAACTTAAACATTACCAAATGCAAGTACAAATTAACAAATTTCGTGGACATTGAAGAACGAACAGTATTTTTGGCTCCATATCAACATCCTCCCTATGCTACAAAGGAAAAATACGGGCAGCCTGGGGATACAAGAAAACTCAAATACAGTATCTGGCGCTAATAGCTTAGATGGCGCAAAAAGAGGCCCGACGAGGGTACATGGGACTTCGGACTTTTTAACGTCAATGAGACAAGAGAGGGAACTTAATTTATAAGTCACCCTCTCCTGACCCCATTCATGACTGCTTCGGGCGTTTGCGTTTCGTACCCTATGTGACTACCTCGAGGCCCGTCCACAAGGCAGCGTTGACGTCGGCCGCCGTGTGACCTGCAGCTCTACCAGTAGCTCTGATTATAGAGTTGGCCCTTTCACGATCGATGGTCGCCAAATCTGCGAGTATGTCGGGACGGGCCTGGTAATCCTGGGATCTCGTCCTTACACCTGTACGCCCTGTGGGCCCTATGCTTTTTGGCTTGCTCTTCGGCTTGCCCTTTGGCTTTTGTAGCTTTTTTGGCTTCTTTTCCGTAGGAGTCCTGGGCGTTTTTGATTCCTTAGGTGGTTGAGAACCAGGAATTAGTATCACGGGTTGGCCATCGGTACGGAACTCATCTGGAACTGTTGCAGCGTTTAGACGTAGACCAAAAGCTGTATCGATTGCAGTCAACCCTGCAAGCGGGACTGCACCTTGGTTTCCCTCAAAGTCCAGAATAACAACATTGTTATTCCTAGCTGCGTCTGGAGCAGCTCGCCATAGGCGTACGACCTCACCTTCCAGGAAAGCGGTTGGTTGTTCTCCATTGGATCCCAGCCCCGCGTTCATGGTGTAGAGTGGTAATGTGAAAGGAACAGCGTTGGCGCTCGCGCTGGCACCAGTATTGTTTTTGATGCAGGCGTCGATGATTAGGCCTATTTGCCAAATGACTTCCTCTTTCAGCGGCTTGTCTCCTTCAACTGAGCCCCCGAGCGCTTCAAGAAGCGTTCCCACGGCAGGCTTTTGTTTGGTGGGATCGGCTACTAGAAGCATCGCGCCTTGATTTTTGTTCGAATGATCAATCTGCCACCATTCATCGGGTATGGGTACAACGACAGGTTGTCCATCAATTTCTACGGTCACATTTTTTGGTTGCTGAGTCCCTCCCTCACCTGCACCTGCACCTGCACCACCTCTAGCATCGAAGAGCGGCAGTGTTGTCGATGAGCAGCCCCATGGTCGTTCCACATACTGCAGCTTTCTGAGTGACATACTGCCTGATACGCCTCTGATGTTGGTGACGAGTGCCAACTCATTAGGTCTTTCACGCGAGTCAAGAAGGAAGTCGCCAAGGCCGACGTCAAAACCGCCGACGGGGCCAAATCGTCCGGGTTCGAAGAAAGCCATACCGGATTCGTCTGCAAGGGCGCCTCCAACCTTGTTCAGAGGGTCGACTTTTCGGAATATTCTGAATGGGACTTCGGCGCCAGTGCCCTGGGGTGAGGATGTCGTCCTGGGGTCTCTATAAGTTATGCCTGGAACTGGTGCGCTTGCGTCGAGGGTGACTTGTCGAAGACTGGCCTCGGCTAGCCATCCCAAACCCGCATCCGCTCCTTCTTCATTTGACCTGCCTAGCTGTCTGGCACACGGTCAGCCTCCATACGACCACTTATGCCATGTCATGACGAATACGGCTCTACAGTAGACTAAAAACAAAGCGACGATGGACTTACACATATGTCTGGCCTGCTGGCGCAGCTTCCTCCGCAGGGGCCGTCGCAGCTCGAACGAAGTGTCCCACATTCGCAGTCAGGGTACCATTCGTTCCTGCAACGCAGTCCGCGGTCACCATATACAATTTGAACGTGATCGCGCACCATCTGGCCCAAGCCCCAATCTCTGACGATCTGGGGGTGCCTATCCAGAGGTTGACCGGCAGCGGGTGCCCGTGGCGGCCCGAAGCTTTCCCAATGAGAGCTAACCGACTCATTATCATCAATCACACCGCCTACTGTATGGGCAGCTGCTTTTTCGTCTGCTCGGTCATTGTATAACCAGATGGTAGGTCTTCCGCGGCCTACCGCAGGACGACTCGTTCCCGTGGCGGCGACAAAGGATTCATCAAAGCCAAGCTCGCCAGCAACTGTTAGTGACCAGCGTACTCTATAACCGCGCATAACGACTCCTAAGTCGAAATTCGTGTTGTACACGCCGTTTGCGAGCCGAAGGAGCATCATAACAGATTCCTCCGAAAGGTTGTTTAGCGCCATGTACTCCCTTTTGATTGCCGGTACGTCGCCTGCAGGCAAGTTAAGTTGTCCAAGCCAAGCATGCACCGAGGCTTCGAATTCAGTGCTGATTTTCAACTCCTGAAGTTCCTGTACACTCGGTCTCGGACCGTTTACATTGATGCCAAATAGATCCATGGCATTTATCATGCTATTACAAAGCCCATGGTAGCCACACAATCCACGATCTCCGCCTGCCGTCTGGACCGGGGTCCAACCCATGGCAAGGTAAGGAAATATTGTATCTTGTACATGCTCGTCAAGGTCCACAAACGGAGCAGGTGTATCAGCAAGTCCCACGTTGAGGGGAGGATCTTAGATCTACCACCCTCTTGGCTCTTGTTTGACCACCTAGAAGGGCACCCTTAGGAGGCATAATGACAATCAACGAGATCTGGTGCACTTCTAAACCCAGTGGCTTGAATATGAAAAAATAGGCCGAAGGGATAACAGAGCCCGGATGTCGGATGCAATGCTTTCAGTACCAGTGTTAATTATTATATTTTTCATAACAAAGGCTTTATCATAAAGAGGTTTGTCAAAGATCCCCCCTTAGAAAATTTTTGCAAGCGGAACCAAAAGTACTAGAGTAGTGCAAATTCAAAATATGCCTTGGTCTTTTAGGTCGACTAGAAAATAACGGCAATTTCAAGCCTCTATTGAGGCCCGCGGTGGAATCATGGCTCTTGTAAGTGTAACTAATTTTCAGCAAGCAAGTGCGACGATGAGTTCTTGAAAGATGCCAACAAAGAGAGCATCGACTGGTCAGCCGAGCAACTTTCATTTTGCAGATGATCAGAGTTGAACACAGTGACTTTGAAGGAGCACTGAATACAACATCTTGGAAAGCATAATAAAATGTGATATCCGCCGCTAACGAAGCAAAGTATACGGATAGGGAGACCAAATACTGCCATTGCGAACTGTCCTCTAGCCTCAGCTCTGCGTCGTCAAAATGGTAAGACTCTTCAGAGTTTTAGCCAGAGTTTACGCTACAGGTTCAAGGTCTCTCGGCCAGTACTCCTGCTTCTCCTATTCATAGGCATATAATTTCATAAGGCAAAGACTCTCGTCTTGAGCCCACTTGCGGGAAATCGCAAGGATGTCATCTCAAGCCCCCATTAAAGCTGCAGCACTTGCTCCTAGGTCAAAGTTTTCTTTGGAATCCAGAAATATGCAGTCTAGGAACTACTCCGTAAAATGATTGGACCATAAGCTCAAGAAGTATATGCGAATAGCTTGACTCTCTGAGCTATCTGGTTAAGGATCATATACCGAGAAGAGTGCCTTGTCCCCTCTAGGGAAGGACATGCCCCTCTGCAAGATCCTTTCAGTATGCCCACTCTCTCGGTTTATCTTCAGGACCAGTTGGGTATTGTTCCGTTAATAGGATTCGTAGTCGAATACTGCATGCGTATCAATTCGTCGCGCCTTTGTCTTCATCATTGTCCTCGCTCTGGTTTGGAGTCCACCTATTCTACGCCGCCTATCGTTGCTTTGCCCTGTATGAGTTCGTTTTGATATGTTTGTAAGTTGTTCAGCATCGCATCTTGAGTTTGTGGCCACACTGAGTTGGCGCAGGTCAAGTTTCGATTAGAGATACATAAGCAGAATCCCACCAATGCCTGTTCTACTACCCTCATTAGCCCTATCTCAAGCTATTGACGACTCATCTTACTTCTAGAACGTATTTTTGTGATTCATATTGTGCAATCGATTCGTAGAAGTGGTGGTTTTGCAGCATGATATTCACGTATTTTCGGCGCCTCACAACAAATGCCAATTTCGGGTCGCTGCACGTGACCGCACTGAAGCTCGCATTGCAAATTTTGTCCCCTGAACAGGCTTCGTACCTGTTTCTACATCTCTCAAGCCTCCATGAGATAACTCGGGAAATCAAGTATCATATCTTAAACAAAATTCAAGGTCAAGCGCAGCAGAATTTCATCTAGTGATGCATAATATGAGTTCCATTCGAGCCAGACATCAGAGCTTGATAAGTGGACATTGATCATTGAACATCAACCAATGAGTTTCTAAGCAAAGTTTTTCTACTACTTTTGGGAATCCCGCACCCACACATAACGATTCTCCTGAAGGTGCCTTTCACATATACATGTAGCAGAATGGTCCCTTGGTGGTGCTCATGATATCCTGCATTGCAACTTCCTTACCCCCAGCATATCCAACGTTGATTGTGTGATCCAGCGTGGTGTTGGGTGATGGTGGAATGTCCATCATTGTGTTAGTGCCTGAGAGAGCATATTGTCTATTTTGTGGGTCAAGTGCTTGCCTGCGACACTAAATTTAGGAAGTGATCAAAAACTCTTGGGAGGCGCATATACCACAAAGTCCAGAGACGGTCGATTTGTCCATGATGAAGATAGAATGCTGGATCTCCGGGAGAGACCCAGAAATCTTGTCCAGGATCACCGCTTGTGTTATCAGCTTGAGGTATCTTCAGATAGAGCGTGCCACAAACCTGATTGTGTAATGCCCACCACCATGAGGACCGAATATTCTGGGTAACCGTGAGTCAGTATCTCCTTTTAAGCGCGTCTCGAGAACAACATGTGCCAAGGATGCATGAGATGAAAGGCATGTCTAAAGGATGGGAAGCAAAGAATCTATGGAGACCGCCCCATCAACTCACGGTCGCCCGCCAATGCCATCTTGGAAATCTTTGATTGTGGTTGAGTTCATGCTATCTGAAAGTGTTTTTGTAAGCATTTATTCTGCTGTAACCAAGAGCGGCAAGACTGACCAAGTACTACAGTGTAGTTTGTATACTTCATCGCGATCGCTGGTCCGATATCTCTTTTCAGACATCTTGGATTATATCCCAAACCACCGTCAGGTCCAGCTGGCGACCAGCCCAGTGCTTTTGGCCCGAGATTGACAGTCATATTTTTGAAAGGTCCAGAGGTTACACAACCCCCTCCGAGGCCTATCTCGAGGTCGGCCGTGAGGTTGCGGTCTGTATTTGGAATAGGTATAGGGATGGATATAATAGCAGGTCTGTTTGGAATGAACTCTCCATTTCCACTCATGGAATACTCATCACCATTGAAAAGTGGGGAGTCCTGGGGAGCTTCTGCCCATTTTGGCCAGTCCCAGTACGGTATGGGACCCTCATATCCACACTCTGTTCGAAGCGATTGCTCATAAACCCATATATAGTATCGATGCCAGCCAAGAAACGTTCCACTAGCGTGGTGCATTGGCGTTTGCCAAATGTGTGTTGTAATGAAGTCGTCAAACTACTACTAGCTTAGCAAATCATCCTCAGGCCTTCGGATCAATAAAGTATTTACTCTCGTCTTTGTGCCTGTAGTATTGACGGCAGGAGTTATGGCCTTCTTGGATTGCAGACACAATACTGCATTGGTGTAGGCCCTCCTGTCTTCCTTTTTCATGGACCCACTGGAATTGATCAGCGGGCTGGCCTTTCGGTCTACATCTCTGTGACTCACAACTCCATCCGAATAGCAATATTGCTTCTAGTGCAATTTGCTACCTCACCTCTGTCTCTCATGGCCTTCTCCTCAACATCGAGATTCTGTAGAATAGTGTTGGTGGCTTGCTTGTACATTTCGTCAAGCCTGGCAGCTGCCTCTTTCAATGGCATACTGAACGCAGGAACATCTGCTGAAATTGCCAGCGCAAAAATATTGACTACTAAAAAGATGCAGATCTTCATGATGAAAGTCTGGTTCGTCGACGAGATGCATAGAAGAGAGAGATGAAGGGAAAGAGACAAGTATTTATAACAAATACCTTCACCTTTGAACGTTTCCTCAGCAGAGAAAGAATCAGAAAGCTAACATTGTATGTGCGTCAGCGAATGCGAAGTCCTGTCAGCGAATGCTAAATTGTGTAAGTTACACGATTTTATTATCCATATTGGCCATTCCATTGCTCGGGCACGATATTCAAACGAAGCACATCTTATTTTCTGCATAAAGCGAAACTTTCTAGATGCTTAAGTTGAGGCGCATTTCAATATACTTCCGCTGCATGCACTCAAACTTCCAGTCAACTTTCGCCAGTACCCTGGGTGTCATTTCAAACATCAGATAGCAATCCTAGAGCCTCAAGTTTATCTTCACGATGGCATCTTGATGATGGCGGAACCTCAAAACGCCGGGAAAGTTTATCATGAGGCTGAATCTGCATGTCAGAAATCAGGCGAGCCTGCCTATGAAAGACGTCCGGGTAATAGATACTTGATACCCACCCGCCACCAAAAGAATACCGCACTCGCTCTAGTTTTGCTTACTTCTCTACTTTCTCTTGCTTATAAACGTTTGTGGCTTTCCAATCTTTTTTTATCTTTGCAGCCAGGCAGTATTTACTCCATTCCACTTACCAACCGCCTACGTGCTCATTCGAAACATTGGATGAATTGACTGGTCAAGTAAAAGCTTGCTACTCGTAAGTTCCAGGTCATATGCACCAAATTTTAATTACTCATTCCGTCCTATCCGCGAAAGGTTTCTGAGTTTCTGAGAGATGCATCGGATTTCACGTGACTCAAAACATGTGTTCCAGCTAGGCATATCGTTGTTGTCCTTTAGAAGCTACAATAAATCATGGTAATAACTCGGGATTTAAATGGCACATCTCTGTGTTTGCACCGTTAGGCCCTTTTTCTCACTGTTTTGGAGTCAGCGTTATCATCCACAGTCACGAGGTGTTGGGAGTGCAAGGGCCTCCTTATAGTGTTGTATTCTAGTCGTAATACCATCTTCCTTGCATTTGCCAGGCATACTATAAGTACCTTCGTTGTGTGATATACTGTATACCTAGCCTAACTCTACAGAATATTTTCATCCTTTCACTTCTGTCAAGCCACTTTGACTTTCTCCTTGAAGAAAGAATTCGCTCGTGTTCTTGTAATTACATGAAGCCTATCTCGCTATCTTCTTTCCGCATATGATTCCACACATGTGAGATCAATGATAGATTAGGAACAGTACTAAAGACGATCAAAAGAAGTCCAAGTACATTGACAGTTATAAATATAATAAGGTCTTCCTATCCAATTGCAACACTGATGAGAGAGTATCCAAAGAAATTTGGACTTCCGGGGCATTGTCGAATCGTCACTTCAGCATATTCATTGCTGGTTTTCCTGGAGTTCCGACGTGCCAAGTAGCCTACGAAGAGCCAGCCATTTCAAAGCCGGGTAAATGCAGAGAAAACTATCGCATTACGGGAGGAACTCTAACGGTCCCGAGTGCCTAAAGCTATCACTACTTATTTACAGAATTCAATAGCCCTTAGAAACGAAGTATGTTTTCGGACATCGTCTGGAAGCAACTGTACAGTCTAGTCATCAACTCCAACAACAGATGCCGACGGCTCAAAAACTCCAGCGCCATCTTGTGCCACCGAGATCCATCGCCATACAAATTTCACCTATCCCAACTGTGCTCCATCCCAACTAGAGTTGTTGGCTTTACAGCCATATCCCAGATCATCAGACTCCCACCCCAACATCAGACAGGCTTAAACATCCTTCATTGGATGTTTCTTGAATAGATCATCTATAAACTTAATCGTGTCCCTCGTCATTTTCTTCTCGCCTTCTTCATTTCTCCTCACTTCTTGCGTCTGAATCATCTCCTTCAGCTCAGCTAGTAATTCGACCGTCTCTGTGGGACTAGCGATCCAAGCCGTGGTTCCTACGACTCTTGCTTTGAAATCATTGCTCCCGGCACTGAGGAATTGATCTCCGACGTGTAGGGTTCTGTCTCCTCGGATCTGGACTCTTTCTTCCTTTCCACCATGCCTTTTATCTTCACCATAGGCCGAGACGGAGGAAGATTCAGAGGTAGTAGCGGAGACATTATGTAACACCCCAAAATAGTTCTGACAAACCAACACCCCCCAACTTTTATCCCCAATATCAACAAAAACGTCGTTCCCGCCATTGAATGCACAAAACGGTAACTCCTTTCCCACTTTGCTCATCTCCAATTTCTTCTGTACAACCATAACTGTTTCTTCCAATGACTCGCGGGGGAATTTATAGCCAGTAACTTTGGGGATAATACCGACGGCTCGTTCTTTTCGAAGAACAATGGCTGGAAGGGAGAGGTTGGCGATACATTCCTTTAAGGAGTATTCGGCTAGGTCGAGGAGGGCGGTTATGCGCTCTTGGGTCCAGGTTGACATGCTGGGGAGAATCCATGATCGCCTGGAAACGTATTCGAGGAGGTGGGAGTTGGTAATGGAGTATTTGAACAGAAAGTTGGACTCGCCGCCTAGACATCGTCGATATTAATACTGCGGAACAGGAAGGACAGACATTATTCTGGTGATAAAGGCTGGATTTGATGACTTGCCCATTACAACGAGATTGTGCTTTTGAGTGTCTGTGAGGACCTCGGAGATTTTTATAGCTTCGAGGAGGCCGTGGAGACGGTCATAGTACCGCTCCGCCTCCGTATATCCCGCTGCGGTGACTATGCCAATTTTTGTATCATGGCTCATCAGGTCTGTAATGTATAATCAGTTTCCCGGGCTTCTTTTGCTCATAATGCTCGTGCTCCAACATACAGATTATCTCTCGGATCACTGGATTATCAGACTCCAAGCTCTTTCCGTCATCATATCTATTGCATTGTCAACAAAACTGAATCTTGAAGTCGGAGAAAAGACTTACAAAGTAACATCACCATCAAAGGTTGCTAAGTCCAAATGCCCGGCTGTTGTTACTCCCATTAATTGTGCAGTATTAAGAATAAGACGGACATCGTTGAAAGAAGGAGGTACGAATCGTCGTGATGAGATGAACCGTTTTTTGTCCTGATATCTAAAAGCTGCTGCCAAAGGAAGTCTTGTAAAGAATGTCCCGATGGTTGGGACGAGAAGCTTGAGCTTTGATTGTCCGTGGGTGCCTAACTTCTGGTGCTCAACTAAAAGCGTATTAGTCAATGTGCGAGATTGTAAGGATATACAGGGGAAGAAGGATTCCTCTAGCTGTGTTCAAGCACTAGGTTAGGTTTCTATGTTCTAGGAGGTCCTCTCCGCCCCGCCCCGCCCCGCTTTGATAAATAGAGGATCTCAGAGGTCTAAGAGAAGATGTTCACCATCTAGAGACGAACATTTTCGAAGCAGCCATCTAAAGAAACAAACCATGCATTGCACTTACTATGCTCGTCAATCATAATCTCCACATCTAGCATAATTTCTTCATACCGCCTGCTTGCAACAATAACCATCTGTTCGATAGACTGGCTGACTGTCTCGAAGACACCGGTTGGCTGAGAATGTAGGACAAATGGCACTGCAAGCAATGCCTTGATCCATTCTGTAAAATGTGTCAGGTCAAACATGATGGATACCCTGAAAGAGTTTGCTTGAATTTCGCAGGTGAAGCAATTAAAAGGATTTTGAAATGTAAGGAGAATGTGGGACGCAGCTAGACTAAGGGCTGGTCTAGATGATTTTCGCAAACAAGTGAATAAGGGGGAGGTGTAGGTACAGGCCTCCACTGTCGTTGATGTTTTCGCCCATGCGCCAAACAAGTAGACGAAATATAGATATCAAACAAACGAGGAATCAACAGCATATTGCAATTAAAGCTTATAGGATACGAATTCGTAAATAAGATAGAAGGAAGTGCTACATGTTTGCATCTGCAGTGTCGTCATTGCTCTTCTAACATCTAATAAACAAGTGAACGGAAAAGATGATATAGGGAGCATGAGCACCCATGTCATCACATTGCTGCTTCTTATTGAATGAAAATGTGTGAATGAAAAAGAAGTGATGTGCAACAACCTTTTTCATGATATTCCTCGACTTTAAACGAGTGATAAAAGATGGATATGTGATGTACAAGAACTTCTGTCATAACACTGTTGTGGTCGTTCTCTACGTCGAAAATGCCAGCCCCAGATGAGACTACCTAGGTAGCTAGCATCCAAACATAACACGGCTTTCAAGTGGTCCATAATTGGTTCGAAAATCTCCTCTACCAAGACATTGCAACACGTTTCGGCATTCTCAGGATGTTACATCACTGGCCAATGTGACTCGACCACAAACGATGTGAGTTGCTCAAACAGAAGATGCTGACGCACATGTATAATGAGATGATTGCTTTGATCCAGCTGAAAAGCCGGTGCACTCGCAGGACTCGTTCATGACCCAACTTCAGGTCTTGATGATCCCTCGAAACTTCTTATCAAATTATCCAAACTAATATCAAGTATTATAGAAATCAAAATCAACGTACCTATGAACTGGTCCCTCCTGTGCGTCTTCAGCGCATCTGCATCCAATCATTAGCTCGATATCTACATCCCCATCTCCACCCTTCAAGAATCCATACACTCAACCCGGTATCTCGTCGTCATCGTCCTTCTCTTCCCTTCCTCCTTCTCCGTACTTAAATCCGTATCTCAATTTTCCGTTATTCAGATAGATTGAAAGTCCGTCGGTCCCGAAAAAAAACTACGGGCTCGGTGCTCGGAATTTGAATGTGAAGCTGGAAGGGAGGTCCAGCGTGGAAGCTCAGTGGTCTCACCGCTAATAATTCCGGCCTCGCTTGTGTAGCCAGCCTAGCTTTTCGGGGAGGATTGGCTGTCGTGCTTTCCGCATGCCGCTAATGGAGGGGTCTTAAAATGTCCCTCCCTTTCCTGATTGCAACTTGCTTTTGAAAAAGTATCAACGCATTTCGAAGTCCTAACCTAATCTATTAGATTCTTTGTATTGACTGTGGCTTGTGGCTTGATAAGATAAGATAACGAAAGACAGACAGCCAAAATGAAGGAAATCTATACCGCATTGTACCCGAATGAGAAGGTTGCGCAGAAGGTTGGGGATTACAGCTTTGAGCACTCGACGAAGTTGCCAAAGCATATCACGGACCATCATGCTGTACGTTCCTTGTTCCCAGAAAGAGATCTTTGAAATCCCAGCATATCTCTACTCCGGAACTTTCAAAGAATCAAAACCTCGTAGTAGAAAAAGTGCTGATTGTCTTGCCAATCTAGTGGGGAGTCGAAACCCAAGAAAGATCAAACTACATGATTAGTCCCCTGCAGGCACAGTTCCAGATATGGATGGCCAAGGCGGTAGGCGCAAAGAGAGGTATGTCGTTCGCTGTCTCCGAGTTTCCCTTCGCCGAACTGCTTCTTACCGTGGCTTGAAAAATGTCTATCTTTCCCTAACATCATTTGCGACGAATGGTATTTTCTGATCAAGATCTCATATGTCACTCCACTAGTTTGCTTCTTGTTCACATCTTGATCTCATCACATCTGCAAGCACAAACATTTCTCTCCTCAAACCTTTACATCTCACCATCAGCCTCGCCAAGCACCAGCATGCTAATTTCACACCCCTTCAGTCCTCGAAATCGGAACTTTCATCGGATTCTCGACCATGGGTTGGGCTTCAGCCGTCGGTGCAGATGGACACGTGACAGCCCTCGAGTTCTCCCCTGAATACGCTGCTATAGCCGAGGAAAGCTTCGCCAAGAACTCCATCAAGAACATCGAAGTTATTGTTGGAGATGCGAAAGAATCGTACGTTAAGCTTTATGTTTTCTCATTCGTTTCGCTTCTTCTTTTCTACTCACCCTCGTTTGGAAGGAATCTAGATCAAAGAATGAAAATGGGTTGTGACTTGAGAGACGATGAACTTAGAAGGATGTGATGAGAGAGCAACAGATGAGAAAAAGATGGGATAAAAAAGAGCGATGCTAATGAGAAGCAAAAACAGGATCAAAATCTTGAGCACCACCCTCAAAGAACCATACGACCTAATTTTCATCGACGCAGACAAAACATCCTACCCCACCTACCTCTCACAAATTCTTGAATATTCCAAGCCCGGCTCTGAGAAACGTCTCCTTCGTGCTGGAGGTTAGTCATTCTTTTCATTTTTGCTCTCTTGACTAGTATCCACACCTCAATCTTGCTCCTCGTTTTATTTCTCCGCTTCCATATATTCCCGTCATTATCGACCTCAACTTACGACCCTCACTAGGAATCATTATAGCCGACAACATCCTGCGACGAGGCCTAATTGCCGATTCCAGCGACGCCAATCCATGGGCTGCAAAAGAACGAGAGCGCACGTGGCGAGAGGATGATATGGCTGCTCTGGATAAGTTCAACAAGATGTTGGTGGACAATGCGAGGTTGGAGACGTTTTTGATGCCCATGTTTGATGGGCTTGGAATGGGAAGATTGGTTGACTGAGCTCTCGACGAGGGGAAGAACCAATTCTTCTAGGTGTATTGAGAGTGATATATAGTGCAAAGGAGAGGTGATGAAAACTGATTATGAAGAAACTGAAGTGTGTTGTGTTGTATATAAATAATCATTGGGCTGCATTGCTTTATAAAGTCATGCCTAGCGCCTAGCCTGCTTCATCCATCCGAAAACGTGTTATCTCTATTCTCCCCACCTTCACTTCACCCAAGCTCAAAGTCTACACTTAAGTCATGCAAGTCCTCTCTTCGTATCCTTCGCCTTCCAACCCACTAGTGGAGATTCCGGCCTGGGAACATTCGGTCTCCCACTCAAACTATCAACCGTGCTTCTTAAATCTAACCAAAACTCATTCTTCGGTCTCCGATTTGGCCAATCTGTCTCTAGTTCCTCAACATCTTTCATGGAACTGAATACCACCTTACTCTGCTTGATGCCAATCACTGTAATAGATTGCGGATCGTTGAGAATAGTAGCGTCTTTCCTATCTTCGTATTGCTCAAGATGCTCAATACATTTGATGGCCAGACGAACGGCACGAGTTCGGTCCATTGGGGAGGGTACGCCACCTTGTTGGACATGGCCTGGAATACTATCTCGAGACTCGAAACGGCCCGCTGCTTCCTCGCGGATCATATCTGCAATCAATTTGGCGCTGTAGACCCTGCTAGCTTTCTCGTTGACGATGATGAGCCGGCCAGCACGCGATTGTCCAGAGTCTTCGCGGAAGACTTTCTTCAGGTGGGCGATATCTGCGGCGAGCATTTCGATGCTGATACCTTCTTCTGGTGTGTAGACAGCCACTGCACCGACTGCGAGACCCGCGAGAGTAGCAACATAACCAGAGCGACCACCTTGAGATTCGATAACGAACACCCGGCGTCGGGAGGCTGAAGCGGACTGCTTGATGGTGTCACAATATCGTACAAGCTCATTGAGACAAGTGTCAGAGCCCAGAGAGTACTCAGTCCCTGGTACATTATTGGAGATGGTGGCGGGGAGGAGAGTCATAGGGATACACAGAGATGAATATTTTTCTCTGGCTTGGCGAAGTTGGGAGAGGGCGTGGAATCCTTCAAACCCTCCAATAATGAAGAGACCGTCAATAGTGTACTGCTTGAAGAGAGACGCAATGAGGTCCATGCCGGATTCCGAGGGAAGTTCTCGGTTCGTGCCAATTTCAGAACCTCCTTTGCTTGCCCAGCCATCAACCTCGAGCCAGTCAAATTCACGTACAGCTCCCAATGGCTCATCACCATGATGGCGAGCGAATCCAGCAAATCCATTGTGAATGGCAATAGGAGTATGGCCTCTGGTCAAGCAGTATGCGACAGCTGCTCTGGTCGCAGCGTTCATGCCACCAGCTGGAGCACCAACATGAATGATAGCAATTCTCATGTGCTGAGCATTGTTAGTTGTTGTACAAGAGATATAGTGAGAGAAAGCCGCACCTTTTGCTTTGGTAGCATCATCTTATCATCCAGCCCAGTTGCTGTGGTAGTCATGAAAGAGTTGTAGACATCAGAAAACTCAGTGTCTCGTAAGCTCATAGCCTTATCAAAGTCATGAGCCTCGATAGCCTTCGCAACCTCCTTCGTATCTAGAACGGCTTGCACTAGAGGCTTTCGGCAAATTTTATTCTCAAGGATGGCGATGAAAGGGGTTGGAGTCTCGGGCGTGGCCTCCAGAACAGCATTAACAGCCTCGACACCTTGCAAAGTTGCGAGATATCTATCGTAAGCACATGCAGTACCTCCTCGTTGAACGTGGCCAAGAGTTGTGATACGGGTGTCCAACGCAAGTCCCTGCTTGTCTGCAAGAAGGTCCTTGATCATGTCTGGGGTGATCTTATTGCCATCTTTGTCGTGAGCTCCCTCGGCTACAATGACAATCGTCTTTCTCTTTCCGATCTCCCGATGCTTTTGATGATCAGCAACACATCAGAGCTATTGATGTTGAAGCCCTTACCTTGGCCACGATCTTGCACATCTCCTCTCTCCAGTTCTCAGCTCGCGGCTTTTCCGGAATGAAGACAAAATCGGCCCCCGTTGCAACACCGGCCATAAGCGCCAACCAACCACAATGTCTGCCCATAACCTCAATGACAAAGGCTCTTGAATGTGATGAGGCTGTAGCCTCGATATAATCGACCATCTCGCAGATTCTACTGAGCGCCGAATAGCAGCCGATTGTCGCATCGGTTCCAGACATATCATTGTCAATTGAACCAACGAGACCAACGATATTGAGGTGTCTGAAAGGTTCAATCTGCTCTGCGTTCAACTCGTTCGTATCCACCAACTCCTGTAGCAAGCCTGGCCATTCAGCTCTGAACTTGTCAGCTCCGGTCAACGAGCCGTCACCACCGCAGATAATAAGAGCATCAATTCCATTGAGCACCATGTTCTTGGCCGCCTTCAGTCTTCCTGGTCGCTCGTAGAATGCCATACATCTCGCCGTACCAATCAAAGTTCCTCCTTCTGAGAGCCATCCTCGTACATCGGACCAATTCATCTTCTGTATGAACTTACCACCCTGAACCAAGCCCTCATAGCCTTCGTGAATGCAGAAAACCTCGCATCCTCTCTCAATGCCATATCGTACGACTGCTCTGGTTGCCCCGTTCATACCAGGAGAGTCTCCGCCGCTTGTCATCATAGCAATGCGACGTTTCTTGCCGGAGAGGGGAGGTGGGGGTTGTGCGGGAGCCATGTTGATACTGCTATTGAGAAACAAGAGTCGAACGATTAAGGATTCGGAGGATTTTGGAGAAGTGGAAATATGTAGTCGAGGAAAAGAAGAGGAGAAGAATAAAAGTATGCACAAGAGCCAGCAGAGATTTCTCTTCAGCCAAGGCGGGGTCAAAATTTGAGGTGTTTTCAGGTGCAATGACGAAGGGGTGGTTGCCAAAAGAAAGACTTCGAGTGCAACGAGTGGACCAGCTCATCTGCATGGGTCTGGTGGAGGGAAGCTTTTATCGGGCTGACAGGGATCTTCTTATCGTACAAGCTTGGGCGGCCAGCCCGATCCAATGCCGAGCTGTCACTGGCCAGCCTTGTTGAAAGAAAACTCGACGCAAAACTTGAGTGCATCATTCGTGTAAATTTGAACTTCATGTGTGGGGGGGATTTCCATCTTAGCACAACACTGATTGGGCCACACCAAAGGACCACTTGGAGATCTGATACACTGTACCTGACTTGCTAGGACACCGCCCGCTGTCTTTCAACACTTGCGGTGCCATTTCGGACACTACGAGCAGCTGCGGCGCATACCTACTTGTGATGCGACCGCCAGGCTTTGAATACTACATCGTGACGACGAGAAGCTTTTGAGAAGGAGAAGAAGTGCGAGTGCTTCACAATTAGGCTCCAAGTTGGTGGAAGAGATCTGGCTGCTGTCGCGAGCAAGGAATACTTAGGCTTCTGACGGGGAAACACTATTGTCGAACGCGGTCAATTCCTGACTCCATACATCACGCACTATTACGTGGTAGACAGAGGTCGCCGCGACATTCTTTACCAAGGAGGCCTGACGCAAGGCATTGTCCCGACTCTACAGCAACACTCTGCGCCGACATCACTTCTGCGGGCACCCTGGATTGAACCTGACATCATTTGAGAAGTTACGAAAAACACACAATGGAAGATTCCATGCCCAACGAATTCGCCATCTCTTTGAGATCATGGCCTGCGAATAATGGACATGATCCTAGTGCACTTCCCACCATGATCCAGCGCATAAACTTTGAGCGTGGTGGGTTTCTGAATATCACGGAGGAGAGCCTACGCCAGGAGATCGCGGAGGAGGAAATGAATGGCCAGGATGAAGAGGATACCTCAAGTTCGGAGGAAGAGGAAGAGCCCGACAGGTTAAAAGAGCTCATGATAGCTCGAGAGGAGCTTCTAGGTCAGATTGAGTATGTACCTGCAAAATAAGGAACGATACAGGCGCTAACAGACTTGCAGACAAGCACATCAATCCTCTCTCTTCGCTTTAGACTTCATATCACTCCTTCTTACGAAAGATGCGCCAATACAAGCTATTTCCACAATTTCACCTGCTCTGCAGGAATTAGTGGGACCTAAGACGTTGGGTGCGGATAAGTTGGCTGCTCCGAGGCTCACAGAAGCCCAGAGGACGGACAATAGGCAAATCGCAAAAGGCTGGAAGGCCCAAAGTCTAAATAGCGTAGTCGACTCAATTCTTGCATCTGCCACCAGACTTGAGAAGGAAATTGAGCACGAGACGAAATATTGGGAGCAAGTATTGGCTGTTAGTGATAGCGGCTGGGCTGTCTGTCGTTTGCCGAATGAAAAGCATATCCTGGGTGTCAGATACGGGTTCTCTGAAGGTAAGCAGCATGTCCTTATAATATGGCATGTTACTGATCATTTATAGCTTCTCCTGCATTCAAGAATCGAAGTCTAGCAGTCCTTAGGAGAAATCCAGATGGCTCAATATCTTTGGATCAAGGAGTAGCAGAAACCGAGCCGAAGATATTGAGAGTTCGGATACAGGTCGATGGGAGAGACACAGGCACATCGGCCATTCCAAAGGCCGCACCAAATGATGCACCCATCGAGACGCTGATTCTACAAGCTCGCAATACTGTGTTTGCGGAGGAGCTTTGGCAAGAACTGAACCGCGAGGCTCGCAGCCTTGCACCGGTTCAGGCCAATGATGGCACTTTAATCTGCAAGTTATTTGCAACAAAGACTATGATTCTCGACCTTGTGCCCTTGGGTGAGCCGCAGGATACTGGCATGAATGCCGACAACGACATCGCACAGGGTATATATTTTGCCCTGAATCTCCTCCTAAGCTATTCGCACCGACAAACTTACCGCCGACGAACCCAACCCCGGAAACCTATCTCCCCACAAAAAGAACCTCCGCCACTAATCGTCCTCCTTCGTGGCGTGCTCACTCGTCTCACCCATCAAGAAAGCATTATCCAACTTCATAGTTTGTTAGGACCCATCTGCGCCGTCCTCAAAGCCGCCTCCATAACACCCGCTCCGACTTACACTCTCGCCCCGAACCTCATGACACCACCTCCTGTGTTCAGCAATGCGGAGAAAACAATCATGACACTAATCACTCAACTTGAAGCGAAGGTCACACTTAATCTCACTCCTTCCACAACGATAAACATAACACTCAACACGTACCTAAATCCCACACATAGTATCTTCCACCTCTCTCTCCCCAATCCAGAGGATCCATTACATCTCACCTGTCCTCCCTGCACGCCTCTATCTTCGTTCCAGGCATTGAGGGATTACATATTCCAAGCTACAGCTTGCGCCTTAGCTTCCACCATCACGCCATCTCTCATCCCTCATCCAAATCCCAACGTCGACGGTGAAGCGCCAGAGATAAGGAAGAAGGGGGAGAAGCAATGGATTCACACAGCGCAACCTTCCCTCCTTACCAACCCAAAAACTCAAAAACAACTGTCCATTTCGCTTCATACAATGCGTCCCTCTCCCTCTTCTATTCACTTCGGCGAAACTGGCATTTCATTGAAAGTCGCATGGGATGCTCTACGTAACTTAGATGAAGAGGAATGGGATGGAGAGGGAGTGAAGAGTGAACTGAGTTTTAGTGGAGAGAGATTAGTAAAACTTAGGGGAAAGGGGGAGGGGACAGTGCTAATGGGGAAAGAGAGGTCCGGGAAGCGGGGAGAGGGTGTTTATTATTGGATTGCTTGGGAGGGAGAGAAGGACAAGGAAGATGTGGGCTGGGATGATGGAGAGGGAGAGGTGGTTAGGAGTTTTGCGGATGTGGTCAAAGCTGTTGAGGGGTAGGGAGAAGGAATGTCTGAAGTGGAAGGAGTTCGATCTGTAGAAATGAATAGGAAATAACCGGAAATGAATGTGCGAGTTTGAATATCTTTCGTGGCATAGATACGACTTCACCACGTGCGATCAGAACACAAGATTGACATGCAAGTATATTTCTTCAAAGCTGCCAGCAAATAGTTCAATAGCTAAGTCACCGACGGCAGCGACTCCTCGTCATCCGCCCTCCTCTAGCTACCATATCTCATCAAGCCTCCTCCCCATAGCACAATCCTACCATGCATAATGCCATTCAGGAAGTAAATTGTCAGATGAGAGATCAAATCAAAATAATCGCATATCGCACGCCGAACTCCTGCCCTAGTGCAAATTAGCACTAGGCATTTACCAATTTTATGTTGATACAAGTTTGAAAGGTCTAGCTAGGCATTGGTGATAGAGAACCGTTGAAGAGCTTAGGACCTTTTTCCAGAAGGATAGTGCTTAGACTTAAGCCTTGGAGGCCGTGCGACTGCGAGAGGTGCGTGTGCCTTTGGTGGCGGCACTGAGAGAGTATTAGTACCTGTGATTGATTGGAGGCTGGGGTTGAAGAGAACTTACGCTTTCTTGCCTTTAGTCCCTTTCTTTAGTTCAACAGGCTCCTCCTCGACCGGTTCCTTCTCTGCAGGTTCCTCGGCTTTGACTCCAACTGGTTCGACAGCAGGCTCAGCAATATCAGAAGGGAGATTGACTGCATCAGATGGCTCGCCTTTGACATCGGCTTTAACCTCCTTAAGAAGGGCAGTATTACCCTTAGAGTCGGCAGCAAGACCGCCAATAGAGGCTTCGACACCAGTCATAGTTTCGTCCTCAACTGGCTCCTCCTTCACGACCTTCTTGGCGCGAGCAGCACGCTTCTTAGGTACGGTAGTAGCTGGAGCGTCCTCATGTTCCTCCTTAATAGCCTTCTTTTCGCGTGACTTCTTGGCTGGAGTCGGCTTGGCTTCTTCTTCATCAGTCATTTCTGCGTCTGACTCTTGCTTCACAGCTTTCTTAGCGCGTGACTTCTTGGCGGGGGCAGGTTTGGCTTCTTCTTCGTCTCCAAGATGCTCGTCTGCTTCGGCTTTTGCCTTCTTAGCACGAGATTTCTTAGGAGCTGGTTTAACTTCCTCTCCATCTTCCATTTCCTCATCTTCCTCCTTCTTCACAGCCTTCTTCGCGCGTGATTTCTTGGCTGGAGCAGGCTTGACTTCCTCGCCGTCAGAGTCAACTTCCTTCTTAGCCTTGGTAGCGCGCTTCTTCTTGACTGGAGTGGCTGCCTCGGTTTCTTCACCATCATCGTCATTCGCGCGACCTCGCTTCTTGGGAGCAGCTTTCTTCTTCGTTGGGGTGGCAAGTCTTGAGGACTTTTCTTCCAGCTGCTCTTTGATGGCCCCGAGTTGATTGTCAATCTTCGACGTAGGTCCGCCTTTTGCCTTCAAAGCGGCCAGCTCATCCTCGAGAGAAGCAATCTGAGCTTCTAATTCCTCGATCTCTTGAGTTCGAGCTAAGGCTAACTGATCCTCTCGGATTTTCTTCTTGGACTCTTTGGTGTAGAGACCATTCTCCCCAAGCTTATTCATCTCTGGATCCTATCCAAAGCAATTAGTACATTCAATAGACTCACACCCTGTAGGAGACTTACGCCATTAAAGTCTTCGGGATCAATAAAGCCCTGGTTAATACAACGGCGAACCTTCTCTTGCATGTCAGGATATCTCTCAAGACTGCCCTTTTCATCCCCCTCATAGCCATCCAAGTAGTCCCACTTGTAGGTACCGGGAGCAGATGGATCCTCGAGCTTCGCACGTATATTTTGAAGCATCTTTCCCGTGACGCAACCCCTATAAGTTTATTAGTTCTCCCATGCTGATATTCGATCAGCAAATGACTTACCAGTGTCGCCAACGCCAAGATCCTCTCTCCTCGATTTCAACCCAGGTGCCGAGACGTAGCTCGTCCTTAGCAATCTTGACCTTCGCCTTCTTGCACTCGGTCGCTTGACAGATAGCGCGATTAGAAATCGACATTTCTGTCAGATGTATTAGGTTCAAGGGACAAGGAAAGGATATGCGGTCACGTGTTTGAACATGCCAGAGATCTTGAAGGATTGAGGGTTCGAACTTCGAACTTACCGACTCTGTAAGACATCTTGATAGTGATCGCTTTACTTGAGGCTACTTTTTTCGTAGTGGCTTAATAGTTTGTAGGTAGGTAGTGTTGCGTGAGTATCGCCGTCAGGTAAGACCAACAGCTGTCGCACCACTTCGTGACGAACCACCAAACTTTGACTCGAAGTGCGCGTTTTTATCTCTCTAAAAAGAAACAAAGCCGTAATATGAGACAAGAGTTCTAGCCGCCGAGACTGAATGAGCTCGATGGAAGAAGAATGAGATGTGACGGATTCTGATGTGCTTGATGAAAGAAAGTTGAGGTTGGGGAAGATCATCGAAGCTGGCTCGCAGGTCAAGCGAGACGCGCTAAAACTTTGCTGCACCTTCAAGAGGATGAGCACCATCATCATTCACTCCACGCTTAACTGAAAAATCTGGAAAAGTTAGACATGTCTTGAAGAAAATTTGCTTTATTCTAAAATATCTTTCCCTCTTCAGTTCAAGGGACCTCTTCGCAAACGAAAAGGTGCTTCCGACGAAGACCCCTGTTTCCGTTGTCGTCGATGACCATTCTCATTATTATTTCATTCAATTGCTATTTATTTGCCAAAATGGTATAAATTCAAGGCTGAAGAAGGAATAAAGTCTCCGTTTGCCTTCCCTCTCGCCACTCTGCGAAGGGGTGTATGCTGCGAGATTTGTAGACGGAAGAAGGAATGCGGATTAGGGGCAGAAATTACCAGAAATGGATTATCTCGAGGCAAGCCTCATTTCACTCAGATCATAACCATTTGGAATTGTACATGAAATAAAAAGTCTTTCATTACTTAACAATGTTAGTGTATTCTCCTAGAAACAAAGGAAATTATCCAAATCTATTTATTCATCACAATCTAGTCCCACCTTCACCACCCAAGATACCTAGGTAGTGTCATATTTTTACCCTCTGTTTGCCAACTAGGCTGCAGTATTCTTCGAATTTTCGATACGAGCCCAGGTCCCATTCAGGGTGTAAGTTCCGTTGGGGATGATAAGAGGTAAGAAACTCCTCTTTGGAACGTCCGGTGTTCCGTCTCCGTTCTCGTCCCCGTTCTTGTTCTTGTCCTTGTTTCCGTCTTCATTTTCGTCCTGGTCTCCGTCCTGACTAGCTTCCTCGCTTGCCTCTCTGACAACATTCATAGTACCATTGACCACTGGTTCGTTTATTGAAAGACTTTGAACGTCAGCAGTATGAACTGTGGAAGGCGAAGCAAAAACCGTCTTGGTAGCCTTGCAATGTTGATGAGTAGAGCTAGCAAACTGGTGAAACATGCGATCAGGGTCGATAGTAGGCTTGCTATGTCGATGAGTCGAAGTAGGAAATTGGTGAAACATGCGATCAGGGTCAACAGTAGTCACACATCTCCGCTCGAGAGTAGTAGGAGACTTCTGGAAGCTCAGAAAGCCCTCGGAGCTCTCAGCTGTAGAAGTTGCCGCCATGGTAGCAGTCTGGCTAGCAATGCCGATTGGTGTTGCCATTGCTTCTATAAATCATGTTAGCTTATCTTTATGAATCATTTTAGGAGAATGTTGCATATTTTCAGAGCAACTATGCCTGTATGAATGGATCATACGCGGCCAACGACTCTGAAATCTGTCTGGAAAGGAGAATGTTTATGAGATTTGGGAGACTTACGTAGGGAGGCGAGGCCCATAACAACTAAAACGTATGCGAAGCGCATGTTTAACTTATTTTCAGTTATCGAACGATATTGGACGATTGAAATGAGGGGTGAGATTTTGTGAGACCAAAGTGTTGAAGTAGTGCTCGGCTTTGTTGCTGAGTTTTGATGGCAGTGGAGTGTTCTTGAGTGTGTGAAACTTTTCTAAGGGAAGAAGAAAAAGAAGCAAGAGAGGTGGTTTATATAATGCCACTTCGAATTCGAACTGAAAGGTCATCTTGCAGTGATTCTGATCTCGACGTTACAGAAAACTTCTATTCTATTTCGGACTGCTTCAAGGATTGGACTTTTGAACTCGACTGAGGTAGCGTCCGACTACGTTGTGATGTGGACCGGAGACGGAAGCTAGTGTGCCAGCTTACCACAGATTGAAATACCCTCCCTACCTTCAACTTAGTATACTGGTAACGGTATTGGGTGCACGAGAAATCCATATGATGTCGGTGTATGGACCAAATAATTGTTTTTCTAGCGTACCTTGATCAACTAATCTGAAGAGAAGTGTTCAAGCATGATTTGCAAGAGCCGAGTTTCCTAGCACCTTTAACTATGGTCCCCACTATAGAATCTAGATGGCTAAAGAAAGGGAATAGTCGCCGCAAAACTTTATACACGTCATTCCGGGCGATAAGGGGAGGAGACTTGCTTGCAAAAACAGGTCATGCCGCTACTACTGAATGCGAAAGAATAGACGAGTAATACCGACCCCTTCTCGCTTCGAGTACTATGCTCACCAACGGTTCGGCCCTTAACGTTGCCATACCGAGGGATGCCTCCATATGAATGTATGAGGGATGATCATGATATCCTGACCCTCATTCATTAACAGAAAAATATTTTGTGAACAGCTGCGACGTCATCTAGATGAGTTGCGTTCTGGCCACCAATAGAAGGAAGAATGTCAGAAACACCTCGAGCATGGGCGCAGCGTAGTGAAAGCAAGCAGTTTTCAAAGCAACAGTGTGAATGATACCCTGATGTCCCATATTAATCTAATTGAACTCATAAGATCAAACTCTAAAAATCGCACCGCTTACCAGATCGCTGGACGGTTTAAATGTAAATGTCATGAAGTATCGAGATAGTACAGTGAGTCAAACATCTTGAGGAGTATCGCACTTACGAATACGGTTCGGATGACCCCATACTCTAAAAAACATCTCGGTTCCCATGGAAGGCGATCAATGGGCAAGCTAAAACTCAAATGTGCTTTCAGCATGAAAGGCACGACCTTAACCCGCATATTCGACGTATTTGAGACTCAATCGCAATTTGTGGGAAGAGGAGAAGTGACGTAGCTATCCAATCAAGAATGCAACGCAGTACAGCCTTGTCATGAGATATCCTTCAAAAGCAGGTGTTGGAATATAGAATGGAGCCTGGAGAAATTGATGAGATGAGAAAACTTCTCGAGGACTGGGACCCTACTATTCGCAAGGTCCTAACCTACAAAGTATGTTCGCCGTTGATCATTGCTTAAAGTGGAAGCTGACATACATCCCCAAGATTCGAGACACGGGTCTGTGAGAGCGGGGACATTCTGATTATCGGAGATGCTGCTCGCGGGATGTTGCTACATGTAAGTCACAAACGAATCTGTAAAACTCAGGTCTACTTAGCTGACTTAAAGCAGATGGTTCAAGGAGCCGCTCTCGCAAAAGCGGTGTCTCGTTCCAATTCAATAGAAGATCTTCCCAACCCCCCCTGCATTTGAAAATGTTCGAAAACCTAGATACGAGGATATATCGAAGAGCACATTCGTCAAGATGGATATCTGGCCTCTACCTGATGGCCTAGATCAAGAGAAGAGACGTTAAGTTTTGAAGGCAAAAATGCGAAAAATTTGGAAAAGGATTGGAAGATTGCAACAGCTAGTGCTATGAAGGATAGATGGACTGATGAAACGAGTATGCCTGTACTGTTCGGGTACGACGCTATGAAATAGGTGACCTCGTTGACAACGAATATAGAAGCTTAACTGTTGACGGAAAGCAGATGAAGCTACATCTGCATGGCCTTACACGAGCCTTGCATATGATGAGGAATTCCAGTGGAAATATTCAAAGTCCGTCAAGGAAGAGCTTGATCTCATTCAAGACACCTTGCAATTGAACTCTTGATGCTGGGTTCTCCAGAGTAATGATTCATGGCAAGTCTCACTCGAGATTTGTCGTACGATAAGAAAACAACAATGTAAATCCAGTCAATCGCCATCAATGATAAGTACCAATGCGGGCCATTTCCATGAACTCCCTACCAAGTACCACAATTCGTCGACGGACAGAAGGGAAAGTTCGCAACCTCGGGAGATATTCCTTCCGATCTAATCAGATGTCATTAAATGAATTCCCATAAAACTATTTAAAGAAAGAACCATTGCGACCCATATATACCACTCTTCAGCCTGAATCCCCCAGATGTGTATCGCAGCCCAAAGTACGACAGCACGCTAACATCTCATATTTCGCTGACGGATAATGATCACCGGCAGGTATCCCGAGCAAGGTCCCCACATCGCGTCTTCGGCTCATCCCAATTCGGATTCCCGGTGGTAGCACGAGCGAGAAACGACAGGGTAAATCAAATGCGGGGTTGGAGGGGTATTGCTAATACGACTCTGATATCAGAAGGAGTACAGCATGTGGGTTGTCCGGTGTCCAGAACATTGTGGGGTCTTTTCTCCTTTCAACAACATTTTCATGCTCCCTAAATTATTGTCTGGGCAGTTTCGAAGCTTCGAACATACTTTGCTGCTTACAAGGCACTGGAGAAGGTAGAGAGTGTCGGGCACGCGACACCAGAGAAGCATCGTGACACCGCCAGCCTTTCTTCCATACTCCAGGAGCTTGTCATATCCCTATCTTATTCGAGCAATCAATCCTGCCAGACAAGACATTTTCGATCAAATTTCCTCAAAATGTCCTCCAAACACTACTTCCCCGAAACAGCCGTGAACACTCTCGTTCCCCGCGCCCTTTCCGCACTCGTCAGTGCCAACCCTTCTCTGGCCTTAATCTCGACTCAACGAGTCGTCCTCAATCTCTCTCATCGTCCCTCTCAAGTCTCACTCATCTCTGGCGGTGGCAGCGGTCACGAACCTGCCTGGTCAGGTTACGTGGGCGATGGACTTCTCTCAGCTGTCGCCTGTGGCGATATATTCGCCAGCCCGAGCATGAAACAAGTGTTGAGTGCTATTGCCGCAGTTCCGAGCGAGAAGGGAACGATTCTTTTGATTACGAATTATACGGGAGATAAGCTACATTTTGGGCTGGCAGCAGAGAGGGCGTTGGAGAAGGGCTTTGCAGAAAAGTGTGTGGTGCTTCCTGCTACGGACGATGTTTCCATTGGCAGGAGTAAGAGCGAGAAAGTGGGAAGGAGAGGGCTGGCGGGAAATGTAATCAGTGAGTCAATTTCCGCGTGAGAGTGAGTTTTGGTTTGAGGCTGATGAATTATGTAGCTATGAAGATTTTAGGAGCGGCTGCTGCGAGAGAGTACAGTTTTGAGAAGTGTGTTGAAATTGGAAAGGCTGTGAACGAACAATTGGTGTCGATTGGATCTGCACTAGATCATTGCCATGTTCCCGGACGGCAGAACCATGATGAAATTGGAGACGATGTTTGTGTAGTTGGTGCAGGCATTCACAATGAGCCTGTAAGTGCGAACTTGGGGTTTTGGTTCAAACATTCTATTAATGCGGTACCAGGGAGCTCAGAAAATATCGCCCTTTCCTTCAGTTGAAGATTTGACCTCACAGCTTTTGACATTAATATGCGATCCAAACGATCCCGAAAGAGCTTTTGTCAAATTCAGTAAGAACGATGATACTGTTCTCCTGATCAATAACTATGGAGGCTTGTCGAACCTTGAACTTGGAGCTCTTACACAAGAAACTCTGGATCAACTAGGTATGAAGATAATGAAGAGGAAATCTGGGACCTTCGCTGACATCTCGGAGAAACAAAATGGGATATCAAGCCAACGAAGATATATTCAGCGCCTTTCGAGACTTCTTTGAATGGGCCTGGCTTCTCTATAACGCTTTGCAATTTGACACTTGCAGCAAAAGAGAGCAAGACCTCAGTAGATGAGCTGATGGAATTACTAGGCGCTGAAACGAAAGCGCCATCATGGCCGAACGTGCTTGCGAACACATCGACGAAGACCACTCGGAAGGACGCTTCCGAGATAGACCTGGAGAAGGAGGTGCAAATAACACTAGAGGAGGATATCAGAGGAAAGTACTCCCGGCCACTTGTGATTTGAAAGTAGGCTAACAAGATTTCTAGTCGACCCGAAACTGCTGGACTCGACGATAAGGCTAGCCTGCGAACGAGCTATAGCAGCTGAGCCGAATCTCACAAAGTGGGATATGGTGATGGGTGATGGAGACTGCGGCGAAGCAGTGAAAGGTGTGAGTGAGGGTGAGTTATTCTTGTGACTTTTAATTACATGACCATGAGTACTAAATGGCCATTTCAGCTGTCTTGCAGATTCTCGATAACGGCGCAGCAAAGGCTGGCTCGGTCTTGAACCTCCTTCATGTGGTAACGAATGCTGTTGATGACATGGGTGGAACTCTTGGAGCAATTTTCGGCATCCTACTTGCCGCATTCGCCGTGTCTCTAAGACATCACAAAGTTGTCGCCAAATCAGACCAGCTCATCAACGTCTTCGCTCCAGCACTAGCTCAAGCAGTTGAAAGTCTAAAGCAACACACTGGCGCTCGCGTGGGAGATAGGACGGTTATGGATGTCTTGCTTCCGTTCTCAGAGACTCTGGAGAAGGAGAGAGACATGGGAAAGGCAGTAAAAAGTGCCGAAACTGCAGCGGAAGGAACGCGAGAGCTGAAACCCAAATTTGGAAGAGCGAGTTATGTTGGTGCTGGTGGAGACGAGCAAAAGTTGCCTGATCCAGGTGCATGGGCACTGATGGAGATGGTGAAGGGCATTCACGATGCTACCCAATAATAAGCTGTGAGAGGCAGGTGAAATGAACATGTAAGTGCACATGTAACTTGTATACATAATGGTATTGAGTTGGCTCGGAAAGTGCCGTCTGAGATATCTCTGGGCTTGGTGTTTAAGGGCGTGAATATGTCAACACAGGACGTAGTCTGATGTGCGGTACCTCTGTACTCGTATAACGTCGCCAGTCGCAGATTTGCTAGGCACTGCGTGAGTGGAGTGTTATTGTAGATATCGGAATATTGCTTCGCCTGTCCGGCGATTGATAGTACCGCAGCACGATCTCTTCAGCATTGCTGCATTCTCGAGCTATCGTCCATATCAACGACCGCAATAGAGGTCGTCTCCCTAATTTATGCCATCCTCCCTCCTGCCTTGATTCAATCAGAACAAGGCTATATCACGCCATCATGCTCTCCTGGGAGTCTCTTAACACGTTTTTGCTCCCAGTCGTCCAAATCTTTAGCTGCAAGTCTCTGTAGACGTATTAGCACAATCGTTGGTAGAGCATTATAATCTCTAAGATGGGACTCTGGAGAGATGGGACTCACATAATACTCTTCCTTCATATCGACCTTTCGCCCTGCCTTGCCAATGCCCAGCTCCTCTTCTTTGCTTAATCTTCGTACCCTACGGTCATGTTTCTCGTACCTTATAGCTGTCGCGGGTGTGAGGAAGAATGAACCAGCTACCATAGTCGCAATGAAAGGCAGGCCGAACAGCAAAAAAGGGTGTTTGGCGAGGAGCGCGCGATATCGTGAGGCAATTTTATTTGCATCTGCACTAGAGCGGAACTTCTTAGATTGAAAGACGGCCATGCTGCACTATTGTTTGCAGGAAAAGCTCTTGATCAAGTGGTAGCTGGATTAAACCATTCCGTGATGCCTGATAACATAGAACTAGGCCAAAAGCTACTTTGAGTCACGTGCAGACGCGACGCGTATATTTTCCTCCAGAGAGGTTGCTCTTTGGATCCTCCATGCCAACAATGGGCATCACATAATGGCTCCGATTACACGGCATGCGATCACTAATAGCCGGTCGAATGGCCATACGAATGGTGCATCGGCATCATTCGATGCGCCGCCTTCAACGATGGCTGCACAGCTGATCAATACCTTGTCCACGACAAGACAATCCTCCGGACCCGTCGAACAGAGTGACTTACGAAGACTTCTAGCAGAAGTCTCTGAATTTGACAATGCTTTAGCTGGGACACAGGACCTGGTTGCCAAACTGGAGCACAAGCACAAGCTCATCTATTTCCTCACACTTGCTGTCCTCGAGAGACTGGACACACCGGCACCTGCAGCCCTAGACAACCCATTCGAGGTAGTTGAGGCAGTCACTAGTCCTCAGCAGCTCTCATCCCAGGCCTCAGAAACAATAGACATATTCATGACTACGATCAAGGAAGTTCCGGCTGTTCTAGACTATACAACATCGTCTGATACTTATCTTCAAGGCCGTGGCCAGGAGCCTTTGTGGACATGGTTATTTCCCCGGCTCCTAAATCTCCTTGGGCGTCAAGAATTCAAATCTTTGACCGAAAAGATCAAAGACTTCTTTTATGTCTCCTTCCAGGTAGTCTCTAGGTCGCCAAGGTTATGGAACTTGAATTCTTTCTTTTTCAGTTATTTTAAGGACTGTGTCGCAAGTATGCCAATCTTAGAAATCCTTTTCGGAAAGCTATAGTTGACTCGTTATAGATACATTGCACCACCTCAGGCAATCAAAAACCATATCCTCTACAAAAGTACATGTCGTTCTACCTACCGATCAGGCTAACCAGCCTCTGTTCTCCTCCGAAAAGAGCGGTAGTGCGTCCACTGAGGTGCTTCAATGTACTTATGTTATCAAGGATTCTATAGAGGGATTCTGCCACGCTACTCAATTACTGCTAATGCTAGTCGACATTTCTATGGAAGCAGCATTGTCTTTCGATGCAACGCCTGCGTTTCAAGACTACATTGCATGGATGTTTGATTCATTCTGTGCCCTTCATGACATTTACCAGAGGTGGCAGGCAAACCCCTCCCTCTATAAAACATGTCCGAATCCTGAGATACTGTCCTTTTGTTCCCTAAACGCTCTTATGTCCTCGATCAGAGACTCGCTGTCGCCAACGCTACTTCGGAAAGGGTATACGGTATTGTCTATTCTCTGTGGGAATGTATTGCAAGATGACAATCGTATCTCCGAAAAGTCAACCCATCTCGCTGTGTGTGCGTGCATTTTAAACTTGGCGAGCATCTGTCGAAAGTACGATTCGATGCGTAGGTCAATCTCTCTCCACCTCGTGCCAAGAGTAGAGTCGATTCTAGGGAAAGAAGGCGCACGGGAGCGGCTAGACAAAGACTTTCAGGTTTGCTTTAACAAAATTCTCTTCCGGACATAGAACTCACTCGCCTTTAGAAAAGTGCTATGCTTTTATCTCATATTTGCGGCGCCGAGCAATCGGAAAACCTAGACTCCGTCGACATCGAAGGCTTCGACAATGATGAACTTTCTGCGGAGTTCTCACGTTTGAAAGTCCAGGAAAACAGTTTCCTAGTTTCGCAGAGCACAAGAGTCGTACTAGACGAACCGCCCAATAAACGCCGTAAGGTGCATGAAGGAACACGCACCCTCGAAGAGATCACTGCAGATCTATCCGAATTGCTTGGCTCTCAGAGAGTATCTACCATGGATGGTCTTCATCAGGTCGCAGAGTGGGTCAAAGTCAAAGTAACAATGCCAGAATTCTAACATATTTGCAGAGCATGCTTTGCTGCATTAGATAACACAACTCGATGCAAAGCATTTGAGCATCTTGGTCAAATACCGTGTGCAGCTTCCGGTTACCTTACAGCTAGTCGCATAGGTGACAAGATTCAAGAGACCAAGTGTTCTCTCTGTGAAGAACTGTCGTTGCCTGAGACGATCCAACGAGATGAGAAGATATATAACGAGGTCCTTAACGAGGCGATAATGACCTTTAGCACACTAATCAAGTCCACTGCGTTTTCTGAGAGTAGAAAGGCTCGGGTTCTAGCCATGCTCGCCCTGAAGCGGTTTGCTGTGCATCATGACGACCCTAGTTTTTTGAACCTCGAGACCTCATTGCTTGGACAGTGGTGTCTATCATCTCTGAAGAGCTCGATGCGAGAATTAAGAATTACTGCTGGGTAAGAATGTCATGAACGCTTCTTGTCAAAATATTGCTCACCAACCTGCAGACGCACTTTGCCATCTTTTCTGCGAGGCGAGTCGACACCCGATTCCTTGACAAGAAAAAATAGGCGGAACACTATGGTTTTCTTGCATACATTCGCCGAAGAGAGCACACATCTTCAAGAGACATGCATTCTTGCTTGGGGACAACTAGGAAGGCAGGTCGCCCATTCTATTCTCCTTTGAGTTTGATGAACTGACGCTCTCAGAATCGCAAATGATGATGAGCTCTGCCTTGTCCTACTTGCTCTCGTTAAGTATTTGGGCCACAGCAACTTGATTGTATCGGGAGTAGCATTCAATGAGGTGAGTTTGTCAGATATTGAATCGAGTCATACTTACATCTTGAAGATTCTTCGGCTTGCTAAATCAGCTAGCATGACCGTGGAACGACTGTTTAGTGCATTCTGGGATGTAGTCGCCATTGAAGTTGTAAAGGACCTTCTGACTCGTCCGCAAGCATCGCAGCTTATGGCTGAACTTCTTGAGATGTCCGTCTCTGGCTTCCTCATTCTAACGCAATCATATACTCTCCCATATCTCGTCATGGCCAAGAAAGTTGAAATTATCAATAAAATTTCGGAAGCCCGCAAGGAGGATATCTCTGAACTCATAATGCATAACGAAAATCTCGTTGCAATATTCGCACTTCTTCTCCAACAGAATGTGGCTGACATGGAGGCTTATATCATGTCACTGCTGAGAATTCTCTCGCCAGCATTCAAGAATTGGGACCTACTCTCTATCCTAAGAATTGGAGCTTGTGAACAGGCCCTTCTTCTTTTAAAGGCAGCGGCTGAAGCTGACGATAGCAAAAAATCCAGGGTATGCTACACCGACATTTGTTATACAAGTACCGTAAATGACAGTGGCAGATTCGATTTGGATTACAGTTCTTAGCAGAGCATACCGTCGAGAATACCGATGGCAAGAAAAGCACCACCCTTGGCAGCTTCTTCGATCATCACATTCTTGGTCTTGTCGCACACCTCTCCCGGGTTATCAACGATTCTGAGGATAGGCAGACGATGACTGAAAAACGACGCTGTGTGAAAGCTGCTGAAGAGCTAGTGAAAGTGGCTAAAGCGCAAACGAGAATTGCTCGTCCTCAGGTAAGCTAGTTAAAAAAGACCCTGTTAGCATCATCGATTCCTGATCAATTTTGTAGCTTTGTGCCATTCTCCAATCCGCTTTCGCTCAGAAAGACCTGCAAGCATCTTCATTTTCAGCATGGGAGACGATGCTTAGGAATATGGAAGACGAAGATGTGGAGAGTATGCTTGAGACTACATTCTCGATAGTGATTCAACGATGGAAAACCTTCGACGCACTTACCCGGGTCAAAGCAAAATCAGCTCTGCAATATCTGATCAATCAGAGACCACGTCTCGTGCGGAATATGATTGTCAATCTCCCCTCGCTTTCCCATATACCTGAACTAGAAGATGTAGAGAGACAAGTCCAGGATCTCAGAACATCAACTGACATTAGTAATGCATTCGCAATTCTAAGCCGGAGGCTCGGCCACGAGAATTCAGGTGTTGTAACTCAGGCTTTAGATGAGCTGAAAGAATATCTTCGAGAGCATCAAAGCTTTCTCCAAGCGTCCGCATCAAGCGAGCAGCCGGATGTCGTTGTTGGTCAATTGGTCCGATCGATCTTAGATGCTTGTGTCAGATTCAATGGTTCACAAGAAACCATTCCTGTGTTGGCCGCAGAATGTCTTGGTTCCATCGGCTGTCTCGACCCGAACAGGGTGGAATCTGTACGAGCACGACGCGATATGGTCGTTGTCGGTAACTTCGAGGGAGCAGCAGAGACAGAGGATTTCATCCTATTTGCATTGGAGGAAGCAATTGTCCCCGCCTTTTTGTCAACTACGGACACCATATTACAAGGTTTTCTGTCCTACGTTATGCAAGAGCTTCTCAAAGGATGCGGATTTTCAACTGTCTGTGTGGAGGCTATGAGAAACATTCCGAGGGCGCAGTCCAACGAGCTCTACAAAAAATGGCTAGCATTGCCACAAACTGTGCAAGATACACTTACGCCGTTCCTCAACTCCAAATACAGGATCAACGAGATGACCAAGACCGAATACAAATATCCTCTCTTTCGTCCTGAACAACCTACTGCAAAATTATCCACTACATGGTTAAGGTTCTTTGTCCTCGATCTTCTGCAAAAGTGTAATTCTTGCAACACGTCCATCATATTTCCGCCATTGTGTCGGGCTATCAAGGCTAAAGATATCTCTATCGCCAACTTTCTCCTTCCCTACGTCGTGCTGTATGTCATCATAGACGGAACAGACCAAAACAGGCAAGAAATAGGCCAAGATATGCTCAATATTTTGGAATATGAGCCCCCAGCCAAGCTACGAGAAGAAGTGAAGCTGTGCGTCGAGGTAATCTTAAGTCCAGTCTCCAACTTTCGGGTCTTCTGCTAATCAAGAGCAGGCTGTCTTTCGCGTGTTAGACTATGTCGCAAGATGGACTCAAGAGAGGCAGATCAAAGCTAGCCAATCTCGTGGACAAGATTCCGCTGCACCGGACGTTGCAAAGATTAATTCTGTCTTGGAGATGATTCCACCAGAGATCGTATCAGCCCGTGCTATAGAGTGCAAGTCATATTCGCGAGCACTCTTCTACTGGGAGCAACACATTCGTAACGTTAAAAAGGCCGATATTACTCCAACGGACAACACTGCTCTTCTTGAACATTTACAAGATATCTACATCCAGATAGACGAGCCAGATGGAATTGAGGGAATATCGGCGCATTTGCAGGTAGTTGACATCAATCAACAAATTCTCGGTCATCGTAAGGCTGGTCGCTGGACGGCTGCACAGAGTTGGTACGAAATCCAGCTCGCCGAAAAGCCTCAAGACGTCGATGTACAAGTGAACCTTCTGACTTGTTTGCGGGAATCTGGGCAGCTTGGTAAGTCGGTCGACGTAGTCCCATTATCCAACTAACCACAATATCAGATGTTCTACTTAACTATGTCGAAGGCATGTGTACAACAGACACGGGATCACAATTCGGCTCACTTAACACGAGAGGCAAGAGCGAACCCGATACCGAACTGGTCGCCGAGATTAAGAAGAGCGTTGAATCGAGAAAGGAGGCTGAATCCAAGCTCTTGCCATTCGCCGCTGAGGCCTCGTGGGCAACAGGAAAATGGACTGCTTTGGACAAGTATACCTCAATGCATGCTGAATTGACTACAGAAAACTTCAACGTCGGCATTGGTCGGGCTCTTTTGGGCCTGCAAAAGAGAGACCTCGAGACATTCGAATCAACTATTGCCTCATTACGAAAACGGATCGCGAGCTCAATGTCAATAACAACTACATCCTCCTTGAGTGCTTGCCATGATGATCTGCTCAAATTACATGTGCTTACCGAATTGGAAATGATTGCCGGGAAAGACATCGAACCCGGCACGGATCCGAATCGCATAAGTGTTATCGACTCGCTGAATCGTCGACTTGAAGTCATAGGAGCCTATCTGAATGACAAACAGTATCTACTCGGGATTCGCAGAGCTGCCATGCAACTGTCAAGGTCTATCACCCGTCCTCAGTTTGGTACTTTTGCTGACGATGCTTAGTCTGGAATTTACTAAAGGCGACATTGCTTCAACGTGGCTCACTAGTGCTCGGCTCGCTAGAAAAGGAGATGCCATCCACCAGTCATTCAACGCTGTTTTACACGCTGCGCAATTAGGAGATGAGTCGGCAACTATCGAACATGCGAGACTCCTATGGAAAGAAGGTCATCATCGAAAAGCAATTCAGAGCTTAGATGGAGCCATCACCAGCAATGCCTTCATGTCTCACAATAAGAGCATTCAAGCAACAAGTTTCACGAACATAGACTCAGAGCAGCAACAGAATCTTCTCAAAGCGAGAGCCCATCTACTTCTCGCAAAGTGGCTAGATACAGCTGGTCAGACGAATGCTTCAGCGTTGCGTATACAATATCAACTTGCCGCAAAGACTCATGTGGAATGGGAAAAGGGCCATTACTATCTCGGACGTCATTACAACAAATTGCTGGAGGCCGAAAAAGTCATCCCTTTTGAACGTCAGAAAGACGCGTACACGACGGGTGAACTGGCAAAGCTAGTTATCGAGAACTACTTACGAAGTCTATCCTTCGGAACAAAATACCTTCATCAGACACTACCTCGGGCTCTTACATTATGGCTCGATCTAGGGTACACTTTGAAATTTCCAAGCGATAGCAAAACTGGACCAACCATAGAGTGGATGTCAAAAATAAACGATGTCCGCAAAAGGAATTTGGACAGCTTGCATCAACGCTGGAGCAAATATATTAACAAGTTACCTGCGTACATGTTCTACACAGCATTACCACAGATCGTCGCACGCATCACTCATCCGCACGTCGAAGTCTTCAAATGGCTTGAAAATATGGTTATCAAAGTCATTGGAGCATATCCACAGCAAGCCCTTTGGTGTCTTCTTGCTGTTTGTGCGTCTACCCAGTCGGATCGCTGCGGCCGCGGCAGAACGATTCTTACCCACTTACGCTCGTCCAAAAAGATAGAATCTGGTTTCGACATGAAGAAGATTATCAAAGATGGGGAACGTCTTTGTGAGCAACTCTTGCTGGCTTGTAATGCTGGAGAATTCCAAGGCAACAGGACTATTTGGGCAAGTCTGACGAAGGATCTGGGTTTCGTGGGAAAGTATTGTCTCCCAAGTCAGCTAGCTGTTCCGGTCGAAAAAGTCTTGACTGCTACCCTGCCTACTCTTACGGACAACGTAATGGCCCACAAGGCGTTTTCGCGCGATGTGGTTACAATATCAAGCTTCCAGGAAGAAGTGTTGGTTCTAAGCTCTCTGCAGAAACCTCGGAAATTGACAGCCCGTGGGTCTGATGGTAAGCTGTATGGGCTTATGTGCAAGCCCAAGGACGACCTGCGGAAAGACCAACGTCTTATGGAATTCAACGGTATGATCAACCGGTCACTGAAGCGCGATGCAGAGTCGAGTAGACGACAACTATACATCAAAACTTATGCTGTGACGCCTCTGAACGAAGAGTGCGGAATCATCGAATGGGTAGATGGTTTGAAGACGCTCCGAGATATCCTCCTAGGATTATACAAACCCCTTGGTATTGCACCAAACTATCGTGAAATAGAGATGTTCTGCGAGGAGGCTATCAAGTCTGAGGAAAGACTTCCGTTCTTTACGGAAAAGGTTCTTGGCACATTTCCTCCCATCTTTCATAAATGGTTTGTGCAACAGTTTCCAGAACCTTCTGCATGGTTTGCAGCTCGACTTCGCTATACCCGCTCGTGTGCAGTCATGTCGATGGTGGGAACTATGCTTGGTTTGGGCGATCGTCATGGCGAGAATATTCTCTTCGAGGAGGGCAATGGTGGCACGTTCCACGTCGACTTCAATTGTCTTTTTGACAAGGGTCTTACTTTTGTAAAACCTGAACGTGTACCATTCCGCTTGACGCACAACATGATTGATGCAATGGGTATGTATGGATATGAAGGCCCATTCCGCAAGTCTTCAGAATTGACGTTAAAACTTTTGCGGCAACACGAGGAGACTTTGATGACTATTTTGGAGTCTTTCGTCTATGATCCAACTCTTGATTTGTTGGCGAAGAAACCTGACAAGAAGAGGAGAGAGGGCGCTGCGAGCATACCGCAAACTGCGCAGGGTGTACTTGATAGTATTCAAAGGAAGATTCGGGGTTTACTCGCAGGGGAAAGTGTTCCGCTCGGAGTGGAAGGACAGGTCGATGAGCTGATCAAGCAGGCGACGAATCAGACATATCTCGCCGGTATGTATATTGGTTGGTGTTCATTCTTTTAGATGTACAAAGAGCGCGACAGTATAAATGTTTTGGGAAGCATGTATGTACTGCACTAGGTATCAATAGGTAGTTACCAAGATAGACCTCGAAGCAGTTACCATCACGTGATATTTATATCCCTTCGAACTACTTTAGAATTTATATATTCTTTTTAGCGGTGCATGCTTGAGATTTAAATGTTCTTCATGAAATTCGACTGCTACCGGAGCATGGAACATCCTAAGTGGGTATTGCGGGGTGCGGCGCCCGCCACAATATTAAACCCGGCATTTACGGGTGGCCTCACTTTCGCTCAGACCACTCTTCTCGTGTCACCATGCCCATCACTACAAGATACCCCTTCACCCCACAACGCCACTCCCGATCTCTTTATTGTTCATCTTATTCTCTTCAAGCCTACTTTTCTCCTCACCTCCAATACAATTTGAGGAGAGTTTATGTACATCCCTTCAATAACAAAATTTCCGGAGCATCCACGTCCACGTTCGCATTCACATCCAAATCCAATACCTAGACCCCAGAAACCTAAAAGACAACTCGTAAGGATGAGCAGCGTCCTGAGGAGGAGAGCATTATTGCTTGGAGTTGGTGCTGTGGGTGTTGGGTTGGTCGCTACAGGGAAGCTTGGTCCCAGTAAGAAGCAGGCAGTCATTTGGGAGATAAGTGGTGAGCTAGACAAAGCCAACACAGGGGTTGATGAGGCTAGAGAAGCGGCTTTTGGGTACGTTGCACCATTTTATTAGAAGTCTTAAAGCTCACATTTCTAGAAAACAGGCAGGCGGAGAGGAGTTGAAAGGCAATGCGATTCGGTAGGAAATGTTCGGCATATGTTTCTAGGGCATCGGGCCAGGATGGCTTAGTTATAAAATTAGTACGACCAGGATATCAGTCACGGAGTTGGGAATTCAGGATTCACAGTGATCATGCGAGAAATGCGAAATGACTGGCGATAATGATTCAGTATTTGCATCAAAAGCATTTGATTCTAAGATTCACAGCTCTGTGTCTTGTTTCTTCGCATGTATACACTTGTGTTCCAGATATCTTTTCCGCTCGCCTCTATCTACAACTCCTTGATGCTACCGGTACACTTGTACAGCACACACCCATTAGGGAATTAGCTCCAATGGCGTTCGACCTGCCACATCCAGAGCCCTACAGTGCCTACACCCCTTGGGAACGCAAACACGCATTCAAGCGAGGCTTTCCCTTCTCGGACCCGGGTCACAAATTCTGGTGCTTCAAGAACAAGTGCAATGTCATTTTCTCTAGTCTGGGTCGAGTAGCCCAGCACGAGAAGTTTGCGCACTCACGCCACCCTATTTCTGGCGACTACGGAGACTGGCTTGAGAGAGTCGAGAACGAAGAAGAAGATGAAAATGTTGCGAAGATAAAGGGCATAAAGGAAACTCGCGAGGACAAAACGCATCGAAGTATGATGAGGATAGGAATGGATTTCTTTGGCAGAGCAGCACTGAAAGAAGAGTTATGAGAGAATTATGAGGATTATCTCAGGATAGAAAATGCGATGTCGTTGTCTTTGTTGCTGGTTTGCTCTCTCCCGCTACATACTCGAGTGAACACCTCGTCAACATGGATCGTCCCACTTTCTCTAGGATTCTGTTTCAGAGTCGTCTTTTTACTTTGTTTAGGAAATTCTAGAAGCTTGAGTCATCTTCTAGTCTCCCTAGGCTGTATTAGAAAGTCAGCGGCCTAAAGATTTGGATCTGGACTGGAGCATTTTCATCTTGACTGCAGAACATTCTATATCAATCGCGATGCACCCCAGGCCTTCACGCACAAACAAGAAACAGACAATCAAACAATCATCTCAATAACACCAGTGCAATCATACAAGATGACTGGAAGAATTCAGATTCCTCACTTTCAATGCACGATCATCAACTGTGGTATGAACTTCGACAACCTCGAAGACCTCAAAATGCATATTCAACAAGCGCACATCAAGCGCACCAAGAAGCCTCTCGTAACCAGCTTTATACAAGAGGTTTCCAAGGAGAGTCCGCCTACCACGATGAGTCCTGACACAGAGTCAACCAAAGTTAAAGCTGATGCCATGCCGAGAATGGGTAGCCTGGGAGTCGGTAACCCATCCGCGACGGATCAGGAAGTCGCTATCAGAGGAGCAACAGAAGTGAGACCAGGTTTGGGAAGGTGGACCTCGAAGATGAATCGGAATGCATTGGCGAATCCGGGCGCGAGCGAGTGGAAGAGTGTCTAATTGAGGGTCGCTATTTCGGCAAAACTTGTTGTTACTGCGGTTTTGGTCTGCTGGACGCGCAGAAGCTGCTGGAGACTTTCATGGATCCTGTACATGGAGCTTCTTGAGGATCTAGACGATAGAGTGCAGGAAATGTAGTGTTGTGTGATCGGTCGAAGTCAAATGCGTGAATAATGCAAGATTGTGGCTTCCAGTGAACTCTCCCTTCCCCTATTCAACTTCCATCATTCTCGCTTAGTCTCACTCTAATCTTCCTTTCCTCAGCTGAACCTTCTCAATATCTGAACCCATTCGGAATTAGCCTTCTGTCTCGGACACAGGGAAGAGAGCTTACCTCAAGTATTTCTTCGGTGTCAATTTGCGAATCTAACTCGACGTCATTCTGGGAGAAAAACGTGGGAGATCTTTACAGAAACAGCGCATACTATTTCTCGAGCATTTCACAGCATCAAACATTCACAAGGTGCTTCAGCAGAACAAATAAAATTGCGACTGCTGCATGATTCAAAAGCTACTCTCCCAAACAACTATAAATTCTCCAAATCTAATAAATTATTTTCTCCATCACACAACAACACCAAAATACTGATAGTTTTGCATTGATTTATTGTACCAAGACTGAAGGAGTGTTGAATTTCTGGAAAATCTAAGCATACAGCACGCAACGTCAAGCCCCACGCTTACTCTATCATAATGCAAAAGCACTCAACAAAAACAATGTCCATCGAAGTGCCAAACCCACATCATGCCATTATTTGCTGCATTAAATGTGCGGCAGATCCGAAAATCGACTTCCGTAATGTCTTATTCGACTTCGAGTACTTGGATTCGAGATTCTGGAAGTGTGAAAACTGCGGCAGAAATCTGGCAGAACAAGCCCAGAAGAAAGCAAGACACTGGAAGAAGGCCTACCGAAACGTGGAAGGAATCGAAGAGCATGAGTGGTGGAGTGATATGGATAAGGCATTAAAGGAACTGAGCCAAATCTTGTGTGGACGCTCGGAGAGAAGAGGTGAACGAGACAATTCAAGAAACAGAACTTCGAGATATGGACGCTCTGGGTTTGGTAGTACTGGTTCGGATTCCTGCACCCGCGAGAGAAATGGTAGTAGAGGACGAAAGAGAAGAAGATAGGTTTGCGTGGTATTTGAGGTTTGCCTAGTAGGTATGAGGACTTTACTGCTTCTGATCCTCAAGTTATCGACCTGTATGCACATTATCAATGTAATGCGATGATTTTATTATGTTCAATAAATGCAGTCATTAAAGAATCACTGCCTATTCTACAAGGCTCTTATATTTACGGATAAAACGATGAGAATCGAGCTGATTCAGAGCATCTCACTTCAAAGAAGCATAAAAGCTCCTACATTTGCTCCGCCTTTTGTCGTTCAACCATCTTGATAAAATACTCATGAAATACTACCACCTACTCTGATTAATAAACTATTCTGACACAGACGATAAGCACTCCCTGTTGAATTGCTTCAAATAAGTTCGGCTAGCAATATGAGTGAAATACAGAGGCAGCCGGCATCACAGCTAGTAGTACACTGCTCTAGTTGCAATACTAACCATACTCTCGGCGCTATCCAACCAAACCATTGGCGATGCACCAACCCACACTGTTCTCGGCTTCTTGTGGAGCAAGCTCGTCTGGTATTGGCCAGTGTTGAGAAAGTTTACGGATGGTTGGCGACCACGAAGGAAGACTGGAACACCTGGTGGGACATCGTGGATCGTGCGTTGAGAGAATTGAGCGGACGCCGAGTCTGAGTCCACCGAGTCATGAGGACTGGGAGCAGCACGATCCGTTTGCAGGTTAAGGCGCTTCTAGCAATATTAACTCGAGGAGATAGTGGTGGTAGAGGTTGTAGACGTGGAAGCTAGCTAGGTGCGATCACTTGGCTCACCTCAGGCGTACTTATGCAACTGGACCAAGGTCGGTTTTGTCATCAGAGGAAACTTCTTGTACAGCAACTATCTAACTGTCTCCGTTAAGATATTTTTAGTTGAATCAATTCTAAATCGTTGCTTTATGACACCTTGAACAAGAAATGATTCAACACAAAGTATGTAAGGAGATATACAAAGAGATAACAAAAACTCAATGAAATGTAGATATTGTGCTATATAAAATCATCGACCACGACCCTAGGTTCCACTTGGTGCTGGGATTCTATTCCCACTGGGGGTAATATGGCCTATTATTGGCTCAACATGATAAGATGAAGTCCCACCCGGTTTGTGACCTCGGTCTGGGAGGGTGTACTGACTGAGGACCAAGCTTATTCTAAGTCCATTATCTGACCTCAGCCCATGACCTCAATCACCAAGGTACTGCCATCGGCCCTTGCACATCTCTGAACTGCCCGTCTTTCCTCACGCCGTCCCTTGCTTCCTTAACTTCGTACTCCGCCGCACCACCAACTTTCTCTCCCACTTTCATCTTTCTGAACCCCCACTTCCCTAGCGCCCATACAGCGCCCAGACCCAAACTCCCTACTATTGTCGGTGGAGCCAATACCCAACCCACTCCACTCACAAATCCTCCGAACGCCGTTGCTCCAACCGCAGCAACGATGCTTCCTACCAATGCATATTTAGCATATCGTACCACGCGCCAGAAGATGAATATCCCAATGAAGCGCAGTGAGCGGAGGAGAGCACGGGTTCGTCGATGCGCTGGGCGGGGAGAGGAGGGGTTGTCGGGCGCGAAGAGGTAATGGAGATTTGTTTTGGCAGACGCGAGGGCGGAGGAGGAACGGACCTGAGCGCGGGCTTGAGTAGAGGCTTCGGAGGAGGACTCTAGGTCAGTGGTTGGTGCAGCAGATATGGGAGGACCTCTTGATGGAGACATTGTGGACCAATTGGTTCTTGAACATAATATGATGCTGAGATGGTTTTTGTTTGTGGAAGATTTGGAGGCTGGAGCTCAATAGCGCTCGGCGAGGCTACGTCATTGCGCATGGCATTAGGCGAGAGCCCCCTATTAAAAGCGAGCGCTCAGGGGTAATGGGATGCTATGATGAGTGGTGTAACTGGCTTTTGTCCTAAAATTTTCCAGGTTCGAAACTTACACTAAAATGTTCTTTAACAGTAAATTGTCACCGTTTGCCAATGAAAATACCTATTTGAGAAATCGTGATCTTTTAGACTCTGATTTAGCTCCAGATCCACAATGTTCTGCAAAGTAGTACAATGACTTGGCCATCTAAGTGCTACCGTATTCGATTTTCGCTTGATCAGAGATGTTTGTCTCGTTTATAGGCACTTATTTTTTATTAAATAGACATAATCAGAAGCAAATAATCTGCCCATATTCTAGACTCTCCCGATTAATATTTTGTGGAACTTGCAATTCAAATCACTCAGTATGTATGTACAGTGCCATTACTCGAGATTCTCTGGTTTGATGGTATCGAGATCAGCAGCCATTAAATTGCCAATGTTCGTCAAGCGTGATTCCAGGCGACGGGCCTGTAGTGTCGGTCCTGAATGCCGTCAGACTAAGTCAGTAGGTCTGACACCGACACCACTTGGTCATATATTCCAAAGTATACAGCCATACCGCTAATGGACTGCCTGATCAATTTGTTGATTGACTGAATACAGCTGGTACCAATTGGACCAATTCCTTAAGCTCAAGACACCGTTAGTGACAAGGAGAAACGGTTTTGGCTACAGACTACCGAGGATGTAGGCACTGGCTAGGTTCTCTTGATCTTCAAGAAAACCTTTCGATTGTACGAAGACTATGGCCGTATCAGAGAACGCAAGGTTGTTAATGAATTGATAATGAGATTATATCGTCGCCATGCAGCGGATATGCAGATTCATAAATGTAGCACTTCAACAATATTTACAGGTAGTATTTCCAAGATGTTTGATGCACAAGGTAGTAGCTCGATGACATAGCCATATATTCGAAGTTGTATAATTGCCTTGGTGGTAGCTTCGCTAGTGCGGCTGTACGATTAGATCAGGAAAGGGTAGAGTAGATTTAATGATAATATAGTGGAGAAGGAAGAGCAAACAGACCAAGCAACGGAGACCAATCAAGTCATTATTTGACAACTTTATCCACTACAGATTCCTGAACGTGATGTGAATTCATAGTTGAAAACAATTAATTTCAAATGTTGCTATTTGTGATATCCAACAAGTTTTACTGTTGCACGTAGAGGTCTCGCGTGCGATTGCCTAATTGGGAACAACGCGTCGCGAGCTTCAATTGTCCACAAACCTCCAATATCAGCCAGGTACAGTACTTATCACTCGACCTCACTTCAAGGCACCACTTCCAGCAACCTGTTCGCAAAAATGTCTTCAAGCACAGTAATTCCCGGAGACACAAAGGTCCTAAAGACCGAGCCGCTTGTTCGTACTCCACAATTTTTACCCCTCAATACCCCTCCAACCCCCTCTAATATGTCCATACCTCTGCTAACGAGCGCGGCCACAGGATAGCAAAGATGCACGATGGACTCGTCTCATCCTGTCTGTCCCCACTATCTCAACAGTCAGCAAGCACCCAGCTGACGTCCCCCACACAGAACCAAATACACCGATCCCCTCGGCAAGGAACGAACATGGGAACATGCCGAACGACCTACTCGTCCCAAGAACTCTGAAGTCGACGGCGTAGGCATAGTTGCTATTCTCGACAAACCGACTGGTACACACTCTCTCATATCTACAAACACTCTTTATTCGAGAAGAGGCTAAAACGTGGGTTGGTATATAGGCCCCGAAATCATTCTGCAGAAACAATTCCGACCGCCCATCAACGCCGTCACGATCGAAGTTCCAGCCGGTCTTATAGATGCAGGAGAGACACCTGAAGAAGCCGCAATTCGAGAACTGAAGGAGGAGACGGGATATGTGGGAGTAGTGAGCGAGACGACGCCGGTAATGTTCAATGGTTCGTTTTCCAGTTGGTCTTCCTCTACTACCCGCCTCTTCTTCCCCCTCCTCTATCTCGTACCCCTTCTAACCGACGAATCTTTTTGGAATGAGTAGACCCTGGGTTCTGCAACACAAACTTAAGGATGATTCATATGACGATCGACCTATCTTTACCGGAGAACCAAAACCCGAAGCCGGAGTTAGAGGAGAATGAGTTTATTGAGGTGTTTACGATTCCGTTGAAGGACTTTTATCCGGAGCTGAAGAAGTTGGAGGCGCAGGGTTATGCCATGGATGCTAGGGTTGCGACGATTGCGGAGGGGTTTGAGTTGGCGAAGCGATGGAAGTTGTGATTTTTGATTCCAGCCACTCATTCACTATGATAATGACGATGATGATAGATGATGAGTTATGAGGGTTGAAATGGCGTGAAATCATAGATAGAAAGCATAGAATCGCTATTTCTCCAACCAGCACAGAAAAAATCAAGCATGATTTCATAACTTCCCACTCCGTTTTAGCCCAGAGTATAAAGCCCAAGCTCCTAACGCTTTTGCATCCCTAGCTCCCTCCCACCATAAATCATCCAACTTTATAAGTTTTAACGTGATCTATACACCAGTCAGCATTGCCCATTCTCGCTTCAAAATCAACAAAGTCAACAAGTAAAGAGTAACTAACCTTCTCACCCTCATCCCGCAATCCTGTCAACCTCCCCGTCCATGTATCCAACTGTTTCCTCTCGACTCTCTTCTCACACATAAACAACGGGATAAACTCATCACAGCCGCCCGCACTGGGAAACATTGCATTCGGTAATCCTTCTTCCTCGCCTTTCCCTTCTTTCTCCCCAGTTAGTCCAGCCAACTCACTCAAATTGACCAACTCATCCTCCTCAATCCTCAACCCCACCTCCTCCCAAATTTCCCTCGCCGCACTCCCTGCAAAAACTCCCTTTCCTTCCCCTTCTTTTCCGTCTGGAAAATCAACCATTCCCGCAGGCAATTCCACAAATGCCAAACTCCCCGCCGCGACCCTCGGCTGCACAGTCAGAATAACATATTTCTCCTGCTCAGTGCCAACCGGTACATCATCTGGTTGCAAGATAACGAGCATACCGACGCTAGGGCCGCGAAGGAAGATACTGCCTGGGAGCGATTCGTTGGCGGAGTTGGTGATTTGGGCTTGGAGGGTGAGGAATCCGAGTTTGGTGGCCGAGAAGCGGGTGGTGGATTGGATGGTGATGGATTTTAGGGTGTAGGGGTCGGAATGGGAAGGGTGCCTAGGGAGGGTGTGTTGGAGGGAGAGTGAGGAGGAGAGGAGGGTGAGCCAGTTCTGGGATTTATATTAGTTTTGATGTTCTGTGAAATCGGATTTTGGGTTTAGGAGAGGAGGATAGGAAGATGGGAGGAGGGGAAATTGGGTCTCAGGTCACGGGATACCTGATATGTGATATAGAAGGAAACGATTCTGCGCGAGCTTCAAGATGCGAAAGAGAAGAACTCACCTTAAATGCCGGAAAAGCAAGTAACTCATCTTTGCTCAGTCCTTCTACCAATTTAACCTCAACATCCGTATCTGGCAGCGTAAAGGTCGACATCTTTCTCTTCCGTATTTCTCTCTTTGTCAGACTCGTCTGTACTAAACAACTGTTTATCAAATTCAAATTCCTCTGCTGCAACTTCCTCGATTGAGATTGTGTAAAAGAGAGCTGGAAAATATGTCGAGCAAGAACCTGGGTCCGGCGAAGCATATGAACCTCCTGGTGCGTTCACTGGAATGAGTTATGATTAAGGGAGGGAAGATTAAGTGGAGGCGCAGCAAAACGAGGCTGCGATAGAACTATTGGGTACCGGGTCGGTGAGTGAGTGAGTATGTGAGGTGTTGGTAATGACTCAAAATAGCAGTGCGGTTGGGAGAGACAAGGCTGTAGCTTCGTTCCGTGCTGTGGGAGATGAGTGCCTGCAGCTGGCTGGTGAGTTTGGATGTCTCAGGTTGGGATCTGGGGTCTAGGGGCGTGGACGTGGGTGTAGAACTATGGCGTCACAGGGGATAGGCATGGTGTCGCTTAGGGAGATTCTGCCTTGGCGGCGGCGGCAGCCTCGTCAAAGAAGGAAGGAGATGTAAGGCTGAATAACATGTTTTTGTATTTGTGAGATATGGCTTAAGATAAGACTATATGAATCGAATCACTTTTCATGAATAAGTTCTGATGAAATAAAGATTTTAAAACTTCGAGAGCTTTTAAAGTACTAATAAAAATAAGAAAGAAATTTACTATATTATAAGCTATTATTATAATATTTTCTTTTTAGTAAAATAAAAGGAAATAAACTATAATTAGCTTAGTACAATACTAGTATTACCCTCAGCGAACGTCTTGAGTAATGGTAATCCCTTTTTGTATTATAGAAGGTTTTTATTCGCTTTAATTTGATCCAATAGCGAATGAGTTGGAGCCATCTAGCCACAGATTATGCGAACCACGCTTAGCTAATGGAGAAGATGTCCATGTGTAACTTCGTAAGGCAACCTCGGATGAGATGTTAATTTTGCGTTGTCTGTGGTCAGGCATTAAGATGGGACGATACCGAGTCACTTTTCTCACTCTTTTACCTTCGACCACGCTCCATGCTGATCGTCTAAAAGGCGCAGTTGATAGACCAATTGCCTGTGTCTTGTATCAAAGAGTCTCTCTCTTTGCTAAGACTCGCTATTTCGTCCTATACATTACTAGCAGCCCGATCAGACGCCTTGAAACCGTTGCGCCATGTCGACCTTCTTCGGCCGTATCTCTCGAAGAGGGAAAAAAAAGCGGGAGAAGGTGACTATGGGCCCGGGCTATGGCAATGGCAATACCGCAGAGGCATCTGAATTGTCACCAACCGATGATGTTGGGCCACTGGATCTCTTTGACGATTGCGAGGGGAACACCAGTGGAACCGATCTTATCTTCGTCCATGGACTTCGCGGCTCTCGGTTAAAGACGTGGTCTAGTGGGAACGTCCTCTGGCCCCGCGATTTGCTCAAGGGCGACGTAGAGAATGCTAGAGTGATTACCTGGGGCTATGATGCTAGTGTGGCTAATGCTTTCACTTATGCTAGCAAGGAGAGCCTCTTCGGTCATGCCGAGACTTTGCTCAGTGACTTATCGAGGTTGCGGAGAGCGGCTGTAAGTCTCTTTATTATATCCTTGCTTGAAAGCTCCGCAACTAATGTGGATTGGCAGACTAGACCAATTGTCTTTATTTGTCACAGCCTTGGAGGCTTGGTTGTGAAGGAAGCTTTAATTAAGTCTGCTGCTTACCACAATCACGGAAGACACGTTGCTCTCGGCGAAATATACGCCAGCACCATCGGTGTAATATTTCTGGGAACGCCGCACCGGGGAAGTAGCCAAGCGACTTTTGGAGAAGTGGTCACAAATATTGCTAAGCTTTCTATTCGCCAACCAAATGAACAACTACTTCAGACATTGAGACCAGATTCTCATATCCTCGAGAATCAGCGAGACCAATTCACAACGATTTCAAAGGACTTGAGCATTGTATGCATTAGGGAGGAGCTTCCAACAAGTGTTGGTTTGGTATGTCTGCTTAATGAGAACATCTTTTAATGTAAGCTTCTGCTAAGAATTGATGATAGATTGTCGATGAAGCCTCGGCATCCTACGATGGTTTTAATGTTCGCCGCGACGCGATTCATGCGAATCATATGAATATGGTGAGGTTCTCGTCGAAGGAGAATGAAGGGTATAAAAGGATACTCGGCCATATCAATGACATTCACAAGGATCAAACACGAAAGATCCAACGAGGTATGTTAGGCAACTCGCTTTCTGCTGCATCTTCACAGAGGAAAGTGATCAAGTGGGTTATGATCTACAGGACTTTAATTTTATGCAAGCGTGGCTACCTGTCAATCTCTTGCTGTTATTAAAAGATTATGAACCTAAAAGCTTCCGTAGCGGACTTTTATAAATTGAGAAATTCCTATACTAGGCCAGTGTCAGAAATCATAATTCTTTACAGTCATTTTAATCGGAAACTAACCACTTTCTAAGAGAATGAAGAAAATGAGTCTCGGATTAATGGTGAGTCTAGAAGCTCTCTTCATACTATTTGGACTACCCCTGAGAAATAATAGAAATTCTAGAGGCTTTGCAGTTCTCGACGCTTTATTATCGACAGTGGAACATCGAAAATGCGTATACTCAGACCTGCTCCTGGATCCTGGACCACCAATTGACGAATAAAAATGAATCAGGCAAGGAATCCCAATTCTTATCATGGCTCAAAAACGAAGAAATATTCTTTTGGATTAGTGGTAAAGCGGGTTGTGGCAAGTCAACTCTAATGAAGTATTTGTACGAGGAAGACAAGATCAAAGAGGCACTCTGTCAATGGGCAGATGGAAAGGAGTTGGTACTGATAGGATACTTCTTCTTCGATCGCGGTGACAATAATCAAAAGTCGAGAGAAGGAATGCTCAGAAGTATCCTGTATCAAGCCTTAAGCAGTCGACGCGACTTGGTACGTAAAGTCTTCGGCCAATTCTTTGGGAACAATTCGCGGCTACCGCAGTGGTTCACTTCCTGGATCAATCTTAGTGATGCATTCCTATCGATGTTGGACAATCTTCAAGATTCCAAGATATGTATTTTCTTGGACGGTCTAGACGAGTACCGCATGATCGATAGAGCAGATACGTACACCGAGGAACAGATGGACCTGATTTACGATGGCACCAACGAGGATGAAGCCTGGGGTCGAAGTACTTGGATCACTGATGGGCACAAGGATATCTCGCAATTTCTTCGCCGGTTCCAGAGCCATGGAAATGTGAAGGTCTGCGTTTCTAGCAGGGAGTTGGTCGTGTTTGAACATGAATTCCGGAACTATCCCAGACTACAGGTGCATGAATGTACTGAAGAGTCCATCGCGGAGTATTGCCAAGGACGTCTAATAGACGAAGCTCCCGACTTCATAGATCGCTCGTATTTCGTGTCGTCAATCACTAGGAAGTCACGTGGGGTATTCCTCTGGGTACGCCTCGTCGTTGATATGGTGGTTGCTGGATATGTTGATGGTAATTCTAAGGAGGAGCTCTTGAAGACTATCGAAAGACTTTCTCCTAGACTTGGTGGGAAAGATGGGCTCTATATGCGCATGATGCAGAACATCGAGAAGGAGTATTTGCCTGAATCGCAAAGACTATTTCAACTTGTCATGCAATGGCTTGAATACGAGCATGGGCCTCTCGATATTATAACCCTATCATTGGCAGGAGAGTGGCATCTTGAAGGAGACAGCGAGAAGTTGAGGGCTCTAAATGATGAAGTTCTCCTTAAAAGTTGGGAGGAATTACAACCTCGATGGGCTCATCTACAACGTCGACTCAAGAGCCGATGTGGTGGACTTCTCGAAGGGACGAAAGACGTAAAGTTCATGCACCAAACCGCAAAGGAATTTATATCCAGAAAGTACTTATTGAATAAAATCTTCCGCAACTACGCTGGTTTTGTTAAGGAATCGGATTTGCGCCTTGCCCTGTTGAGCGGATTGATCCGACGACTGAAATGTTGCAAAGAGGCTGCTATCACAGACATTCGATCATCTAAATATAACGAGTCGTCTGAATATGACGAGTTTCACGTACCAAAATTCCTCAGAGAGATACCTCTTCCTTATCGAGACTTTCACATCCCTTTCCGCGCCTTCGAGCTGCTAGCCTCTGCGCTGCATTGTGCCGCCCACCTTCCAGATTCAGAAGATCGCGACTACCTCAATCACTACGTGGTACTCCTCGATGAACTAGATAAAACCGGCAATCAACTCATTAAGGACTGGAAAGACGCTCTCCCAGAGCCGTTCAGGTCTCGTGTTACAGATCGAAGCTGGGTTGAATATTGTTTGCATTCGGATGATAATGAAAGGACAAACTCATCGCACCTGAAGCTCGAGAGTTTCTTAGAGCTCGCGATATTGTACGGCTTCTTTCCATACGTAGAAGCAAAGATTAGAGGCAAAGGGTTTCCTCGATCTCAGCTCCAGTCTTTGCTTCTATGGGCAACGCGATGTATAGAAATAAAATGGAGGTACCGTTACGAAAATTTTCTGATTGGAGGAGGTCCCATTCAAGAAATTTCTGAGATGCTACTTCAAGAAGGAGCTGACCCAAATTCGAACGTAGCCATGGCGGAGGAGGAAGGCTGGACTGCGTGGACGGGTCTGCTCCGGGATGCCTTCGAAGGCATTAGGTCTGAGCATTGGCCCTCTACCGTGATAACTTTCCTCAAGTATGGAGCTGATCCGACTGTGCGATGGCAGCGTACATCAACGGAATTTGCTGCTCCGGAAGAGGCTATCAATGCCGTTAGGGCCGTTAACGCCTTCTATCGTAACGATCCTGATGTCGAAAAGGACTTAGACAACGCCATGGAGCAACTACATAGAGCAAGGCTAAACTGGGGCGTATAAAATAACACCTTTGCGAGAGAAGATCTTATGTGGAAAGAAACCAGTTGAAAACCCGAAGCTATAAAACTTATGGAGAAATGCATACAAATCACAGAAACTTGTTTTGGGGCCTAATCACCCAAACGCCCTATCATTCTGCAAAACTTTAGTTGTACGAAGGACCCGACCAAAAGTGACCACCTTGCGTTCCCCTATTGAGGCAGCGCATAAGCGAGGAACTCAGATAAGAGAAAGGGGAAGCGAGTTACTGTCCAAACCCTTCAATACATTTATAATTTATTCCACCAATCCAACCAATTCTACAAAACGCCAACACACTCCAAACTCGCTCAAAATGCCTACAAATAACCACCCTTCTAAAACTTAACCGCCGGCGCACCACCACCACCACCTCCATCATCCACCTCTCCTCTTCTCAAAACCCTCATCCTGCCCCTCCTCAACCTCCCCACCCACCTCCTCTTCCACTTCACCCCCGCCCTCCTAATCCTCTTCCTCGGATAATTAACCGGACTCTCACCACCCACAAAAATCGCCGCATCATAAAGAAACGCGCCAAAGATCGCTCCCGAAATAGTCGCCGCCCAGGGTCCATAAATCCAATACCCGTTCCTAAAAACACCGCTTCCGTACCCGACAGCTAGGACCGCTAATCTGGGACCCAGATCTCGAGCCGGGTTCATGGCTGCGCCAGTGTTATAGCCAAATGCCATGGAGAGGACCGTGATGATGAGACCCAGGACGAAGGCGTTCATTCCGGCTCCGGGGGGAGCGTTGGTATCGTCTCCGAGGGCGAGGACGGCGACGGAGAGGATGGCTGTGCCGGTGAATTCGGTGAAGAAAGCTGTAGAGGCATCGATCCACTCGTGTCTCGGGTATGTGATGAAACTTGACAACGTGCCGGAATTCCCCAGATTAGAGCCGCCGTAGGCGATGATGTCTTTCTGGTACAGGCCGAAAGCGATTAGGCCGGCGAGGAAAGCGCCGAGGATTTGAGCGGCCATGTAGATGGGTACTTTTCGCAGGGGGAAGCCGCGGAAGATGTATAGCATGATGGAGATGGCGGGGTTGAGGTGAGCGCCGGATATTCCACCTGCGATGTAGATCCCGACCATGGTTGCGAGGCCCCATGCCCAGTCTGTGGTTTCCTCGTTGCCGGCTTTGTTGTTGCTTGTTGCTACTACTAAATCGGCGCAGAATCCAAGTGTGAGCTGAACGGTTACTGCTAATAATTCGGCGAGAGGTTCTCGGAATCGCAGACGGATGACGGACCAGTGGGTGTGCAGGTTGTGGATCTCGTCTGTTTCGGGATCGTAGGCTCGGAGGGGGATCTCTTCGCCAATCCAGTCTCCATCTAAGTCACCTTCGTCTTCTTTAGCTGTGAGAATTGAAGATGCGTCATCCGGGAGCCAGGGTTCGCGCTTTGGAGGTTGTTGTTGCTCTTCCTCTGGAGTCCCGGCTCGGGTGGGTCCTGGAGTAGGCTGTTCTATGACGGGGGCAAGTTCGCTATAAGGTTTCGCAGTACCAATGTCATGCTCCTCTTCCTCGTCGATTGCTTGGGAGGATGGAGAGCGCAAACTAGGTGGTCTTTGATTCGATGGTGAGTTAGGTGAGAGACCGGTTCGGCTGTATTGTTGCATTAACCGGTTTTCTCTCTGTTGTCGTGCTTGCTGAAGCATTGGCGATATTTTTGCTGGGTTCATGGTGGCTTGAACCCTACCTTGCTCGAGGTCCACGTTTGCTGCATCTTGTTGCTGTTCTGCATCTGGGATCTGAAGTTTAAGCTCGCTGCGAGTTGGGACCATACCAGGTCGGATTACACGGGGAAGAGGTTTAGCTAAACCCCAAACTGGACGTGCATTGACAGGTTGATCGTAAGCTGGATTAAGCTCTGCATATCCAGGATCAACGTACGGCTGATTGGCAGCAAGAGTATCAATCGGATTTGGTCCTGCGAGAGTGAAATTCGCCGATTGTGCATCCATATCACGACCTGTAGCTTGACCTGGCTGGGCAATCAGGATAGTAGGTCTGCGTTGAATCGTACTGCCTCGTGGCCGTCCTGGATCTGGACTGACTGCCCATGTACTCGTCCGTGGCCGCAAGCCTGCGGAAATAAACGAAGGTCTGTCAGAAGCTGTACTTCGCCTCGGTCTGCTCGTGCTTGTTTGTGCCTGTCTGCTCTCTGGTATAGCGTTCATGCTCCCCTCTCTTCCAGGTTCTCTACTACCAGATGGCCGCTTGAATAGCTGTGAGCGAGGAGATAAAGCAGGTGATGTGTCGAGGTTTCGAGGCTGTGCAGAGATTGTCCGTCCTCGTCGTCGATGGATATCTGTAATATGGTAATCCTCATTTTCACGTCTCGATCGAGGTGGTAATGTTCCGGCTCTGTGCAGACGAGGATTTTCTATCCCTTCTACTTCCGCCGCTCGTGCTGAAGGCGTAGCGCTTCTTTCCTCTCGATTTGCACTCGTTGGATTCAGTCCAGTAGCAGTCTCTCCTGCATTCCCGACACCTGGCACCTCCAAGCTCTTCCTCACCTCTGGCTGTTCGTCGGCCATGATCAATAACTCAACACAAAAAAGAAAAATCCGTCGATATCAAATCTGTAGATATCAAAAAAAGACCGTAATGTGGCTAATACCACTTGAATGGTGACTACCACATTAGCAAAAGGTTGGTAACGGGAGTACCAAGAAATGGGATTCTAAAGACCGAGATGAAGTCAAGCTAAATTCAGGAACCCCAAACTACTTTCAAATAAACTTCAAACGAGGAGCGGGATGGCCCTGCTATAGATATGTGTACTTCGTAGACATACTCCGCTCCGCAGATTACGCTTGTCCCTGCGTGGAATCGAATCGACAATTGATGCCGCACACCCACCGCACGTACACACGGCAGAGGCTCAAGAGTCAACACGAACACAACTCTCTCAATCACATCTCGATCCAAGCCTTTAATTGGTCACGGAGCTCAATACTCGGGAACCACTTGGCCCAACCCAACACCGCTGGCCGATAAAAAAAAGCTTGTCTGTAACGAATGCATCATAGCGCATGATACGCCACGACTCTCCTTCACGGATTTCCACAAAAAGTTCGGCTCTTTTGTCTTTTTTTCTGGAAAGAGAAAGAGGTGGAGAAGGGAGTGGATACCAGGAAACTGTAGATCAGACGGCAGAGCTAAAGGAGGGCTCCACTCAGTGTCCGACACTTCCGCAATTATCACGTGCTAAGGAGAAGAGATTGATAGGGACGTCATTTGGAGATTCTCCACTTCGATCTGGACTCAGGAGGTGGAGAGATAAGAGACGTTCATCCTTGTTGTTTTTGATATTTTCATTTTTGAGGTGGTATGATAAGCTATTTTTAGGATTAGAGACAGAGAAAAACGTTTAGGGGGCTTGGAAAGTGGAGAGACTACTCACGATTCGTGATCCATTATTCAATATGCTCCTAACGCCTTGCACGCTTCTACTAAATCGGGGATATCGTCTGCAGTTTTGCTTGCGCCTCCATATCTGATGTTCCCCACTGGAAAGAGTCAGCCTCGAATGTTCTGGACAAGGCGATGTATGGAAAGTTGAGCTTCGGTTGCGAGGCATTACGAGGCAATTGGCTTTCCAATGGTGCTCTCGAGGTGCCAATTCCAAGCAGAGCATTTGACTTAACTTCAAAGCCACTCTCAGCCGAATAGTCGCTCAACCAAGGAGTATCTTGTCACAATCGAAACAACTTTTTCTCAACCACCTCCTCTCTCCCCCAAACCCACAGAAAATAACAAAACTCACCTTCATCAACCCCCCAAGCCCCTCCCACCACCCACCTATTCGCGCTGCCATCCCCACTCACCTCCCTCGCCCAAATGCCCTCCTCCGTCCCTAGCTTCCGCATCGCCACCTGCGTCCACGGATTCAGCAAATGATACGTCGTACTCACGCCCAATCCCCACGCCGCATAGATCTCCCTCTCCGTATCGATGATAATAGTCATAGACCAGGCGCCGCCAACTTGCGAGACCCAGCGGTCGGTAGCTTCTTTGGAGGCGTGCGAGATGCAGACGAAGCTTAGGCGGGGGAATTTATTAGCCAGGCGACGGGCTTCGATGAAGGTTTTTTCTGCGACTGAGGAAGGTACTGTCATTAGCTAAAATGTAACCTGGTGCAACTGAATGATTATATTCTGTCTTCTTCTCGCAGCTTTGGTGATCTTATGAGAGTGGAGAGGAAAGGAGGTAAAGAGATAGAGGGTGGGAATATATGAGAGAAAACACAAACAAGGACACCCCGTATGCCTCAAAAAAACCACCACGCTTGGCCTCCCATCCAACGGCGGCAATTCCAGCTTCCCCCTCCCATTCTCGCCCTCACACCTCGGCGCTCTCGTTCCCCACACCGGCGCAGGAGCAACCTCTATAGCTGGCGGGGGAGGTGTGGTCCAACTCTTCAGCGCTTTCGGGACCTGGAGATTCTGCCATGCGTTTGCGGCACCTGCAAATGGTGATGTGGAACCATCTTTGGAGGAGGATGGCGAAGAGGTGTCAGGAAAGGAGAAAGTGTTTGAGGGGATGCCGGCTTTGCGGAGGGCGATTTTGGTGGTGAGTTTAGTGAACATGGCAGCCATGGTTAGGGATTCGTGATGGTGTAGAGATGAAAGCTCATGAGATATAAAAGGGGAGTTTCTTCTCGTTTTTGGCGAAGGGATGGAAGGATATTGATTGAGAAACGACGAGATGAGATGCGATAAGTTGAGATGAGATGGCAGGAAGATAGATGAGAAAAGGAGAGAGGAAGAGAGATCTTACGGTTCTTGACAGCTTGTTAAACAGATGGACGGATAAAGAGGTCAGGTCAGGTCAGGTTAGAGCCTTGAGAGGACCATAGTTCAGGAGCTTGAAACAGAGGAGGTGTCGCGAGTTTGTATTGCGCAAGCGCGAGGCTGGGATTTGATGAGAGCACAGACACGGATGTTCTTGGCCTTCAGGGGTAAGCTTCATAATCACGTGCAGAAATATAGATAGGTACTGAACAGAGGCACATACATACAGCATCGAATATCGGCATTGGGACTATCATCAATCGTTAATGTTGCCTCGAGAGAGATATGCTGTGATCTACCAAAATTAAAAGTTTAGCTCATGAGGATATTTCCCTCGATAATTCAAGTGAGCTGAGGCGATGAAGTAGAACAGAGAGCTTCAGACATCGATATTTCGTACTCGTTGTTTGAGTCAAAGATCACAAATCAAAGGAGCAAGCATCTTTATTGAAATCTTCATTTTATCTTCCGCTGTGTTTATTTTCAGGCGGGCATCCAAGTCATCCGCCTATGGTATCGCTCCTCATTGCTGTATTCATCTCGTGAAACCCATTTATTTCAATCCATGCCACCACTCTATAAACATACACAGGATGCCGCTCACCATCCATCATCAATCACATCAACATCACTTTCCCCCTTTGCCCATTCCTATCCGAAGAGGCCTGTGCAAAGGCAACCAGCACGCGCTGTGTGCAGTAGTTGCAAAAGAGGAAAGTTCGGTGTATGCCAGTTCAAGAAACCCATGCATACAAGTATATCAAGGCCAGCCCAACCCAAAGAGCCCCGCCCTATAGCGCGCAAAGAGAACACTCAGAAACCAACCATCCCATACCAGACCGCTCGCAAATGCATCAATGTAAAAACAAGCAAACAAAAGATTCATCTGTTCGAGAGACGTTTGAACATCTGCTCGACCCTTCCTCATTGACGAGAAAGCTATTCATTAAGCTTTCCAGATGACATGAAGAAAATCTATCAGTCGTAAACGCTTCAATGCCCACTTGAAATTCCTTGAAAGCATTTCCTTTTCGCCATTTTCCTTTTCTTATAAGACAATGCAGAGATCGTGAAAAAGTGTCAAAGACACATCAAATGAACGCCGCCTTTCTAGATGCAATGCCATCTAGTCCTGGTGATTGACCTTTTGAAGATTTCCGGGACGGTTTTTGTGGTTGAGCAAGAACATGTATACGAGTCCAAGAATTGACAAGCGCAGCTCCTGCCGTGTTGTTCTTGACACGGCATTGCTGAGTGTCCTGGCCACAATCGCCCAAGTGGCCTAGGAAGTCTTTGTCAGGCTCGAATTTCTATCCACCCTTCCGCTCACTCTCCAGAGCTGGCAATCTCTCGCTTTGAACTGGCCCTTCGCTGACATTCTTTATATCGGTAGGCCCCTTTCTCTTGCCCTTCTGGATCTTGTGCCATGCTCCGGAAGCACCTTCGCTCTTTGCAGCTCTTGTATGACCATTGGATTTTGAGACAGGCGACCCTTGCATTGGCGGTGTGTCATTAGCTGGTACTGGCTTCTGCGTTGTATCCAGAGATCCAAGCTTTCCCTCAGTCCCTCTCAGCGCCAGCCCATTCGCTCTCCGCTCTAAAGGTTCAAACTTTCGACTCGTTGTGGGAGATGGTGTCCGAGTTTCGTACACAGGAGACAAGTGTGGGAGGTCATCTCGCAGATTGTCATTGTGGCCTATTCCAATGTCCAAGGGTGACATCCCACCATTTTGACGAGCTAGTCGATTTCGTGTATTTGGAGACAACCTAGGTGGTCCATTGATCTGCTCAGGAGGTAGATATCCATTTGGCACGGCAATTGGATGCGGTGCTGTACCATTCGAATTGGACAGATTTGAAACTGGGCTCCCGCCCTCACTCTTTAAAGACGATGACCCGTTAACAACTATTGGCTGGTCTACTCGCCCTTCTATTCGTGGCTCACGTGGTGTCAATTGGCCTGACATATTCTGATCGCCAGATGCATCGCTGCCTGTACCAGAAGCTTGTGATATCGAATCAAGCGAGGCACTCAAAATATCACTGCCGCGATCTTCAGGGATAGATCCTTCGCTTACCGAAGCTTGCCAATGTGGTATGGAGACGGGGACGGGATTAGAGCCATTGACGACCATTGGGCCGTGTTGACTGAATGCCCTCAAGTTGGTTTGAGAGATACCTTGCTGTGAGGGGACAGCAGTAATGGGAGCGGAATGAGTGCCCGTGGAATAAGACCGATCATGCCCAAGAGGAGAGGGCGATCGTGATGGTCTCTTCAATCGATCTAAAATAGACTGTGGCAGTTGATCGGTTGATAGCCGGCGGCGTGGCTGGCCGAGTTCTCCGAAAGCGGGAATTGCCATTGGAACAGCTGACTGTCTCTTCATCGGACTTTGGGTATGGTCACTGACGTAGTAGCCGACGTATTCCTTAGGGGTATTGTCTTCCGGGGGGGTAACAGCAGAGCTTACACTTGGCTCATACCCGGTTTCCAGATTCTCGTCTGCGATGAAATTGGGAATTGGTATCCCGCTGGCCTGTCGCATTGTTTGATATATACCAAGCCCAGGATGTCCCATCTGCCCTCCTTGCATAGCTAGAGGAGATGGCCCCGATCGTGTAGCCGGCTGGGAATGTGAGCGCATTGAGCTATTTGGCTGACCAGTACCTGGGCCAGATCCATTTGTCACAGTCGACCTATGCATGCTTCTCCTCAATTCTGGTACAGCAGAACTCAAAGATGGCGATGAAGGATTTGTACTTGGAGTCTGATACCCATACATAGGGGTAGCCTGATACTGTAGAGGATAGAAGTACATATCAGGACGGATTGGAGCTGTCAGTGGTGGCTGGTCGAAGGAATTTGTCCGATTTCGATCCGTGGCTTGCTGCTGCTTGATAGATCCGCCATTACTCGGTGCTTGAGCTTGCGATTGAGCGTATGCCTGACTTTGCAGATTTTGGGCATACAACTGTAGCCGTAAGCTATTCTCCTGAGCCTGCAAAACAGAGTACGTCGTGTACAGGTCATTGTGTAGCTGCGCCTGTGCCTGCCGCTGTAACCATGCCTCTTGCGTAGACATATTAAGTGGTAGTCCCGGAAGGTACTGAGGAGGGGCGTCAAATGCGCCACTGGAAGCTCGCCGATTGTTGTTTCCATTGCGATTATGTTGATTGTTATGCCTTCCTCCACGATGTGTCCCACCTCGCCCTCTATTTGAAGACTGAGAAGTGCTTCGCAGAACAGGCTTCGGCTTTTGTGGAGGTCTTTCCCACACCCTCTCTTCCTCCTTTGGAAACTCGTATTGTTCGCAGCACTCCTCGAGCTTTGCATCACACAATAGATCAAATGCTCTCCTAATCTCTGTATGCAAACCTCGGAATGAAGTATCATCCGCGGTATTTCCCAGATTACGATTGACATTAAACGGCTCCTCGACGCAGAGCCTGTTGTTGTTGGTGACATGCCATCCTTTGTCGATTTTGGTTATCTGCCTGCCATTCCGCACAGATATGACGAACTTATCGTAGTCGAATTCGTGTCCATAAAAGCGGAAGAATTGAAAGAGAAGCTCCCCCAACGGTTCTTTGTTCTTCTTACCAAATCCTTCAAGTGCATCAAGGTCATCTGCGAATGTGCTTTCAATGCCGTCTTTCGGAGGAAGTTTCATGTGCGGTCGCTGATGCAAGGCTGGAAGGATTGGAGTATTTCGACTCTGCAGAAAGTAGATGATCATGCATATCCAAGTGTACGAACTTAGCGTCCCACCAAAAGCTAGGGAAATGTGAGACCAGTAGTATCAAATGCCTCTGTGAATTTGCGCTTACCTGCATCGTTCACTATCCTTCGCTTTGTCCAATGCTTGATAATCATAGCAAGAGGGCGAACGCGCGGATCTATTTGGACGTATGTTTTGATCATCCTTGTGTTCTCCAAAGCCAAGGTATTGTTGACGTTCATGTCACACGCAAGACATAGTTCTGGGTCCCATATCTTGACAATTGGTACCTTGGCAGTCGAGACGCAAATTACTCTTTCCATCCCATCTGAATTTGTGTCAGTGCCACTCAAGCGAGGAAACCAAGTAGCTCACTTCTTGCTAGAAGATCTGCTATGATGCAGACTCCTTCCATCTCCTTCCAGTCCGTTGTTATACAAATATCGACTACACCACTATTAGCTTGACCATTTTCCTCGGATCCAGTCCATCGGAACTAACCATCAGATTCGTCTGTACAAAGCAGGTTACCGGACGATCCAAACATATGCACCTTGATGTTGTGCCCTGGCCATTCTGCATTAAACAGCTTTTCTAGCTTTCGCACAAGTGCCTCTCTTTTCCTATCGCTTTCTGAGGATGGTAATAATCGATCATAGAGCTCACGCATATCTGTGGATAACGTTCTCTCCTCATCCTCAGAGAGTTTGCTCTTGATCTCTTTCAAATTCTTCTTCTCCAGCTTCTCGCCCCCTAAACTATAAGGCATCCGCCTCTTCGTATGCGCCATAGCAGTTTCATATCGGCAACCACCTCGTGGACCTGGAATCGGCCTCGAAGATGGAAGTGTAATATTTGACTCGGAATATGCAGAACGCGGGGAGTGGCCATTGGTCGCGTTCGGTGAAGGCTCTCGAGACTCATCGAAGGAAAAATTTCGGGCGTGTTGATGGGGCGTAGAAGGCACAGAACTTGATTGTTGAGAGAGGGTGGAGGTTTGATGTTGTGGATGAGGTCGATTCGGGAGCGGGTTGGACAAGTCCAACTTCTTGGCTGGCATCTTAGCAGCGTTTTCCTTCTCTGTTATGAGCGCACGCTCTCCGTTACTGGATTTTCGTGGTTCCTTATTCCCATGACCAACCCGCGAAGAAGATTTGTTATTCCTTGCTGTGATGCCGCTACTTGAGCCGGAGCGTGGTCCAGGCACAGCCTGAATATGTTGTGCAGAGAGAAGAGGAGGTAAAGGCGAGGATACTAGTCGAGTCGTCCTTCCAGAACTTATGAGTCTGTTGTATTGTGCAAGCTGCAGCTGATGGTAAGAGGAGTGCTGCGGCAGCAGGATGGGAATCAGATCAAGTTGAGACGGCCGCTGAGCTGGGACCGCAATACTCGGCGAAGAGATGGGAACAGGGTCTGCGAGGGTATTGCGCCGCACAAGTCGCGACCACTGAGCAGACTGATATTGATACTGAGTATTACCAGCTGAGGACTGGCCCTCCATCAACTTCACGACTAAGAGTAGCCGTGATTGTCGGTGTCAAATTCGGTTCTTGAATGTTGCTGACGGTAGCTGGTACAATCAGCACAAAGCTGAATCCACGCGCAGATGTAAGGCTGGTTCCTCTGTTTAAAACGAGTGAATTCTTTTGTCGGCTGTCGTGGTCTGCAGAGCAGAAGTGAAGGCGTGCAGAGTCGTGGAGAGCGTGTCGAGCGTAAAAGTAGAGGTTTACCCCCTTCTGGAGCGAACGGGCGTCTGGCTGTGTTGACGAGGGGCTGCAGCTGTGGCGACGGATGCAAGTCGACGATGGAGGTGAGGGGACGTTGGGTATATCTACGAGGCCGCTGGTGAGCACCGAAGACTGCACATAGGACACTCGCAGAGATTGGGCAGAAGAGAGAGGAATTGCTTTGTTCGTTGTGGTACCCTTCCAATACGGAGACGTGAATAATAGGTGCAGCCCTGCTAGCGTGCGTTTAGTCGAGGCCCGGCAGTACCACAGAAGGGGAGTCGGTAGGGTCGCACTGCACAGTCTGCACTGCACTGATGAACGGAAGAGCGAACGGGGAGCAGCGCAGGGCAGACCAGACCAGAACGGAACAGAACAGAGCAGGCGGGTGGACGTGGAATTGGAGCTGGGAGTTGGGAGTTGGGAGTTGGGATCGTGCACTTGGGCCTCGAAATCTTCTATATTCTTTGGGGAGGAAGAGGCAACTCCTGCTGCGAGCTCGCTCCTTCCCCGTGCTGCCTACTTTATTCTCTCCTGGCTACGATCTCGCGGTAATCAAATATTAGCTTGGGGTCAAGTCCAGCGACAAAGGCAAAGGCTTAGACGGGAGGCACGTTTGTTTCCCAGAGGCCACGGCCATGCTGGATCGAGCATTTATCCACCGAATCGACACGAGCTCTTTGTGACCGCATCGGCCAATACCTGGTGTGCAATGGGCCCTCGGCGACAGCCAATGTTCTTTGTGACGAGAATAACCGCCAACGCATCGCGGGCCCTCGACCTTCGACTCCACGGTGCTCCTACACGAGAGCCCAGATCGACGTGACCAGGTCGTCCTGACCCCAAACTTCCCAAGACACCTGATTCAGAACTCAGTGCTGAGCGCGAGAATATGCGATCTGCTTATTATTCAAGTCATAACCACAATTTGTGAGTCTGACACGAGCACCACAGCCCAGCACAGCTCCTTCGCGCACGCCCATAGCCAGCATGAGAGAATACTCACTGCATACATGGGACGGGGAAACATGCTATATTTACGATTCTCCTGCCGGCCCCTTTGCGATCCTTAAATCATGTTCAAGGTATGTCTGAGACGAAACGGTTTCGAGCTTAAGCATCCATCCGCGAGGTGGCGAGAGGTATGTCCTAGTACAATTATATGAAGATATTATACATCATCACAACGTTACCTGTACTCGGACCCCTAGTAGCCGATTTAAGAACTAGGACAAGCCGAAGACACGATACTTCTTATGATAGAAAGAGGCAGAGATATCAGACGCATCCGAATTAACGATCGATACCCCGCAGGAACCCTACGCCGCCGGTTCAGGGACTCCCGTCCAGCGTCCAGCTATGGCCTCGGGGTCGACCATAGACAACCAGAGGTCGTGGTCTGGCTGCACGAAGGTCTCTCTTTTGTCGCAAATCTGGGGAAGCTCGTGGGCAAATTCAAGGCCGTCCTTGCTAAGGGAATCTCATTCGTGGATGCCTTACGCCACATCCGCCTCCTTCTTGGCCTGCACTTGCTCTCTTGGAGAGGAGGGAGGGACATGGGAACGAGATCCATGAGCTGACAGCTTGGTGTCATCGGATTTAAGGTTTGAAATGCCAAGCAAGTGTTTGGTTGTTGCTGATTCCCAGCACCTGGTCAGGCGTGGATCTTCAGACGGTCCAGATGGTTCAGATACATGAAACTTGGAGCTGAGAGTGAGGAAATGGCTCGTGAGTGGCTCCGAGAGTTGTACAGTCGATGCAGACCAATGTGACACCTCGTTGAGGAACCCTGGGCCGGGAGAGGAAAGCGAATGAAGCAGATCGATCTCTTCACCGACACCAGTCATCGGCTTTGCTTCTTCTATTTTTCGTGCTGACATGTGAGCATTCCTCTCGTCCTTCAGCAGCGGATCGCGGACAGCCTCGTCATACGGTGTCGGACTTGGTACTGTACAAGTATCACAATAGAGGCCTCAATCATGGCCTCAGGACCCACCGTCCTCGACACGACCCACGCGATCAGAACGCACAGAACAGTAAAAGCCGAAGCTCACCCGAACCCAGTCCAGCTGTTTGTACTTCAGCCTCACCGGCTCATCCGCCAGGTCCGCAAACTCCATGCCGTGCAGCGCCGAGTTTCCGCCCCCCTCTGTTCGCGGGCCCTCGCACCCTGCCAATCACAGCCCATCCGCAGCTGGCCTCCGCTCCGCATCCACCAATCACGCAGCCTCTCAGGCACCTCCACCACAGAACAGGCCAATCACAGCGCCCGCCAAGATGCGCCAGCCCTAAAAGCGCCAAGCTCCCCCTCGTAGCCTCGCCCCTCGGCATTCTCGGAGGCGCTCCCTGGCACTTCTGCAGTGTTTTTGAGTGTTTTTGCTGACTTGGTGCATTCGGCCGCCCTCCAGAGCTCTCTAGCCTCGTCTGACTACCGAACGTCATCATGTGCCTCTGTTAGAAATCAACAATGCGATGCAAAGCTCATATAAGCTGCCATTTCCCAGCTTGGATGTACTGCAAGTACTCCGGACTCTCAGTACGCTTGCGCCGTCGAATCCCGCTGGTAGTTTCGATTGCAAGTGCTGGATTGCTGAGTGATACAAGTCAAGAAACGGACAGGGAAGGAAATCGAAGTGTCGCTGGGTCGATACACGTCCGGAATTATCGGAGCACCCATCACGCAGTTGAAGCTCGTGTGTGCGATTCGATATCAAAACTCAACGAAGTCCGGAACTTTTACTCCTACATCTGCAGTGCGAGTATCAGAAGGTCTTACGATTTACATACATACGGAGACATTTTCGAAAAAGTTCCTGTTTCCTTCTTCGCATTTATACACCAATATGGGACTTTCGAGATCGAGGTACGTCTTCCACATTTTGCTTCCAATTTCTAAAGTTATGTGTTTATTATATACAAGAAAGCTAACGGACATGCTTGAACAGGACAATCACACTGATAGTAGCAGTTGCTACTCTAACCTCCAACACCCTCTCCTCCGTACTGTTCGCCCAATTACCAGATGATCCCTTCCACCTAGCCAGTAACTTCGGGTGGTATCTGCACCTTGCCAACATATTAAGCGTCTTTGGATTTATCGGTGCATTAAGAGTACGTCTCTACTTTCTCACCCCACACCATCCCGTACCCAACACGCGCAACTAGGTATCAGAAGTAAAATGAAACCAAGCTAACACCACGCAAAGCAACACGCCCTCTCAATAGCCATCTTCGCCAACTACCTCATCCTCGACACCATCCTTTGCTCCGTCCCCCGCCTCCTCCTCCTCACCCTCCTAAACACCTACTCCTCCACCCTCTGCTCCACCCCTTCCTCCTCACCCTCAAGTCCCTTCCTAACCTACTCCTCCACATCCACCTCCTCACCCAACCAACAACCCTCTCCTAAATTCTCCTCCCCAAACTCAAACTCAAACTCAAACTCCGACCAAGATCCCTGGTCCGAACCCGGCTGCATCGACATCATCTCCCTCCTCCAACTCACCCTCGCCGCTGGCGTCATCGCCGCCACAGTCCTCCAATTCGTCGGCGCACTAGCAGTTCGCGAGTATGCGAAAGCACTTTGGGTTAAGGAATGTAGGGATGAAGAGGTGGTGTTTGGTGTAGAGGAGATTCTTGAGAGGGGATTGAGGAATGAGGAGAGGATGAGGGGGAGGGAGGAGGAGAGGAGGAGGAGAGAGAGGTTGGTGGAGGAGTGGGGGTTTGGTGGGTTGCCGGTTATTGTTGAGGAGAGGGAGAGGGATGATGTTGTGGGGATGAGGGAGAAGGTTTAGAGGTTTTTGGTGAGGTGGGGAGGTAATTGAATGATTGAGTGAGTGGCTGTGTGGCTGGGTGGTGCGGTGTATATACCAAGAGCAAGCGAGCTGAAGACGTGAGAAAAGACTCGAAGGAAGGAAGGCACAGGATATTCCATTTCATCTCATCGCAGCGCAGAAAAGAGCCAGCCAAGCAAGACAGACAGACAGACAGACAGACAGCAAGAAAGCAAGAAAGAAGGGCGTTCGGAGTGCAGGCTTCCATAGGGTGATACCATTTGTTTCCCGGCGCGGACGTCGTTGGATATCAAATCAAATCAATTCAATTCAATATCAATCAAGACAAAACACTGCAAAGCAAGAAGATCTAAAATTCAAAGATGTTGCAATCATTCCTTCCCTTCTTCTTTTTTGATATATCATGCAATACAGTACATATCGAGGTTCTTGGCTCGTGTGTTTGCTTGTTTGTTTGCGAACTTTGCTATTTTAAATATAGGTAGGTAGGTAGGTAGGTAGGTATTTGTATACTCACTCATATACCTAACCTAACTAACTAATTAATTTTCTTGCTATTAATGAATGGATGTAGGAGATCAGATGGTATGGTATGGTGGGACTTGATGAATAGATATACTCACATCCCATCCCATCACATCCCAACTCTCTTCCTCATTTCTCTGTCCTGTACTGTACTACCTTATCGGAGGTAGAGGGTTGAATCCGCACATACTTAAATCAATATGAGCTCCTTTATCCCTTTATTCTCGGTACTGTGCTCTCTCTTTCCTTCACGTCTCTCATAAAATTCGACACAGCCTCTCGATTTTCGTTCCTTTCCTTTCCATCCTTCCCTTTCCTCTCACCTGCTTTTCTACAAAAGATATCAGGGAGATTGTAATCTGATGTTAGCTGTTAGATCTCCTTTTCACATTTCGGTTTCTGGTCTAGGGGTTAGATAGCAAGGATTTGGAAGTGGAGTAGGTGGTGGGAAGGGGTTGGATGTTCGTGAGTTTGATGGGTTATGGAGAGGTGTGGGAGGTGGATGTAGGTAGATGTATGATTTGGAAGGGGTGATATGGATAGGATGGGATGGGGTGGGGTGGGATGGGATGGTATAGGCGTGTATAGGTGTGTATTCGTGGGTTCGTGATGGGTGGGTGGGTGGTGTATGGTTGGTTAGTTGGTTGGTTGTGGTTGTGTAGCCTAGATAGGTAAGATTCCTGTAGGTGAATGTATTGAATGGGTTAATACAGTCGACTGGCTGACTGAGTGAGTAGTTAGTTAAATCATATGTACATAACGGGATACTTTCTTTCTATCAATGTAAATTTGTTTAAGGTAAGTGAACTGAGTCTGTAGAAAGAAGAGCTAGGCTGGTTAGAGATAAACTGAGTGTTGTAGTCCGGTTGCGCATATCGAGATATCCGTCCTTTTCTTTCCATATGGATTGAAGCGCTGGAGCATTAAAGACTATTTTCTAAAAAAGCATAAATACCTCGCAAGTAAACTGAGACTCGGAAAACTAGAACGTGCTATGAATCGACGAGTAAAAAGAATGAACATTTCGAAATGAGGGTAAATTCGAAGTTGCAAAAATAGCGAATAAAAGGTGCTTGCTGGGCGCTAGAGGAGAATGTGAATGATTCCACGTAGCGAGGAGCAACAAAAGCCCCGAATATTATGCCTTGGACGGTGCTTATAGGTGGATTTGTTTTGTATATGCAGGTGCTTATGGTCGACAAAGAGGTGTTGCTGGAACGCGGGTACTGGTATCCTTGGATCGTTTTAGTCGTTGAGAGCTATGCTTGAGGTGTATTGTGAAGGCAAAGGTGTCGTTTTGCTGCTCTCGCGGGGTTGTAGCTATAGCTATCAGATTCCGTACCTTCTCGTCTTAGTGCTATGGCACTAAGTGTTGTTCGATATCGGATGGACATGATGAATGATGCTCGTCCTCGTCGAATCCGAAGAAGTAGAATGGTCGGGGAAGGGGTCTATTATAACCATGGGCTTTAGAGTGTATTGTAGAATAGGTAGATTAAAAAGGTCTGTAACCGTCGCCTAGAAAGGAACGTGACTTCTTAGTCGGTGTCTGTACTTATTAGTATCTGGGAAGGAAATATATTATAGTGGTCGCAAGCTCATGTCGAGGCAGGAGACTTTATGTAGCATATCGCTCTTGACTGATATTTCAGCTCGCTGAGGATGATAACCGAGAATGATAGGAGCTTGAAGACGAGGAGAAATAGAAGACGGCGAGATTCGAGCATAGGTTCTGGCGAATAGCATGCGTTTCGCGTTGTGACGGAAGTTCGGAACGATGATCGGATGATCGTGTAGGCTGGTATATATCTAGCATTTACTGAGTGCTGTGAGCCGGTAGAGACGATAGTGGATGGCTAGAACTAGCAAGAACAAGTGTTGAGGAAGAGAATACGGATATTATGAATAGAATTGTAGATGAATGGAGTAGCTTCGTAGACTTTGGGAATTCTGGAGGTCAGAGTAAAAGAAGTTGTTCGGGACCAAACTCAAGATTTCTTCCACATGACTCAGATTGACTAGGTCCAGAAGCAGAATGGGTTGATGGTGTAAGAACAGCCATGGATTCCGAATATCGGAAACCCCATTTGAGGATCACGGTCGACTTCCAGGTGGCGCAAATGAGATATAGCTGATAACAAGGACATAATGAGGAACAAAAGAGCATATCAGGACTCGAGAACATAAGTTGATGCACATGACGACTTCCTGCATGTGACTCTCGAACTACTCGATCTGCCCCTCGCCGTCCCGTCCCTTGTCACCGTCTTTGTGCCACTCGAAACTCTCTTCCCCGCATACTCCAAAAGCACGTGTCAATCACTAACAGACCATCCATTTCTTAGCCAAAAGGATGAATAGCAAGTCAGTGCACTGACGTAGTTCGCGAGGATCCCATGAGCGGGAGAGAAACGGTGAGCATGCTGTGTAATGTGTAATGTATGACATACCAACCCTTTGCTCAAAGGAGGGGCCATAGTTACCCCACCGTCACAGCGACAAGGAAAGGCGGATACTTTTTCCGGTTCCAGGGCTTCCTAACATTCTCTCGCACGACGTGAAAAGCAAAAATGATAAAACTTGGAAGCAAGTGAGCTGACTGCAGCATGAAGGTCGGAGCTTTGTTCTTTTACGGAAGATTGGTGTGCGGTTCGTTCGTGTTTGGACCGATGGATGCGTGGATTGGACGGGTAGAAACAAGAACAGTGACTGATGATATGGTAATCGGTCGCGGAGGACCGATAGGATGATGTATCGCGTCCTTTTCATATGGGGAAATCTTTCAAGTCCTTTGCCTCTATCGCTTGGAGGGGCCCTATCAGAGGGAGAAGGTGGGGTGAAGAAAATGTGAGGAGAGAAAGCTGCATGCGCAAGCGCAGGATATGCATAGCAGCACAACGCCATGCATGTAATAGGGTTGCATGGCTTCGTGCAATGAGGGGCATTTCGTAGCGTGTTCTGGCGCGCGATTCTGCTTGGTGAGGATACATCTCGATGCGTTCTTGGCTGCCCCTTTCGAACAGCAAAGGTCGTCGATGTCTCGTGAGCTGAGGACCTGAGGTACTAGACTTACAAATCCACGGCACGGTGAAGAGATGAGTACCCCTTTCCTCGCGGTCCAGTCCCGGATACGAGTACTACGCTGCAGAAAAGGAGAAAAGGAGAAAGTCTAGAATGATATTAAACACTTGTCCCTCCCTCATCACGGACATTCGATGTTTCTGGCAGGTCTGAGATGCAAGTCGGTTTCGGCCCAGCGCTGGCAAGCGAGAAAGGGCGAAGGTGTTGGCGTTGGCGTTGGCGTCCGGTACAGCGGCGAGTCATGGTCCTTGCAGACCCTGTTCGATCAGAAGCCGATAAGAATTGACAGGCGGGAATGAGCAACGACTTTCTGAGTTGCAGTGAGTTGCAGTGAGTGACAGTCGATGGGTCACGATCTGGCAAAAGTAACCCGAAGCGCTGAGAAAGGGGCTTCGTGACGGGTCCCGGAAAAGGGCCAGATATCACTTGGAGAAGTCCAGAGGAGTGTAGCCGCTAATCGCCATGTGATCTTCGGTTCTCCGCCAAAACCCTTCACGTCCCGGGCATTCCTTTTGGGCGTCAGGGTCTCAAATATCACGTCGTCGTCTGGCAGAGGCTTTCGGTCGACAGGGGCCCGATAGGCGCCGCGGACATGGAAAGCCGCATCTCGCGCACGAAATCCAGCGTCAGGAAGACTGGGCTGGGAGAAAACGAAAGCGAGAACCGCTGGAAGAAAAGCTTTGCGGCAGCGAAGATATAAATCTTGGCAGCAGTCCATTCTCCCGCCGTGCCTGCTTCGACCACCTTGATGGAAGGATGCTTGAAGGAGCAGGTGGGGTGCAGCGTGCAGCACACCGGAGCGCTGTACGGGCAGGACAGGACATATGTAACCTTACTGCAAACAATCTGAAATAGAGGTGCAGCGGGCTACTGCTGGTTTGAACGTTGATGGTGTGCGGTGTTTATTTAAAGGTCTGCACTTGGTCTAGTAGGCCCGAAGGAAACACTGCTCGGGATGCGAGGTTGCCGGCGGACAATGGGACACACAGTATCATCCAGCGTGCATCGTCAACAGCCATCTGCAGGAGAAGTGAGGGATCTCCAACATGCCATGCTGCCATGCTCCCGACGTCAAGCACGTGGAGGCTGAGAATAAACTTCATAACGGCCATGTTATCAAGAACAGACCCGGACAGACCCATACAGACCCATAATGCGCTCGCTATCTTATGGTCCTTCGAAGTATATGTGACCCGAGATGCTGCAGACTCGAAGGGTATTCTGTGCTGCTGGCACCCGAGCAGATTTATCAGCCTTACATATCGCGTTCTGTTTCTCGTTTCTGGGACGTAAGGTTATGATTTAGCCAGACCTTTCTGTTCGTGGGAGTGGGAAGTGCAGCTGCCCGCGCTCTGCGGGCCCGCCCATGCTCGCTGGACGTTATATCTTCCATCATTCTTCCCGCCAGGCAAATGCGGTTCTGTGACACCTCAAAGAGGTCAGAACTCTGCTCGTGGCCAGCACGCTCCATGAAATTGTATAGAACCGTTCGTTCTTCCACAAGGCACGAGGCACAAGGCTCAGGGCTCAAGGTCAAGGCTCACACTTCACTGGAAGCACCCTCTTTCTTCGCCAACGGCACCCTGCACACAGCACCCGGTCGCCGGATGTATGATTGTGGTAACCCCCACAGGCACATCGTATCACATCACTTGGATATATGTATTATTCCCCATATCATTTCTGCTAAACTCACCAGGCCCGCCGTCCCTCACGGCCCCTGGACAGAGAGCTCCTAGCTCCTGTCCTATGCTCGCTGGAGCACATGCGGACTCCACCGTGCCCACAAAGGGACGTGAGATATAAAATTGTTGAAGAGTCAATCTCTCGCTGGACCGGATCAGTGCAAATGGAAAATCAAAAGGAAATGAAACAGGGCATCCAAGGCCAGGCTAGGCGTCGCTGCACTAATCAAGGGCCTCCAGGAGCTCCGGCACGAAATCAACAGCGGGTGCCTCTTCGAGTCGAGCCAGACCAGACCGCATCTGTATCATCGAGTGGCCCCGCGCCCCTGTCGTTCTGGCGTCTGGCTTCTGACGAGTCGACGAGGGAGTTGCTGGCGGTCGCGGCGACATGCAAAAAAGCTGTCGGGACGCTGGGCTGGTCTGGTCTGGGATGCTGGGTCGCTCTCGCGCGCTGCACTGCTTCGGTCTGCTCTGACGCTCGTTCTCCCAATAATTTGGTGCGCTGCAGGCAAGCAAGCACTATACAGTACGGGAAGTATTCACTGCTGCTCATCTGGCAGACTCGCAGACTGGCACTGGCAGTGGCAGACTGGGCCCGAATCTCCAGACCTCCGCCCCCATTCCAAATCCCAGTTTCCTTCTCTCGCCTGAGTGTGGATTCGACCTCCCTTTCAACCCTCCAACCCTCCAACCCGTTGCGCTCCCTTCTGCCTCCTCCCCGGTCCCTTTTCTGTGTCTCTCGTCTCTCGTCTCGACGGCTTCACTTCAGGCCCAAATCTCGATACCTGATCCCTCAGTCCTCCACGCCGCCGGCTACGCCTGCTCGAGCCACTCCTCCCCCATCCATCCATCCATCCCTCCCTCGCTCCCTCCCCCATCTCAAGTCAAGCCTGCCCTGCCCTGCGCGCTTCTCTTCCGCTAGAATGGTCTTCCGTACCCTACCCAATCCCAACCTCAAATCCTAATCTTCCACCGAACGTGCTACGACGGCTACGGTTGCGCCGACGCACCTCACCTCCACCCTTCCACTTTTACGTGCTCCTGGGTTTTTCTTCCCTCCTCTCTCCTCCCATACCTTTTATCACCGAGATCCATTGATCATACGTCGTCCACACAACACGCCTCGCCGTTTGTGTTGTTCGAGTTGAGGGCCGTTCCTTTCTCTCTCGCCACTCTGTTCCCTATCTCGGTTTTCGTTTGGTAAGTGTTGAGGCAAAATCTCCTCGACCCAGGCCGCATTCGCTGTCATGAGATTTTTCTCCTCGGTTACATCCTTCCTTTCCCTCTGCGCGCAACTTCAAATTTATTTACAGCCGAGTCTCGTGGTCACCTCTACGCAATATGTACTAACATACATCGATGTTCTAGAGTCCTCCTTGCGACCTCCCTGTCGTATACGTTCCTTATAATCCTCGAATCTACACTGCAGGCTCCAGTTTTCGAAGCATCTCTGATCCGAAAATATGTCTTATTACGATAATCAACAATGGCAAGCCTCAGGGCAACCGTCTTGGGAGCAGCAGACGCCGCCGGCTCGATCTGGTATGTTGACATCGACGAGTTTTAGGGGTTAGGACAGGCCAATTGACAGGTGATGCAGGTGCCAGCTCAGCTGTTCCGCGCGAGGACTCCGCAGCTTTTCAGACACAACTAGAGGGTACGTGCAGATTACATCGATCCATGGGTTGCAGACAGTATATTTGGCATATGCAGAATTTTTCCGGCTGGTCGCATGCTAGTGTCCTAGGTTCGAAGAGAGGACTTTGGCTTGCACTTCTGGGCCAGACTTTACTGGAGCAGGAAAGGTTCACAAGCTAACACATATCCCAGAGGTCGACCGTGCGATTGACAACCTGGTGAAGAGTGGAAAGATGTTCAACGTACCCGGCCGTCGCGATTCTATGCCCATGGCTGCCCCCCCAAGAGGAACCTTTCCGGAACAATTCGGTAGGTGCCTTAATAACTAAAAAGAGGTCATAGCTTATATGCCATAGATCCACGCATGAGCGCTGGTCCTCCAAGACACCACTCGGTCAGCGACTTCGGCGATGCGCGATCCTTCTCAGGATCGAATTTACAAAGCTTCTATGCCAGTCAGCGACACCAACCCTCACGTGGCGCAAATGAGGCAGAACAAGTGATGCAGGCAAAGAGACGGATGGCAGCACAACGAGAGCGAGAGCTGCGAAATTATCACCAAGAGCAGCAGTACAATCGAAGTAGGCCACCTCCTTCTGTATAACACAAATTCCGTACATGAATACCCAAGCCACTATACCCTGTACCCAGCGGTCCACATATTTCAAATATTGGTCGACTACGTCGTTCTTTCTCTCGCCTCCAGTGCTGTGTGTGATGAAGAAATATTTTCCCGAGCATTTATCATTATCTTATCATATCTACATTTACTGACTGGGATAAGGTATTGTAGCTGAGATTTCAACATTTGGTGGTAAACCTGACCGTACTATGAGCCCTAGCAGTGGTATGAGCGAAGAAGAGCGCCGTGAGCTGATCGCCCGTCAACGAAGTGCCTTGTATGGTGAAGGAGCTGGTTTTTCTGAGAATGGAGGTTTTGATGAGAACGGAACTCCTCGTCCAGGAACTCAAGGGTCCGGATCGCAGTCTGCAACAGGGATTCGCGGCCACTCCCCCCTAGCGTTTGATCACTACAACGCTCAGGCTCAGGGTGAGAACTCTAATCAACAAGGAGCAGCTGAACCTCAATCAGCAACTGGACAGGCTCCTGGACAACAACGTTCCCGTGCTAACAGCACGTCATCTCCATCATCCAACCCAACTAGTAGCTTCAGCCTCTTCGATTCTGCTGCTCAACAGTCGAGCCGTACGTCGACATCCTCTCCAGGTGGATCACCTCCCCGCCAGGGTGGTAAGACCCAAACCAGCTCCAACGTGGCTCCCATCGGCACCCGTCCCAGCGGACAGGCACCCAACCCAGCGTTGAACAAGCGCTCCACCACCCCTCTACCTTCGCCGCTGAGCTACGGCTTTGCTGCCAACGAAGAGGGTAAGAAGGATGAACGTACCAGCTCTGCAGCATCAAACCCCAACTCGCAAGCACAGCAGGACGTTGGACTTGGCTGGGGCTCTAAGAGCGGAGTTTGGGGCAAGAGCAACCTGGGTAGCATGCAAGCTTCCGTCTGGGGTTAAGACAATTTCATTGGACTGAATTCGAGGGTATAAAATTGGGCGGACTCAAATATGGTGATGGTGTTCGGCTTCGGCGACTGCATATACTGCTGATAGGATGGGGGTTGGCGTACTGTCGGATCTTTCGCGACGAACACGGGATTTTTCTTGGTGGACGATCTTCTCTCCTCTCAACTGTATTCGACCGCCTCGAGAACTCGTCTGTTCGTGCGTCTGGTTGTTGGTCTTTATTTATGGGTTTTAAAGGTGTCGTTTTTCATTGCTTGCTTGATTGCATTGGTGGAGTGCTGGGTTCGATCTTATCTGCTGGATATCCGATGCTCTGCTCATCATCTTCTCTCTAGCGTCGTCGGTATCTGTTTGGTGGTCGGTGGTCTCACCAACTCTCGTCTGGTCAAGGTTTGACAAATCAGATTGACGGTAAATTGCCGGGGGTTTTCGAACGCAAGTTCAGATGAAACAGGATGGAAAGATAGGAGGATAAAAAGTCCGTTGTGCGCGCGCGTGGGATGGGTAGCATATCTGGCAGGCGTGTTTTTCTGGTCTGGTCTTTCACTTTTCTTTTTTGCTGGTGGCTTGTGATTTTTGTTTGATTGCTGGCATTGCGATCTGGGGTGGTCGGGATGGTGGCTTTTCGGCTGGGATGGGTTCTTTTTTCGGGGATTGCGGTGCGGGCTTTTTCTTTTCTCTCTCTCTCTCTCGGGCTGGATGGACTAAGTTGCATGACGTTCGTGGTAGAGGGGAGGAGGTGCGGAGATGCAGAGATGATTGAATAAAAGACGGTGTGTGACCAGGGGCGAAGTGATAAGAAAGTGTGTAATTAGGGATCTGGGCTGGGCTGGGGCTACGGAATGGGGTGGAGTGGAGCTACTACTACAAACTTACAAACAATCGGTAATAATGGAATGAACAATGGATGGTTTGGCGGCGCTTGTTTTGTGTTTGTGTTCATTGTCTCTGATGTGCTTGCTTGCTTCACCTTCGTGAGTGATGGTGTTGGTGATTTCTTTAGAACGTATAGTACCCGGCAGGTAAGCTGTCTACCTCGGTAGTGTGGATGGGTTTATGAAGTATGAAGTTCAGAATAAAAATCACTATATTTGTTCATTTCAACTTCAGTATAAGAAGATAGAAATTGAATGAGAGAGAGGGTATTGGCAGTGGTGTTAGGGATATAGAGAGAGGAAAAGAGATACCTAAGCTTGTTATTTGTTCTCTAGACTTCAGACTCCGGGCTTCAGATTCCAGATTCCAGAGAAACTTTGGGGGTGGGGGTTAAATTTGGTGCTGGCTTGGACTTGGACTTGGACTGGATTATTGATAGGGTGTTTTCGTTTTTGTGACGTTAGGTTGGTTAGATGGATTGATAGATGAGAGCGAGAATGGGAATGAGGATGGGCTTGAGGTGACGATGAATGTATAGGTTGTGATTTCGAATCAAGGATGGACCGGAGCGTTTGGGTTGAGAGATTATATTGGTTATGATGAATAGGATAAAAGAGAGGAGAGGAGAAATACAAACTTGTTTTATTCAAGGGGGAAACATAACATAACTTTTGCTTCGTTTTTATTGCACAAGAAGTACAGCACCTCCATCCATCAATCCAATCCAATCCATTGTTGTCTTATAGTTTACAATTTCTCCTTATCTCATCTCCCATCTCTCACCTCATAGCAAGTCACATAACATCACAAACTCACTTACTCCCCCGCTCACTCACTGCCCCATCGCCCTAGCCTGCACATCAAAAATCTCATTCCTCCAACTCCTCGTCGCCCTCGCACTCTCATCCACCCTCTCCCCAGCCATCGCCGCCTCCTCATCCCACAACCTCACCACACTCCCCGGCGCATAAACACCCGCAAAGACATTCCCTCTCCTCTCCGCCGCACCCCTAACTCCCACATTCGCATACAGATCCGGATCATCCGCCGGCGTCAATCTCGTGACCACCGCTTTAATAAACGTCCTCAGATCCTTCGGATCCGAGATCCTCGTCGCGCGAAGACGTTCCCGCGCGAAGATCAACTCGCGGTTCGCCGCGTGGAAGAAATCCGCAATAGCGGTCGAAAGTTGTTTCTCTAGGACTTTTCTTAAGATAGGGCGAAGAAGGGGTTTGAAGATCCATGCTAGGCAGGCGAATTTACTCTTTCGGAGGGTGTAGGAGAGGTGATGGATCTTGACCCGTACGTTGCGCAAGCTGAGGATTTTCTCGAGCTTCTCTTTGCCGATTTCGACGTCGAGTTCGATGTCGATGCCGCGGTCGTCGAGCTCGAAACTGGCGATTCCTTCGTCGGCGAGGCGGAGGAGGCCTTTGTGAGCGCGCAGCCAGAAGCCGACTTCTTCGGCGCGGATGGAGAGGCCTTGGATTTTGATGGTGCAGAGGGAGCGCGCGGTGGTGATGGTTCGGAAGCGGGCTTTGCGGATGGAGAGGTCGTTGTAGGTTTCTACTTTGAGGCGGAAGGGGAGGAAGGAGGTGTTGTTTATGGTGCGGCCTGGTTCGAGGATTAGGTTTTCGAGGAGGAGGTCAATTTCTGGGACGGAGATCTCGAGACGTGGGATCGGGAGGTACTGGATCATTTCGATGAGGAGAGGGATGAAGATAGTGTAAGTGTCGGTTAAGAGTTCGGGGTTAGTGACTTGAGAAGTGGGTGAGAGGAGGGCCCAGATTCGGAGAGTGGTTTGGAGGAGTTTGGAGATGTCTTCGTCGTTGATGACTGAGTCGAATGTTGTCCGTGCTTGTTGGAGGAGATAGTCGATGTCTTTGCGGAGGGGTGATTCGGTGCCAACTTCTTTGGACTTCACTTTGAGCTCTTCAACCTTGTTGGATGCTGAGTCGAAGAAGTCGGGGTCGGTGAGCATCTTTTGAATGGATGCAGCAACCTCCTCCATCATATCTTCAAACTCTGGGTCTTTCTGGGAGTGCTCCATGACTTTGTTGAATCTCTTTTCAAGCTCTTTCCAAGCATCCTTGTCTCCAAATGAGCTAAGCAAGGACCAACCATTTTTAATAGCACGGTCAAGCTCATCATTCGTATCAAGATCCTCTTGAACCGTGCTGAGGGTATTGTCGATAGCTCTCGAATAAACCTTTGCATATCTCTTGATGAGCAGTCCAATGGTTGATACCGAATCTGAGTAATCGTTCCTCTTGCGAAGCTTGACGACGGCGGCTCTAAGGCGATTCTTCAAAGTCTCCTTTTCATCACCTGAGATATGCTCTTTCAGGCTAGCACCAGCTTCTTTCCCAGTCTTCTTAACGCCATTGGCGACAACATCGGCAATCTCAGCGGCTTCTGCACCAAGATCTTCTCCAGTTGGTGCTGGTCCGTCATCGTTACCAGGCTCTTTAACTGTCTCATTCTGTTCGTCCGAAGGCTCAATCTGCTTTGCAGCATCTTCGGCTACATTTGAGATCGTATGAGCAGTATCTGAGAACACTTGTCTACCGATTGTGTTCAAATCAGACAGAAATATTCTGAAATCGGAATTAGTCAGAAGAAGATTGCCAACGGTCTTCATGCTCTCCAGTGCTACAAACAATCAGTAAATGTATGTTATATTTCACTTAGCACATACCAGCTGAAGCATCCGCCTTTGCCCTGCTTGATGTAGCTGTCTGACTGAGGTCGTCCGTATCAACAGACAGACGAGCGTGTATCAGGAACCAGATGAAGTCTTGAATTTGATCACCATCGTTCTTATTTCGAAGGAGATCAATGAATTGTTGAAGCCACGTCTTGGTATAATACATGAGCTTCCGTCCACTTTGACTGAGGCCAGGAGTGTCTGGGTTGAGAACATCCGAAGATATAAGTGTTCTGAGATTCACAATGGTTTGCTCTGTTGATGGCATGAATCCTTTTGAGAGTGCTCTGAGCATCTGATATGTGTGCAGCTTTTGATGAGCTATTCGCTGAAGTGAAGTGTCGTCCTCATATTGAGGCAGTAATGGCTCACGGTCGCCTTGCCGTTTGGACTTCTTTCTTGATCCGAAGCAGGAAGACATGTTGTATAGTAATTCAAGTCGATGCCTGTGATGATTGAAAGTTTGACCTCACAAAGACGGTACAAGACGAGTCTTATGGGATTCTGCAAATTCGATGACGGATGCGGTCTCGCAGCTTCGTAGCACAAGGGTTACGAGTGGCTTGTAGTGAGACGGCAGCCTTTTACCCCACAAACTCTCCTCCAGCACGCGCAAACACGCGGACCAGTCAATAAATGGAATGAAGGTGTGGATTTGCCTGGATGCATCGAATTGCTGTAGTTATGTGTCATTTTGGACGCTAGGTTCCCTACTTCCTTGATTGAAGTAACCTCTCACATGTCTCTCGGAGCATTGGCCTCAAGACAACTACGTCAGGGGGTAGATTGGCGAGAAGAAGCTCCCGCTAGAATGTTGTTCCGTGCCGTCTATCAGCCGATAAGAGATTGTCCCGCGATGACCATTACTCCAAAATCTATTAATAATTTAGGCATTGCGACAAAGCTAACTAGAAACCATTCCGACTCTTCATAGAGCCATGGATCAACGAAAAGAAGAGGTGACACGCCGACCATTGTATGGTGAGCAAGTTCTTTCTATACGAACCGATTTTGACTTGCTCTAACATGTGCAGCCTACGACCTTCCTCCAGACATTTTGTCAACTTTAGCACGCAAGGACGACACGGATGAAGGGCCACAAGAAGCCCCTACCACTTCAATATCAACGAAGACTGAGCCTACCGAGTCAAGAACGGAAGATGCTGTTGGCTCGAAATCATGTTCACTATGCGGGGTAACATTCTATACAGTGGCAGACCAGAGGAGCCATGTTAGATCCGACTTACATGGCTACAATCTGAAGCAGAGGATACGAGGAGGAAAGCTAGCAACAGAAGCAGAATTTGAGAAGTTGATTGGAGGTTTGAGTTGTTCTCATTTTATCATGATCATTTCTAATATTGAACAGATCTCAACGAAAGTCTTTCAGGCTCTGACTCATCAGACTCGGAAGATGAGGAGGATGGCGAAGCAAGGAAGGAGACTACATTGAGTGCGCTTCTGAAGAAACAAGCAGCAATATCTTCCAGTAATAATGGCGATATGGACGACTTCACTTCTACGAAGCGGAAACGAGGCTCTGGGAAGCCTCCTTTACTATGGTTCACGACACCCACATTACCGACCAACACATATCTTGGGATATACAGAGCCATCTTCACGAATGCCGAGCAAGGAAATGAGTCAGCTATTCTTGATATCATCCAAAGGAAACAATTGTCTCCGAAGCCTCAGAAGAAGGTTCCGATAGACTCAAATAATGGAGTACCATTACCAGAAGCGTATAAAGGACCACATATGTTCTTATGTATGATTGGTGGAGGCCATTTTGCGGCTATGGTGGTATCGTTGGAGCCCAAACAGACAAAATCATCAGCAACTGGTCCTTTATCTAGGGAAGCAACTGTCCTTGCACATAAAACCTTCCATAGATACACCACTCGTCGAAAGCAAGGTGGTTCCCAATCAGCAAACGACAATGCCAAAGGAGCGGCCCACTCGGCAGGTTCCAGTCTCAGAAGGTACAACGAACAAGCACTTACTGACGAGGTTCGACTATTGCTATCAGACTGGAAAGGCATGATTGACACATCGGAACTACTGTTCATTCGAGCCACTGGAAGCACCAATCGAAGGACTCTTTTCGGCCCATATGATGGTCAAGTCCTGCGGCAGAATGATCCTCGAATACGTGGATTCCCATTCAGTACTCGTCGAGCAACACAGAACGAGCTCATGAGATCCTTTGTTGAGCTCACTCGGGTTAAAGTCCTAGAAGTTGATGAAGCTGCAATTGCTGCAGCGAAGCTTGCCGCGGAGGCAGCAGCACAGCAAGTTTCAGCGACGAAAGCTAGCAAGCAATCTGCACCTACAACATCAAAGATCTCAGAGGGGGAAGAAGCAGCGCTGCTGCATACTACCCAACTTCAGGCTCTGATCCGACGATCAAAAGTGCCAGCACTGCTTAGTTACTTTAAAACAAATGAACTGTCTCCGGATTTCAAATTTCATCCTCCCGATTCTAAGCAGAATCACCACGCTCCGACTCCGCTGCATCTAGCGGCGAGTCAAAACTCAGCACCTCTGATATCAGGTCTTCTTAATAAAGCCGGCGCAGACCCTACTATCCCTAACGGAGATGGCAAAACAGCTTTCGACCTTTCTGGAGACCGTGCAACCAGAGATGCTTTTCGAGTTTCTCGTCACGAACTGGGAGAAAAGAAATGGGACTGGGAAGCTGCTCATGTCCCTCCAGCAATTTCTAAAGCCGAAGCTGAGCAACGGGACAAGCGCGAGAAAGCAGAAGATGCTAAGAAGGAGGAAGAAAGGAGGAAGGCGGAAGCTGCAAGATTACAAGAAGAGGGGCCGAAAGTGGTAGATAAAGGCCCTCTGGGAAAAGCCGCTGGAAGGGGAAGAGCGCTGGCATTGGGGCAGGCTCAGAAGACAGCGCAGGAGAAGAGAGAGGAGGAGGCGAGAGGGATGACACCGGAGATGAAGATGAGAGTCGAGAGAGAGAAGAGAGCTAGAGCTGCGGAAGAGAGGATGAAAAGGATGGCAGGAGGCAGTTAGCTTTCTGATAAGGACCATAATTGAAAATACCCTGATGGCAATACACGCTCTTATCAGAGTTGCTACAAGATATCCTGAGACAATTTTACACATCTGAACAGATCACCTGGTTTCAACAATCGTTATCAGTCACCTGCCGAATCAACAGCGACGGACGGGTCGGGAAATATCCTATTTCAAGGGCTTCGCCGAGCTCGCTTAATTTTAAGGCCACCCCTGACTGAGACCTCAAACTCAAATTTACTTTCAGCGGCACGGATAGAGTCAACATGCTGGCAATCAAAACTTAACCTCACCATGACTTTGGAAGTGTTCAACTTGTGTACGACGCCGGGGTTGCCTCCTCAGCGTTGAAAGCCACAAGTGGCTGACGCGTCCTGTGAAACGATATATCAGAATCTAGAATCGTTGTCCTATCCGAGAAGATACATTGAACAGATAAGGGCTACTCTCTCGATCCGTTCCGTCGCCCACATGAATTTTGTATCACCAAAGGCGATCTTTCACATAACTCCTAATTTCACATGCTATTTCGGAGCTGCGACATAGCTTCCTAGCCTTAGTAGCGCCTTCCAGAAAAGCGCCTCTGAGTCGGGTTGGACATTCTCTGTTCATATCACAAGGCTACCTACCTAGGTACATTCGAAATACGGACATGCGTTGATATTCGACATCAACTCCCAACCAAGGCAGTTTACATTTGCAATGAATCGCAGAGAACTCCTAGCTCCAGAAAAAATTCCACCAAGGCACAATCCTTCAGATAAAGGCACAGATAAGATCATCCGTCTTCCGTGGCTGTCCTGTGAACTGTCACTACATTCGAGGAGCGCTATCTCAATAACAGCAAGGGTGCTTACCATATGAGATGGCATCCAAAATGGCTTCCAATGTGTATGGCATCTGGCAAGCTAGAAAAGCACCGGCTTATACGAAAATGCCAATTCAAGATCAAGGAAATGAATTAAACGCAGCTCGATCATCTTGCGAACAAAGTCTACAACGTTTGGATGAAGAACGTTTCACTTCATGGCCAAATTCCAGCATCGGAGACAGCTACCAAGCCCAAACCAATGATAACCGTGCATCAGCGGCAGACCTATTCTTTCCCATGCGAGTTCCAACCCAGCACAAACCAGGCTTCTCTCACCGCATAAAGCTCATGTGCACGAAGTTCCCATGCAGGGACGTGAGATACCTTGTTGGAATATCATTTACTATAGGCTCTGTTTTCTTTGTGGCAAATGGATTCTTCCTTCTCCAACCGTTGATAGCACCAGATACCGATTTCCGGACAGACATTCCATATGCGACACCCGCCTCAAGCGTGATTGGAACATTCATCTTCTTGGTTGGTTCTTATGTTGCCGTTCTGGAGGCCTTGAATTTGAGGAGAGAAGAGACTGTTATCACAGAAGGAATTCCCCTCAGGCAAAGCATGGAATCCATACCAAAGAACGGAAAAATAGATTATCAAGCAGCAGCACAGATAACGAGCAGAGACAACTCAACCGACTCAAGCCAAGCTTCTCAACCATCGAGCCCAGGCATCATTATTCCAATACCAGCGGCAACATCACAACCGGCACTCCTTGGCTCGCCGTCCTTCATCTATCTCCCCACCACCGAACAACTCCTCTCTGTCTACGCGAAATCAATCCTCTTCCACGCCTCAATGACCCAACTCATAGGCGCCATAATCTTTTCCATCGCGACCTTGACCTCCCTTCCTGGAGTCCTCAACCCCACCAGCCTGCTCGCTCTACATCTCCTGAACCTCCTTCCTGCTACGCTCGGTGGAGCGCTCTTCCTCATCGCCTCTTTGCTCCAAATCCTGGACTCGCAAAATAGGATATGGTACAGGCCTGAAATGGAGAGGTGGGAATGGTGGACTGGCGTCTTCAACGCGGTTGGTAGTTTGGGGTTCTTGCTTGCTGGACTGTTGCCTTGGGTTGTGGAAGGAGAGGAGTGGGGTGTGGTTTGGGGGACGCTGGCGGCTTTTTGGGGGAGTTGGGCGTTCCTTCTTGGGAGTGCGGTGCAGTGGTGGGGGGTTATGGAGAATCATTTATGATTTACGGTTCATGATTTATGATTCATGAAGCAGAGAGTAGAGTAGTAGGTTGAATAGAACAATATTTGCTGTTTACCCACACATTTAATATATGTTATTTGTGTGTCGATACTAGTCGGGATGTTTATGAATAATCCATTTAGATAGATATATCATTTGCTTTTCTTTTACTAGAACATATGCCACAAAAAAGAAAAATAAGCGAGGCGAAGAGCAGAGGTTAATTGAGAAATACTTAAACCAAAAAATAATAATAAATAGAATCAAAAGACAAAACAAACTCCCTCGCCCCCCAACGGGGCGACCGGAGAACAAACCCAATTAAGGGTTTCGCTTTTTAGGAAGGGGGTCCTTCACTTTTAACTCTTGGCGGCTGCTATTAACTTGTTAGTTATGATACTTTATTAATGGGAATGGAATTACTTACGTGAGTCAGCTTTCCGGGATTGGCGTGGGAAGTTTTTGTTTATTTAAATCTATATGGACTCCGACTCGGAAGCGAGATAGTGACTTAGTTCGTTCACTTTTAAGGCATCAGTGGTGAAGTCACAGGTCAAGAGAAGAGGAGTGATCGTGATTTGACTGTGCTTGGTGTATGAAAAACTGCATCCTGGTCTATGCTTCTGATTATATGGATTTATATTGTCGAAGAGGATAAAGCAGAAGTTATTGGAATTCTGATCATATTCACGCGAGGCTCGGGATTTCTCAGCAACAAACACAATTGTAATGCAGTTTTATTGCCATGTATTGTACGCTGGTCATGAGATCTCTGTCTCAAAGCATTCATTCTTTTGGTCTGCCAGCCAATTTACAAGTCAACCTCCCAGTCAAGAGGATCGAGATTCTCCAGTCAAACCCCAATCCAATGCGTCTATTTTGACATTCTCCCAAACCTAATATCCCATTCGTTAGTTTTGTACCGTCCCACCCGTCCAGTCTCCAGGTCATAAATCATAAATCAGTCATTTCCTTCCACCGGTGCGAGCTCTTAGTATCGAGGTCCAGCCTCCTCATGCAAGCTTGCAATAATTAGCAGGAAAACTGCCTCTCACACCCCTCAGCTCGCCTTCCCACCAATCATCGGTGCTTTCTGTCTTCTTAACCACCTTTATTTGATCTCCTTCACGGAAGCTCAGATCGCCTTGAGATTGGCCCTCGAAAGCATAAAGCGCTACTGCGAAGATACCAAAGTTTTGCGAAGCGATTCGTTTTGGTGGTGGTGGGGGTGGTTTCTTTTTCTGAACGGCGGCTCGTTGGAAATAGTCTCCTGTTGGCCCAGCAGGAGAATGGGCAGAATATGAGGAAGAGGGTGTGAGGTGAGTAGAGTAGTCGGGAGATACATAAGAAGGTGTAGGTTCTGGCGAAGGAGTAGGCTCTGGTGCTGGAGGTGAAACAACTGTCATCGAGCTGTGTGACGGAATTCGCATGACGCGAGCCTCGGGGTTGGGAGATACGGTTTGGGATCCTAATCTACCTTGCTCTGAGGGTCGGCGGAAGCCATTTCGGACGTTTAAGCCAGTTACTGAAGAATTTTTGCGCTCATCCCCAAGAGCCATAGGTTGGTGTACCGCCTTTCCACGGGCAATGCAGTTTATGCTCTCCACTTCCTGCTGGATAGGCTTAAAGTCTCTATTCCATGTAGATATGACATCCTCCATTGGTGGTGGTGGAGACGGAAAGCCTGTGTCTTCACAATAATTGTGAAGTGTTGTATAGTATTGCGCCAAGATGGTATTCTGGATCAATATCTGAACAGCGAGAAGGTGTGGAAGCATAGAAAAAGCGGCCGCGATGACTGGAGGTAGAGTCTCTCGAATGCGATCATCTGCGATCCGAAATTCCTAGACCATTGTCAGCTTTGCACAGAGAAGGAAGAATTGTGTGACCAACATCAGCTGCTCTTGAGAGTTCTTCCTCTGCCTTTACCAATGCCGCATTCTCGCGATCTGTCCGCTTCAACTTCCTCTGGTAATTGTGGACCTTGTCTTGGTAGCGCTCCCAGTCAAGTCTCTTGTTCTCTCTCTTCTTGATTGTCTTCTTTATAGGTGCGAGGTACTCTTTTGCATCAGTCGCAGGCTTGATGACGCGAGCATCCATCATGCCGACTTCTTCCAATAGATCTGTTTTCAGCTCCACGTATGCCTCCTTCAACCTCGATGTTCGGTCTAGCTGCGATCGTGGAGTCTTGTAGGGTTCGTGACCATGGCCATCACTTGCTCCCACGATAGGTTGGTATATCTCCTCGAATATGGAGGTCGTCGACACTTGTATGCTGAGAATAGACACCCAGGCATCTCTCCAAGCTTTGGATGCGTCTATTATCTGGCATCACCTGTCAGTAAGCTATGATCAATAGTTCTAATGGTTTGGATGAACCTTTGTGAGCATTTTATCAGCATCTTCATAGTCATTCAGTAGTACAGCAACATTTGCATTATCTCCTGCGCCCTTCTTCATCAGCTTGCCAAACTGGCGGTGCATGGAATTCATCTTTGCGGAATCGGTGATCTCGTTCTGCGAACTGTTGGTAGTGACTGGAACTTTGCCAAGATGCCTGGCAAAAGGTGTGATTTTGACGATGCGCGACGTTGAAATACGAAGATGACAGCAGAGAAAGACAGAAAGATGATTCGAGGATGTCAATTGGCACAGCCTCGCCGCGTAATAAGGAGAAGATCACGCTCAGAGGTGGAAAGTTGCGAGATGCTGCGGCTTGTTTGCGGCGCACACAAGCTCCAAGTTTTCTCCTGAAACAAGTTGGCTTGCGCGGGGTGGTTCTGGACGTAGGCTGCCTGCGCCTAAAGTGACATTCCAACACTTACCTGCCTCCGAGGCAAAAGCACAGGACGAAGTGAACGATGAGTAGCATCGAAGACTGGGAGATTGAGGGGCGAAGATCAGAGGGGTAAGAATATTTGTCGAAGCAATTGGATATTTTTGCTTCGTACAGGCCCGCGGTTGCAGTTGATTCTGTATCGGATGCACGAAAAGTCTTGGCTGGGTCAAATTCATTCGCTGGCGGAGGTGGAGAGCTACAGTAGCATGCACGTGAGCGCGTTAAGAAAGCGCGTCTGCACAAAGCGTTTCTGATCGCGCTCTCATCACGAATTATTTCGCGACTTGTGAAGTCAACAACAATCGATCGGGCACGAAATCTGTATTCGTCTGGAGCGATGATCTATCAATCCCGGACTCTACTCCCATGGCGATGACTGCTTTATTTTCCGGCTCCGCAGCTGTGGCTGCTTCTATGAACGTACCCCACACACAGAACACTGCACCAGTTTTGGAGTTTCGATGTCTCTACACACAGGATCTACGACGCAAGCAAAAGAGATGGCAGGATGGGCGACTAAAATTCCATACATTCAACAAGCGGGTCATGGTATATGATGAAAGGTCGAATTTCGTGGGAGATACACATTGGCGCGAGGACTCTGAATTTGGGGAAGGCGAGGAACTCGAATTGGAGCGATCAGGGACCATGGTCGAAGTCGGCGAATGTGTCGGAAAAAGAGATCAAGATCTCACCGAATTGGTGGACAAACGTGTCAAGGAAAGGGAAGAGAGAGCTGCTGCAAAGATAGCATCACCGGCTCCCTCATTGTTCAGGACCCAAGGAACCCCAACCACGAATCATTTACAACCCAAGTCATTAAATGCTTTAGTAATTCCGACCGGTCACTATGGAAGAGCTTTGATGCCTGGCACTTCCCCATTTGAAGAGAGACAAGCCCAGACTAGTGCACAAGAGAAGGATGAACCAGACCGACCACCCAAGAGACGGAAGTACAATGAGGTTGTACCAAGCAAAAGTGGCTATGCTCAAAACCTGATGGGTACGGCCCTGAGCTTGACATCTTCGAGACCACCAAGTACGGCAACCATACGCTACGAGCCAGTTAGGGTGAAGCCTTCTATACCTATGCAGTCAGTGGCTATTGATCTCACTTTAGATGGGAGTGATGATTCTGACCAAGGTTTAACGCATCAAAAAATGGCATTAAAAGACAAGAGACCACCCAAGGTTCAGAGGAAGCCTAGACGATCCCCGCCAGCAAAGAGTGGATATGCTAGTAATCTTACTGGAGCGGCATTGACACTGTCACGTCCTGAGAGCTTTGACCAGAATTGTCCTAGTAAGATATTCGCATCACCTGTTGTTGTGACGAACGATATAGCAGCGCATGAAGACCACTCGGATGATGAAGACAGCTTCAACCGGATCGTTTCTCCAAAGAGACTACTATCTAAGACATCGACGAAGTCTAAAGAACCACTGAAACCCCAAAAGACTAGAACACTGTTACCGTTGAACTCTTCCTCACCTCCAGTAATCAGGAAAGCGGATGCGATCGTCAATAAAGGGACCAATCGTCCTGGGTCTGTGATTCAGAACTCTCCTGGAGCTACACCAACACCTGACAGGCCAACGTCAGCCCTACGTATTAGGGCTAGATCAGGTCCAAAGATGATGATGTTGATGGATCGTCCAAGTTCGCGACTTGCGGCCTCAGCCGAATCTTCTGGGTTACGCTGTAGAGATCCAACACCCATGCAGAAGGGAGGACCGAAACCTTCGAATGACATTGTACTTTCTCAAGCAACAATCCAACTGAACGCGTTCTGTCAGAAGCAAGAAGAGAGGCTGCAAGCAAGACTGAGAGGACAGCGACGTTCTCGAATTATGGACCTGGACGACCTATCCTCTTCGCCTGCTAGCAATGCTATTGACCATCAAACAATTGATCAACCTCTCTCTCGAAGAAATGAACAGGCGAAGAAAGTTTCCGAGGCTCTTTCAGATCGGAGAACCCGTCAAGAGGTAGTTGTTGAAAATCAAATGAATGAGGACATATCCCAGGTAGCTCCAGAAGAACAAAGGGAAGTGCGAAAGGAGCCAGACTTAAATTCCGACACATCTTCGGCCCAAACTAAATCAGAGAGCATCCCAGTAGAACTTCCTCAACAGCCTTCACAACCCCAATCGGATACGTCTGGCAATGCGATAAGCGGAGTCAATCAATTTGGCATGGTGCAATCCCGTTCAGCTGATATGTCTGACCGCAAAGATCCTGATTTCAATTCGAGCCTTCTACATGGCCCTAATCATGCTCCAGCAATACCACAGCCTGTCCAGACAGTAGCCATTGGGTCTGGACCAGAAACCACAAGGCCAAGATCTCGAAAATCCAGACCGCTTCCCGAGCATGCCATCGGTGATATTCAAGCTGCAACAGAGCATTTTCGTGCAATGATCAAGTCCTCCGCTAGCCAACAGCATGATGTCGCCGGCATACCTCCACTTTCCCCAGACATAGAGCATAGACCCGAAATTATACGCTCTCCATCAGAAAATCACGAATCGAATACCCGCGAGCTACCTTTAAAGACTTTCTGTGAACTGCAGCAGCCTCCAGAAAACGAGGTGATAAATGAGTCCCAGGCTGCACGGACCGAAGCACCAGCTACAGAGGCTACAGGGTCTGCTCAAAGTATACCATTTGTTTCAGTGGTCCCGTTATTACAGACCATACCTCCTTCGAGGAGATTATTGATTAATCCTGCAACGCGTGGGAGATCTGTTCAATCTTTGGCAGCTAACACAATTGTTGCCCAAGAACCTACTTTCAATGTTATGGCCCCACCTCTGCCACAATTGTCGAGCCGAGCCGACACAATTAATGGCAGGAATGACGTAGCGAGGGACTGTGGAGCAGCACTGAAAGAAGCCTCAGATGGCGGACCATGGAGTCGAGAAGCCTTCGATTTGTTTGATAGCAAGCTTTGTGAAACAATTGGTAAACTGAGGGCAGCGAGGGTCACTACTGCTGGCTAGACCTGAGAACGCAGAATAATTGCTGCACCAAACGTCTGGAATTTGTGAGACAAGCCCGTGTCCTTCCTTGACGTCATTCCGGGCTTTTGATGCCTCTTCGCGACAACTCTATCGTGCGAGTCTGCCAACAAGATAGTCTGCAATATCCAGCTGAAAGATTCTCACAATCCAACATTTCGCGGGAACTTTGCCGTGTCAGGAGGTCTTTAGTGAGTCATCCACGTGCGAAACCATGAGGCTGACTGCAAAGCTGCCAGAACTGGGCAGAAGGGGAAGAGGGCGTGTATTCTGGTTTGCTACGGAATGGGCGACAAAATGCCATTTCCCAAGCTCGACAGTTTTGAAACACGCCTCTTATTCTTACGAAGCAAGAAAGAAAAGTCCTCGTATCTCTCATGCCCGATCTCAAACTTCGCCTTCGCCCACTCGCCCTTTTCGACTTCACAATTTTCTTGTTTGCTGTCGCTGCGAGGCTGCCTCGTCATCTTGGCTCTGGAGTCTCGCTTGATGTTGCAGGCTGCTCAGCCACAAACACGGCGTTCGCTTCACGGTCGCGCGCTGCTATCTCCCAGCAGCTGATTTCACTGCCTCATCAGAGTTTTCCATCTCTCAATCCTCAATTCTACACGACTGTACGCATCGAAATGAAGTTCTTCACAATCGCAAGCAATTCGGAGCATCGTGGAAATAGGTCAGAACACTGATTCCTCATCGCAACGACCGTCTCTTGCTCCACGCGTCGCCCGAATTCTGTCACCGAGAGGGAGAAATTGCGTTGGATCGCTTGGCTTCCGGGCGAGTGCCCTTAACACCTCACACTGCCTCAATCTGCCCTGGAGAGAGCCTGACCTAGCTTCAAATAAATAACAAGGCTTCAAGCGCCCCGTTTAAAGTTAAGTCAGATCTGTATTTCCTAATTGACAAGTTTATCCTGGGCACCTGAACCCTATAAGAGGGAGGGGCCGCCACTCACAGCAAATTTGCTTGCGCAGCTACACCAAGATCCCACGTCGCAAGCAAACATTCGACTCACATTCTCGAGCCCCTCAACACCGAGTACCACAACCACCGCACCCTTAACTTTATAACAACCAACAATGTTCCACCAGACTCCAGCACATCGTCAGTCGTTGACAATCAGAACAATGAACCAACCATCACCGCCTTCTACTCAGCAACCAACTCCCTCCTCACCACCCCACCAGCCGTACCCCAACTATCCTCTTCCTATCCCGCCAGATAAGCAAGCCAAAGCGCTGCAACTGTACAAACGCTACAAGTTGGAAAATAAATTAAGCCAACAACCCCAATCTGCGACCAGCGCCCACCACGGCTTTCTCCTCAATGTACCAGGACCTGCTCCTCCACGTTCGACAACATCTGTTGGATCGTCGAGGCACCATCGCGCTCTTTCTATATCAACCAGCGCATACGATGCTGTGACGGACTTATCTTCAGTTGTCTCGTTCGACGACAACGAAAGTCCTATATCGAGAGGTCGCCATGACGAGTTGACGTCTTTCAATGGCAAGAAGATTAAACAGCGGAGAAGGAGCAAACTTAACCCTACAAAACGTGCAAAGGCTGCATTAGTACGATGCCTTGGTTCATGCTGGGTGTGTCGCAGCCGCAGAGTTCCAGTAAGTTACACTTTATTCCACATTCTGTGAGAAGAGTCTGACTTGTGATCCAGTGTCCATTGGAGCATCACGACATCGGCAGCCTTGAAACCCTCTGGCAAGCTTCAGAAGGACATCATCACCTTCCACAACATAAAGCTAGCTCTTCTGGCTCAAGCACCTCACAACGGACGACAACTTTCCCCGCTATTAAGCAGGAGAATACAACAAGTGCATCGCAGTCCGATGCGCTTGCTGGCATTGGTGGTAACGAGGAACTGCTCGAGCAGTACGGTGCCTTTGATACCACACTAGATATTCAGTCGCCTGGAGGGGTTAATGGAGACCAACGAGCGCAAATACCCGCGCCAGCGACGCTAAATTTCGTTGCGCCGAACCTCCCTGTCCTGGATCCCAACCCCTATTCGTCTTACCAAAACGGCCAAATGATTGCTATTGGAGTGTATCGTAACGGATTGTTCTATTGTCAACACTTGGACGGGCTTTGTCAAGAGTTCTTCGAAGATGATGAGATGCTACAACTGCATTTCGAGCTCTTTCATTTTGCCTTCACACGCATCGATCCTGCATATCGATATATCTGCTCGGCGAACTCCTGCTTGCGCATGAACGACAATACCAATGGACCATGCGTTCACTGCGGTTCGCATAACACGATCGAACCTTGGATATACGGTCATTACATTCGAGTTCCATCTTTTCAACGCCATGCACCTGACGGTCAACCAGTCCAAGGATATAATGCTCTCCAAGCGCCTTACTCGTCGTACTCCTTCTCGAGCATGACCTCTCCGTGGGACTCGGATACCAACGGCAACTATACTAACTTCAACACCCCTAGCAACTTCACTTTCCAAAATGGCAACGCATTCGGCGGCGACCCCTACGATTACAACCCATCGCAAGGCTCCGACAATGGCGGTGATTCTCAAGGACATCTGTTCGGAGGATCAAGATATTTGTCTCGAGGGATGGACTATATCCCTCAAGTCCTGTGCGCTAAAACGCCCCAGAATTGTCAACGCCAAGTCTATCTCGTCCTTGGTCTATGTCTCATTGCTTTTTTGACCATTGGCCTCGCCCATGAATGGGTCTTTCCAAAGGCACGAACAGCCTTCCTCCCAGCTGCCAATACTTTGCATTCTCATTTGCCGGCCGTGGGGTTTATAGGTATCGTGGCTTCCTTCGCAACATGTTTTTCTGTGAAGCATCTTGCTGGTCAGCGTGACAGGCGGGCTCAACCTGTAAGTATATATACTGGACTAGTCGTGCGTCCGGACAACTAACCTATGCTGTAGAGGAGTCGATGTCCGTTTGAGGTTATGGCCCATGCAGAGCTCTCGTCCAAATATAGGCACACAGCACCACTTACTTATGTCCATGTTGGTGGCTGGTCATGACATCAGCATCAATCTCCTCCACGCGGTTATACACCATGCTACGCATGGTTTATGAATCTCTATACCCTCCTCTCATCATGATGAATGATGACTCACGTTCGCTATGATGCACGAATTCCTTTGATCATTACCTCTGGCGGGAATTCGCGTAGCAATCTTGCTCTGCTCTTAATGTTTGGCGTTTTGGACTGGAGCACAGCACGGCTCGGCATTTATACCTATATAGATTCTCTTCGACTCTTAGTCACGTGTATCATTACCTGCACTTCCCTGGGAACAGGATGGAAGACAAATTATGCTCCCGAGGGGGATCGTTGCGGTTAGGACACGGATGGGCGTTTTATACCAGATGGTGGTTTTTTCTGTGGTGTGATGAATGCATGTCAGTGTTGAGGTTGAGGTTACGAGTGGAATGTGGCCGCGAAGAAAAATCATGTTGGAGTCGGATAAACACTCAAGTACACATCAATGATACATACGAAGTATTTTAACGGATAAGTGCCAGGACATGCGAAGGAACGAGTAATGCAAGAGCCCGAAAAGGGGCCTGTGAAAATGCAGCAAACTTATCTGACATCTGCAGGTGATGAATGTAATGTTACGTCCAGATTCCTGTGTAGTCACAAAGATGACCCGAGTCGAATATCATGAGCACAAGCGTGAGTCAGAAATCCGAGGGACTTCAAATGCGGCTTGCTGCGGATCGGCCACAGAATAGGCTCAACCCCGGAAAGTCCCCCCATTTTCACGAAATGTATATAGGTGCCGTTCTCCTCTGCAGGAGGCCTCTCGATGGTTTGGAGGAAACAGTCATAGGTAGTTGGAGCGGGAGAAGGAATTGAGACATGGCATTGGCCAATTCGGGAAGGGGGATGGCCTGGAGACTGTCTGCAAGTGTCTGGAGAAGCGGCCCTCAGCTCTAGCGTGGAGTCATCGAGGTATCGTCTTCGGCGAGACCATTAGGGTTTAGCGCATTAGCCATCATAGCCAATAGCACCCTAGCATTCCCGCCAAAGTGGGGCTTTCGCCGTTTCCTCTTTCGTCCCGGCGAGCTGGTGCGCAGCCCTCTCCTGCGCCTGAGGACTGCCTGCGCATGAGACTGACGGCCCATTTCATATAGACTGAGCATTTTCCTCGAGGCATCAAGACCTTCTTTACTTCGTAAGCATCTTTCTACCTTCCCCGAACTCCTCATTGTGGCCGGTTTGCCTCCGCAACGGTCTCGAGTCACCGGCAGTAACCCTCAAAGCCATACCGCTCTAGCCTCTACGCTCCCGTACACTCAATCTCATCTCAATCTCAATCGCAATCGATAAGCTATCGCGAAAGTCAGCGCAATGGCGTCCACCAATCGCGCTTTCACCTCATTCACCATCACCCAACCTTTTCTGGGTGCTCCTCTGCAGTTCCAGCCTGCCCTAGGCTCTAAGGAACTCGAGGAGATGATTGACCTCTATGTTACTGGTTCCGCTTCCAAGCAGAACAAGTTGTCCGAAATCACCATTGACTTCTACAACAATGCCACCGTTGACCTCAACACCGGCGCTCTCACCCGCACCTACAATGTCTTCCCTCAATGGTCCAATGCCGCCTTTGAACAGAGCCCAGTCTCCCAAACTTCTGGCTTGTCTCCAGTCGTCACGCAAAGCCCTGGCTCTACAGCTACCTTTGGTGATTCCGCATACGGTTCCTTCAGCATGACTCCTCCAGCCCACGGCCGAGGCCGGGTTGCGAAGAAGCCAAAGAAGGAGGCCAAGAAGGAGGCCGAGATCAGATTGCCTGGTTTCTCCATCATGACTAAGGACGGAATCGACGTTACTAGCTCTGCTGGTCGGGGTACGAAGACGAAGGAGCAGCGCGAGCATGCCCACTTGATGAGAATCATGAAGGCTTGCCCAGACTGCAAGAGAAAGAAGATCCGCGTATGTTGATCTCAATTCCTCACTTCAGAGTTCGTTGGCTAATGATAGCTACAGTGCGATCCTTCTCATCGAAGATCCCACGATATGTCACGAACGTCCACTTCTACTACTAAATCATCAGCCTCCTCAGCCTCGTATTCTCACCCTAAGCCGAGTCCGCCGAGTACTACACCGTCCTTGACACCTCAGACTTCGTATGCATCGGGTAGTACGCCCTCATTCAGCCCCTCGAATCCTATAGACGACTTTGTCCTGTTTCCTGAAGACACCTGGAACACCGATATGTCTCTTACTGGTCTTGAAACGCAAGACTTGGGTCAATTCAACTTCGACATCAATGATCTCAATGAATTTTCACAAGTCAATGATCCAGCATTTGACTTCTCATTCGATTCGCAACTGTCCAACTTCCAATTCGACAACAACTTTGGCCATACCCCGTTGATTACGGACCAGTATGGCCTGGATCAATGGGCAAGTCCGTTCGGCGCAGACATGCCAGTGCACACTCGGCCACATCCATCTGGCCCATCACAAGACTCTGGACAATTAGACGCGACCTTCCAAGCTGGCTGGTTACATGAACTGCCGGCCGTTTCGCCAACGATTAATCCACTTGCTCAGGGCTTCTATCCTGATGGCTCGCTACGCCAACCACAACTATTCCAGAATGTAACTACTGATGCTAGCCCACTATCATCTACATCTGATTGGAGCATTCTCGAGGCAAGCATAAATGCGAGCCCATCACCGCAAGCAGAAGCTAGCACCACTAGTCCCTCGGAATCATCGGATAGTAACCTACGCCGTACTAGGAAGAGACGAGCTGCTGGTGAAGATGCTATAGGATCAGCCCTACCAATTGCCAACCAGACAGGCTCTGGATCTGGCGTTGATGTAGATCCATCAGATGTACCAAAACTTGGAGGCGTCGACCAATCACGAAGTTCGTTCTCCGCGCCAATTGCTGCCTTTGCGGCTACCTCTCAATCAGTCGTGGATACTCTCAACAGCATGAACTCGGCTACGGCTGAAGCAGCTGCGCTTGGCCGCGAACTTCAACGACTGCAATCCGCCCTCCACCAAGTACAGTCCAGTGGCAACGCTGATCTACTAAGCTCCGTTCTTGGCCAACTTCAACCATTGGCGTCACGGCTCCAGGTCATATCTGCACGTACTAGCGAACTCCAAGCTGTATCACCCAGGCAGCACCGTTACAACAAATTGGATCCGGAGTTTCACCCAGACTATCTTCGAGAATGTCAAATTCAAGTGCGGAGGATCGTCCGGTCACTTTGTGCCAGGATCAATAGCGTGCAAGCCCAGAACCCTGGAACTTCGTCCCCCACGGATGGTCCGATGCTTACCTCTGGCCGCAACGTACATCTCCATGCTCCTGCATCTGAGGCCCAGGCTCACAGATTACTTGCTTCGCTTGAGGCAGACGTACAAATGTGGGTGGAAAGTACCAGTCACTGGCAGAGCAGTGGCAGCAGCAGTAGCGGTGGAAGCTTGAATAACACCGCTGGTAAAATTTCTGATGGGTTACCTGCTCCTTCAAATCTCGTCTCGATCAATGATGGAGGCCACGTCCAATTCAGGTCACTGCCTGAAGCACAACAGCCATTATCGCACAGTCAAGGCCATGAAGCCTTTTCCGGCGAGCACGGAGTATCTGACAACCAAGTTCATCGGTTCAGGAGCAATGCTCAAGCTGATAGCAATGTCGGCCAAGATGCTATCGACAATGTCAAGAGCACAGGTTCATCCAGCGATAACTGGGTACGTGCTCGGGTGTCGAATAGCAACCGTGGGATCTCGTGGACGGAAAATGTCCCCCCCTCTGACGACTTCGTACTCCCGCAAGGCATACAGAGTCTACAATCCACCAGCACGAACGCAACTACCGTGGTGCCCTCGGTACAGTATGTGGGCGGTTCCCAAGATGCTCGAACAAGTATCGATGCCTCTCTACCTGGTTCGACTCCAGGAAATACTGTCACCAACCACCAGCCACAAACCTCGGCTGCGCTCCAACTGGCGCTTCCGCTTCTTGCGACTTTATTCGCTTGTTACATTGTATGGCTTCCCCCTTTTTGGATCCTTTCCGTAGTGCTAATAACGTTTCAGGCTTCTTCGGCTGGTGTATACATGTCACTGTCACCTTGCTTGCAATACCTCGTCATTCCCTTCGCACTGTCGTGTCTACTTCCAAGACCAACATCAAGGACCTCGTCGTCCTTCAACTTCACATCGATGGTCATCGCTGCCCTCAACGCGGCGCCCATCGTCGACAATCTGTCATACCTTAGACAGTCTTCTTCACAATGGATCGGTAACGATCCCATTGTTGCAATCGTCAAACTGACTCTCTGCGCCACCATCACTGCACAGTTACCGCACTACATAGGTCGATTCGTTGAGTCGACTGATAGTTTCTCCCGCATGGGATTAGCTATCATGAGCTTCCTCTCGCAATTTGATAGCCAAAGCTGTCAAACTAGTGAGCTGCTGAGCACGCACTCCTCTTCCGGGGAGTCTTGCTCCAGTTCTGGACGGGAAGGGAGGTCGATGTCGTGGATTGCTGCGATGAGGGAGTTGAGTCCTCTTGCTGTTTGAGCGAATTTGGAAAGCTACTTTGATTCTTTGATCGTTTGTTGAATAAGATGCGATATGAGTGTATGAGTATGACGAATATAAAGAGGGATATTACAAGGGATGGACGGAGGAAGGAAGGGAAAGGACGGGTGAAGGTAACCCAGGTACCTTGCTGTTAATTGAGAAGATCAGATATAGTTGACTAGCTACTACTATGTCGCTGAAATAATAGATCTCTCTTCAACAGTATCAATGTCCCTGCACTCTACCTGACTGTGAAATGTCCGGACTTTAAATGGAACTGTAAATAAGATGATGTCTGGAATTCACGAGATAGTGAACGCATATTGTTAAGATCTTACTATCCTCCGATCGTTGTTCGAGTCTGGTCTCAAAGTCCCTCTCCACTTCCATCTCCATTAATTATTTCCTACAATCTGTGACAGCAAACAAGTGGAATAAGCATTTACTTATTGAGCCAACGAGCCAAAAGGCACAATGTTAGAGTTGATCTCTAACAGCTTATTCTACTATATACGACAAGCTATAAGCAAGGCGAGGATTCATATCCACGGTCATTAATCGTGACACAATCATCGATTCATCGCATGTTATCAATAATTCATAAAGTAAGATAACCATACGAGTATCTTACTAAATCCATGGATGTAGATATAGATATAAATATAGATTATAGATTATAAATACAACTCATACCATTGTTTCCCTCCCCTTCCCTTCCCTTCCCTTCCCTTCCCTTTCTTTCCTTTCATTTCCCTCAACTTAGTCTCCCTCCCAATCTATCCAAAGTAGCAGAATAGAAACGTGAAGTGGAGTGAGTAGCAATGCGTTGTCTGGGTTACATACCACGCTTTTTGAAAACTCAATAAGTTTAGGAAATAGATTGATGGGTGGGTGGGTATGTATTTATGTAAGAGATGAATGGGATGAATGAGATGGCGGAAATTGGATTGGGTTGGATTGGGTGTTTGAGATGTTTGTGGGAGGTGTATTGGGATTAGGGAAGAGTGGAAGGTGTTGGATGGAGATTTGGAGTTGGAGTTGGAGTTGGGTTGTTGAGGTGTGGGTGTGGGTAGGGGAGGTTGGAATTTGAAATTTGGGGTGGTGAGAGAGGGTTAAAGGGTGTGAGGTTGAAAGTTTAAAAGAGGAGGCAGGGTTCGAAAGTGAGAGTGAGTGAGAAAGAGAGGGAGAACGAGAGGGAGAAGAAAAAGGAAGCTTCACTTAGAGTAAAGACCTTAATAACCAATCAATAACCGGAGCAGACCAGGCCAAACTCCAGCTATATCACACAATTACTTACAGACCACCATCCATATCCCCTATCCCCCCCCTTTCTCTATTCATTAAGGTAGAAATGGTTATAGAGATACCAATAGAGGAAAAGAACATTGCTATTCTTCTCTGTTTAACCGAACCCGCAACCTTAACTGACTTGTGTTGAGAATTCATAGCTTACCAACTCCTCAACACATTTGATATACATTTCTCTAAAACAGATATATAATGGATGTGTATCCTGGTCCAAATCGTTGTGGTATGCTGAAAGGCTTGCTTTTGGCAATTTTTTGTTGAAGGAGGGTGGTGCTTTAGATTATGCTTTCGGTGTTGTAAAGTCTTTTTGTAGGAAATGAATGAGGTGATGGAGATGTGTTGATTTGATGCACAGGCTTGGTAGGATTGAGATTGAGAGGTTGTCAGTTTGTAAAAAGATGGGCTGGTTTGCTTGTATCAGAAAAGGACGAAGGATTGAGTGGGTGCAACCACTTGGTTTGTTCTTCAAAGCAGTCTATTAGGACTGATGAAGAAGCTAGAAATATTAGAACAACGACACTACACACGAATATCATGGGGCTAGGACCATAAATGAGGAAGTGTAGATCCGTTCGCTGTTCTCGCATCGCGCAACTGCATAGCATAGCTGAAAATGGATCCCGAACCGAGAGAAGACCAAACCCAACGCCAGCCCATACCGCTCCCTAATCCACATGTCTCGCTCTCACATCTCAAGCCTATCTCTATCTCCTCACCCCCAGACTCACTTACGAACCAACTACGACCTTAAAGCCCTCAACCTCTCACCCAATCCATCTTCCTCCACCTCCGTCGGTCCACTCTTAATGGGCGCTGCACTAACCGCCTTCGCGCCCTCCATCTCCTGATGCAGTTCTACCCCCGCCTCGTCCGCAACCTGGTTCATCAATCGATCGACATCTTCTTGTGGGGTGCCGACCGCGGTTGCGGATGTAGTGGCGTTCTCGTAATAGCTGGTTGCGACGTCCAGGTCTTCGAATTGTGATTCGAATCGGTCCATTACTGCTGATATCTGTCATATAATGGTTAACCCTCCATTTCTGCAGTCTCAGGAATAGATAGACACTCGGTCCGATTTTTTTTGTAGGAGAATGGGAGGTGAGAGGAACACACCTTCTCCAAATCCATAGCTTTCATGGCTTGATCCATTCCCTTTACAACGTTCATCATACTCCCCGTTACCTGCCGCATCGTCACCGCCGTCTGTACCCGACTAGCTACTGCGTCGATTCTGCTTCCTAGTCTGAGGAGATTGAGACGTTCGTTTCCTTTGCGGATGGCATTTTGTGCATAGATTTTCGCAATGTCGTTATGCCCTTGTTGTATCGCCTTGAAGTTTGGTCAGTACTGTCGAGTCTCGAAAAGTATAGCAGAGGGTAGTTGTAGATATTGAAGTGATAGGGAATGAAAGAGCAGACGAGGAGCGAGTACCTTCTTCACTTTATCCTTCTCTGTCTTCTCGTCCTTCGCGGCTTTTGCGGCTTGGCGATTTAGCTGCTTTGCTGTGAACTGGGTTCTGTGTTAGCTGGTCATTTCTCTTTGTCTCCGTCTGGATAGGCAGCCTAGCAGAGACCCCGCGGAAGATAAGCATCGTACCTTGAGGTTAAACAGCGCTTTCTCGAGGCCTGACATCTTGAAGACTTTCGCGGGCGTATGTACAGGGTGTGGTTTATTCGTAGAGAAGAGCGAGATATCGATCAGTCGTAGAGTACCGTTACGATTGATAGTGGATGAGAATGAAGGCTAGCCTTGTGGTCTGGCGGTTCGGTGACGTGCGCTAGTCAGGGTATTGGCGGTGTACAGCGGCAGAATGCAAGATGCTCTAAATTTACCCCTCTATTTCGACCCCTTCAATAAACTGTATCATATGCCTAATCCCTATTCCCGTTTCAGTTTTCCGTTTTCCGTTCTTGTAATTGTAATATCCGTCTTTCTTGTTTTTCTATTTCTGTCAAGGAAAGATCCAAACACCAACAAAATGCCACCACCAAAACCCAAACTCAACGTGCAAAACTTCCCTCGTCCACCCCTCATCGAACGAACCCCGCGCCACCTACAAATAAAATGGCACGGGCAGATCATCGCAGACACAAAAGAAGCGTATTGGATTCTGGAAACGTATCATCCTCCCAGTACGCCCTCCTTCCCATTCCTATTCCTCTCCACAAACATTCGCAATTCCACAGTCCCTGTCTCGTTCCCATCACTCAACAAGACTAATAAAACCAAAACCAAAATAGCATATTACCTCCCACCCACTTCCATCCTCCTCCCCCTAACCGTAACCCCCAAACGCACGTTCTGCGAATGGAAAGGCTGGGCAACATATTACTCCATTACCTCCCCTCCACCATCCCCATCCTCATCCCCGTCCTCCCCTCAGCACGAAACAATCAGCAACCGGATCTGGAGCTACGAGTCCCCAAACGCTCAATACGAAGACTTGAAGGGATATCTATCTTTCTATGCTGGACCCTGGGATTGTTATGTGGATGGGGAGTTGGTGAAGCCGCAGCCGGGGGATTTTTATGGGGGCTGGACGACGGGGGAGTTGGTGGGGTTGATTAAGGGGGAGGATGCGACGAGGTGGTTGTGAGGGAGTTGGGATGGAATGGGATGGGATGGGAGGGTTGCTGGAGTGTGGGGTGGTTGGATTGAGAGGGCTGTTGGTGGGTATAGGGGAGGACGAGAGAGGTTTGTTGTTTGAGAGTGGGTGGTGAGTGTGTGTGTGTGTATGAAGGTAAGACGAGAGTTATGTATGTGTACGTGTACGTGTATATTTATATTCCTTAATACTTGAAGCGTACTATACCCATATCCATACCCATATCCATATTCCCATCTTCCATCTCTCATAAAATAAAAACAATAACCAGACCACATCACAAAACTCACATCAACCTCATCAACCTAAAAACCCCCAAAACATCCACAATTCACAAATACTAAACCCTCAATACCAATCCTACGCATCTATATCTTGCCAAATTCCAACTCTATCTCATATTTTATACAAACCTTCAACTCCTCCTCGTATATCTATCACATTATTATTCAATTCAAAAATCCAAATGTGCGGTGGGGAAATAGGGAATTGGAATTGGAATGGTATAGTATGTTTAATTCGAATGAGCGCTTTGAAGGTTTAATGGTTGTTTATATTAATCGGTTTGATTCTTAGGGTGTGAATGTGTGGGGGGTAATTTATTGTATAATTTATGTGGTGTTTTGGTTTGATGGGATGGGAGATGGGAGGAGGGAGGTTTGTGTGAAGATGGGAGATGGAAGATGAGAGATGGAAGATGGGAGATGGAAGATGAGAGATGAAAGATTTATATTGTGTTGTATTGTGTTTGAAATATGGAGTGGGGTAAAATGGTGTATCTTGCTGATTTTGAGGGGGAGGTAGGTGGGGAGGTAGGTAGGGAAGTTTAAGAACTAACTGATTCGATGTTTCTAGAGCGGATGTTTAGGTAGGTAGGTAGGTAGACGGAGCACAGCACAACACAGCACAGCACAGCACAGCGCAGTACAGCATAGCATAGCATACCCTCATTTCTATATATACTGCCCGTAAACAGGTACCTAGGTAGATATAAACAAACAAATAATAGCTACCTACCTAGCTACCTAGATAAGTAATCCCCCTCAAAAACCAGAAAGTTAGTATGAAACCCGGAAATCGGGGATATACAATACCTAGATACCTATAGATATTCTCAAAAACATAAAATCGATCAATCATCAATCATCGACCATCGACCATCTATTCTACTGTAATGCTCCGTATAACGATGACGACGAAGAAGAAATAAGCAAAACCCAAGAAAAAAGAGCTGGCTGGCTGGCTGGAAAATAACATAGCCTCTTATATTCATGCTCATGCATTGTAAATCACTATTCAAGCACCAAGGACCAATTACACATATACACAGAGAGAGAGAGGAAGAAAGAAAAGAAGAAGAAAAATAAACGTTCATCCCAAGTTAGGAAACGAGCGAGGATGCTCCATGCACACACACATACACACACATGTTAACCCATCGAAAGTACGAACAGAATATTTATTATATTCACTCATTCATTCATTTATGAATGAAAGAAAGGATGAAAGGATGAAAGGATGGATAGATGGATAACAAGAATAAAGTTCCTCACATCATCCGGTTCCGGTTCCGTTGCCGGTTATGCAGGTACCTGCACAGCCCCAATCCAGTTCTCCTATTCCTCGCGTTGCCGGTCGTTTCAAGCTTGATTTCCCCACAGCGGAGCGGCTTGCAGCCACCACGCGTGGTTTGGTTTCCGACGTTCTTGAAGCTCGAGTGGCGTTTCTTGGGTTGGGTGGTCGGGTTGGAGGTTTGTTTCATGTGGCAGGGAGAGGAGGGGTTTGGAGTCTAGAGCTCTTTTACGAGGTGAGGGCGATGAGGGCGAGGATGAGGATGAGAACAAGTGCTCGTGCTGTTGCTGCAGAGTACTGTATGGAGGAAGGTTATGGTACTAGGAGGAGGAGTTTCGAACAGCGCACGCTGCGCACAACCGTCAACGCAACGCAACCCACCGAAACGACGTTTCTATACGCGGATACGAGAGGAGGAGGAGGAATAGACACGGGAGTTTACAGATCGAACTTGGCGTCTCTAACGCAGCGCGAAAATAGAAGAGGGTTGCAACAATTTGCAAGCGAAGTGGTGTCCTGCCGGCTTGCGGTGAGGATATCGAGTTGGGTTCTAACGTTGCAGACTCAAGCCAATGGTCTCGGAGGCTCGATATTAAGTTTTCTTTTTTAGCCAGGAACGCTTCTTTTTCTTAGATCCTCGTCGGTCGTCTGCTTCTAAAGTAGCGGGTTCCTGCATCCTGCATCCGTATCTGCGCCGTTGGCTGATGGCTTTCACGCTTTGGGGTCGAGAAGCCGTAGATTAGTCTTTATGCGTGAAAGTCACCAGAGGGTCCATGAAGGCGATCTTTGAATGACGTGGAGATCGTAGAATGGAACTTCCATTGTGGGCAGAGGTGGAGTGAGGGAAATGAAGGTTCATTTGAAGGTGTTGCCTTTTCGAGAATCGAGATGTCTCAGACAAGCGAGTGGATGGTGCTGGGACTCTGGGAGGTTGTGATGGACGGATGCGGTTGGGATGGGCGATGCATTCGGTTGAAGCTGTACATGAACGTGCTGCTCGGACCGCCGAGTCTCGTTCTTTGTCGGGCGAGTCCGTGACACCGAATTAATCCAGACTCCAGAGTCGCATGCGAGCGAGCTGGCCGGTATCCGGGAGACACTGAGGTTGGACCTCTTTGTCTGTCAGGGAAAGTGGAAAGAAGCCATTGTCTAACCCTAATCACGTTCAGCAGAGTTCTCCGCATGTTCTCCACGTGCTCGCATTCATGGAGGTCGAGAATAGCAAATACGTCTGGCTGAGAATCCAGACGAATGGGTGTTCTGCTGCTGAGGGTGGGTTTCGAGGTGTTTGTCACAGAAATAGGTGGTTGGATCTGGTTCGATCGTATCCTGAAACGTTGGAGTGCACCAATGGGGGAGTCAAGGAGCCGCCGCCATCGTCGTCAAAAAGGGCGAGGGAGAGGGAGGCCGCCTCGGTTCCTGCATCTCTGCACCTCTGCAGCCGCGGGCCCGTTGGGGTCGGTTTCTAAAAACAACATCGTAATCTTGCTTGCGATGCACTTTGACGCAGATGGCGATGGCGATGGCCTGAATGCGGACAGCTGGTCATCGGATGAACCCTTAACGTTGAGAACACTCTCTAGTCTCCACTCTCCACTGCTCCAGGCTTAACGTCCTGGTGTCACTTCAGTCGGCTCCAACGGCATCAGATGGACTGCAGTCTGAGAGCAGCTAGACGAAGACGATCCGGTTCCTGTTCCTGGAGCGAGTCCTGGCCCAAGTCCCCAAGTCCCCAAGTGAACGGCCACTCGATGAGGAGACTTTCTCCGTCTCCCAAGGCCGGCATGGCGTCGCATCGAGTGAACCGCCGACCCCAAATCGATCTGGTCTCCAAGCTCGGGCCCGCATCGGGAGACAAATCGGACAATTTAGACCGCCATGGACCATGGACCATGGTTGCAGCATGAAGCTGGCTGCTGGCTGCTGGCTGGGGTTCAGCGACTCCTGGCCCCTGGGCTATATTCGTGGCGAGTAAGGTTCTGGCGGGCGCGAGGCGTGTACCTGCATTAGCTCGCGGGACTTCTTGGCGCAGGTTTCTATCTGTTTCACGTGTGAGAGTCTCGAGCCTCCTCGACCACCCGCTGCATTCCCCTTCCCCTTGCGAGCTAGCCTGGGCCTTGGCCCTCGTCCTCATCCTCGTCTCTCATCGCCGTAAGCCACACTCAGCAACTCAACTCAACTCCACCACCGCCGTGCCCACTGCCCACCTTGCTGGCCAAGATGCTCCCTCCTCTTCTTTGTCAACGCGCGCGCAAAAGGACCAGGGCCCCTCGCACCAGACCCTCGAGACCCTCGTGCTACCCCGAATCCGGATCCTGGGTCGCCCTCGGTGCATGGCGTCCTGTCGCTCACTGGCCGACATGGGGTGACAGGAGAGGAGGCTGTGAAAGGCCGTGACCTCCGACAGCCAACGACTGCCAAAGATATAATGTATCCTGAGATTCCGCCTGTTGACCTTTTCCTTTCCTCTCTATCCGTCAAGATCTTCCCTTCCTCTACTTAATTCCATTCCTCTTCGAGTTGCAAGGTCATTCGCTTCCTTTGCCTCTCAGTCTCTTTTTGTTTTTCATACATCATCGGGCACATCATTAGTACAGACACATTCGCTATCTCATTGATATCAGAAAAACCTATTATTACATTCTCAGCAAGACTTTCGTTGATCTGCAGTCAATTGCTACACCAGTTTCAAGATGAGGACCGCCCTTTCCACCATCGCCGCTCTGGCGACCACTGTTCAACTTGCATCTGCTGTAGGTGACGAGGTCATGGGGTCAATATTCACATGCTGATGATACTAGGGATTTTCCGATGCCTCCGCTTTCTCTTGCCCATCCAACACAAACAACCACTGTAACTCCCAACAATCAACCGGCTTCGACTGGAGCACACTCGGCCTCGGCTCTTTCTCTAGCTATGGCGGCTTCGGCTTCGACGGCTTCTCATGTGCTAGCTCGTTTGGTGGAAGCTCCAAGCGGGATGCTTTGACCGGCCGTTCTTTCCAGGTATGAAGAATGTAACATGATATTGTGAAGCTTTCTAACAATCCACAGGACAAATGCATCACCGGAAAAGCCTCTACTGAACCCTCCGGCTGCTCTAGCTTCGGAATTGGTTCATCTGCCGATGTCTCTGCGTTCTCCGTTACCGAGTTCCAGGTCTCGGTCGAGTTCGACTGTGATCTTGAGTTCCACTACAGCATGGGTGACGGATCTACTTGCAAGCAGAAGTCTTCTTGCAGTACGGGCGGAACCAGTATCAAGAACACACAGTGCGGTGGTGCCAAGAACGTCACTGTCGTCTATCCAAGCCAATCTTCAGGAAGCGGAAAGGGCAAGTCAAGCTGCAGCATTGGCATCCACTCCATCGGCTTCGACTGCTCAACTGCCTCTAGCACTGTCTATCACTCTACCACCACAAAGGCATCTATCACCAAGGCTACTAGCATCGCCACTACCACCTCGGTCTCGGAGACTCAAGCCACCAGCTCGGCCTCGGTATCTATCCCAGCCTCCAGCACCCCTGAGAGCATTGCTTCAAGCACCAGCTCTTCCATCTTGGTGTCCTTCCCAAACAGCACTGTCGCCATCTCCAGCCCAGCATCCAGCACTGTAGAGACTACCATTGCCGTTTCCTCGCCAGCCACAACTCCAGCCACCACTGCTTTCACCACATCAACGGTTTTCACTACTTACGTGTCTACCATCATCTCCTGTGCTGAGACTGTCACCGACTGCCCTGCTCGCTCAACTATCTTGACTACCGTCTCTGTGGCTATTTCTACCACCATCTGCCCTGTCACCGAGACCGAGACTGCTTCCTCTACTAGCAGCGCTGTCGGCATCGAATCTACCCCAGCAGCCTCTTCCAGCATCTCCATCCCAGTTTCTTCAGCTGTTTCTTCCCCAGTTGTCAGCAGCACCCCAGCCGAATCTGAGGTCATCACCACCGTTGTCATCGAGACCAGCACCACTCTCTGCCCAGTCACTTTGACCCACATCACTGGAGGAAGCACCAGCATGGAGACTAGCACTTCTGTCTACACATCTGAGGGAACCACTAGCACCCAGACCAGCACTATTGCTCACGTTACGGGCGGAACCACCTCCCTCGAGACCAGTGTTTCAACCTCAACTGTCGAGATCACCACTACCAAGACCGTCTGCACCAAGTGCGAGGCTGGAAGCAGCACTCTCGTCGTCGCCACCTCAGCAACATCCTCTGCCAGCGGCCCAGTCACTACTGCTCCCTGCCCAGATGTTCTCCCATCCTGCTTGAACACCTGGCTCTTCTCCGAGGGATGCTCCTCCAACACTGACTCGGACTGCTACTGCCCATCTGCCACCTTCGTCTCCAACATCTTCGCCTGTCTGTCTGCCTACGGAGCATCTGACGACGAGATCTCGTCCGCTCAAACCTATTTCCAAGGTATCTGCGCTGCTCACGTCTCAGGTAACCCCGCCATCATCACCGCTGCCTCGACAGCTCTCTCTACCACCGCCCAAGCCACCATCACCTCTGTGCCAGTCACCACTGTGGAAGTCTACACCACCTTGGTCGTTCCTTGCACCGAGACCACTGGTATTTCCGCCGGATCCGTCATCCCATCTTCGTCCACCACCACCGTCATCAGCACCGCTGTTACCGTTCCGCAAGTTATTTTCACCACCTTGGCGGGATCCAGCACTGCTGCTGCTCTCGTTGCCGGTACTGCTCCTGCTGCTATTGCGGCTGGATCAACCACCATCGCCATCCCAGCTAGCTCCACCTTCCAGGTGTATGCTTCCAGCACCGCCAACGGGACCGTCCAGGCATCTCCCGCACCAACCCAACAGACCACCTCCGGAAGCGCGAAGAACACCTTCGCCTTTGGCAGCGTCGTTGCCGGTATCGTGTTTGCTGTCCTAGCTTTGTAAGCTCAGACAAGTTATACTTTCATTCCCTCGTCTATCTGATGACGAGAAGCGCATTGGGAGGAAACTGAAAATCATTATCATCGTCATTGCATGCATCACGGGGCGTTACACTTTTTACTTTCGATACCACGTCATGAAGCACGGAAAATTTTGTCTTGATCCTTGGGGAAATAGAAGTCTTGGTTTGGTCTCGGTATGGGACTTTACGGCAGTCTGCCACCAGCGATCATGCTATGCATGAGCACATGAGAGGGAATGAAAAGCTAGCTTGAGGCTATGGTACGGTTAATGGGTGGGAGAAGTGTAATTTAGGTGTATCTGTGTTCCATGTGTAACGTTTGCTGTCTATCTAAAAATAATATAGAAGACGTGTTCAAACAAATCGTTCTTGTTGATATGTGACATGTTCTGGTGTGATGGTTTTAACTTAGTGCGGAAGATGGTTTTTGTCTTGATCGTACCTGCTTACCGACTGCTATTGTCTGATATTTGATACGCGTGTTGAATATTTCCAAGGTGGATCAGATTAGATCTCAATCATCATCAAATATTACTTAGACAAGCATCCATTTCCTTTCCTTTTCTTCCCCTTTCTTTCCTTTCCTCTCCTCGAACAACAGAAAATTCCTCTTAGAGGAGCGATATTGTATTTTCCCTCTTTCCTTTCCCTTTCCCTTCCCTTTTCCAGCACAATATCACCAACCGAAAAATCCCCTCCCCTCCCATCCCCATCCCATCCCCAATCCCCAGACCCAAAAAACTAAAAAACAACCCCCTCCCCCTCCCCCTCCCTCCCCTTATACTGCACAACCCTCACCACCTCCCTCCTAACCTCCTCCCCCGCCACATGCCCAATAACCCACAACGCGCCATCCAACCCCGCACACACGCCTCCACACGTCACGATCCTCAATCCCTTCCCTTCATCTACTTTATTCACCACGAATCTCGCTTCTAGGATTTGCGTTCTCTTCCCCTGCTCATTCTCGTTCTCATTTGCCTTTTGGTTGAGAGGTGGGGCAGAGACGAGATCCCTCATCCTCCCCAAAAAATCCGGATGCGTCGTCGCCCCCATCCCATCCCCATCCAAAACCCCCGCAGCAGCCAAAAACAATCCGCCGGTACAAATACTCATGAGAATCCGTTCCTGGCCATCTTCTCTCCGGGGCAGGGAACAGAAGGCTTTTATTAGGGATAGGGGTTCGGAGTTGGATTCTAAGATGGGACTGGAGGATCCGCCGGGGATTATGAGGAGGGAGTAGGTGGAGAGGTGGGCGTAGGCGGAGGAGAGCGGGAGGGAGGGGAGGATGGTGAGGTTTGGGAAGTGGTTATGGTGGGGTGGGAGGAGGTTAGGTGGGTTGTGAAGATTGGGGTTGGGGGGGATAGGGAGGGGGAGGAGGATGGGGAGGGGTGGTGGGCGTGGGAGAGGAGTTCGAGGGGGCCGGTTAGGTCGAGGGTGTCGAGGGAGGGGTGGAGGTGGTAGAGGACTTTGAGGGGTTGGGGGGTGGTGGTCATTTTGAGGGTGCGTGGGTGGTTTGGCAGGTGGTTTTGGGTTGAGCTAATGGAGGTGGATTGGATTGAATTGAGTTGAATTGAGGTGTGATATGTGAAGAGGAAAAGCAGGACTTGGAAAATGAGAGATATGCTCGCAGATAGATCGATAGGTAGTGAGAAGTGAGAAGTGAGAAGTGAGAAGTGAGAAGAGAAGAGAGTAGTAAGTAGGTAGAACTCACTCGATATATATCCCGAGATCTTGATTCTCTTACCCATTCGAAATGCTCGAAAGTGGATTGTTGAGTCAATTCAAGTCATGTTGTCAGCTTAGAGGGAGCGAAATTCAAATCGCGGGGTAATATATATGATTTTCGGATATCCCATCCTGTGAGAATGCGATGATGGACGGATACGGATGTAGAAGAAGCTGATGATGTCGGTCGGGTTGACTATCGGAGTGAGTGTCAGAGTCAAGGGCGTGTCTGGAATAGGCGTGGTCGTGATTATATCCTCGACGCGAAGGCGTCCGAGTTCGATGAACATACGTATTTGGCAGTCAACCAAGACCAGAGATATCTCACGGACATGCCCTGCTTTATGAACGAAATATGAGCTCAGGAATCATGTGTTACTATGCATGGCGTTTCTGTATCTCTCGATCCCACTGTGCCGAGATCAACTCTGTCTCGGGAGGCAGTCCCCGCCGTCCCTCGTGGTCGAACAACGGACGATGACCAGGGGGACGTTCCATGGCCAGGTCATAAATCAGAGAAGTGACAGGACGACATGCAACAAAACTTGCACGCCGAGAGAGGCTGAGATCGAGTAGCATGCAACAAAAGTGAAGCTAGCCGAGAACGAACTCGGAGGAATGTTCAAGGTTGGGAAGAAGCAGGAATTGAAGAAGAGCGATATGCAACAAAGGCGTTCGATGTCTGGTTACTCCGTAAGTATCCTAAATCTATGGATGGTAGTTTGCAAGAAATGTGTTGAGGGATCGAATTTTGCTATTCTAATCCACATTTAGATGCGAGGTTATGGGATTCTTTCAATGGACGACTAAGATAGAACAGCGCCCTCACGCATCTATCCAGGTCCCTTGGCGACGCCCAACCTACAGTTTCCACTGCCGAATCCATAAGTCCAGCCATGCACGCTGCACAGCTGGTATCTCAGCTGCCTTAGGGCTATCACGAACCAGCCTATCAACTTCATATCTTGAATCCCTTCCTGTTTCCTTCTTGCTCAGCAGCCGGAAGTAGTCGAGAAGCTTGACCGCAGGATTTGTCTCCACCACAGCACCATTCCTCTCACCGCTGCTTTCGTCTAGTATGGTAACCCACTCTTTCAGTGTCACTGACTTTCCAATGCCGGCGAAGTCTTGCACACCCTGCCGGAGTTTTGACCATGTTGTGGTCCTCGGGTTCACAAGATTGTAGACGGAAGTCCGGTCCGCTTGATCAGTTTGATCGAGAGTCCTCGCCACGAGCTCGAGCATGATTGTTGAAAGCAGGTCTACCGGTACCCAATCCAAGACTTCCATGTTCCCAAGAGTTTCTGGAACAGCACCCAGATGTTTCGAGCTGGCCATTAGGCTTGGAAACCACTCTTGTTTGTTCCAGGATCCCTTGTCCGTCAACGGCCCAGCGATTTGACCGGTTCGGAATACCGCTGTGGTCAAACCTGTGGCTTTGGAATACCTGTCCAGAAGATGCTCACTGACGAATTTAGATTCACCGTACCCAAGTCTTTCAGGAGCGTCAAAATCCTGGATGATACCTTCCGGGACCTTTTCCGAAGGATGTGTGTCAAACCAGTTGAGAGCTGTGGATATGCTCGAAATGAATATTACAGGTGCTCTCTTTGCTGACTTCGCCCCCAGGTCAAGCAGGTTGCGGACTCCACTAACTTGGGGCTCGAAGAACTCGAGCGTCAAGTTGAAGTCGACCTTCCAGGCGCTGTGTATGATCACTGTGATCTCGCGCATCAATTCAGTATACTTCTTCTGGCCAAGTCCAAGGTCTGGCTTTGTAAAGTCGACCTGCAGGAACTCGACACGCTGATCAATATCATGCCCTCCTGAGTTCAGCCCACGGACCATATTACTTTTCTTTTGTCTGTCCCCGGCATCTGCAGATCTGTTCAGGCAATAGATTCTGCTCACTTGGGACGACGGCAAAGCGTCCAGCTGTGCAAGCAAATACGAACCCAAGGAGCCTGTTGTTCCAGTCACTACAACACTCCATGGTGCTCGGGCTGCTTTGACGCCATTAGTTTGTCTGGGTGCTAGCACAGGCGGCATGTCTTTTGTGTATTTTTCGAGCATAGACTTCATCTCTATTCGATGCAAGTCTGTTGAACTTCCATTCTCCTCGATATTTCCATTCCGAATACTCGCGAGTCGAAGAATCGCATCAGCCATCTTTTCGATGGACCACGCAGAATAGACTAGACGAGGATTTATATCTTCCAGGTTGACTGATATCTCGCACACTGTCAGAGCAGCACGAAGTCTTTGTACGATGATCATCACTCGCAGCGAGTCCAAGCCTCTCTGAAAGACGTTGTCCGCATCGCAGAGTTCATTTGCTCCCAATACATCGACGTATATCTGTCTGACGAATGTTGCGATGTCTGCAGGTGCAGCTGACTTTGTCAAAGTAAGTCCTTCTGTGAGCAGGCCTGCCTCCTGCGATTGATATAATTTTTCAAGCTCCTCCGCATACGATCGAACGGTCAGTTGGCGCTGAATCGTCCCCTTGCCAGCCCTCAAGAATGGCTTTTCTGGCTTCGTAAACAAGATCAAAGATTTCGGTACCTTAGAGAAACCTGGAGCGATTCTGTTTGCCTCCTCGACAACTGGCCATATCTTATCTAGAAGCTCGTGGCGCTCAGTGTCGGTTTTGGGATGACATTCAGCGTCAACCTCGACCAACAAGGACGGAATAAATCGATATTCGCCGATCACCAAAGCCGCCTTGACCGATGGATGAGAACAGATGATGTTCTCTAATGGTATGGGATTTACCTTCTCGCCGTTGGAAAGGACGATCAGGTCGTCGGCTCGACCACGGTACTTCCACCAGCCGGGAGCATGCTCATTTGCAGAATACAGGTCTCTGGTACGGTATTCATTTATTCCTGGGAATACCTGAAAGACTGGCTGATACATATCCGTCAGATCATCCTTCACGATGACCAACTCGAAGATGCCGGGAGAGATCTCTTCAAATCTATACCCTATATCGGAATAGAACTTTATGGAATCCCATACATCGTTGTTACCTGGTAGTGTAAAGAACCAACCACATTCCGTTGCGCCAATATAACTGTATAGATGCGGGACTACTTTGGCGAGCTTTTGGCCAACGGCTGGTCGTAGAGGCCCGCCTGCATAAGCAATGTGTTTGACATTTGCTAGGTCTTGTTGTGCAGATACATCCTCCGAAAGCTCTTCCAGCATTGACGGGGGCGAGAGGATCGTCGTTACAACTCCAGGCTTCAAGAGTTGCGTGGCATATTGTGCAGTCATGGGAACTTCAGGGTGACCCAGCACCAATGTCATCTCTAATAACACAGCAAACATATTGTATTTCAAACCTCCTGCCTGTATCAGACATCAGCACTGCTCATTTAATCCGAACTTCTAGACAGGGTCATTAGTTCAATGACTTACATGGAAACATGGAAGAAGACAGAGCGCATTTTGATGATAAAGAGAGACTTTCGAAAGTGATTCTCCTTGGTCAGATGGAAGAATGTTCACCGCATCAAAAGATCGAAGTATCTCGCTTGTAAAGATTACAGGTTTAGGGTTGCCTATCTCATTTCTCAGCATTTTCACATGGATTATCTTTATGTTTGTTTACCTGAAGAGCCAGAAGTATGCAAAGTGATGACGTTGTTGTTGTCCGCGCCTTCTAGTGGTACATGATAGGCGTGATGAGGGACCAAATCCTCCGCTAGGATATCCTCCAGCCGTGGCAAGTGCAACTTGCGGACTTTCGGTGACGAAGCAAAGAGCGGTTGTAGGCTCTGATCGAGTGATTGGCAAGAGACAACGACTTTACAGTTCGCTCTTTCGAAGAGACCTAGTTGAGCTTGGACTGTATTTCGCAATGAGGCGATCAGAATCTGCCAGTAATCAGTGTCATCCAGCAGCAGCATTCGTTCAAACCTACCTTCCGACCTGTCTTCATCGTGGCTAGAACGAAGATGAGATACCTCAGGTCGTTAGGACCGAAGTATGCAAAAGCTCCGCCTTTCTCTTCGGGATCAGGCATTGCATCCTCCAACCACCAGCAAACACGGTTCACAGCATTTGCGAGCTGCCCGTAGCTGATTGACCGAAAGCCAGCAGAGGGATCCCGAGATTTTGGGAACATGGCCACTGGCCTTTCATATCCAGATCTAGCCCTATCATCGACGATGTTTGGCAGACGTCTCTGGCCGTAGCTTTCTCTCTCACTCAAGTCACCCATTGTTTCTTTCAATCAAGCAGAATAATCGAAAAGAAAAAGAAATTCGCAAGAAAGAATCGAAAGAGGACGAAACTGGAGACAAGACTGAAATAAACCTCATCTCTTTCTTTCAGCTTACTTAGCACTATCATCCTTAGTGATGCTCTATGGGAACATCCTCGATGATCGATACTTCACTCGTATATCTGATCTTCAACATCCTACCTAATTTCCTGCAAGTCGCACAAGAAAAGGTCATTCACCCATATCCAAAACTCGAGTCATTGTTTAATCATCAGCAACGAAGTACCCTACCCTCGTAAAAGCGTCGAGACTTATGCAGGGCTCGTATTATTGGCGAAACAGGGACTCCGATCGCTGTAAATGCTAGCGGTACTTCGGCCGACTCCCTTCACGTAAAGACGTTTTACGAGTTTAGCTCGCGCGGCTCACCAACCACGAGACACACATCTCTACGAGGCAGAAAAGGTTTTAGATCGGGTCGGGTTTGGTGATATGAACCAGCACCATTATTATTGGAGTCAGATGCAGAAACGTGGAAAGGAGAGGCTCACGAGTGTGGGGCCAGGATGATGTCAGATATTTCTTAGCTTAAGATACTGTATCTGACGGGCAACGATGACCACGAAGAGCTTTCTTTCATGCCAGCGCCGAGGCAGCTTACCTTCCTGCCTCGTCGGGCTATCGAAAGATGGCCGCTGGCCGGTGCATGCGCGGAATAGCCGCCTTCGCCGAAAATTCGACTGGCTCGAGTGAGCGGAAGAGCTTCGGGATCTTGGGATCCGGCTGTTCCATGAACCGCAGTTCAGAATGCCGAAATCGTAGCCCGAGCAGCAATACCCGTTGTCAGCTTAGCTCCGTTGCCTTGTTTGAAATCGTTTTTTGATGGAGTCTCGTTGGTGGGAACTGGCTCCTGTGTGCCGAGAGGAGAGAAGAAATTTACTGTTTGCTCGTAGTGGTTCGCTATCGCTGAATTTTGAGCTTTCTGCCGTGGTTCAATGGTCTTTCACAGCTATCTGTTCATGAGAATATCCTTCATCTACCGATGAAAACAATTGGAAAACCTGCGGTCCAGGTCACGGGATTCCGTTGCCATGTAAGGCAAAATCCATTGTATTTCCGTGATGGGTCGAGTAAGCAGGATGCTGACTGGCTTTCTTCGTTATGTTCTACTTGGGTTTCTCACACATATGTTTAGAAGCTCTCTCAGTGAGTACCTCAGCAGGTATCCCATATTCTGGTCACGTGACGTATACGTCAACTGCTTGAACTTCCTTCGCTGGCTTTTCAATTCTGCGTCGAACCTCTTCTTTTCTCACGATGCCGCGTTATTTATGAATTCTACTTTGTTCTCTTCGATGGTCATTATCCTTGGGGCTCCAAATAGAGACGGATCGTTAGTCATTCCCGGTATTTCGTAACATTCAGCGGCTACAATTCGTCATTAACGTCAAGCACTTACAAAAAGTTTCTTCTAAAGCTTCATTTTTCAAACACTTTTTTTTGTTCGACGATAATGGCATTTCTACAGCTGGTCTACAATCGAAGCCAATCAGCATCAGAATCCACTGCTGCGGCCGCGATCTTTCACGTGCTTCGCTGACATCCCACTCGGCATCTCATCTTCTCCCGAACCTCATCTGTAACCCACCTCAAAAGCACCTATTCCACCCCGCTTCGCCCTCTCATCATTCGTTACCTCCACTCACCCCAATAAACCACCCCAAAAATGTTCTGCCCCTTCTGCGCCATCTCCTCCGCAATCCCTCCTTCCCCCTCCCCCGCACTCTTCTCCTCCCCAAAAGGTTCCGCATACCCCGTCCTCTCAACCCCAACTTGCATCGCATTCCTAGACATCGCCCCTCTCTCCCCAGGCCACATCCTTCTCTGTCCCAGACGCCACGTCGAAAAAGCCTCCTCCATGACAGGAGCCGAAGCCGCGGCGCTAGGATTCTGGTTACCAGTCCTAGGGAGGGCAGTCATTGGTGCGTTAGGAGAGAGTGTAGAGGGGGAGAGAGCGAGTTGGAATGTTATACAAGCCAATGGTAATTTCCTTCTCTTTTCTTCTCTTCTCTTCTTTTCCCGTTCGCATTTGGTCAAATTTGAATTTTGGACGAGAGATTGGATGTGGGAAGGGTAAGTAGATAAGCTGATGAGCGAGAAATAGGCACGGAAGCGGGACAGACGGTTCCGCATTCTCATTTTCATGTTATTCCGCGGTTGGGTGAGGGAGAAAGAGGTGGGAAGGCACGTGCGGCGGATGAAATCGGGGATGCGGAGAGGAAGAATATTGCGTTGGGGGAGGGTCCGAGGGTTAAGTTGGTGGATGGTGAGGGGAGGAGGTTGATGGAGTTGGTTAAGGAGAGGGTGAAGGATGAGGTTGAGGGTTTCAAGGCGAAGGGAGAGGTGGCGGGTGAAGGAGAGGAGGGTTTGTTTGTTAGGTTTGGGGGTGGTGGGTTGAAGTTATGAGTTTGGTATTGGTAATCAAAACTTGAGAGTTTTTGACCTGGGGCCAATGAATAGTGGGAAGTTTCATGTGTTGGCTCTGGCAGGTCTCTCGGATTTTGTGCCTTTTATCCATTACAATAAAAGCAGAGATGTTTAATTCGAGAAACTGGCAGTCCAATTCCTTCGAAGGTGCACATCGCTAGCGAAGCACTATTTTCCTGCTCTTCAAGGCTTTAGTTTCTTTCTCTTATGTCCGTCCAGATGAAGAGCTCGCGTTTGTCTTCATTCTTTACAACAGTCACCGCACGTATTGCAAAAAATTTGACCTTCACCTTCAGGCTGTCCCCATCGAAATGCCCATTCAAAGTATCCCAACCGAAGATATTGTGAAACTAAAGCAGCTGTAGGCCGTTGGTTCTCATCGACGACTGCCATGGCTTGGAATAGACACCAAAAGTCGATACGATCAATCTGTTTAGGTGCTCCTGAGAAGCTGCTCAAATAGCCGTTGCAGAGGGCTGTCTGCTGGCGGCGCCAATTACATATCCGAGAACTGCCAGTAACTTTATCAAAAATTTGCTCAAATAACCTCCCGAGTCTTAAGACATCCCAAGCTCTCGCGTCCTCATTGCCTACGCTTTCGTAGGGCAATGACAGCGGTGGACTCTGCGAGGCGCTGGGAGAAGAATGAGCTAAGGCACACGCCAGAACGGAGACTGGAGAAGACATACACTGCGCCTCCAAAGTCGCAAAAGATCATGCATCCTCCAAGCACGAGAACATTCTCGTTGTGGATGTCTCTATGCTTGACTCCAACAGAATGCATATATGCCAGAGCACTACTCAAACAACCCATTCCTCCCACCAAGGTATTGACCCAAGTAGGATCAAGAATCCTCTCCAAGCTCATATAGTCACGGAGCGACATCTCTGCGACTGGGTACGACAAGCTATAGAGATCGTTGCCGAGAATATAAAGACCGACAATCTGCGATACGTGATGATGACTAACTTGCTTCAGAGCTTGGATCTCCTTGGTGTTTGGGACGGCTCGGCGTGGACGGTTGATGTCAATGAGTGCTTTCTTCCGAGCAAGGAGTTTGCCATTGCATAGGACGCGTCGAACTTCTCCGAAAGCACCTTTGCCTAAGATTGTACTTTTCTCTGGGGTAAAGTCAGGGTACTCTACGCCTGTGAAATCGTTGGTACTGGAGTGGAGTTGGCCTTTGGAGCCTCCTTTCGCATCCCACTTCCATTGGGAGGGAAGACGCCAGTCTCGGTATGAAGCATAGCGTTCATTAAAAGGCTCAAAGCGGAGAAGTTCTCGCAGTAGCTCTGATCGTTGGTGCTCTGATGTACTCATTATTGCTAGTTACTGAATGTCGATCGTCGCAGCTGGGATACTGTAGGATTGGCTAGGCAGACGCGCACTCCAAGCAACAACCCAAAATCAGATTTTGACTAAAACAACGCAATAAATTTAAAATAAAAATCGCATGCTCTGTCTCGCACGCTCCAATTTAGTCGTAACACCCATTTGTATAATACTCTCAGGAGTCGGAGAAATCGCGAAAAGTTTGGTGCTCCTTGCGAGTAAGAGCGGCTGACTCATAGCTTCTTCCTGAGGCCTCTTCTCTCTCCAGACGACCAAAATACAGAACATCTTACAAGACCTAAATTATACGTGTGTAACGCGGTATTTCTTACAACGAGGTATCTATTAGCTGAGGCATAAGAGAAAAGGTAGGGTTATAATGTTGTAAGTGGTGATCAAGGCAGCCGATGGAGGGATATGAGAAACGTTGGAAATGACCGTCCAGAAAACAAATTATGGGATGTATCTCTGCCTTTCCATAGAGTATGGAGATATCGTGAAGCAAAATTTCAGCATCTGATGAAGTATGCTATTCGTTGGTTCTTTGAAATAGTGACTTTAGGCCTGGAGGTCTATCAGACTTCATAGACTCGTAAGACATAACCCGACTCGAATCGGAGGAGCAGATGTAAGCAATGTCAATTATGCCCCTTATCCATGCTGAGAAGGTAATGAAGAATCTCAATGCATTTATATTCGCACATAATTCAGACTGATGTGCAGGTCCAGAATACCGAGACGGGATTGAATGATCAGCGAAGCACCAACGAACCTGGTCGACAAGAAACTCAAAAGAAACCGTGCACTGGTCGGCTGGAGATTATATAATGAAAATCCACGTTTGAGTGTTTTGCTACCAGAGTTGAGTTAAAAAGTAATGTAGCCAAGGGCCAAAAATACGGACTGTTAACTTATACTTGACTGCTACGATTATTCTTCGCATGTAATAATGACTTTAATCCCCATAGCACGATACTAACTTTGAGAATGATATTATAGGGCTACTGAATATGGTCTACTGCGTTGGTATCTTCTCGAATAATCTTTGAACAGGAGAGGTTCGCTGGCTCGAGGGATGTCACATCTGAAGACTAACTAAACTATAACAAGACAGCATTTATACCATGTACCTTCGACCTCTCAGTCTACTTCGAAATATGCGATTTATGTCATCGTCGGAAGAGAATGAGACGGTGCGAAAGTAGTTTCCAGTAGCTGGACCCAAGCGAAGGTGAGCTCATTCAACCACGCACTCAGCCCTTAACAAGCATCACCAAGATAAGAACAATCCCGAACAACCCAATAATTCCCAAGATCTATCAGAACATTCAGAAATTTGGCTCTCAGTATAATTGGAACTATCAGCAGCCGAAGGAATTATTTTTCCATGGTTTCAAGTCGCGGGCCGGACCGTTAGCATACCATTCCCCTATTCACTTTTTTCGCTTAATCCACAATACTAAACCCTACGAGCTAGCAAATTTCGACTCCCGACAATGGTAGCGGATACTATTGTCTCCAACGTATATTCTGAATAGAGCGTGTCAGCACCGAAGATAAATAGTTTCGACTTCCCTTCTTCTTTCAGAGTTTTCCTCTTCAAGTTCTCAACTTCTTCAAGACTCGATACTCAGTTTCGCGACTTCAACAACAAACACAAGCTTTCTACAATACTTCTACATCAGTTCAGGTGAAAGATTTCATTCCAGACTGGAGTCTCATCTCAGATAAATTCATCTCACCCGTACACCTACACCTACACCTACACCTACATCCTGCGCATCTACAGCAACTCGAACTTACTTTCCCGATTCTCCCAATAGTCAGACAAGCGGCGCCAATTGTTTATTCAGCGCACTTCTGATCACATCGGATTGAAAAATTTCAGTCTGAACTCACGCCTCATCTATCAGACTACATCTACAGCTGACACACACACCATCCGTCTTACACGTCTTCTTCAATCCAATCCAGCTACCACTCATCACCATGGTCAACATTGTCCTCAAGACGGGACCTCATCCAGCAACTCCACATCCCTCAGTCGGCATGAAGAGACCTATCGCCCTCTCCCCTGAGACATCTCCGCCATCAAACCCCGCCAAGAAGCCCAAAATCTCCAACCAGCCCTCCCTCGGCGGAAAAACTATCTTTCAACCTGAGGTCTATCAGCGTCGTCGCACCCGTGAACACGTCAAGAAGCTCAACGACATAAACCCCTACATCGACTGGGTCAACGAAGAAGGTCTCCAATTCAAGCCTAGGAATCGTCGCTCCCCTACTCCGCCCTACAGTCCCAAGTACTCCCTTGACTGGCAGGGTGATAACTTTGAGGTGTTTGAGGATGAGTTTGATCTTGATTTAGGCGAGCCGGCCATTGCGGTTGAGGAGAAGCTGGTCACCAGTCATTTGGTGAGGAACTTTCATGGGGAGAAGATGTGGTGGGCCAGAGAGGATTGGGAGGAGAATTGCGCGGAGGTATTGAAGGAGGAGGAGCGCATTCGGGAGAAGCGGAAGCGGGAGAGAAAGGAGAGAGAGCGGAACGGTGGTATGAGCGCGAGTCAGAGGAGACGAAAGTGGAGAGAGAGCAGAAAGGCTGCTTTGATCAAGAAAGAGGAGGAGGATGTCGGTGTGAAGATGGAGGTGAAGATGGAGTTTGAGACCAAGGTGGAGGTCGATGCAAAGACGGAGATTGAAGTGAAGGCAGAGTCCGACGTGAAGTCGGAGATTAAAATGAAGAGCGAGGAGGAGGTGAAGACGGAGGTGAAGACGGAGATTGGAATGAAGAGAGAGCTCGAGATGAAGACGGAGTTTGAGACGAAGGATTGTATTTGATTGTATTTGCTACTAGATCCTAGAACTACACCGTGCCCAACCGTACAGATTTTCTAGACCGTGAACTTTGTTTAACAAGTGACTTCCAGCTGCAGAAAGTTGATAATCATGGCCTGAAAAATCACCAGGAATGAACAGCAGTCGAAACGCGGTTGCTAGTTGGCACCTCGAGAATATAGCTAGAGAGTCCTGAATAAGTAGTGCTCAGAGATAGCCTAGCTGGTTATTATCTCTGAAGCCTATGGATGCTTGAGGTAGCATTTTGCTTTGAAAATCCATAAGTCTTGGATTGGGAGTCTATACTTGACGGGAGGAGAGCAAATTGGGGAATAGAAGGAGCAGGTAAACTTGAAAAATAGTAGAATGGGTGGGTTGTTCTACAATGGAAAGATAGGAGATTGGATTGATGGTTTGAGTAGATGAGTTATTGGGAGAGAGGAGTAAGTGTTGGAAATCCAGAGGTTGAGAGGGAAACACTATCAAACTGGAGTTTTGCCTACACTTTCATCCTCAAGAATCAACTGATACCTCAAGGCGCACTAATGGTATTCTACTTGTCACTGGGGATTGACTCACTGGTCTCAGGACCGGTACATCGATGCATGATCAGGTGGTAGGTAACAGCTTGCCTTGCAGTCGCCTTTTTGAGAGCTGTTAAGACACATACCGTCATCCTGGTTCTAGCTGCCTCGATATGAAGAACATAGAACTCAGGTCATAATGTCGTGAGTCAACAGAAGCCTCGCATCTTTGCATTCAGTCTTGAATTTGAAGCCTAATAGGAGGCTTCCATGACTGCCTCGGCGAGGGTCTATTCCATCACCGACTATCAGCCCCGCACAACATCTCCAAAGTCCTTTCACCATATCATTCCTCTCACTCGCCTCAGCCTTACAGCAAGAATGTCTCACTCGAGGCTAGAAATTCAAATGTTCCTAAAATATACGAGGCAACTGCTGCGGATGACTCCTGCGGGCTTCGCCATACGCAAGTGCCGTATCCTTCCTAGCCCTTCCGACAAAGCACATCCAACACGGATTCTAATGAACTTCGCAATTCCAACAGAGGAAGGAACAAACAGGCGCGTACAGTCCCAGCCTTGCGACGGGAAAATCCCACGTGCTTCGCCGCATAACGGCAGAAAATCGGTTCATGCGCGCTGGCGCCTATCATTGCCTATGAAACAGGTACAACAAGGCAACTTGCCTTGATGGCCCGATCTGCGACCTCGGGAGATTGTGATCAAACACTTGATTGAGGCTCTTCTGCATATCGATAAAGACAACACATCCAAAGCGGCCGGAAAAGCAACCGCCAACAAAGATGTCTACCCCCCACGATTCCTGACGTCCAATCTCGTATACCTTGTCAATATTGAGAGGTGGTTAGGTGAGGCTGAGATTACTTTCCAAGGACGCCCGAGCTCTAAGACAGTCTCAAGCCATGGCGTTGTGGCTTAAGAAAGATACTTCGTGACTTCCTAAACCAAGACATTGATTTCAATAAACTTGAGAGCCGCGCTACACCATCATCAAAAATACAAGACAAAATTCGATCGGATATTCCACTCGGACCCCCGATGCTGTGAACGTGGACGTGGGGAAGATGTGCGGGGCATTGAAGCGGGGCGCGATGAGAGCCTCAATCAGTGAGGCCATGTGCCAGTGCCTTGACTTGACCAGTTCGGTCACCGAAAATAGGGAACTTAGTAAGCCACAGCCATCATCATATTCCAAGTTGCCCTCGAATGAGATGAAGTCGATAAGATCGACGAATTTCGAATTCCCCCTTGGAACTTAAATGTAACGAGTGATCGAAGGGCGGATGAGCTAGAAAGGAGATGAAAGGGTTACGCTACAGCAATGAAGATTACGCCCCGAGCCTGACATGTTTTGGATGCCTCGTTCTCTGGTAATGAGGTGATGCATATGGTGATCCTGATGTTGGTATGTGTGATCAATTGTGGAATGTGAGGTTGTCATAAATGAGCGGAGGAGGGGTAAGGTGCGATGTCAGATCGGCACCTACTTCACTCACTGATAGCCTTGCTCCTCAGGTTTAGAGGCCAAAAGCTCGGAATGCTGACCTATAGAATGAAAATGAGATGTTTTTCAAACCATAGGTCAGGGTAAACAACCCAAAAGGAGCTGCTGCTTACTCGTAGTATTCTTACGCTTCAGCTTATGCGACTTGCTATCTCGTCAAATGGCTGGTGTTCTCCTCCGCGGTGCAGACTCGAGATCTCGTCTCGAGAAGGCTGCAAGGAAGGTCTCACAAGACTGTCTAGGATTGAGAGTGTACAGTACCAGGAATGTTTCGATACGGTTGGTGTACTCCGTAGCCTGAGATCGAGCATGAACAGGTGCTCCGAGCTAAGGCGAGGGGTGTTGCCGCTTTGGGACACCGATACCCCCGTCGTGCAGATAAGGCTACACTAGGATGTTTGGCATTTGATATGATGTCGAGATTCTGAGAATCACATCGATGGCAAAGATCTTGGTATTTTGCTCATTGATCTTGAATTTCTAAGCGATATCTTACAACCAAAAGAGATTCGTGTGATAGTGCGCGATCTTCCATTCCATAGGCACACATGTATAGTATACCTAAGATTGTAGCTCGACTTAACGTATTAAGCTGGCATTGCAGCTGATCATTAAAGCCCGATATGTCACGATCCTTCGCGATAGTGAGGTCGGACAAACATAGCTCCCAAAGAGCCAGTAGGGACAAAGACCTCCTCAAATGCATTGTGTCGATAATCTCTTCACAAAGGGGAAGCTGAACGTATTTGCAGACTGTGAATGCTAAACGTAGCCATTCATGTATTGATACAATTTGGCGACTCTTCGAGTCTAGGATCGGTATTAGATTATTGTTTCCTTGGTGGCGTTGGGATCCATACCTGGTGATAATATTCCGTCGACGATGAAGAGGTCGACAGTGAAAGCGCCGAGATGCTCAAAACCTAGATCCTCACACATGACTTCCGAATTTGAAAATGCTACATACACACGAAATGCAGTTTTAAGGTATTCAAGCATTAGAAATAGACACAGCTGCACGCCCGGAGGACATGTCTTTTTCAGCCTTAAATGACGTTCCATCGTAAGTAATCCAAGGCCCAGCTTTGGCAATTTTGCAAGCAAGCCAGAGTATCCGTTCTTTGCGTTCATCGGTCATAGAGGGACGCTCATGAGATTTCTCCTCCTCGTCAATCTTTTCATGCGTAAACCATTCATCAGGGAAGTAGTTCTCTGCCCATAGAAGCCCACGGAGGGCAAAGTCTTCCGGGAATGGACGGAATTCGTCCTTTGCTGGTAGAGGGAATTGCTCAGCTTCAATACGGTCGGGAGTCTTGTATTGCGCAAATAACGTATTAAGCATGATCGCGAGAAGGTCCCAAGGGAAATCTTCTTGAAGCAGATTCATAACACCAGTATGCCGCGTCATGTTGAACATAAAGACAAGGATTACGTGTATGAACGGCAACACGTTCGGGTCGCCAATTCTTTGAAGAACGATTCTCAGTGTGGCATTGTTGAGGCCTTGAGCCAATTTGAATGAGACCATAGACTGTTCAGAGACGGTGCCTGACATGGCAACATCACCACCGTCTTTGCTTGGCGAAATGATCTGCATAAGCACATTGTCTTTGGCAGCAAAACCAGTCATTGCAACACTGTTTGCAACAGCGATGTGATAACCCTGTTCCATGAATTTGCGGGTTACTCTACCAATTTGATTGTCAAGAAGACCAAGAAACTCGGCTTTTGTGTCCTCAAACTTCTCGATGTTCTTGTTCGTGAATAGTAAACCATGGGCCTTCACGAAGGACATATCAAGAGGAGGCAATCTTAACTGGCCGTGAGTTTGATCAGCATCTAGTACTGGATTAAACAATGTGAGAATAGATTCTCGAGCAGATGTGAACGGAACAGCCACACAAAGAGATTTCGAGTAGTAGAACAATTGCTGCAACGCATTGGGCCTCGCTAGGATTGCAAGATGGTGGTAGAGCCTTCCAGTGGGTGGGGCCTTGTCCGAGGCTTTAGAGTACCAGTGGCGTGCAACTCCTGTCCAAACCTCTCTATCTCTAATATCGTCATCCTCGATAGCCATTCGATACCTGCCGAGATCTCCAAGGCACTCTATCCAAGTGTCCTCGAAAGCAGGTACCGTTTCGTATAAGAGCGCCATCATCGAGTACGCGAGATAGATGAATGCAAGCATGTGATCAAGACTTGCTGGCAAGCGGTGACGGAGAAGTTCCAGGAATGAGTGAATTCCGTGGCGCCACATTCTTGCTGGCATTGCATATTTTGAGGCTAAGCGCCGAAGAGCAGGAGACGCGCTAGGGTGCTGAGATGCAAGGAAAAAGTCGTGATGCTCATGTAACAATGTACGGTGAAGAGCAATGAGAGCTTGCCATTGTTCGTTGTTAAGTTTTGGTGGCGGCTGTGGATCTCCTTGGGCTAAAGTGGCCTGCTTATTGTCTACTTCGATACACTTGGCTTCAACCATCACTAGCCCCGCGTATATTCCCTTGACTTCAGCAACTAATTGTTCTTGAGATATTGGCCGTGTTTCCGGTTGGAGGATGATATCGTAGCTTTCATCACTGACAGACGAGAAGAGGTTCTGAGAAGTAGACTTGTTGGTAGTAGCGATATTTGGTGTCGCGTATGTAGCTGTCCTCGTACTTTGGGGTACTTGGGAAGGCTTTTGTACTCTCGTTTGATATGGAGCTTTTCTTGCTTTATGCACCTGGACTGAAGCAATATTTGCCGGATCTACCGAAGACCTTGTTAATGGGGCATCTTGTTCTGTCCATAATTGCTTTCTACCACCAGAACCCCTCGGAGTATGGAACATGTCCCGATTTTCTGTGTCAGACGGGCCGAGAGGTGCAGAATTTGGTCTTGCTTTTGATGTTCGTGGTGGTGGGGGAGACGCAGAAGAATCCCTAAAGGGACTGGCAGACCCAGCAGATATACCGTCTCCTAGCGCTGCCCTCTTTCTAGGCTGATCATTTGTAGCCTCGTCTGAATCTCCCATATCAACGTCTACGCTTTCACCTGGTGTGCCAAGGTTTAAGGCCCCCAACCCTGAAATAGAACGTGTAGGCACCATAGCTGTAGGGTTGAATGGACGCTTCGACGGTGGAGGTTCGGGCCCAGCTCTGTTTGCCTCGTTCAAGTTTGGTTTTCGCTGAGATTCATCTTTGGGCCTGCGCAATCAGTTTGTTAGTCGTCTCGTGAACGGAGAACCCGATGACCAAGAAAGTGTGGCTAAAGGTTGAGCAGCTACGCCACCACCTTTGCCTTGAAGGATGTGTCACACACCTAGAGCTCTTTTGTGCGCACTCAGTCTCGTATTCATTTCGGAACTGTTGCAGAGCATCATCACCCGACGGAAGCTGATCGAAATGTTCTGATCGGGCATGTTCCCATAGTGCTTGGCTCGAGGTGAATATGCGTCGATCTGGGCACAGTGTACACGCCCAAGAAGGAGTTGTCTTGTTGGTCCGTCGCAGTTGTTGAATCCACAGGTCGCTGACGTCCGGTTTAGAGCTTGAGCTTGGGTTGTTCATCATTCTCTATCTCTAACATGATGCATTGGCTTTTATGACGATAATGGCGGGCGGATTTAAAACTTACAAGGGTTGGAGCGAAGTTTCTGCCTTAAAAATACGGCGTCGTCCTGAGCGGCTACAATAAAGCAAATATTGGGAGATAGGATACCCACGAATGGAATGAGTAGAGAACTTGTGTAGAGAAGCTCATTGCAGAAAGGGCAAAAGGGCATTATCATTGCTAAATAGACTGCTACGCAGCCTGACTGGCATTCGCCCGCCTCCTTCCTGTGTCGGTGTTGTAAACATGCATCATGTCCTTGAACGAAAAGTTGCCTCAAAAATGCGCATTTAGTGGTTCGCAAAATTTGCGAGCCACGAAACAAGCGGCTGAATTGTGTTTTGGGGGTGACAGGCATGCCCACCTCGCTCACCGAAGCCGCGCTTGCTCCGCCAGAACTCTTTCTCCTTCCTCTCACCGAGATCATCCTCACCAGTTTCTATTCGAGGGCTTCTAGAATGTCCCTCCGTACTGTCGTCGCAAGGGAACCCACGAAACGCGATAAATTCGCTCAACTTCCAAGCTGCTATTCCTTTCGCAGGCCATTTTTGCGACGCTCTTTCGGGGGGATCCATAAATAAATAGGTCGCGAACCATCTTGGTGCAAGGCGGTGCGGCGACAAAGAGAGTGTGCTTTCTTATGTTACACGCGGCTGAATGATGAGCGGGGTCAGACTGTGCTTATCTATGCCGCCTGCAGCATGCAGATACATTCCGGGCGCGAGATATATCAAAAACAGTTAGGACAATATATAGAAGAAAGAGGGTTGCATTTTAAGAGCCTCATGAGAGCGCCCCCAAATTTCGAACCATATAAGTCGGCCTCGTCACAGCCCGCAATCTTTCGTGTTGCCCTGCTCCTTGTCAGCCTTCTGCCCGTGCCACCGGACCTTCATTTCTTCTTCAGCCTACATTCCTTCAAACTAAATTTGTCGGAGCCATTGAAACTTCACATTGCTAAGGCAGAAGAGAGGCTTTGGTCACAATTAATTAAAAAAGGAAGAAAACGAAGGTCTACAGTTCAATTGGTCACGAAGAAACTCGGTGTGATCGATGTCGATCTGAGGACTTTTCAGCTTCAGCCCTATGGTAGATCGAGCTGGGCCGAGCTTTCAGGGGAGAGGGTCACGGGATTCCATCTCTTGAACGACATGCCTGATGGCGTTTCTTCTTTTCAGCTGTGGACAGAAGAGACATCATTGATAGGGTATGGTAATTGTATTCGAAATTATTGGAAACATCACCATCGCGGTCGATTCTCGTCCTGAATAAAAGGGGAGTTTAGCGAATCGCCAACCAGCGCCTATCCCTTTTTACAGGAGCAAGTCAACTGGCAGACGCCCTCGACAGGAGGAGAAGCGAGCTGATATCGATGACAACAAGGCCATTAATTCAGTAGCCTTTAAAGAATGTCGCAATGGTCTGGTCGACAGCCATAATCGTCGGCTTTTTCCTCCATTCCATTCTCATCCTTCTTTCACTTTGGAAGGATGAAAAAGGAATGGAGGAACGGACCACTACGGAGTCGAGCCTTCGCACAAACCGAGACCCTCCCCAAGCGCTGCTTGACCCTTTTCCTTAGGTCCAAGCGAAGATTGGTCTAGAAAGTACCACTTTTAATAGTTGAACCTCCGCTGCTATATAGCTAGTAAGTTTCGATCTCCTTATAAAGCTTCTAATAAAGCTTAGAATACCGTCAAGCCAGAACAAAACTCAAAAGAGAAGGCGCGACCTGGCTACGTTTGTAGCGCCCATTTCCAGCGCGATGCGATTTCTGGTTGCAACGGAGTGTCGCTAGAGGGGAGCTTCCGTCCCGAAAGTCAACGCATTTCCCAAACACTATTAGCTCCTTGAATGCTGCTCCTTCGAGTCGCCCTTACTTGCCGTTGTCGAATTATTTTATTTTCTCCAACTAAGGCTGCCATTGCTCATTTTGACCCTACAGTGCGATATCCTTTCCCCCTTCTCGGTTGGCATGACGGGTACCGCCATCCATCATTCGTAATGAAAGACATACCGAATATGTTCCACCTTGAGGATTTATTACGCCCGGTTCCTGAGATTCTGTCGCTTTCCACAGTCATTGTTAGAGATGCACAGTTGATCACATTCCGACGGCCAGCAATCCTTCTCGACAAGGTTCGGGCGACCAGAGGCATCCTCCGCTCCTTCCCAAGGCCGCCCAACCATCATGAAGCTTTCGACAGGCAAACCTTCCCTTTGTTTCGTAATGCTTGACTCTGAAGTCTTCCAACGCCTCACTTCTGAGATGCAACCTTCAGGGAACCTCCTTGACACCATCCAACGTGGTCAATATACAGAGCGCTTCGCATTCGCGCCCGCATACGTGCAGTACCAATGATAGTTGCCAGAGAAGGCACTAGAGCACCCGCCCGAGAAGCCGCGCCAGATGGCAATCAAAAGTTGGTACAGTACTATTCGTTATCAAACAGATGCGGTGACTCACACGGCACTTGTCCCCCATCGGGTCAATATCTTATCATAAAGCAACTAAACTTTGTGGAGGTGGACTGGATTACAAGTTCAGCACAAGTATTGTGGGGAATAGGAGAGAAATGTCGTGCGTCGTGCCGAGCCTAAATTCCGAAGACACTTGCATCGTAGCTGTCTTCGTACGTAGTACGTGGCTACGAAGTATGCGTTTCATCTGTTCTGCCCTCTCAGGCTCTAAGTTTATTCTACTCATTCTACGCGTCTGAATGTTTTGTTGTTTGTTTATAATTAGAAATCACTGGTGGCTTAGCTGTCCACGTAGTGAGATGAGTTTTAAATTGCATTTCGAGGTATCGGCTGCGTACTCTTACCAGGCTAGCGAATAATGTCAAATTGGAATCAATACATGCATAACTGTAGCGAATTTAACGTCATCTAATGTTTTCCCGCGGCAACATAGCCCAAAGTAGGCGCGTGGATGCCGTATTTACCCCTGAAGGAGCTCTGCCACGGATCACGAAGTTGTGAGCTTCGTAGACGAGTTGCCTAGGTAGCCACAGCTCCCTTTCACGAGACAAGCGATTGAAAGCGTAGCCTAAAGCGTTATGCCATCTAGATTTACTGTAGCATCAGTTTCATGCCAGCGATGGCAGCGATGGCAGTGGATATTGTGTCCAAATGGATCTCTTATCTATTCCGTACTGCTTCGGCTGCTTAGAACGCAACGATAGGCCGTGTTCAAATGTTTATACCGCTTTCTTGCGATTCAGCTCCTCTAAAGTTTTCAGGGGAGCTTTACGAAGCTTGTTCAAGCCAGCACTTCGTATCGATCCTTCAGATAGCACATACTCGAGTACAGAGCCAACCTGCGATACACCGTATCCTCTCAGTCCTACTGAGGGCATTCAAACCCCATCGACTCTCCGAAATCCCCGTGACTGACGTGGAGAGCTGACGGCATCTCAGGAGGCGCAGCCTCGCAAATTTCAGTAACCGAGTAGCCGGTAACGGCTCCCCTTTTTCCCGGCCGGAACGATGGGGATATTTGGGTACCGAACATATGAATATCAAATCGCGTCAGCGGCTTTAACTTCTGATCATTGCATTCTTAGCTGGTTGCCTTGTTCTCATTGACCATTTGTGGACTTCTTTACGTCGAGGCTTGAATAAGCATCTGATAGCGGATGGTGTGGTGAATTCCTAAGAAATACCTCGGAATTCGCCGGAACTGCCGAAGAATATAAACCCTTCTCAATACTTCGCCACCCACGTGCGATTGCACCATTCCCCTCGTTCAGATTCAAGTCGTGAGGTACTGTACTTAAGGTGGCAAATCCCTCACCCTCCTTCAGACCTTTGGTCAAATTGGCTGCGCTGAAAAATCATCGTGGCTATGATTGTGCTTAAGCGAGCCAACCACGCCTTTTCCAGGACACACACCTAGGGCATCTCAATGCCTGAATCTGGTATCGATACGGGCCTTCTATGTCAGGTTTTTTTTTTGACAATAATGGTCCCTTTGCGATAGCGGAAAGGAACTCTCAAAAGAAAGTGAAAAGACTCAAGTGTGATGCGCAAAGGTCTGAGTTTAAAATTCGTCACTATGAATCAGAAACATTTTGCTGGCCGGATCAAAATCCCGCGAGGTTCCGCAACGAATGTGGCAACAGAGGCGAGAGCACGTGCACACTCGCCTCCCTTTTCTGCGTGCAGGTGGATATGCAGGATGCAAATTCTTCGAGGGAGATCTTCGCTATTCTCCTCTGATTTTTGCCTCCATTTTTGGATTATCTTGCTTTTTCCAGCTGAGTGTCTTGATATTCTTGTCTAAAGTTAAGTTCTATTCTTTTACCTGCGATGTGGGAGATGTCGATGTCCCGCCATCGATGCTGATACGGTACCGTGCCGACAATCACTGGTTGCCACGGTGGAGGCCTCTAGGCTTCATCCAGTGACGACGGCCACAAATATCTTCACCCTCCATGACCATAGTCTGTGCTCTGCCAGAGACTCTATTGACTATCTGTCCTCTCGTCCACTCTTTCACATGCCGCGGCACCCTCACCACTGATCCTCGTTCGGATTTTCACAGCCACAACTCATGACCAGGGACAATCGTGCTATGATTTGTTCCGTCAAACCGGACGAACTGGCTCTGAGTGGCGGTCAGACAGCCTTTTGTGCCACCCAGCTGCCGTTCTAGACATCATTGCTCTCCGAGTCCCTACTCTCGTTCTCTCATGGACGCTGATGAACTACGATTCGATCTAGGAGCATACCTAGCGCGGCTGCCTTTCATGTTGGATGCTCGGTGCATTGCTTGGAGGAGATTCGTCCCGAGATTCATGTCGGTGCCTAGCAATGGCGAGAAGCTGTTGGATAATCAGCCGCCCGAGATGGGCTTGTGTCCCGGATGGACGGGCCAACATGGTTGCCGAGTACACAGACACCAGTTGCTGTATGATGTGCATTCAAGCGGTGAGATCACGCAGGTTCTGGTCCCTGCCTAACAGCATCGAGTGGCTCGGATGCTCTATGAGACTACTTCTATGAAGCTGCCACACAGTCGGTGAGGATGTCCAGGAGTCTCGTCTGGTAATTTAACCCAAGTCCTGGATAGGAGATTAGGAAGACACGTCCCAGAGGGAACCCCCAAACGCCATCGCCTGTGGGTCAACAAGATGAATGTCTGGTTGCCTCGCGGCTATCAATGGACGAGATACGAAACTCGGTGAGTACTCTTTGGCATGGTTATAGAGTCTTGTGTTTTGCCCATGCGCCCAAACAATGAACTGAGGACACGAGCACATCAGACGTGGAGAATACAACCCTGTCGCTACAGACACGATGAAAACCTTGCCTTTTTGATGTTAATGGACGGCCTAACTCGCGGTGAGTGGACGTGTGCAAATTGTCTCGACAAAGTGAGGCGACTGTTGTGATATGTTTCATATTGCCTTGTTATCTGTGATGAAAACTTGGAATTGGAGGCTGTAGATGTCCAATATGAAAATCATTGGGGAGAGATGGACCAGCAAATCATTTGATCAGCCCATATCCTTGCCCACAAACGCGAAATTACCTAGGCCATCTCCCGGGAGGTCAGGTGAGGCATCGATTAGCGCCTCTCTGATTGGATACGAGTGCCTCATTTTGAAGCCCCAGATCCTAACGGCTAGAAAGAAGTGGTTGGTAAAAAACCCTCGATATTGACTAGCCCTCCGTTTCAACAACCATTTCCACGAGATTTTCTAAATGATCGGGAGAGCGGCATTCTATCGTTGTACAGTATGAGGACCGTCTTTCGGGCAGATACAAGCATCTATCTCAGTGTACGCACCATACGCAGGCACTTTGCATCATCGCTAACAGAGGCTCTAATAACGACAGGTAAGACGTGTTTATGGAGATAGACGAAGCTTCACCCACAAGTTACAACACAAAGTTCGAGACTATGGTAGAAGAGCACAAACTTCACAACCCCTCATCTATACTTCGGCTATTGGAAGCACCGAGAGAAGCCATTAAGGCGTGCGATAGAACACGAAGAGAATATCCACAATACCACCTGATTCTCGCGTCATCGATGCCCGAACCACACCTTTGAAGATGATTGTGATACTTCGGGTGAAGTAGGCGATCGTTTTTGGAAACTCAAAATTCACAGAACAACTCTGTTGTGCATGTGTGTAAATTCGTGTATGGTGAGTTGTTGAGCTCCTATCGGGTATTCTCGGTCTTTTGCCGCTGAGGCTGGTGAGAAGTGACAAAGTATGTTTTCTTCATAGTCTTGTCATAAAATAAATCGTTGGGCACTCACAAACGGTAAATACCTCATACAACATTGAAATCGACTCCAACCCAACATCAGGCACAAGTCAGGCTATGAATAGCCTCATCGCAGTCATTCCCTCAATATTCGGTCGTTGAGTTCTTGTGCAACTCTTGGTTTCAATGTGCAATGCAGATCATTCACAACAGCGGGTGTACTACTAGACGATTCCCGCCTCCCCACGAGTCGCATAAAGGTTTCACCAAGAGAATCACAGCGGTTTTCTTAGGAGATAGATCCGGGAAATATTGCATCTTAGCGCCATGCTAATGTAGTATGCTATTTGAATCGACCATTTGTCCTCCCAGCACCCGGGATTTTGGAGACGTTTCATCGAACCATCCACACATCTGGTGTGCCGAGAAGTCTCCACGCGACTCTTTGGTAGCACACATTGGCCTGGTAATACCCATCTTTCTTCCTATTCGTATCTGAGCGGCTGAGAACCCGCCCAGTCACTTGAACAACTTTTGCCTCACTCTCTCGTGTAAGAAACACAAGGGAGCTCTGCATATGACGGGAAGTCCGAAAGTCCGAAAGTCACGAATTAACGACAAGACCCGATCGAAGAGGTTCCCTCTGATGTCCCTCTGATGTAACAACAAGATCTAAGCTCTAAGGGTGCATAGCTGCAGTGTAAAAATGGATTGCTTGGCAACCCGCAGAGTCGGTTCCGCGCTTGACTCCCGCACGAGCATGCATCGAAGCGCGTTTGCTTAGATTCTCAGCGGCTAGAGTCTCCAGACCTAGTTGATACTACCTGCAAGATACCTCATTTTGACGCTCGGGGCAGGTCGTCTCTGGGACTCTGCAGAGAACCCCCTAAGAAGACGCACTACACACCCAAAGCAGGTAAGGGCCATTGAACCGGGAATATCTTTCGGGGCAGACTTGCACAGCAGCGAGGCAAACTGTTGTGACTTCAGCGTCTCGACGTCGTTGGAACAGATTGGGCCAACGCAAGGAATGACTGTGCATTACCTATATCGCACAGCATGCGTAAGCATGTGCAGAATTAGACTGCTGGAGAGTTCGCGATGCTGTGCAACAGCTGCTGACAATGAGCTGTACTGCTGTACAGCAGCTTCATCAGAACAACTCAACTCAGTCAGGGTCCTTCATACGGACCCCAAATTAGACCAGGAAATTCTTTCTCAGAAGAGGCAGTGGGCAAGTTCTCACATGCCTAGTGTGTAATCGTCAACATTCAGCTCGATACTCCATCAAGGAGGAATGCTGATAGGGGTTCAGACGATTGAGTAATAAGAGGCGTGCTGGTCGGGTTACTCATAATACGCTGAAGCATTAATTTCTGGACATTTTTCGACCAGAGATATTTAAGGTATAAGTTTGATAGGAGTCGTTGGCTTCAAAGTTGAATAGGCGAAACCTCAAATTAGAGTGTGTTGTCGCCAAGATGCTTAGCCACATACATGAGAATACAAGCCACACATCAACAGCCACATCACGTGCTTATACTCACCCCATTCTTTAAACATGAAATTCTCTCTCACGATATCATGCTGTGAATTATACGTTTCCTGCTTTGCTCATTTCTTATCTTGAGTTTCAAATCTGTATCTAGATACCGATCGACTATCAAACTCAACAGAAGCTACTACCTGCTGTTCTGGGTTTAACGCATGATGTTGACGTTGCGAGTCGGCAATCCGAGATGCCTCCGCGGCGTCTGTGCCTATCTCTCTCCCCTTGTTCATATATCGCGTTCTACCCCTCACTAAATCAAGCCGTCTCAAAGGCTGAATTCCGCGTACCTTGCAGATAATATTTGTGTATGAATTGCCATCTCTTATCGACAGGCGCATCGATGTGAATTGAGCTGCCTAGGATTGGTTTATCAGAGATATTTTTTTTGATATCCATGTCGTCACTATTGCATACAGAATGGAAGAGCTTATTGAACCCAAAAATGCGACGCTGCTCGTGCTTATCACAGCTTTAGCTGTGATGATCAGTGGGAATGGACCATTCTCCTTAGGGCAGCTCCCTCAGTACGACAGTAAACAGAACATAAAGCTCTTGTCTGCCCAGACAACTGAGAAGCAATCGCAGCCCAAAAAGCCTTTGCAAGATTCGCGAACAGTACCGGGAGCTAGATCGGTTTCCAACAAGGTCACCATGTTCTTCAAGGTTTTCAGTTTGCTCTTGCTCCTCTGCTTGAGTAAATTGGTTCTATCCAAAAATTCTTACGGTATGTAAGTCTCCTATATTATGCCGAATACACTGACAGGATATAGCTGAGACCGGATGTTATCCGGATCTTCTCGAAGTCGGGGCAGAGGAGCTTGTTGCTGGGCTCGAAAGTGGGGCATGGACAAGTGTAGATCTGACGAAGGTAGGAAATCTTTCCATATGGTCAAGATTGTTCTGATGATATAGGCTTATATTGCACGAATTGAGGAAGCAAACCCAGTTCTTCATGCTGTTACCGAGATCAATCCTGATGCATTGTCTATTGCAGCAACTCTCGACGCAGAGCGAGCCAATGGAATCATCCGAAGTGCATTACACGGCATTCCTATGCTTCTCAAAAACAACATTGCCACCATGGATCAGATGAACAATACTGCTGGCTCATATTCTTTGATCGGAGCAAAAGTACCACGTGACGCTACCGTTGCTGCAAAACTTCGAGCTGCTGGAGTCATTTTGCTAGGAAAGTCAAACTTGTCTCAGTGGGCCAACTTCAGATCCTCTAACAGCTCCAACGGCTGGTCGGCCTATGGCGGCCAGGTCACTGGAGCTTACTACCCAGACATGGATGTAAGTAAACTGCTTCTTCACTCTTAGCCCTTGAGTTTGCTGTTTTTGGGCTCCACAGTCATTTCATGTCTCTCAGCTCTTGTTCTCGACAGAAAACAAAGTACTGATATATTGTAGCCAAGCGGTAGTTCTTCTGGCAGCGGCGTAGGAAGCTCCATTGGTTTAGCATTTGCTGCTTTAGGCACGGAGACAGATGGTAGCATCTTGAGCCCCTCAAGTGTTAACAACTTAGTGGGTATAAAGCCCTCAGTTGGACTTACCTCGAGATCTTTGGTCATTCCAATTTCTGAGCACCAAGATACAGTCGGTATGTAAATAATCTGAAGCTCTCGGAGCAGGAGACTTATTCAACATTTTAGGACCAATGGCACGCAGTGTTTCTGATGCCGCTTATGTACTTTCGATCATTGCTGGAAAGGATCCGAATGATAACTACACGGAAGCACAACCATTCGACACCCCTCCGGACTATACTCAGGCGCTGAACTTCTCCAGTCTTAGAGGAGCTCGAATTGGGATCCCAAGAAACGGTCTCCCTACTGATCAGACCAGCCAACCCATCATAGATGCTTTTGATGCTGCGATTCAAGTGCTCAAGAATGCTGGCGCTATAATTGTGGACAACGCAAACTTCTCAGCATGGGATGCGTATGTAGCTGACTCCAGCGCGCCGTTGGGCAATTCTAGCATCGTCTTGGACGCTGATTTCGTCTCTAATATTGCGTCCTACCTTTCTGAGCTCACTTTCAATCCAAATAATATCAAAAGCCTAGCTGACGAGTCCAATTTCACGCACACATTCCCCCTCGAGCAATATCCCCAAAGAGATACCGCAGTCTGGGATCAGTCTTTGTCATTGGGGTATAATAACACGGATTACCGCTTTTGGCAAGCATACCAATTCACTTCCTACTTTGGAGGTGAAGGAGGAGTTCTGGGAGCTTTACAAACTTATAACTTAGATGCTCTTATTCTACCTACGGACTATTCTCCAGGACTTCCAGCTGCTGCTGGTCTTCCTGTAGTCACGGTGCCCATGGGTTACTACGCAAGTAACAGCAGTGTCATCAAGTCACAGAATTGGGGACTGGTGGAAGTAGGACCAAATATTCCGTACGTGTTCTACTTATATATTTGCACCACCAGTCTCTCTCACTTTGCTTTCATGCTCAAGTCGAGCTTTAACTTATGATATCCCTATCAACAACCTCTGATGTCCATTCTTTCTCCTTGTCATGACCAGCTTGAATATGAAAAAGCAAGTCATTTGAGACTGATAATACCTACAATAGCTTTGGCCTGTCTTTCATGGGAGCCAAATGGTCCGAGGAGACTCTTATCGGTTTTGCTTATGCTTATGAGCAGCGAAGGTAAGTTTCCCACCTTTTTCATGCCAGCAAGCAAGCGCTAACCCCTTACCAGTCACATCAGAGCAAAAGTAAAACCATATTTCACTCCCAACACCCAATTGGGAGATATTATAGAAAAATAAGACGTCTAGAGAAATATATCATTCGATTGGTTACATCGTGCATTCTGAGTCTTGTGAAACATGTCAGCCTCACGAACTGAAAAGATCTAGGCCACACGATGAAGCCATTCTGACACTGTTGTGATGCCTCGCCCTGGTGCAGTCAGCTGATGCACAATGCGCGGTGGCTGCTATCATCTTCACCGCCGTTCAAGACAACAAAATGTAGAGAACTGTTTGTTGAAAATATAGTTTTTACGAGCTATCATAATTGATCGCACTAAGTCAATACGCCATGTCTCAACATCGAGATTTCCGAGCACAAGCCAGGGGTTCATGAAAGCTCCAATGCTTTATTCCTAAAGCACTCACCGGTCTTCTCACATTCCCCTGAATTTAGAGACACGGCACTCTAGAACCAGAGTTTTGGGTCCGGCACTTGCTACCGTATCACACGAGGCAGAAGCTTTCATACAACAAAAATCCCTGTACGCCCAGTCTCTTGTTCTGAAGCTGCTTATCCCTGACGAGGCAACCAGCAGCTCTTTAGATCTCGATGCAATCGGTCAGGAAATTTGGCAATGCAAAGTTCTGAACTGCAGAAATACCCCACGCATGAAGAAGCCTGAAACAGGTCCTGCTGGAATCATGCGAGGAGCCGCAGCTGAGTATGAAGAAGCAAGCTGGGCGTCAAAGCGAGTGGGGATGGTCATTCTGCCTCGTGACCTCTCTCTGCTTGTTATTATTTTCCTCCCCCGCGGGGAGGATCTACAGCCTGATCACTGGCAATGTGAGCGTTTCCGTTTGAATACTAAGCGGAGGTCGAAGTCCAGGAACGCTATTTCCAAAAATGAAGAACTACCGAGGGGCGATACCGCAGCCTTACCCCTCTATTATCTACGTAATCCCTCCAAAGCTTGATTATCTGAAGAGATAAAACTTGATAGCATTCTAAAACATATTCCAACGGATGGAATTCAAATCGGCAAACTTGTAGATCTACGGAGATATGATGCTTTTCCCCAGAGAAGTGCGGAGAATTATGACGAGAGGGTCAAACTCTCGAATCGCAGGCCAAGGCAAAACGAGGCAACCAAGCTAATACAATCTTCGTCGCGAAACTTTCCAATTATTGGGGCTTCTTCGTTGCTTCCGTTCTACATGTAGAAAGTAGGCAGAAAGTTCTCTGCTTGGACGCACCTGCATGAGCTGCAAATGCAAAAATCCCACGGAATAAGCAAGTGTGGTACCCCGGTCCAACAGATCTCTGAGAAATCCCTGCACAATACTTGCACAACGCCCAAGAAGCACGATTGCACCCCACGATAAGGCTGGAGTATATAAGTATAGCCCTATTCTCTGTGCACAAAAGTGCAAAAATGTGAAAATGAATGCGTTGTCACCAGCTAAATCCTCACGAAATGCATTCAACCGGGGCAACCCCACCATTAGCGTGCACAGGACGAGGGGGTAATTGCATGCACTTCATCATCAGGCTGCCAGCGATTACCAGCCAAAAATGCGGCTTTCCATACTTGTTTCCGTTGGACGAATCATGCACCTGAATGTTATTGGAAATCATCGTTTAATTTGGTGGTGTCGGGTGGAAGTTTCCCATTGGATGTCAACTCTATCCATTCTTTTGTCAGATTAGAAGGCATAGTGCAGCGAGGCAACGAGGCATATACTTAGTAGTTTCGAACGGAAGACTTCCATGTGAGGCCTCGTGAGGCAGTAGGCTATCCCAAGTTTGTTTCAAGTAGTTCTAGAAGAATGCAGGGATTTCATTCGGAAGACTTCTAGCGAGAAGAAAAGGGGGTGGTTGTGCGACGTGTCACAAGGACAGGCAGAGGCTCAGATTTAGGTTTCATCGTGTCTAGTTGTCCATGTTTACTTATTTCATAGGTGATAATTTCAGAATGGGGGTAGGCAAAGTTTGCCTTGTCTCTATCGACGACGACGTGGCCCCCAATCGAAATTCAAATGGAAACAACATCTCAGAACTTCAATACTAGCAGGGCGAGAGGCTTACGGGGGCGTAAGATTTTGGCCCTCAATATGATCATTTGATGACACATCTGAGGATGCTGCAAGAGCGTAGCCTCGTCCTAGGTCTATCTTCGAAGTCCATCTCGGAGATCCGAAAATTAGAAATCAATCTTTGGAATTTTAGCAACAGCCTTTCTCAGTCCGATGACCTAAGGACTTCCAGCATGTCCAAGCCTTCCTAAGTATCCAGAGTTATGCTAGCTTCATTCATCTCTGGCTTCTGAAGCTGAGTATTTTCCTCGTCGTTCCGATGTCTGTTCCTGTTCCAAATCTCCTTGATATCATTCTGCTTCGTGGGGTTACCGCTCAATTCAGTCTTCAGTCTAAGACGAGAGAGTGGAGATGATGTCTCTGAAGATGGAGAGAGCCGTTTCTGCTGCACAAATTTGTCTTTGAAATTTTAGGTGAATTGGAGGAAGCAAAAAGCTTTGCAAATCTAGAAGGTTGTACACTTTACTCTGAGCTGCCTATATTTTTTATTACTTGAATGTCAATTTATTGACGATTCCAGTTACAGAAAGTCATTTAGTTTCATTGCAGACCTTTGCAAAATCTCGAAGTGGCTGTTAGACAAATGCTGGCCGGGAGCAACGCTCGTATACTTCTCAAAATCCCCGACCTGCTCTTTTGATCAGAGAATCATACTCATACCTGGTTCGAACTATCCCTCAACTACAAGCACAGAGTATCTTGGTCGCCGATAATGTCAACGATCAGCCTAATATTAAGTCAATCACATCTCTACATTTTTGAACCTTCACGATATTTTCTCCCCTATCTTCTCCTATCTCCTATTTCCCATTTCAAAGCAAAGCCCAACATCTATCGGCTCCCACAGAAGTCCTTTGATCGAGAGCTGAGACTGCGGCAGCATCCCAATCTTGACGCCTTACGAGAAGCAAGGATCAGTCGTGCCGCATTTACGTACTACTAACCGCTGACGCTCATGTTGCTCATCGGATCCCCCGATGCTCCGATAACCTGCGTCGAATTCGAAAGTGGCGTTATTACTGAATCTCATGATAGGCTGAAAAACCTCTTCGCCAAAAGTGGGAGCTGGTTGGGCATCTTCTTTTGGCAGGAGGATTCTGTGGCTGGCTTTGCATGTACTTCGCACAGAGCAAGTACACGTAGGTATGTCCGAAAAGTCCGAAAAGTCCGTTACAATGGGGGACTTTTCGACAGGTTGCGCCGTCTTACTTTCACCGAGTACCTGTGCTGATTTTGAGGCTCGTCAATTTTCAGGAGCCTACAGTAGTTCCTTGGCATGCAAGTTAGTGCTGCGTTCACATCCCAACTCCGCGCGGAACGGCTGACTACGAACATGAAGGACCAGACTGCAGTGAATAGTTTCAATGGTTTCAGATGATTTTGGAATGAGATCAACCTCAAAGCGAAAGAAAACCATGTATTTCAATTTGCTAGCAAGCAGATTAGGGTTGGATTGAGCTCCAGTGCTTATACCTGATCAATCCAGATGTGTCAAGTTTCCTTGCATGAGAATAAATAAATATTGAACATCTCAAGAGAAGAAACCTCAAGAATTGTGGTGATGTCCGGAAGCGATTTGAGACAATGAGTTCCTGTTTCTTCATCAGAATCTCGCCCGGGACCTACCTCAAGCGAGGCACCTAGAAGAATCTTCTTCGGACGAACTCTATTCCGCCAAGCTGTTTTCAGATATGCTCTGGCCTTGACTTCCAAAATAAATTTTCTCTGTTTTCTGTTGGGTTACCACGCTTGAATTTACTTGTAAACAACCGAAAAGCCGTTTCTTTATGGTCAGGAGTTCCTGAAACATCCGCATTCTTAAACAGTCCGTTCATTTACCTGACGAAGCATTTATATTATTGGCTCTAGAATTTCCCCGCTATTACTGATTGATTTGATGAGCTCATGCTTGAATGCTCATTAATCTTTAAAGAGATTGAGGCAAAGTCAGTCTATTTTGCATGTATATAAATTGTGCAACGCGAGATATTTTCTCTTAAACTTGCAGGGGGAAAAAACAGCAGGGTAGACCTGCTGCGCATGCGTGCAATTCAAGGAAGATGAGTTTTTGTCGTTTTTGCTCGGACAGATTGAGACAGCACATACTTCTGTTGTGTATGCGTAAATTACATGAAATGAGGTAGTTTATGGACAAATGAGAGTCGTTAAATTGCTTTTCTAGATGCATTTGGCTATGTGTGATTCAGAGACCCCAGATACCCAGCATTCGCATCAAGCAAAGATTCATACCGTGAGAAAACTCATCCTGATTTGAGAGTTTAGCAAGTTGAGAGTGTCTACTGCTAGCTTAACTTAGCGAATCACAGCATCTCGACAATCCTAGGAACTATACCTAGGTTATTAATTTCACTTTATTAAAGGAGTTCAGTCTAACTACTCAAGGATGCCAGCGTCACCAATGCAGATAATACACCAGAATTTAAACTTCTCCGCATAGTATTTAAAAAGTCAGCAATTAATTACACCGAAAGAAGTCCCTTGATTCTGCCATAAAGTCTCTTCTCTAGTTTTTAAAAAAGTTTTTGCTTGGTTATCTGATCCTTTGAGATAGGGAGCATATGGTGCTCATGATTGTTAATCTCTTTTCCAATGGACTAACAGCTACTTTTCGAGGCAACTTCTCACTTGTTAGATCGGGGGCCATAGGTTAGACTTGCATCATCAATCTAGGTATGTGCTCAAGACATAATCCCCAAACGTAGTTTTTTGTACTTATTGAAAAACCTGTTCTGGCGGTTGGTTTTGCTTGTCTCAAATAATTTGTTTATCACTTCTCGTCTCAACCTCTTGAGAGGAAGGCCGAGGCTACCCGCCTGGTGAATGGTGCTTTTGGCATTCTAGTCCCAACAACTCGTCATACAAGAACTACACACATGCACGGCAAAGTCCCCTTTCTTTAACTATCCCTATCAACCCTTTCCCCTTGGCATGCTTTAACTCAACTTTCAATCCCTCACTTAGCAGAATATTCAATTTTATTTACAATACGATCTTTTGTACCTGCTTTACTTAATTAAAATATATATATGCAATAGTTTGAGCTTTTAATGTTCGTCACTATAGATCGGAAACATTTTGCTGGCCGGATGAAATTTCACGAGGTTCTAAGACGAATACTTCGTATGGCAGTTGACGCGAGAGCACGTGCACTCGCCTCCCTTTTTTACGTGCAGGTAGATGTAGATATTTGCACGAAAAGAGATAAAATAACTAGAGAGGAAACAACACGGAGCAGAACGAAGGAAGAGAGTCTTATGTATTTTTTGTTTTCAACTTTTCAATTAGGTGCTTCGCACCCAGGATTGCATTTCCAAACGCCTAAGGACTCTATCACCGAAACAGCTTTCTCGGCATGGCGCTGAGGACAGAGGAGGGCGTGACATGGTAAAAGAGGAGTAATGTCTAGGAACACGATGACCTTGCTGATTGGAACATTCTTTCCATGTAGTCGGAATTAGATTTAGCTGCACTGCCCCGCTTTCGCCCATATATCCCAACATTTCGCCTCCCAGCAATTCCAGATTGTGTACCATCCTTCCTCTTCGTTTTCGTACACCGCTGATCATATTCCCGGCAGCGCCGTACCGACACCTTTAGCCTTGGTTCCCTTACACCTCTCAATCATGCCGAATCTTACCTCGAAGCAAACACTTCAAACATACACCACTCTCGAGCGTATTCGACACGAACAAGGCTACATTATCAGCAGCCTTATCTTACTGTTGTTTTCATCTGTTGTTCAAACTATGGATCGAGTCGAGCGAGTCGTCTTATCGGATTCATCCTATGCACTCTCATTCAAGACATTACTTATGTCAGACTACACTATGCTCTCTATTGCTGGAACCATCATGGCACAACTAGCGATCACAGCTTTGACTCTACAAGATTTGAGCCAGGTCCATTGGACTGCTACCTCCGGCTTCATCACCAGCCTCGTCTTTGGTTGTCTTTCTGTTTGGACGAGCACCAAGATCTCTCGTCTATTGACCAGCCTCGACACCTCAGATACTCTCCGCGATTGGCTCAGCGCACCGGCATCAAAGGCAGCTCGAAAAGAATTTGACGCTAGACTGAAAGAACTTACTGGTTCTGACTCGCCCGGCTGCAATGATGATTGCGATATCCTCAATGCTCTGATCGCGGACTTCCTGCAGCAGAACAGATGGAAGACAGCAAGCTTCTACGCCTGCACTATGCTGTCAGCCCCGGCTATGCTCCTCAACTACTCATTAATATCATTCTTCACCGCATTAGGAATATATGTCAGCGCATCCTGCCAAAATACTTCTAGTGCCACTGCTGTAAACATGACTTCGCCAGCGATCATGATCTGCTACTTCGTCGCCCTCGTCATTGGATTCGCGTTGTTCTCTGTATCGGCCATCATGAAAATAACGAAGCATCGCTGCCTGGAAAATGGTGTCAAGCCGCAGGGAAGAAAAAGGTTGTAGAGAATAGGAGTGTTGACATTGAAAATGGGCACGGGATTTCGGATAAGATCGAAGAAGAATGAAAACATTGCACAATTTAGCTAAGAAAAGACAGGCGCGAAAGTCAGGAGTTTGAAGCGATTATTCGTGAAATCTGATTGAATTAATGTCCGAGTTGAACAAAGATCTTCTGCTGTTCCTCGAGGGAGCGCTCGAATAGGACGAAGGACAGGCTGTTTGAGGCAGCTGTGTCCGCACCACTTCATGACTTGGAGCTAATTTGAAGAGCTCTCATAATACATACAAATAAATATGGGACAACTAGGGAGCAACTCAGCTCAATTCCACGCTTCATATCAACACTCAATATCCCCGAAGGGTTTGGTAATGGGTATTGTATTCCGCTACCCTCCTCTGATAGATGCCCGAACTCCGAGTATGCAAGTCTATGTAACCAAAATCATCAAGCAATTGGTGCTTCAAAGACTAATGATATCCCATCATCACCCGCAGTAACTATCCTCGTCCCATCGCCCTGTACAAAACCCAAAACCCCTCCTCCCTCACCATCTCCTCTGTGCCCCTTCCATTCCTTCACAAACCCAGAATTGGCCATTCCAGTTCCACCTCTAGTATCCCACCGTCTCACTACACCATCCATTCCACAGCTCGTCAATAGCCATCCTCCGGTTTTCGAGTTCTTGACGAACTCTACTTTCACAACAGAAAAATCCTCGTGTGCTTCTTTGATATGCCGCCGCACTGCGAATCTGTGTGCTGAGTCGAAAAGCGCGATACTGCCATCAACACTACCTGCAGCGAGAAGCGTCAACGGTGGGGGAGCAAAGGCTAATGTCTCAATACCGTCTCCTTGTGCTTGAAGATCTGCCAATATCTGACCAGCTTGGCCGGCAGACGCAGCGCTTCCCGATGCCTTTCCACCAGCTTGTTTTCCACCCTTTGCTTTCGATGCAGCTCCAGCTCCTGCTCTACCTGCTGGTGCAGCCCCAGAAGCTTCACCACCCAATCTTGGCAGACCAACAACCTTAATTGCACCTCCGGCTCCACCAACAACGACAAAGGCACCAGTTGGTGCGATTGCAACACTGTATAGACCCCCTTCAACAGCGAATCTTTGATCTAGTGATGTTAAGCCGACCACATATGCACCGCCCTCTCCTTGTGTCAGACCGGCTGCAGCGCCTTCTCCAAACACATCCCAGACGTATAGACTGCCGTCTTCACTGACAGTAGCCAGCAACTTTCCATCACTCGACCAGGCTCCTGCTGTACAGCTCTCCGTGTGCAAGAAGTACGATTGAACGATCTGCAGTGGCGCGTCTTTGCTTGAGACATCGACTGTGTAAACCCAAACTGAACCATCATTCGCTCCAAGCGCAATTGTGTTCTCGTATCCCGGATTGGGACACGGAATCAACCAATTAATCTCCTCCACTTCCTGAGCCTCTGCCATAAATGCCCATTTTCGTCCACTCTTGTCCTTCTGAGCATAAGCTCTTAACTTTCCGTCCAAACCGCCAGATAACAACACCTCCCCCTTTGGTAACGTAAACGTCAACGCATTGATCGAATCTGTATGCCCCTCTAATATAAATAGCGCCTCCAATCCCTTCCTCTCAGTCCTCTCCGTCGGCGCACTTTGGTAACTGGGCGGAAGAACAGGTCCGTCTGCTGTGTTCGGCGTAGAATCGAAAATATATCCTACGCCACCCGCATCTTCCCCTTCACTACCTCCAGTAGCTATGATATTCGGAAAAAGGGGATGTTGAGCTATAGTAAATATGCTGTCTTTAAAAGCATCGAAGTGGGCAGAAGAATCGTTTTGGATTTCGATTTCTTGCATTATCTCGTCGTTCGCGTTAGGTTCTTCGTCGTCGCCCGAATCCATGGCTGCGTCGCCATCATCGACGATTTCTTCTGCCGCTTCATCGGCATCTAGCATGGTGGCTTCTTCTTCATCGCCGCTGTGCGGGTCATAAAATTCTTGAGGAGCGGACATCGTGAGGGAACCTTGTGTAAGACGAGAGATGAGTTGAGGAGAACGAGCGAGAGACAGAATATGCTGAGGAGTTCGGAGACCTCAAGAAATTTACAAGACGGAGTTGAACCAAAGAGGGACGTCGGTGGTTCGGCGCACTTTATGCTCCTTCTTTCAAAACTTCGAATGTCTGCTTGATAATCCAGATGGGAACTTTTTTTTGCCTCAATGACAAAACTAGCCTGGCCCGTGCACGAGGGGCTGTCAGCCTTGCCTTATTACCCCTCTATTGACTCCTGACATGAGTTGCTGAAACATTCACTGTCCTTAAATATTAACTTTCACTGCTTTAAGACTAGCATGAATAGTTGACCAATAGATCTGTAGTTTCATGCTCAAATGTCGTCTATAATCTCATTCTCTCCTTATAGTAACGCTTACAGGTCCCTATTCAAGATGCATATGTCGAAACCACAGATTGCGGTCAAGTGAATGCAAGGTCTTGGAGATCATATCCGAAAATAACTTCAGCGAACCAAATATTACCATCTACAGGATATCGGTCTAAATCTCCAAATATGACGAAATGCAAGATACAGAAGCCAATACCATGCAGTACGAATTTACAGCTTCGCTCCCTTCTTCCTTCTAGCCTCCTTCTCTTTATCTCTAAGCAGCCTTCTCAAAATCTTCCCGCTAGGACTCTTAGGAATGACATCCAAAAACTCCACACCGCCCTTCAACCACTTATGTCTAGCCTTATGCGACTCGACATGCTTGCAGATATCTCTCGCCAGCAGACGATCGTTCTCTTCAAGGCCAACAGTGTTAGCTTTCACAACGAATGCCTTCGGAACTTCACCAGCTGCGTCATCAGGAATGGGAATCACCGCACAGTCTGCGACTGATGGGTGAGTGAGTATGTGAGCTTCTAATTCTGCAGGCGCAACTTGAAGACCCTTGACCTTGATCAACTCCTTGATTCGGTCAACAATAAAGACGTGCTCGTATCCTGATGGTGCTAGGCGTATCACTGCTTCGTCACCTGTGCGCATCCACCTGCCTTTTCCATCGGTGTCTTCAAGGAATGTCTCCTTATTGGCCTTGTCGTTGTTAAGGTAGCCAAGAACGACAGATGGTGATTGCACGACAAGTTCGCCAGGCTGGTCGTAGCCAGTAATCTCAACTCCATCGAGAGACATGATCTTAGCAGAATAGCCGGGAACAAGGGAACCGGACGAACCGAACCAGATGTCAGTTTCGGAAGTGGAACAAACGACGGTGCTGGTCTCAGTCAGACCATACCCCTGGCGGATCTTCCAGGAGGGGTGAAGTCCTTGCAACTCTTCCGCAGTTTCTGCACCGAGGGGTGCTGCACCGGTGAATATTGATTTAACGCTACTGAGATCAAACTTCGAGCACGCTTGATGATTCTTGGCCATCTGAATGATGATTGGAGGTACCTGTCATGTTAGCCATTGATATCAACTTCAAGATATGAACTCACTAGGTACAAAGTTTCGATCTTATGGTTCTGAATAGCTTTGAGGTATGATTGGAGTTCAAATTTCGGCAAGATGATGCAGCCGTCACCTCGCCATGTACTAGCTTGCGCAATTACAACCAGTCCATAAATGTGACTTAGTGGCAAGAGACCAAGTACAACTTCAGATCCAGTGCCAGACCGCTTATCTCGGGTCGGCTTTTCAAACGCTGCAATTTGTGTGACATTTGCAATTACGTTTTGATGACTGATCATGACACCTTTCTGATAATCACTTAGCACTGTATTGAGTCGCATATGATGCTAGGGAGAGCGTAGCGAAGTATCGTGGTAGAAGCTGTTTATACTTACCGGTAGCCCTGATGTCCCACTGGAATAGCAAAGGTATGCTGTTTGTCTTGCTCCTTGGCCCTTTTCCCATTTCAAAAGCTCAAGTTCAGTTAATTTCTGCCCAGTCTTAATCAGTTGTCCTACAGTCTTGAAAGGTACATATTTGTTGCCAGAGAACTCTTTGGGCATCTCCAAGATATACACTCGGTTATTAGGAATACCCGCAGCTTTCGCGGCTTGCAAAGACGTTTCGAGGAGTGGCATGCACTATTTGACATGCATCAGTTGGCTGCATATTGTTTGTTATTCCAAGTAAAATTACCGTAAAAAGAGCTTTCGCGCCGGAAGATTTCAATTGAAATTCCAGTTCGGAAGCAGAGTATGCAGCATTTGCTGGAGATGCGATTCCAGACAGCCGGTGTACAGCATATGCCAAAGTCATTGAGTCGACCTACAGAGCGTTAGAGAATCGCACCAGAGCAATATTCCAACGTACTGTATTCAGTGCAAATATTCCAATCACTTTATCCCATTCTGTTCCCTCGTTTGGATGCCATCCGAACTCGTTTGAGAGTGCTCGTGCCAAGTAGTCAACTCGATCAACCATCTCTAGCGCAGTATAGGTCTTCCCAGATAATCCGCAGGTGAAGGGGTTTCGCGATTCTTTCAGAGGGCATCTTCCATATTTATCGTCTAGCATGAACTGGCTGATAGGTATCGAATCAGGAGGATCTGGGATCAAAAAAATTGTTAGCAGAAGATCTATCACCAATTAAACACGAAGACACGTGCTGCTTGGCTTTCGTTAGGGTAAATAGAGTTTCCTCACCGAAAGGAAGTGGGGGAACCCATGATGGAGGAGTGAAAACCATCGTGTATGGAGCGGCGTGCAACAGTTATTAACGCAATGCCTGTGCACAGCGGCAGAAGATCCGCCGATAGCGATTCAAACTCAATCTTCTCTTCGCCTTTCGCTCCTATATAATCGAGCTGTCAAATCTTGAGTTTCGAAACACGAAAGGTGAGAAAAGAGAAGGGTAGAGAAAAAAGACGACGGGGTACGTGAGACAGAAGCGCGGATATAAATGACGAGGAAAAGGAAAGCACTCGAGCTGAGACTCGAGGGCCACTTGACCAACCACAGCGTACCCCATATTTGGTAGCACACACCAACTTCCGGATGCGGGGTTTGGACCTTCTGCTTCGTCGCAATCGAGTAGCCGCCCGAGTCGCCGAGGTTGGATCTATATAGAGCTAGCCTTTCTTAGGATCATACCCGATGCAAGTCGGACTTAGAATGCTGTCACGTGAGCGGAGTCTTTCGAGCTTGAATTGATGACTCGTGCTCTTTGACAGACACAAGAGTCAGTGATGTGTAGTGAACCTTGCAAATGGCGTGGAAGCTCTGGAATGGGATATGGATGCACTGATGGGGATGAAAATCAGACCTGTTCAACAAAAGATCACCTTAGGAGTTATTAGCATATCTTCAGGTAGCGGGCTCGTGTGAAAGAAGCCTACTCATTCTTTGGCATTTCGGCTTACTGCTGTGCATCCTCTTATCATTCTAATGTCTAGGTTATTGGTCACCTTGTGGCTCTAATAGTAGCACAGAGAGATATTTTTGTCTCGGCAGCACAAATCGGCAGCAGCACAATGCCGAATTGTGCTGCCGTTGTTGGCGTCACCCGAGGCACTCCTTTTCGGGTATGCTGTATTACTGTTGCTGGTGTTTCCAAAGGGTCCAATGATGTCAGTCTGCTCCATTCGACACTCAATATTGAGTTTAGAGCATGGACACTTCTTAATTTTGCGAGCTGAAGATGTGTGCGCTCCAAACTCGTTGTCTCAGATGACTTGACATGGGTAAATCCCGTAGCGGCTCCGCATATTTTGCGACCGCCTGGACGTCATGAAAAAGGGATCTTGAAGAAGAAAAAAAAGCAGCATCCGGCCCGCCAACCTGTATATGAATGTTTCTAGCATCTATTAGAAGAGGTATGTCTATTTCAGCAAGCAAAGACCTACTAGCTTTTGCTAACCAAATATTCGAAACGATACTTGCCCCTCACGCACCACTCGTCCATAGGAGATCCACGACACAAGGAGGATGGGAATAGACGAACCTAAGGACCCAGGAAGGCATTAAAGCAAGCAGAAGAGCGAATAATAGCTACTGGCGCATTGAAGACCTGAAGGATGAGTAGAATCGACTCAGGTGGCTCTTTGGACCTGGACAAAGCAAAGACGAATATCCTTTGATAGAGATGAATCATGTTATTCTGGACAAAGACACATTAAGTTACGGAGTTCTCGGCCTTGTAAGGATCTGTAAGTTTGCATTTGGTCTATTTTGAGGTCTTTCCAGTACATGTTTCCAGTTCTGTTTTGCAAAGAAATTCCATTCTATTATGGTTTAGGAACATTATTACTCAATCCTTCTCTACGCAATAAAAGCACCCATTATTACTAGATCTGTATCTAGCTTCTCGATTATAGTGGAGTTTGCTATAATATTCTTTGTAATTTTGAAGATCTATCTCATTTTGCACAGATAAACTTCAAATAATTATAATGCCAAGAAGTGAGCAAGTGGCATTATTCTGCGAATGCGTTAGAAGATATATGTTTGAGTAAACACTTATCTGCATTATCTTTAAGCATAAAACTCAGAGGTAGTACTACGAATAAATGACGTGGATGGAAGCCTAAAAAAATGACTTGGAGATTGATGACAGTTAGCATTCAACCCTACTTAATTAAATATTGATTCTGTATGTTCTGTAAAGCTTCCAGCAGATGCAGCCTAGCCAATTATTGAATTTAAGGATTAAGATTGTAGAGAAAGATATAAGAAACTTCTCTCCTAAAGCTTCTTTTATAATCTATCGATCGCTTCGCTTTCATTATACCAGTGAATGTCGTGAGAGTGCGGGGAAGGGGAGCGAGGCTCGCACGGACCACTCGCATGTCTATATGAGGACTATTATTGACTTCCCCGTTCCTTCCTCTTACAACAACCCACCACACATAAAAATCTTTTTCCAACCCTTCCTTTTCCAAACCTTCTTTACCTACACCTTGTTTTCCCACGCCTTCATTACTTACAACTCCCTTCAATATCTTATTAACATCCTTCTACTTATTCCATTCATCAACACAAAGACTACGAAGAACCTTTGAAATATTGAGTAGGATTCCATACCAATATTTGCATAGCCTCGTCTTCAAACATACACTCGATTTCGAAACCGGTCCGGTATGTAACCGCGTCAGCCTAACCCGATTTGGAAACTAATAGTATTTAGTTTCTCCAATGTCTGTCCCTACCAGAGCAGATATGCCTACAGAAATGCTTAGCTTGATAGTCAAGCTCAAACCTGACATTGAGAAAATCCAAGCAATCCTCAATGTTCCATCCCAACCCAATGGTCGCATCCTAAGAAAGCGAACAGCTCCAGATGAAAAGAATCCTGCTAGACATCTCACAAAGAAGTTTAAGATGGATGAGGACGCTAGTTGGGATGTTAACCAAGATGAGATCATTAAGAAGCCTGGAAAGCTTCAAAACACCGCCTACTATGTCAACACCACGGCTCAAAAGCCCGAACCCCATGGCACCCCAATTGTGTGGGCAGATAAGCGACAGCAGCTCTGTGAAACCCTCCCATTTTACAACGCTTATCAATCTGGCGCGTACACGAAGGATGGTATCCTTTATGGCTTTTTAGTCGATGCAGAAGTTGGCTCCTTGGACAAATTTGACGATCAGATCATTATCACTACCATGTCGGTTTCGTCCCATCTTTTTAGTACCTCTCACTAACAGATACAGCGGTGGTGATAGGGCAAAAGATGCACAAGGAAATAAGATTCAGAAACCATCAAGTGATTTCAAGGCTTCCGGCATCGCAGCTCGTCGAACAATGGAGGAGTGCCGTCCAGTTCTTGTTATTGCTGGTAAGTTCTCTTCGAGTAGGATATTTCATAGTATACAAACTTCTAACATATGAAATAGGTCAGGGCAATGTTCTTAGTCCGTCAAAGCTCCCGCATTATTATAATGTGCTTGGATGGTTCCAGATTACCAATATTTGGAGAGAGACTGATAAGAAGACCTGGAAGATCCGATTTGAGAAGATTGACCTGACCGAGAGATCGTGGTGGGCTGCAAAGGGTACTTATCCTCCTGGATCGGCCCCATTAACACCTAATTACGAGTCTCCAAAGACGACGATTCAAGTTTGTGGACATTGTCAGAACCCCAGCAAGCTGATCTATGAGCAAGGCTGGACTTGCTTGGATGTACAATGCGGACAGTTCTTCAAGTTTGAAGACAATGCCGTCGATAACTCTAAGCTGAGCTATACTGGGGCCTTCCTCGGAGAGCGTACCCAATATACTGGGCACAATCCTGGCCCTTTGGCGCCCCAGCTACCAACTCAGCAAGATCTTGATACTATTGGCACTACCCCATTTGACCTCAAATTCAAGAAAGGCATAGTCTGCCCAAATTGTGGTTGCTGCAGTCGTCGGGTCCAGTGGCATCAATGGGCTTGCGAGAACAGTGGCTGCGATTTCGTCCATTGCATGAATACTAGAGCCATCAGCATCGATGAGGCTATTGCTGAAGGCATGTTGAATCCTCGAGCCCTCAAGGAATATCATCATCCCAGTGTTCTGCTCGAAGAGGTGCATACCCGCGAATACAAGATCTATCAATATGCTCTTCCTGGTCCCGATGGCACTACTGCCGGTCTGGTACGCTTGTTCAAGGCCACTGGATTGGTTAACCGACAGAGAGATGGGCCTGATGACATGTTCCATCAAATACAAGAAGGTAACTTCAAGTTGAGTCGTAATGCAGTACGCAACAAAGGCCGTAAGTCGCTGCAACTACCTTGAATAATCTCCTCTCGCTCACCTTTTATAGTCCCTTCTGAAATCGCGACTTCTCACTTTGCCTCAAATTGGGTGAGTCTAACTACACTAAAAGGAAAGAGCTTCTACTAAATCTCTATAGGGTGCTTTATACAAGTATGGTGTAACCCCAACAACTTCAGGCTTTAATGAAGCACCTCTGGCTATCATCAGAGCTTTAAAGAGATTGACGTACGCTGGCAAGTATACTGTAGAAGGCAGTAAGGAGGACTTTGATGAGTTCAATGAGCTTCTACTCATTGGATACAATGAAAAGAGCCATATGGATGTGAGTGGGGCACACTCCATACCCCCGCAGTCCTTGCTAATATACATAGTATCATGATGATGGCGAGAAGACCCTTGGACCGACCGTCGCTACACTCTCCCTTGGTGCACATGCAACAATGCACTTCCGACCAAAGAAGAATAGCCCCATTGGTGAACCAAAGAAGAGCAAGAATTCAAAGGCGAATAAGCCTGATTCTTTGAAGATTGTATTGAACCACGGCGATCTTCTTATTATGCACGGCACTGCAATTCATGCTCACTATGAGGTAAGTCTTGCAAAGCTCGTTCAGGTTGCCACGAGAAAGAACATGCTGATATAGATTGTAGCACGCGGTCAATCCTCATGGCAAACTGCGCTTTGCCCTAACTGCTCGTTTCATCAAGCCTGAGCTGATGCAGAATGAGGCTGACCGAGAGTTCGCCCGTCTTGGAGGCATTCTCCCATTCGGACACGAGCAATTCGATTATGATGGTGACATCAATTCACAACCTGTCCCTTGGTCGACGAGCGCCTTCGATTCCCTTTGTGCAATGTTTAACACCATGGCCCTGCAGGGACGTATCACTGAAGACCAAGCAGAGAGGTTGACCCAGAGCAGCGATGCTATTCTGAACTAGGGAAGGGAGGGGTATTACACTCACATATCTTTGTACTAATATTGCTTATCACTTGGAGAGGTTACCTGGCGGAACAAAAGTGGCGTTTATTTATGGCGAAGTATTTGCAGGCATTTGGAGTTGCAGCATGGATTACTAAAAATGGGTGGATATTTGCATAGCATGGATTATTACATTTAGCATTGAAGTTAGCAAACATCGTTGCTTTCCAAATGAATGTCCCAAATGCTTGACTGATAATTTGATATCATAAGTTGGATTTAATTATTGAAAAATTCCTAAAATAATTTTATTAGTAAAGCTATTTTGATTGTCTGAAATGCTTTCACAATTACACAAGACTATATTACTCTTTTGGATGTGTGAAATGCTTTCAGGATCGTTGAATATCAAAAACCTAATTTGAATGTTCGAATAATTTGCAACCTTGTAACAGTATTATAAAGTAGTTTTAATGTCTATCTTTCTTATAAAGTAATTTTAATTATAAAATTATTTTCAATATTTGTCCTTATTATAAAGCAGTTTCGATTATAAAACTATTTCTAATGTTTGTACCTTACATTGCATAAATAGGGTTGTAAATCTATTTACAATGTTTGGGTCCTTTAAATATTAATTTTTTCTATAAGGCTTTTCTAATTGTCTGTCTGTCTTTCTCGCAAAATAGTATCAAGCACAAAAGCCAATATGAATGTCTGGAAGCTTGCACGACAATGCTTCTATCATTAACTGTTTTCTAATGTCTAAACCTCACATGTACAAGCTAGCTACAGCAGTGATGTCCCGTTTTATCATCTCCTGACAAGTCTGCATCTTCGTAAACAGCTCTGGATCTCCAATGATCCTCGCTGCATTCTTCACCTCTCTGCATGTCTCATCCAACCTGGTAATTACTCTTACAATCGTGCCCTCGAGGACATCTGTCAAGTTAGTGATGTTCTTGAAACTCATGCCTCGAGCCCATTCATACACCACTTCCATCAATCCAAATCGAGGTCGAGAGACAAAGTCGTTGCTATCCTCGGAAGAGAGAATCACTTGGTGGTATGTTTGCCGCTCGTTGATCTTCTCGGAGATCTCGATGATGGTCTTCATTCCTCGTTCCAGGTTGCCAGTGAGATTTGGGACCATGTCCGTCTTCTCTTGGAACACAAAAGCAGATAGCAAAGCGACGATTTCAGCAGGTTCATAGGCAGCGAGGACATTGTCGAGAATGAGCTCGGTGAGGACAAGTTCGTCTGCAGAATGGATCTCGCAGGCTACTTTTCCTTTGAGTTGGACGCGGGAGCTATCGTCAATGAAGTCGAGGTCTTTGAGGACTTGGATTCGTTGTTCGTAGTCTGGGAGAAGTTGAAGGTTTTGGTCAGACATTAGCTGACGGAGTTGAGAGATGTTTTCTTGGATCAACCACTGGTCATGACACATGGCGAACTAGATAATGTCAGTTTTAGCGTCTCTAACGAGGAATGGAGTACTCACATGTTTGACGAATTGTGGACATGATAGACAGGCTGCTTTTTGAGCGATAGTGGCTTGCTCGTTGCGTTTCGCGATAAGGTCGCGCAGTGCCAGGTCCTTGATTTTTGACAGGTCCATTTCATTCCACCAGTCCGACTCCCATGACTGGCAGACACGCCAGAGTTGATCTTTTGCTGCTATCACTGCTTCGTGACCTCCCCCCTCTTTACCAAAGATTTCTGGAATAACTCCCTTGAAAACTGTGTGCGTGACACACTCTAAATCGGAGACTGGGATGAAGAGGTTCTTGGTTGCAATTGCTTTCTTGTTTTGAGGCAATTTCGTGAACAATTTTCGATACTTTGGCAGGAATGGCAAAAGGTCAGTGGTGTCTCTTGCATCTCTTCTGGTTCTGATCTCCAGTACATGTACTGTTGGAGTTGTACCACTACTAGCACCTTCTTTGAGGAGAATGCCCGGGGTACGAACACCGTCCCTGTTGTAGATAACGAGTCTCTTCGGAGTGAACATTCTTCGTCCAACAGGAGTGGCCAGTAAACCAAGATGGAGATCTACAGTAAGCTGCTTGTAATCCTGAGCAGCTTGATGACAGGCATCGAGATCCATATCGCAAATATCACAAGGCTCACGCTTGATCTTAGCCAAATCTGCTTCAGAGACTTTGATAGACTTCTCGTGCTCAGGAAGAAGTTGCTGCGTAGCATGCTCACTGAAGCTCCGCTTGATCATTTCCTCAATCTTCAGTGCTTCCACACGAAGCAAATTCAAGATCATGTTGTATGTCAACCTGAACTGCGATTGAAGTTTCGATGGATTGCCGAGAAGCATTTCTTTCAACTCTCCAGCAGGAGGGGCTTCACTAATACCGCCCGGTGTAACAATGATGACCGAACCAACAGGATCGAGACCACGACGACCAGCTCTGCCGGCCATTTGAGTGTACTCTCCGGGTAACAGATCTCGAAATGAGCGGCCGTCGTGTTTTCGGTAACCAGAGAAGACAACTGTCCGAGTCGGCAGATTCAGACCCATCGCGAAAGTCTCTGTAGCAAAGAGCACCTTCACCAGAGTTTGTGCGAAGAGGATCTCGACAACTTCTTTGACAATAGGTAGTAACCCACCATGATGGACTGCAATGCCTCGACCAAGCATATCTCGTAGGCGGACGATCTGCGGTAGCACTCGATCTTCAGGCTTAAGTCTGGCAATCGATTTCTCGATGATCATATGAATCGCGCTTTTCTCCGTCGCCGTACAGAAATCCTGATTACTGAGGGCATCCGCATTTTCCTCACATCGCTTCTTGGAGAAGACGAAGATGCATGCGGGCAGCAAACTCTCCTTTTTGAGAAACTGTACGAGGTGTACCCAAAGAGTCTTGTCCTGGGCGGCTGTCGTCCGGCCACCAGGCCGACCTCCTCGACCCATGTGACCAGGAGCATGACTAGCTCTAGGAGGCCCTCCACGCCCTCGCTGTTGGGCACCACCACGTTGCTGGCCACCTCCTCTTTGATTTCCACCTCTCTGGTTCCCGCCTCTCCCTCCTCGAGCGTTGCCTGCGCCACGAGTACTGGGTTCAGCAGGTGGCAAAGCTTTAGTTTTGTTTCTACCGGACAAGACATCATTTGCCTCCTTGTAACCCTTCTCAAGGAATTTCTTATCTGCATCCACGATCTTGTAGATACCCTTGTCGGCCCAAAGATAATGTTCTAGTGGGACTGGTCGCTTTGGAGTCGAAATAACATAGATGTCCTTTCGCTTCGTTCGTCCTACCCAGGAAGCAAATTCATATGTATTGGGAACAGTCGCCGAAAGAAGAATCAACGTGACATGTTCGGGCAGCATGATAATGACTTCCTCCCAGACGACACCTCGCTCTTGATCATTGACGTAGTGAACTTCGTCGAAGATCACGAACTCCACATCCCGAATAAGATCTGCTCCTCTGTACAGCATACTTCGCAGAATTTCCGTGGTCATGATCAGACAGCTTGCTTCTGGTGCAATCTGTACATCTCCAGTGAGGATGCCAACTTCATCAAAGATCTGTCTAAAGTCTCGGAACTTCTGGTTACTCAACGCTTTGATTGGTGATGTATAAATGGCCTTCGTCATATGCTTTGCGGCCAGAGCAATAGCATATTCTGCAACGACTGTTTTACCTGCGGATGTATGCGCAGCCACGAAGACAGAATCTCCGTTCTCAAGGTGATATACGGCTTCCTTCTGGAACGTATCCAGCTCAAATGGCCATTCTCTCGCCATATCCGGGACCAGTTCCCTGAAATTCGGGATCTCCCTCTTAACATCAACCATATGTGCCCATTCCCGACCACCTCTCTTCGCGCTCGAAGCAGCCAGGACACCATGCGGTTCCAGAGCCGGGAACTCAACCGGTAATAAAGAATCGATATCGTCCTCTCCATCTTCCTCTGAAGAATCGCCAGAATCTGCCGTGCTGTTGACGCTGCCTTTCGCACCCTCGTTGTCCAATTCTTGCACTGGCTCCTCCTCTAGCACATTCTCTACTTCCTCTGCCTCCTTCACTTCAGCGTCATCTCTCTTAACCTTCTTGAACTCTCCACCTCTCTCAAATCCTGGCGGAACCTCAAGCAATCCTCCCTCCCCACTAAAATTGATGACCCTCTCCAATTTGCTCTTCGCACCATCGACTTGTACTGCATTCTCGTTTCTCACAATCTGATCCTCCAACGCAGCAGCAGCTTCTACACCTTCCAATCCACCTGGTGCAAACGGGAAGAACCCCGCTGCACCACGAACAAAATCTGCTCTGTTGGCTGGCTTTCGAAGGAAGGAGGTGCTGTTCTTAGCAGTTGCGCTGTTGGCTGGTACAGTGACTTCCTTGTAGCCTGTTACGCGGCCGGAGAGACCTTCACGGGTGAAGCGGGTTATGGTGCGGGTTTGGGTTGGGGCGATTTTGTAGAGAGAGGTGTAGTCCGTGGGGGTGTCCCAGCGTCTGTTTGATACTATTGTCAGCCTCATGCTTAGCTAGAATGTGGCAGGGCTGGGAAGTATGTACTGTTGGAGCTTGTTTAGCCATTCTGTGGAGAACGAGGTTGAGGGCGTGAGGTATTTCTGCTCGAGAGAGGCTTTGAGAGTGTCTGGGGATTGCTTTATTCGTTTTCGAGGGCGCGTGGAATCGAGGATGGAGTCGATCCAGTCGTCTGCTAGGGAGTCCGTATTGCTCGAGGAGATATGTACTCTCTCAAGAGCATCGACGAGAGAATCTGCCATCTGATTCTGGGTATGCCAAGCTGGCAGGCGGTTTGTGGTTGTTGATATTAGAAGTAAATAATTTGTCGTTTGACAGCGGCATGAAAATACGCGAGGCGCAAGGCTGAAAGCTACCCCGCCATCAACGAGCTCATGTCTTCGAGAACATTTCATAATCATTACATATTCATTCAGGGGCTTAATACAGTATATAGAAATCTCATTGCGCCATTTGATGCTGCCCAAGCAATTCACGACGCCAAACACCACCAATAAACACTTTGTTCAGTCCCTCCACTACCACATGTCCATTTCTGCCATAGCTGCCTCTTCATCGTCGTCAAAAGCATCTTCGGCCGCTACAACCTTACTAACAGCTGGAGCGGGTTGTGTATTCCCAGATGTAGCTTGCAACATCTCTTCCTCAGCAAGCAACGCATCAAGATCATCATCTAATGACTCATCTTCTGGCACAGCCTTAGCACTCCCAAATATACTCGTTCCATTTCCACCGAACAGCGAATCAGTTTGAGAAGGCTCCTCTACCGGCTGCCTTTTTGCAGGTCTCGGTGTTGCATTATACAGATCATCCATCTCCACATCAGCATCGGCATTGGGCTGTGGTGTTTTCGGCCTCTCGCTGGCCCTCTTCTCGAATATAGGAGCAATTGGCGCGGTCTTCTCTCGTGCCTCGTTTTCTCTTGATGGGAGAGTTGACTCATCGAATAAGGAATCATCGTTGTCTGGTTTTGGTTTTCCTTCATTGATCCATTCCATTCGCATCATTTGCATTCGTTTCTTATGACCCGTCTTCTCTACCATAGCTAATGCGTCGAGGAATCTCGCTTTGGGGAAGAGGTCGTCGAGCCACAATTGGTAGAAGGAAAGGAGTCTTGCGGCATCAGAGTACTATAGATGTAAGTGGAAGCATTCTGGAAAGGCACGTTGGAAATTTACTTCATGTCCCTTGCCCTTGAATTTGAGGTGATGCTTCGCCTTGTTTCGTAACTTGGGTATGCCATTCGCTGATAGTAATCTATATTGACAGTCAGCACGAACAAATATATCTAGTCCCAAAATCCGCACCTATTCTCGTCCAACTTGACTCGTGGTTCTCGCGGTTTGCGAGTAATCTTAACTTCCTCGTCCAAAGCCGCTCCAGAACCACCTTTTTCCTTATCAATAGCTTCTTTAGCCTTCTCCTTGGCTGCAGTTTTCGAGACGTAATTATCGTTGAACGGATCATTCTCGTCAATATCGTAATTATCGATGTCATTGAATTCCCCTCCTCCTGCTGTTGGTCCCTCCGTAGGTAGAGGTCTCGATTCGATGTCTGCCATTTCGTCTCGAGTGATCCTGAAATTTCGAATATCTAAGTCTCCAATCCCAATCAATCCCTCGTAAAAGCTCAATTGTCGTAAACTCGTCGTCGTTGAAGTTCCTAGCTCACTCTATACACGAAAGCGCGTCCTAAACACCGAGAGACGCGATGTCTATCCTGGCCCACTTCGGCCACCGTATCGAAACCCTAGGACTAGCGCCATTCGGCTCAAGCTCAGCAACGACATCCAATATCGACCTCATGCGAGCCTGACCAGCAATTGGGCCACCAATTCCTCCGTCAAGATGTCGAACACAGAGCATCGGCCTTACGTGCCAGCAAAGAAGATCAATACAGACTATCCGGTACACCTCCCCCCAAATCCGCTGTCGAACCAAGCTAATTATCTCCCCTCATAGCTCATTGACAGTGATCCGTAAGCTACCCCAGACGATTGTGAATTGAGAAGGAGGGAGTGGTTGTTAATACTGGAACAGACATTTCAAGAGAGTTATTGGCTATGCCCGCACTTCAGATTATGTCGCCGGAGCAGCGTTCGCGACAGCAGGACCGGGAGCTATGCTGCTGATGGAGAGGATCTCGCCCTCACTTGTGGGAAAGGGTGGGTTTGCGCCGATTATGCGATTGACGGGTTTCGTTGGATTGACTGCTGGATTCTTGTTGACTTACCAACGATCAATACGTATGTTTCCCCCTCCTTTTCTCTTTAAACGCAAATTAGAGAATCTTACTGATGTGGGATGATTGAAAGTACGCTTCTACGGCTGGACGGAAAACTCCCGCGAAGTCGAGATGGATATGAAGGAGATGGTCGCGAAAGTTAAGAAGGGAGAGCCTTTGTATGGAATTAGCAACACCACGCCATATATCCAGGGCATGGCGAGTCGAAACTCGAGGTATGCGGGACTATGGTTGCATGTTATTCCGTGGTTCAACTTTGTGAATCATAATCAGCATGGTGTGGATACGGCGAAGTACTACCAACAAGCGGAGCGGGAGTTGGAAGCTGAAGCGTCGAAGAAGTAGGGGAGGTTATTGGTGGAAGCACTGGGATTGAGCCAAAGAGAGAATTGCTTTGTGTATATTGGGACGGGAATTGATTTGATCGTTAAAGAATCCTCTTTCTTTTTCCGATGCTGCTAGTGATGAGATATCTTGCCTTGCTCGAATGCCAATCTGGCCGAGCCGACTTCTCTCAGTTTCCCGCTGGCCTCGTAGACTTACAGTCACGAATTGGCTTTCATCTTCACCCCGAAGCCATATTCCCGTCCTCTCCTTTCTCTTCTCTCTTCTTACTTCTCTCTCTCTTCCTTCTAGGTAGATCGGCAGAATATCTTCATTGTCTAAAAGACCTCAATCGAACCTTCAATCCCCAACCCCAACACCAGCCTTCTCATTCCTCCCATTCTCGCCATTCGCCCCTAATGGCAAACCCGCACCCAAACCCAAAGGCTCAACATCCAACCTCAACACCCTCCCCTCCTTCCCCCTCTTCTCCTCCGGCGCCCTCTCATTCTCCTGCACATAAAACCTCCTCAACATCACTATAGCCTCTTCTCTCAACCATCCCCCACTAACCTCATAATCGCCCTCTTCCCATCCCTCTTCATCCCCACATCCCTCACCCTCATCATCTCCCTCCTCAATCTCTTCCCGCGTCCACCCATCCAAAGCCCGCTCCTCAGAAAAAGAATCCCACCTCCCATTTCCCCTCTGAATATTCAACACACCCCCCGTACCCCCAAATTTCTCATTACTCGCCCCAAAAAACACCCTCTTGATCCCAAATTGTCTCAGGAGACTAGCGCACATGATGCAAGGCTCGACTGTGACGTAGAGGGTACATTCTGAGAGGATTTCTGGGCCGTAGCTCGCTCGTTTAGAGGGAGAAGGGGAGGAAGTCAAGATCTGATTTATAGCGACGAATTCCGCGTGGCGAGTTCCGTTGAAGGTTAGGTTCGTGTGATTATAGCCTCGGGCTATTATTTTTGGGTGGCTATTGCTGTTGCTGTTTTGTTTCTCCTCGCTGTTTCCTTTTCCGTTGCTGGGAGAGGTGGGATGGTGGACGAATACACAGCCTACAGGTGTCTCGGCGTGGGTTAGTGCGTATTCGGCCTTTGGAGCTTCGTCAGTTATGCTGAGGACAGGGATTTGGATTTTGTATGGTGGTGAGAGGTTGAAGAGGAGCAGAGGAAAGAAATTTGGAACGGAGGAGTAGAGGAGGGGTGTGGAAGTGCGTGTTTATGGGGAATGGAAGAATGCTGGAGAGACGGAAATACCATAGCCAAAGCCTCCCGCATGAACCCCAAATGCATCTCTCTCTCCTCATCCGTCATTGTTGCTGCATTTACTGAACTTCTTCCTCGTCCCCGTACTTGTCCCGTGACATGACTCCTCTCCTTATTCCTCGGAAGCGAGGCAGATAGGGGGGCGTTTTCTGCGTCGAGATCTCTTCCTGACATTGCGACTCGAAGCAAATTGCGATTTTCCAAATTTTGATATTGTGAGAAGATAGAATGAGTGTTATTGTTGTGTTTCATATGGTTGCATCTTTAAATGATTATGGAGATGAATTTTTATGTAGAGGATGAGCAAGAAGTATTTTGTTACGGCATGTAGGGTTAGGGTAAGTACTTAGGTAGTTTTGTTGTATTGAATGGAGGGTGAGGGCACGTGATGGATTTCCTCCGATGAGCCAATATTTCTTTAGGAAGGAAGTGGGCTTGTATTTGGAGCTGCGTTCAATGAGTTTCTTTACTTGAATTTAATCCTAAAGAATCCATCGACAGATAAAGTTCTTACCTAACTAGGTAGGTACCTATACTGACAGTTTCCTGGCACGTGATAAATATCGTAGATGAGTCAATGTTCCTTGGAAGAGGAAGTATATGTATTTGGCATTGAATTCAATGCATTTCTAATTTGTAAATTCGGATTCACAGAATCTTTAGACAGATGAAGGCCTCATCTACCTACTCGGGGTGCATCACAGTAGACTTATCACGTGACACTATATCTTCACCTCCGCATCTTGGCATCATCCCTTACCTCCAATCTCCAATCTCCCATCTCCCGCCCTTCCAAACCCTTCCTCACCCTTCCACCATCATGCACCCCGCATTCGCCATCTCCCTTCCCTTTCTTCCTTCCTTTCTTCCATCCTCCCTTCCATCTCTCTTCAACCGGGAAAATTTCCTTCCCTCATGACCTTTTCGCTTTCTGTCTAATATGGAAAAATACACCTACCGGTGATAATATTTTTATTTGTGCTCCACGTGCCAGCCACCATCTATCTCTCCTTGCTCTCGGCTCCGGGAGGGCGACTTGCCGCACAGATGATCCCTCCCAGAAGTTCAGGACGGAGTTGAAACATGTGCTTGTGTCAGGGGCAGGGAGCACGGATTAATTTTTGAGGGATGGGTCATGGGTGGGTGTTGTTCCGGATACTCCCTGCGGATTCGCAATACTTCCGTACCGGGTTTGGGTCCTGGGATCTTTGGGTCCGGGCTGGGAGGCTAGAGGGGAACTGGGAAGAAGGGGGCTGGGGTCCAGATTTCGAGATTCATGGAGACATGTGCTCGTGATGATTCGTAGAGTGAGGATGATTAATGTGTAATGGATAATGGATAATGGTGATACTAATACTGACGACGAGAGGGATAGCTTATCTTACTATGCTGAGCGGTGGCTCCTTCTGACGAGAGACGGGGTGGAGTGCAAGATAGCGACGTCGTGATAGACTGATACCCAACCTCAGGAAAAAATAAATATGAGGATCATTAGCAGAGAAGGCAAGCTGATCGATGCAGTCATCACACACCGCACTGCTCTCACTTGCTCTCCGGCAGCACTGTTTCGGCTCTGCGATCCAATAAGGAAAGGGATGGTAATAGAGATGCAGGCAGCAGGCTCAGCCTTCACATTCACATTCATAACCATATGCACATTTCAGCGCGCGCATAAGATAGAGAAGGTGCATGTGAGCGCCTCCTTCCTCGTTCGTTATTAATTTCACTTTCTCTTTTCGTATCGCAGCGGCGGCACCTCGATCGATGCCGAAGATCGCGGGCCATACGAGGAAGGCGAGAAAAGAAGGCGTGCGCCCTCGAAAGGGCGAGACGGGCCGCAATGCAAATAAATTGAATTAAAAGGGAGTCTTTTTCCCGGCTTGAAGAAGGGTGAAGGAAAGGGTCCAGATTAGGGTTTGGTACATCGACCCAATATCGAATGGAAATTTCCCTAAATTGGTCTTGGATGAGTTCGGCCTTGAATCAGTTGATAACGCAAAATTCGTGCGAGTCAAAGTGGTTTACTCAATCTCGTACTGTACATCGTGCACATCGTACACATCGGAGCATGGACTGATTGTTGAGGCGATACTCGTTTTGAAGTAACACGAAGAGCCGACCTTCTTGGGAGAGCGGGACCGCATGCCGTGCGAAACAAGACGAGAAAGTGCACTGATTTGCTTGTGCTCGATCGTTGGTATGTTTCCGCAAGTCTGAGGTGAGGAATGTGTTGGCCTCCAAGCCTGCAAGGGGCACGTCGAGCGAGTGGTCGGTATTTTTGTTTTGCTGCATTATTGGTGATCGGGAGGCGACCGAGAGGGATAAGGGGTAATGCACGGCGATGCTGAGGCGGCGCTGAGTGATAGCCTTGGCTGAGTCAGGCTTCAGATACTCTCTTGATCGTTCATTTTGGCCTGGAATGGCGATCAAGACGATCTTTGTAGAGCATAGAGTAGACGAGTACCTCCGTCGACGAGTGTATTTCACCAGATTAATGAGGTTGTACGGTCCTGAATCCAGACGTCGTCGATATCCATTTCTGTGATACGCGGGGTCCCGAAGGGGCCTCCTCCGCGCGGAGCGCCAGGTCGCGGAGGGAGGCTCTGACCCCTATTCCTCTGTCGGTTCGTAAGGGTGTAACAAATCAAGTGCCGCGCAACGAGGCTCGACGATGGTGTGAAACAGGCTGGAGTTCGAGTAGATTCTTTCGTTCCACGCGGAGAGGGGACTTGGCCTCCTCGCTCTCCCTTCCGGTGCGGTCTTGTTGGACTCTTGGCTCCCTCGCACCCTCGTTGTGGCTCCGTGGTGGGGCGGATGAATGCATGGGGGCTGATGCTCTCATGGGGGCTGCGGCAGGGAGGGAAGCGAGGGCTGGTTACGAAGGGGGCTAATAAAAGCATCCCAGCGTCGCCCAAAGAGGAAAGGTCGCACCTCATCGTCAGCTCTCGCCTAAATAGAAACCACTGTGTCCTTTTCTCATAAAGACAGATCTTCCCTCCCACAATCCTCTCGACAGCATCGCATAGCCAACACTCTCCGAACAACGCCTCCCTCTCATTGGGTCGACAGCAAACAACTGCTGCCTGCCCTGCTCACTGACTCATCCACGGCCGAAGGCCACTGTGTCGACACCGTCATGGCCTAACCTCCAGCGTACAACTACTGAACGAGGGACGGACAGCATCGGCACGAGCCACACATACTCAACCTCAGCTAGGAGATCCAGAACAGTATTCATAATGGAGACAATTACCCATATCAAATTTGAGAACTCTCCGGCGGACAGCCTGGCCGACAGCTTCGTCTCGACGCCAGGTACCGCGTATCCGCCACTCTTTGACGACACCATGAGCCCAGTCGACGCCATGACACCCCAATCATATGACGAGGACCACTTCAGAGACTCAATGGACCCCAGCATTGCTGGCACCCCCGCGCCTGAGAAGAAGCCCGTCAAGAAGAGGAAGTCTTGGGGACAACAACTACCAGAACCTAAGACCAATCTGCCTCCGAGGTACATATTGGATAACAAGTTCACCATCGTGGATCGATCAGCTAATCCGTTTTCTAGGAAACGCGCTAAGACTGAAGATGAGAAAGAGCAACGACGAGTCGAGCGAGTCCTCCGCAACCGCCGGGCAGCTCAATCATCGAGGGAACGCAAGAGACAAGAAGTCGAGAAACTCGAGGCAGAGAAGCTGGCAGTTGAGCGGAGAGCCAGGGAACTTGAAAGCCGCCTGGAAGAGATGGAAGCTCGAAACGCATTCCTTCAACAACAGTTGGAGCAAATAAGTGGTGGAAACATGACCGTCTTTGGCTCTTCACCAGCAGCTTCATCACCCGTCACTGAACTTCGACAACCAACCCCTCTCACATTCTCACACGACTTGTTCGGTCAACGACAAGACGACAACCGACCAATTAGCACTCAATCACTACCTCAACTGCCAGTCAAGACAGTCAACCCAGCCTCGCTGTCCCCTGATCTTCGTCCTGTTAATGAGTCCTCCAACGCCAATTCCTCCGACCTGACACAACATCCTGCCGCGATGTTGTGCGACCTGCAGTGTCAGTCGGAGGAGCCCCGGCCCTGGATGGATTCAACCTCAACAATTTTGAGTTTCAGGATCTTGATCATGTCGCTCATAGTCAGTATGAGCTCCGAGATTTATTTGACCATAGCTTTGCCTCTGACGCAGATCGTCAATTCGTTGAAAACGGGCTCCCCGTTGTCGCCAACCAGTTCAATTCTGAAATTGATCATATGGCTCACTACAACGACAGCATCATTGACGGCTTCACCTTCGATGACTTCATCAACGACAACGACCAGCCAGCGCCCGAGATTCAGTCTTCGGATTCGCTTGCTGAGACGACTGCTAGCCTGCAGCCCCAACTTGGCGCGTCCTCTTAAGGATGCGACGATGGTGGCAATGCGGCTAGCGTCTGAACAGCAGCTCCATGACTGTCTCTCCTCCGCAGATGCGAGTCGTCTTGACTTGGGGAATTCACCGAGTGTGGAAGCTCTTATGACGCTTCTTTGGACGATACATGTTATCGAAATGGAACGAGAACAAAATCCTCCTAAGCTGGACGCGGCTCTGGAGGAGGGACAAGCGATGGAGCTGACTTTCAGACCTATTAAATTACGAGAGCGAGAGGTTTCTTATGTTGAGCATGGCAGGGGTATGACGGTGGGTTCTGAAAGGAGCAAAAAGTCTCTTGGGGATTGGCGTCCGGTGTTTGATCGTCCTCATGGACACTGAACTTTAGCGACGGACTGGAGGCGTGTACACCACAATGTAACTTGTGCCAATATAAATGCCTTGAATTTTCAGAAGTCTTCTCTCGAGTTCCTCGTCTGTGATAAGAATCCGAAAACCTATCAGTGTTTAATGCCCCAACTACACTCTTTCCTAAGTCTTTTCCCGTCATTGTTGCCTTCGCCGCTAATGCGGATCCTGTTCTGACTGGCTGACCTCGCTACGCCTCAGTAAGTGAGTGGTGTCACCTAATCAGCAGGCAGACTTGATACAGTACCAATCTACTTCTTTACGAGATCTCCAAGTCTTGGCAACATCACCCAGAGTCCTTCATCCAAGCCTTATTTCTAGCCTAACTCCATGCCAAGTCCCAAATCCCAAGTCCCAAGTGCTAGCTAGAATCTTCATCCAAATTCTAATACGACTTCTAGTCTCCGAGTCGGAATTCGAGAACCGGAGATTCAATGCTGAATACGAACCCCAATGTCGATATCGACACGAATGAACACGAACCCCAACCCAATTCCCAACGACTTTCAGTACTGGTCGTAATAACTGACCCCAAACGATATCTAGGCCCCGAAGACCACGGGTCCAGAACTGCGCCTTGAGAATCTTCTCTTTTGGGTTTTAACTCTGCTGTTTCACTGTACAGTGCAACGAATACGCCACCTTATCTCAACTCGCCTCATTTCATCTCGCCGCTCCTCGCCTCTCTTCGCCCCAACTTCTTCCAAGACCTCTCCAACCGCTCACTAAAGAAACACGACTCCATCAAGGACGGGGACAAAGGGGTCCCGAGAGGGGAGGGGAAGGGGCCGAACATGGATCTGGATCTGGATCTAAATCTTGATCTACAGGAGCAGAGGCGCGATGAAAATAACGTGGAATAGCACAATATTTCTTTCTCTCCATCGAAGTACCGAGCCCACGGTTCGTAGGAATCACCTCACACACGTAAGAGCACAAGATTCATATTGGGAAAGACGTTGTAAGATAGGAAGCTGTCCACAAGCCTCTCGGTTCATTCGTAGTCATCTATCTAATCGTCTGTCCAGTATAGCTGGCTATGCAATTGTCCATTATCATCATGAACCATGAAAACGTCCCATGCAGGCAATGAATTTTTTTTTGCAAAAAAGAGGCAGAATGACTTTCTTTTCCCAACCACGCAATGAATGCAGTCGTGAAAATCATGAATGAAAACGTCAACGCTCCTTTCGGGTTTTGGATATTGAAGGTTCGAGAGGAGAGGATACATTAGGAAAGGAAATTTGTATGTTGGTGCATAAGGGGAATTAAGAAAAGAGGTGGAAAGTGAGAGATGAAGCATCAATCACTTCCTCCATCGAAGGTCAGTCTCCAGTAGAGGAAGTCAGAGTATGATCCAAGATGGCAAGAGGCATCCAAGACACTCATTCAACTTTCCAACAGACTGAAGGCAGATTCCTCTAGTCGTCTCTCAAGTCGCCGTACTCCCACAGACCACGTCTATCCTTAATAGCTTCTTCTTGCTTCTGATTCAGAATTTCCAAAACATCAGTCATGCTGCGCTCCCAAGCTTTGAGCTTACGAGGTACCATAGCGTGTCCCTCGGCAACGATTTCCGCATTGATGGTCTCACTTGCCTTCGCCTCACCCAACGTGACGTATAGTGTGCCTTCTGGTGCAGTGAAGTCGACATTCGCAATCAATTCCTTATTAGCAGTAATCTCTTGGACGAAGCGAATTGCATCCTCAAGGTAGTCCTTGTTGGTCGGGAATTGGATGAGTGACAGGACCGCATCAACGGCTTGAGGGCGAAGGGTGGAAGGCTGGAACTGTGGTTGAGAGAGTGGGCGGAGACGAGACCATGGGATTTTTTCGCTGTTGCCGTAGTCGACATAAACCACTTCTGCTTCCTTTGCTGTGCGGTCGTTGGCGCGGACTCGAGCACGATACCATTGTCCATCTTCGCTGAACTTGGCAGCAACGTATTCTCCGGTCTTTGGAGGACCCTCCAAACCTTTGTTGTTGGCTGGGTTCATGTGGAAAGACTTGAATTGAGCCATCATTGTCTCAAGAGCAGAAGTGCCTGTGCCGATCATCTGGAGCTTCAGTTTGCCCGTCTCCTGATCCATATCGGTGATAACGACCTGTCGATAGTCTTCTCGTCGCGGAATGACTGCATCTCCATTTGTACCGTTAGTAGGTTCGTCTGATCCAGGGTTCCCCTCTTGAGATGGATCCCAATCTGACCAGATACCCTTTCGTCCATTCTTGGCTCTTTGCTCGGCCGCAGACAACTCATTGCCGCTTCCAGACTGCTCAGCTTGACTTGCCCAAACAGTAGCGAGACCGTCCTCAACTAGGAGCTTAGCAAAAGATTCCTTGTTGATGTAGAGATCCCCAATGAATCCGCCGACCTTATCGATGTTATGAATATCGATTTCGACATCGCGCTGAGTTAGCCGCTTGGTCGCAAGATCATGAGCTTCTTGACCACCCTTTTCGCTTTTATCTGTGGGATTTCTGGCTGACTTTGGTGCTCGAATACCGCTAAGAACTAAGGTGAGCTTGATGCTTTCGCGAGGAATCAAAACTGTGAATCTCGAGCCACCCTTTACAAAGTCGACAATCGCTGGAATCTTCTTTTGGCGTTGGAGACTACCGAGCTGTAATTTTGCCTTCTGCAAAGACTCCGATGCATCGGCGTATTGCTTGGCCTTGGCGGGTTTTCCGGACCACATTCCCTTTCCATCCTTCTTCGCAGCCTCTTCCGCAGCCAATAGCTCATCGTAGTTGGGGGCACGATCGGTATCGTCTCGCTTATGTCGAACAACAGAGCACCAACCTTCTTGAACCAGGAGCAGGTTGATATTCTTGTCGTTCAAAGTGATTGTTGCAACCTCCTTCGCATCGTACTGCCCATTTGCTGGTCGTGTACCATCAATGCTCAATCGCACTTTCTTTCCGATAACCTTTTTGCGTAGGAATTCCTTCGCATCGTCTCTAAAAGGCGCCTCACCAGCCTCGTTCTGGCGAGGACCACGGATACTACTGAGATTAATTCGCTTCTCGACACCAGCTCTGTTCTGGACAAATACAACGTCTGCGCTGAATACTTTTGTAACTTGGGCCTCCACGTTGCCGCCCTGACCTGTTGCCTTCGCAACATGATCCTTGTGTACTCCTTTCTTGCCTTGTTGAGCTACCTTCTCAGCTTCTCGAAGTTCAGCCATTCCGGCTCCCAACATAGTCGAATGGAAGTCGCTACATCTAGCCATACCAGCTTCCAAGATATGCTTTGCGATAGTACCGTGTCTTGGATGCTTGACCGTTGCTATAAGTTGACCTTGAGGACTGAGGCCAAGAACCTCGAGATTGACTTCTCGCTGTAACAATCTGCTCTCCACAAATTTCCTAGCATCATTGCCGAATTCTTCTGCTGGTTGTACCTGGCCATTCGAGGGATTGACACGTTCGGTGGTAGGAGCACGGATTCCAGCAACTAAAGTCATGACTGAAACATGTTAGCTTCAGCGACAACAGAAGCTGGAAGCGTCATCTTACCTTGAATATGCTTGGTTGGTGAGACCAACAAGCGGACAAGCATACGATCGCCACTCAGAACACGCTCAACGAGTCCACGAATCTCCTTCCCCTTCCATTCTTCTACGAAAGCTTGAGCATTTCCCATGTCATGTTGAACGTCAATGCGACCTCCACTAGTCTGCCACATGCCTAGATCTTCAGAACGAGCCTTGGATTCAAGGAGGCGTAGTGTCTCGAGTTGTTGCAAAGCCTCTCCCGAATCCTCCTTTCGGCCAGCATCTTCTCGGAGCTTCAACCATCCTGCTTTAATCATTTCTTCGGGTAATCGGCGGCCGTCGTTCAAGTACACTAGGCCGTACTCTCGCTTTGTATTGGGAATAGTGTAAAGAACACTGAACTGGACGTTTACTCCTACAACCATTTTGCGCAATGCGTCTCGAGATTCGAAGGCCCATGGTTCGTCGCCTTCCTTCTTCAAATGCGGAGATGTACAGTATGCCAGAGAAAGAGTCTTTTCGGCATCCGGGTTTGTCTGCGAGCAAAGGATAAGACTGTCGCCACTCAGGACGGACTTGACCTTAGCTGCTTGGAGAACCATGTTGGCGTAATCGGCAGGTGGGATGTTTGGCAGCGGGTACTTTCCAGAGGGAGGTGTCTGTGGTGCAGGAAAAGGTTCAATAAATGGGTTCGGTGCTGGGAAAGGCTCAATGAATGGCTTTGGCGCAGGAAAAGGTTCAATGATTGGTTTCGGAGCTGGAAATGGTTCAATCTTAGCAGATGTTCTACTACTTTGTGAAGTTTTTGACTCTGCAGAAGATCTGCGTCCATCGTCGCGGTGTTTCGTCACATAGCCAATCTTGGGGTCATAGACAGGCATTTTGTAGACTTGAGTTGCTGAATGTAAGAAGAACCAAATTGGAGTTACGATTTCTGGCGCAAAAGAACGTGGGAATTTGGAAATGATTGCCGAGGTTTGTTGAAGACGACGAGCGGCAAGCGAGCTTTTTTCTAATGAATGCGAAAAGGTTCCTGTCGGATGCCTAAAATATGTAGCTGTTGAAGTGAACCGTTGCAGACGTTTAACTTGACCGTGTCGGGACACCCAGCGCGGCGGAAGAGGCAGTTGCGAATTGAGGTTGTTGCGAGATACGATCGCTGAATTGAGCCTAACAAACTCTATTCTAATAGCGTCGTTCGCATGTTCGAACTGTAAAAGACGAGTTTCGGTGATTTCGCAGCTCAATGTCCTGGGTATTCTTTCATAGGGTGATGGCATGCGGTCCACGGGAGGAAACAGTGTAGACAGCAAGAAGACATTGTTGCATACTTACATTTCAGATTGCTTTCTTCTCAACAAATAAATGCACGCGAGCGAATTGTCGTTCGGGTCAAGATTGCGGTTCTCAATGATCGTTATAAAAGGGGTACCGTTTTGTCGAAGCTGAAGACAGATCAACACACTTCGAAATATTGAGATCGTGTGCCTCCAATCCCTGACCCCGCCTCTGACCTAATTTCCTCAGCGGTGAGCTCGCTGAGGCTATTTTAGCCGACCACGTGATGTTACATAATGGAGGGGTCATACAAGAACACTAGGTGTTCTATCCATTCTCCATTTTCAAAGGTTCAAGTGTACCTACACGGTATAGTGCGGCTACTACTTGGGCGAGTCATGTAAACGATGCACATTCGCGAACCTCGGACGATTGACGCAGTCAGGCAAGCTGTGAAAGTATATACCGGGCTTGCCGGCTTACGACAAACTAACTAAGATCCGGACACAGAACTAATACACTTTGGGGCTCACAGAGAAAGATTTATATGCAATCAGTGATTTTTATTCTGGCTAATTGGATACCCGAAAGAGCTTGCTTTTTATCTCCATTGCCAAATCACTAAACAACATTCCCCAGTTTGCCTGCCCATGTATTTGCTGTGTGATAAACTTAAGCTGCAATGCCGATGACACCTGTTTTCAAGGTTAGTTGAAAATTCTCGATTGAATAAGGGTCCTGGAACCAACATACCACAAGCAGGTCGAGTACCAGCATTACCGGTCTTCTTAGACTCCTCGTTTCCTCCCTTACCGAGATCATCAGTGCCGGAGTGAACGACGACGGTTCGCTTTACCCTGTTAGCCATATTTATAGTCTTAGAGGAGTTGAACCTACACCAATGACACTCTCAGGGCCGATCAACTTGATCAGTTTGTCTGTAGTAGAACCCTTGCCATTGCCCTGAGCATCGGTCTCGAAGTTGCCCAAGTCGCCAACATGACGGATCTCATCTCCAGGAGCTCCATGAGTCTTGCTGTGTGGGTTGACTATAAATGTTCAGCCTAGTACCTCGCATGATGTATGATATAGACGACGAACAGTGAGGGCCAGCGGATGTGCAGCCATTAGTGTTGTCACCGAACTGGTGGACGTGCATGCCACGCTTGGCGTTTGCGTCGTTGCCCTTGATATCCCATGTAATGGTAGTTGGGGAGCTCTCAGAGTCCTGCTCGAAGGTAACGGTACCGGTGATCTTCGAGTCACCTCGGACGGTAGCAACTGCAAATGGAGAGTAACATGGTTAGCTGTGGTCTCGAAGATGAAAATAGATAAGGCCAAGGCATTGGAATCCTATTGGATGCTATGCTTGGGCAATAGGGTAGATGGTAACCATCCGGGTTACAATTTGCCCAATTCAGGTCTAAATCGTGCTCATATGGTCTCTAGCGACCCCGCAACGAGCTTAACTCCGGGCTGGCACGGGCGCAGGGACGGGCCGCAGGAAATAAACAAGCAGAACGTACCTGCTTTGACCATTTTGATTGATTTGATGATAGTTTTGATTTGTGATGAGTGAATTGAAGTGTTGTTGAAAGTGGGAAAGGAAGGCGGGAGATTGAAAAGGAATGACGTTAAAGTCCGAAGTGGGGTATTTTCGATGTCGGAGCTCCAATTCGTGACGGAAGCTTACAAAGTCAAACGACCAGAACATCCGTGGACATGGAGCTTCATAGTCATCACGTGGACGATACCAGAGCGATCATCGTGCTGCGAGATTTTACTGGACGGCAATGCTTTTGCTGCATTGAGCAAATAATCGAAAGGAGTGCGCGGCAGCTTCACAGCAGTGAAACAGGGTCCTCAATTGACAACTCCTGGGCGTCCGAGTGCGGAAATCGACACCATAGATCAGAAGAGAGGACTTCAATCACGATACGTTGCAGTTTCCCGTAAGCAATATGCTTTTGACTTCCGCAGGCGGAGGTATGTGAAGATCAGTTCAACACTATCTATCCACCGACAACGTTACATATCCATTCTCACCGCGATGCCTGCGTCGTGGATGGGAAGTTGTACTGTTGAAGAATACCAAATCTGTTTCTGGGCTCTTAAGAAACATGAAACACTAACTACCCAGGTAGGTAGGCATCCGTTATGGCACATGTACGTTTTACCTTGGGGATCTTTGATTGCCGTACGGCGTTGCAAATACCATGGCTGATATTGAGTTGTCGAGTGTGGCATAATAAGACTGCTCTCAGCCGTCGCGCAGAGCAATAATAGTCGGCCGCTATTACTATTATAGAGCATTTGTCTTCTGACGAAATCTGTTTCTGAACTTCTCATCAGAAGACCGTAAAGTTCAAACCTACCCGTTCGCATCACAGCGGGGTCGGCTCGGAAAGGGGGGCCCACAGAAACTGGAAAACCCCCATTCCGAAAGGTGTCAGCAACAGTATTCATCCGCCTATGCTTATGGGAGATTATCGACCCATTTGGAGGCGTCATCAGAATAGAGAGGTGCGGATGCTGAAGAATCAACGAAATATTCATATCTTATGGGGCCAAATCGGACCCAGTCAATGCTACAGTATTATCTATCTCTTCCTCAACAACTCTCCGAGATCATTGTCTGCACAGTTGTCAACTTTTTTAGCCGCCCAGATGGCCTCTATGAACTAAGCCATCAGCCCTATGAACCCTGGAAATCTTTCTCGACAAACTCAAACATTGACACATCTGGATGTAAGAAGGATAAGCAAGGAAAGAAAGCTCATGCTCTGACACAGCACACTGTTTCAATATCATCGTCTTACCTTTCACCAGCCACACCTCTTGGCAGGGCTGCATGGCGCAGTCCGAATTATTAGCTCCTCCGCCTTTTAAAGTCCTGAATGTTGTGACTATCTAGGAATATAGAACCCCTGACATCTCTACTAGGCTTATACGATGATGTAGAATATGACTGTGAAAATGACCCCAAGAATACTAGATATCATGGATGCGTGATCGTACAACAAAGTTGTCTTCAAGATTCGTAGCTCACATAAAAGTGGGCCATGGGCCAATGAGGAGGACCTTGCGACTGCGCGGTGCTGCTCAGCTTCTACTGTGCCATTCTGAGAATCTCCTGGGGGAAGGAACCGCAACCAGCCTTGCGCACGAAAATCGCCTCAAAGTTAAGCGTCCTACAGATCGCATAACTGTCCAAGACTCTCCCGCAGGCGTTGAGAGAGTTGAACGCTCTGTTGCTGGTGCCTAGGTACAATTCTTCAGCGAAGCCCGCTTGTCAGCGACTCAATAGTCATTTGGGTCGCGAAACCGAGCCGACCTTCGAAGACGACCATAGCCTCGAGGACCGCATATCACGACGAAGGCATTTATCGACTAGATAAGCTCCTTGAGAGGATAGGACTCGGTGAACGGATCGGATGGGGTCATAGTGGCTTGTTGGAACAGCCTGCGCACGACACTGGGAATGGGCAAGACTTTTAACTCGACTCTCCACAGCTAGCCTCGAGCCACAGATCGCAGGTCGCATCGTTAGACCATCGGTCTTGGTCAATTTCCTCTCTGCTAGTCGAATAGGTTGCCTCGCAGTCCATCGCGCGCCACTTCATAACGCCGCGAATATGTCCTTCAGATCCAACGGTCAACGACGATACGGTCATGTCCCCCCACAGCAGTACGGGCCACCCTCTACACAAGACTCTAGCTACTCGAACCCAGGTTTACACAGGCAGTCGAGCTTTGATAACGGAGACGATGCGGCTTTCTTGGACCCGAATGGTAATAGATATCAGAGCAGTGGGGCGCCTGCAGTAGCTGGACGGACAGCAAACATGCCACAAGAGGAGCTGTTCTTAACAAGTCCAGTTTCTCAAAGTCCTCGCTCACCTGGTCAGAGTACTTTTGGAACTTCTGCTATGTCAGGGTATCAGCATCAATACCAGCCCTTCCCGGCTGCTCCACAGTCTCCGGGTCTGGCGCAGGTTCCGTATAATCCTCAGAACTTTGCTCGGACACAATCTCAGTCGCAAGCAAACCCATACCGACCACAGCCTCCCTATAATACTGGATCTGCAGCAAATTCGACCCATCAACCGTATAATCCGGCCTTGTACCAGGCTCCTCAATCAGCCTCACAACCAACCCGCCATGGGACGGTCTCGGGATACAACACCTATTCGACTAATTACAATTCGCCGCCACTATCGCAAACACCAAATTCTCCCTACTGGCCAAATGCGTCTAATGTACAGCAATACGCGCCGCCAGTACCTTCTCGACCATCCCAGTACGAACAGCCATTGGCTAGCCCGACATTTAACCCTTCGACCTCAGCTCCTCTCCCTCCACGACAACCACTGTACAATCCTCCCCCGTCATCCGCTGCACCATACCCCACAAATGGCGATAATTACGGCCAAAGTGATTATAGGCCTCCAGCGACCCAAGCCAGTTATCCGGATTATGGAGCTTACTCGCAACCTTCTATGTCACAGTCGCAACCAGCGTATAGTGAGGATCCACATTCGTTCTCTAACAGGACAAAACGCTCTTCGAGTCACTCCAATGCTGGGTCATCCCTCCCACCGTTGGCTCAGCAAGGCTCACCTAGCGGCTCAGGCCTACAGAGACATCCTACCCTGAGGCCATTACCGAGCGCTCCCGTGGATAGCGATACTGGCGATGACGACGATTGGGGATTGCATGAAAATGAGGGCGTATCTCAAGAACAGCTCTTTGCAGACATCGGTGATGCTCTAGGAACCTCGACTTCAAGGCATGGCAGACCACAAGGCATCGACCAACGAAACGGCGACCTCCTGGACAGCGAGCTTCAGGATCTCCACAGGTATGATTCGAGGGCTACTACAATTGGTACCTCTAGCGTAGATCGATATGCGTCTAATGCCTCGACTTTGAATCCTAATAACCGTACATCTACCTATGAACGTTATAATGATGACGATGAGAGCGACCTTGAAGCCGCAGCTGGTCTTGAAGCGATGCGGATTGCAGAGGAGCAGGATCAGATGGGAGGAACTGGCGCTTTGAGCTTTGGTACCTATGAACCTCAAGCTGTACACCATCAATCACTGTCTCAAGAGGAGAGCAGTGACAGCGACTACAAGCATATGGACTTGGGTCTCGTCGGCGGTGGGTACGATGCTCATATGTCTTATGGAGATGATCTAAGTGGGGTACATACTGGTCACAGCAGTGAAATGGACGATCAGAGCCGTCCTCTGCCAACCCCGCATGACCTAGGACGCTCCGACAGCTATAGTCGCAACACGACCGCTGCCGGACTTGGAGGAATGACTGACTATTCCATCCCGGGAGTTGGGGATATTCATCCCTTCCCTTCTTTCGTCGAAGCCGCTAGGGTTGATACTTTTGGTACCGGTGGATTGCAAAGACCGACCTCTCAATCCCATAGACTCAGCTTTGACGAAGGAGACGAGCAAGTTCTGCTCCACTCCCGACTCTCTGAGTCTCGACAAAGCGGGAGGTCGGGTAGCGAGAGTCCTTCTCGCGATGACATGCCAGAGCTATTCTACCACCCAGGAATGGGTAGCTCCCCCTACAACCGACCACTCCCTGCCGTTCCCCCATTGTCTGAAAACAGAACGCCACAGCTCCTCCCTGCTGGTTCTTATAGGACTGGCCACCAACACACTCACTCCTATTCGTCGAGCACTGAAGGTCGGCCATATTACCCTCCAAGCGGCCCTGATGCCTATCCTTCGCAGAGTATGCTCACTCCTGGTGGTCAATATGTTCCTAGATCTTCTTCCCTCTCTAGCCATAGTAGTACGCCTCAAACTGTACCTCCCGTCCGATCGAAAACAGATGCCGAAGAAAGACAGGCCAGACAAAAAGCAGCCCGTTTGGCTGGTCGACCATTAAGTGGTCTTGACGGATACGATATGGGTGCTACTCCTCAATCTTCAATGACCCTCGATCTTCCAGCCTTGCCAGCTGGCAGGCGTAAGAAATTCTCACCATCAAGATTATCCAGCGCGGATTATGCAAAGTGCAGAGAGCCATGGGCATTAAGTGGTATCGCTGCGTGGATCCGCGATATGGCTGGTGGGGAAACTGGGGAAGGTGAATCCGATCTGCGACAGAAGACAATCGAGGATGGCCTAGTGGCTTTGTTCACACACAAAGTCCCCACCATGAATACTGCAGATGCAGAGACTCTAAGTCAAAGAGTAGTCAAGTCTATGTTTGATGCTGATATTCTCCTACCAGAAGAAGAGTGGGTCAAATTTGGGGGTGGTGACATTTCAGGAGTTCTATGGCAGCTGACTGGTTCCGGATGTTATGCTCCAAAGGTCCACGAGCAAGAAATACACGGCAGATGTTACTCGCATCACTGCACGCGTACGCTAAAAAAGATCAATTTGCAGACACACGTCCTGGAGCCATCGAGAAAATCAGAAGACTGGGTGACCTTCTTCAAGCTGACGAAGGAAAGTATCGAGGGTGCTACCAAGAAAGAAATCGAACGTCAAAACAATTTGCACGAGATTGTCATGTCTGAGGATACATATATGGACCAAATTAATGTCTTACGAGTGCTTTACCGAGATGATCTTGCATCATGGCAACCGCCAATCATTGCAAAAAACAAGGTCACGAAGTTTATCTCATCTGTCTTCGGCAAGATTGAAGCTATCAAGGAAGTCAATGAGAACTATCTTTTAGCTCAATTGAAGTACAGACAAAAGGAACAAGGGCCATGGATTATAGGCTTCAGCGATATCTTCAGAGAATGGATTAGGAAGGCTCGGACTGCATATGTCGAGTATGCTGCGGGCTTCCCATATGCTGTACATCTTGTGCGCAAGGAAGCTGATAGGAATCTTCTCTTCCGGCAATTCCTTGATCAAGCCAGAGATAACAAATTATCTGGTCGCCTGGACTGGAATACATATCTCAAGGCACCCATTACTCGACTACAACGATACACTTTGCTGTTAAGTACTGTTCTCAAGAACATGACCCAAGACACAGAAGAGAAAGTTATTCTTGCTACAGCAATTGAAGAGATCAAAGCCGTGACGTTGGAATGTGATGCCAAGGTAGATGAGCAATCAAAGAAGGTAGAATTGATTGAGCTACAGTCAAAACTCTATCTTCGACCTGGCATGGAACGTGTCGAGCTAAATCTTGACCATCTCGGACGCGAGCTGATCTTTAAGGGCGACCTTCAGCGTGCTGGAGCAAATCGATTTGCATGGTTAGAGACGCATGCGATTCTGTTCGACCACTATCTTGTGCTTGCCAAGACAGTTGCAAAAGCGGACACCGCAGCAGGTAGGAAGAAGGAAGTCTACGATGTTTCGAAGCTTGTAAGTTTCATGCTTTATTACACGGACCTGTGCTAATGAATATCAGCCTATTCCGATGCAACTTCTTGTCCTTGAAAGCACGAACGATGATCCAGTTGTGAAATCATCCGTGAAAGGTTTGGGCGCCGTTACGACTGTCACAAAGACTGCATCGGCTTCAGATTCCAGGCTGAATCGTATGAACACCAATGGTCCCGAACGGGCAAACCCGCTGGAGCACACGCAATCTAATCAATCGATACCATCAGTCAATTCGGTTACTAGAATCGCCACTAACACTACCAATGATGGAGATGCCAAGTCCATGTATCCTTTCAGAGTCAAGCACCTGGGCAAGGCCGAAATTTATACTTTGTACGCTCCTAGTGCTCAAAATAGGCAAGATTGGTGTGACAAGATTCTGGAAGCCAAAACCCGTCACGCTGCTTCCTTATTTGAGCAGAATGCCGAGCCATTCCGTCTACGTGTCATGGCAGATAGTGCATTTGCGTACGACGTAGCAACTGCTTCGGCGCAGCGAGCTGTCGTGTCTGTGCCCGGCACGCCTTTAGATCGTGCGATCAGAGAGATGGAGAAATCGGTTGGTGGCGTGCCACGGCCTGGAGCTGTCTGTAGAGCTCAAGTCAACTGTGCTACAGCGTTCACCTGTTATGGCAAGAGTATGGTGGCTATTGGTACTGATTACGGTGTTTACACAGCGGAAGCATCAAATCCTCGTGGCTGGGCAAGAGTAAGTTAAAAAAACCTCGTACACTATGAAATATACTAATCCTTTGCAGTCAATACAGATGTCGCGGGTAACACAAATAGCTGTGCTCGAGGAGTTCTCGCTATGCTTGATCATTGCCGATAAGGCCTTAATTGCTTATCATCTGGATGTAGTTGTACCAGTCTCCAACTTCCCAGCTCCACACCATGATACAGCACGTCGCGCCCCTCAAAAGCTTTCAGGTACTCGGGATGTATCTTTCTTCGCTACAGCACGAATGAAGGACCGCACGTTGGTTTTCTACAAAAAGCGCGAAGGCCTCCATTCCACCTTCAAAGTCCTGGAACCTGTCTTTCAAAAGGCGACAGAGAAGAAATCTCGTCTGTTTGGCAAGAAATTTGGCGGCGGCACAACTGAATTTTTCCGCGAATTCGACGAGTTCTACATTCCAACCGAATGTTTCACCATAAATCTATTCCACTCTTACATCGCCATCTCAACTCTCAAAGGCTTCGAACTCATGACCCTAGACAAGAAACTTCCCATGAGCATTCCCGATACTAAGAACCCCGAAATAGGCAACATCGCAAATCGACTCCAAGGTCAGAAACCACTTGGTATGTTCCGTCTCTCGGACGCAGAGTTCCTACTCTGCTACGAAGAATGCGGCGTCTACGTCGATAAGCACGGGGATGTATCTCGCTCCGTGATCATGGAGTTCGTGGGCAAAGCTAAGACGGCTGCTATGTACGGCGCCTATCTTGTTCTCTTTGATTCCGATTTCGTCGAAGTCAGGAATGCGGAGAATGGAAGATTGAGACAAGTCATTGCGGGTAGAGATGTGAGGTGTTTGGATTATGGTATTAATCCTCTTGGAGCTGGAGGTATGACTTCTCAGATGACGCCTGGCGGCTTCCCTGGTGGTGCAGAGAGAAGAACATTGAAGTTGGCAATGGCTCATCCAGAGATTGTGGGGAGTCAGATCGTATTAGAGATGGTACTTAATGAGGGGCATTCTGAATGAGTGGTACATGATTGAGAGCAGATAATATAATACCCAAGCGAGAGACGACGCAACGAAGAGTAGTGCACTTGAAGACAAGAAGAAGGATGCCTGTTCTTACAGATGGGATGGACGAGAAGGGAGGCATGTAAATGTCTATGAGGAATTGCATCAACGCAACGCACGTCACGCACTATACGAGAAAATCGGCGGAGTTTTCACCACGTACATTTTTCGCGTTGTCTATATGATCGAGCGAGCGAGCGTGCGGGAGCGGATGACTACGATGGAGAAATAATGAATTGCTGGATTCAAATGAGTTTTTGTTTCTGACTCTGATTCTGTTTGTCGATTCTCGATACGAGCGGCACGGGACGAATATTCTTGGTTGCATTGGCGCCCGGGAGTTGGATGTCTGTTTTGTTGTCACATTGTACGACTTAGGTACCCACTTTTCCTCCTTGACTTTGAGAAGAAATTATTATACTTTCTTACTGCTCATTGATTATGATCATGGGAATTACTTGATGAGGTGATCTTTATTGTCATGCTGTGGCTAATTCCGGAACTGTCTCCGGTTTAAGGTCTGTTGAGATGTGACGTCACGAAATCCCTGGAACAGGTACAGGTACAAGTTCACAAGGACTTGACTTCGTCCTATTTTGATTTCTTTTCCGACTGCTCCTGTATTCATTCTACTCCCTCTTGACTTTACCAAAGCAAAGAAGAACGGAATACATATTCATCATGGCGCAAAATAACCCCGTCAACGAAGCTGCTTCCTACTCCAGCACAGGCGGCGCAAACGCACCGCTAAATACTGGTACTACATACGGTATATCTCCTCTCCTCTCTGTTTCGAATTCGAATATTCTATCTTCTGTCATCTTTCCCCTCTCACACAACTAGAAAGCTAATACAAGACAAGGAAATACCAACACAGGCCCAACCACAACCCACCACGCCGCCAACACCACAGCTCCCGGCGCAGGTACCGCTCCAGGAACAGGCCCAGCTCCCGGCACCCACCCAACCCACAACCCCATCCACAACACCGCCAATCCCAACACCAATACCAATACCAACACCGCCGTTCCTGGCACAGCCGTCAACCAAACTCAGCCTACAACCACCCACACCACAGCTCCCTCCACCACTCACACAACCTCAACAACCACAACTTCTAACTCTAACCCTCATTCTAAACTCACCGCCGCCAAAAACCTCGTAGCAGGTATCCACGGCGCAGGCGAGAAGATCCGCGGCGAATTCAATACGGCGGTCGATGATACGTTTAATGAGAGAGGGGGAGTGGAGAAGAATAGGAGGGTGGCGAATGCGGGGGATGCGGAGTTAGCCACGGGAGAGTTTGCGCATAGTACGAAGAATAGGGAGGGAGCGGTTCCGGGGGCAGATCATGGGAGGAGGTTTTAGGTGAGAGGGGAAGAGAGAGGGCTTTGTATACCATGAAGGAAAATTAACGGGAGAGATGAGATTAGATTAGGGAATGAAAATGCAAGGTTTTACGCGTGAATCATTATCTCATTGAAATATATGCCTGCCTAACTGCCTGCGTGCTCATCCATCATCATCAGCCAATTTAACTACATCCATCCATCCATCCATCCATCACCCAGCCCAGAAATGCATGTGGCAATCTTTCTCTCCAGCTTCACTCATCCCATCATATCCCAGTAATTTTTTTGTCTATTATCCAGGCACAAAACCCCATCCTTCCCTTTCCCTCCTTCCCACCAACGCAAGAAACAAGAGAGATACTTACGCAGAAGCCTCGATCTTCTTCTTGAGAATATCCTTAAGCGTAACAGCATCAGCGGCAAACTTGCTGATACCCTCCCGCAACTTCTCAACTGCCATCTGGTCCTCATTGAAGTAGAAGCGGAAGTCGGGCTCGTTGTCGATGTAGGATTTCTTCTCGATGTCCAGCGACTTGGCGCCGGCAGCGTCGAGCTTCTTGGGAACGGCTTCGGTGGAGGCCATCAATTCTTCGAGGAGGTTGGGCTGTGAGGGATTGTTGTTAGCTATGCCATGTCTTCGTTTGGAATAAGAGGACAGGAACACGTACAGCAATGGTCAAATAATCGCAGCCAGCCAATTCAGTGATTTCACCAATGCTTCTGAAAGAAGCACCCATGACAATAGTCTTGTATCCAAATTTCTTGTAGTAGTCGAAGATGCTCTTGACAGATGCAACTCCTGGGTCTTCCTCCTTGCTGAAGGTCTTTCCAGTCTTGGCCTTGTGCCAATCCAGGATACGGCCGACGAAAGGAGAAATAAGGAATGCACCAGCCTCGGCAGCGGCAATGGCTTGGACTTTGGAGAAGAGAAGGGTCAGGTTGCAGTTGACGCCGTGCTCCTTTTGCAGGATGCGAGCGGCTTGGATACCTTCCCAGGTGGAGGCGATCTTGATCAGGACCCGGGACTTATCGATGCCGATAGATTTGTAGAGCTATTGAAGTCAATATTTTCTCTCTTGTGTTCAACAGTGGTAATAGAGCTTACCTCAATGATGTGTAGAGCCTTCTCAACGGATCCTTGAGTGGTGAACGAGAATCGAGCATCAACCTCAGTCGAGACTTTGCCGGGAACAATGTTCAAAATTTCCTTTCCGAACTCGACCAGGAGACGATCAAGTGTAGCATCAGTCTTCTCATCGAGGTCCTTGCCGTGCTCCTTGCCGTACGCGACAGCGACGTCCATGAGCTTGGCATATTCGGGCTTCTTAGAGGCGGCGAGGATCAAAGAGGGGTTGGTGGTGGCATCTTGGGGCTTGTATTTGCCGATTGCTGCGGGATATCAGTATTCTGTTTGTAGGTGCATATATCGGGCGGATTGAGGTTCGCAGAAGAGATTTGAGGTTGTTGGAAGGCGTTGGGAGCTTACATGCGAAATCACCTGTAGTACAGCTATTAGCTTTGTTTGCATCACTTTGAACGCGGAAGAAGCTTACCAGAATCAGAGACAACAGTCTATATCAAAATAAAGAGTCAGTAACACGTTCAATCTCGAAATAATACCTGGTGGCAAGCCAAAAGTCGTATCTCAACAGCTGAGAGGTTTCCGCTTTCTCCGCCACAAAGGAGGGGTCGAACTTACGGTGCCAGCGGCCTTGAGCTGATCCAAAGAAGTCGACATGATTGCAATTGTTGTTTGGGTATCTTAGATTCGATGTTTGTTTGCAAGAAGGGTCAAGTTGAGTTGTGGCGGAAGGAAGAAAGAGATTTTGTTGATGGAGGTTTAAATTCGGAGACGTGTGAGGACCCCTCCGTCGCATTTGAGCTACATCATATCGGGGCGTAGTGGGGGGTTATTCAGCAGCGCGGGCAAGGCATCAGGGGGCCCACAACAAATCACGATCAGGGAGAACCGTCTTTCCGATCATTCCACCAGAACTCCCAAGTTGACTGTTTTCCTGCTTTGCGCTCTCTATTTCCTCACAGTTTGCATGTGCATATCTCCGAGTAGGCTCCGAGGGAGCTCATCGTACTGCCGTGTCTCATGAGCGGTGCAGTTCAGTGTAATGAGTTATTTTGTTGAATGGCCATGCCTGTCGAAACGCTTCGAGACATCCCACTTATTGCATCTCTGGCATACACCGGCGTCCCTTTTCTTTCTGCTAGAGCTTCTCCGACCGGATAAATTGGAAATGGAAGAATACTCAGGCCTGGGCTGGAAAGATTCTTGTTGATCTAGATCCGCGTCGAAAGTGTCAGCAATACTTTGCGTGGGTTGGCCTTATTCAGCCACCATCGTGAGTTCAATCTTGGGAATCTACGGAGGGGCGATGGCGAATACGTCGTAATTAAGACGCTTCGATGCTTCCTGCGGTTACGGTTCTTACCTCCGATGAGAGCGGAAGGCAATGCCGCTCCGCGGACGGAGCGGAGTTCTGCCATCACGAATCACGTTCCACGGGCACATTTTTCATTCGTTCAAGACCTGGCTGGCCATCAAGCATCAAAGGTTACACCTTGTCCCAAAGCTGGCTTGGCTATCATGACAATGTTTCGCGGTCAAACTCGCCTGGTATCACGATAACCATGGTGGTAGCCATGCCGAAGTTCATCAGAAGTCCTCAATTCCCCCATTACCGGGGCATTGTATATCTATTCAGGTCAAGAACAACTACGGGTGAACATGAACCCACCACGTCTATCTATCAAAGTTTTACATTAATGATGCTAATTAAGAGACAAAACCGTCTTTTTCCTAGGACATCTAGAGTGACGCCGTAGCTTGAAATTCAAGGCGGTTCACCGCATCCCACCACTTCTGACATAGCTCTCGAAGCTCATCTCGACAGTCTCTGTGCGTCACAGAATCCCATAGTTCACCATAATTGAAGCTCAATCCAGCCCTCAAACGACAGCATTGGCATCCTCCGTGCAAAATTTCGTCCACTATTGTATTATCTACCGGCAACTGCATTCGTTCTCTCCTTCTCAGATCCCACAGAAGCTCCAAAGGACGTGGCCGCTGGCAAGAACGGCGAATTCGCATATGTCTTGCTCGGTCCATGACCAGAGGCTCGTAAGGCACTTCTCGCATATAGTTTGGCAACCTGCAAGCAACGACTTTTATGTTCCTAGTTGGATAGATGAATTGGTATGCCCAGTTCTTCATTTCTGTAAATCTTGGCAGTCCACATTGCGCTCCAGGATCGCCGTCTTTGCGATCCTTGGATGAAGAATCTGAGGGGCCGCAACCATGGTAGTGCCATCCCGCAGCCTGAAACATGGTTGTCTTTTCAGGAGAAATGACTACAGAAAGCTCCTCCAGGTTGTATAACTCAGCCATGAACGCCGAGCATTGGCTGGTATGCGATCTTTGCTCTATTGGAACTTTGCCACTGTCCCGTGTTAATATGTGTTGGATGATGCGTTCGTGCAATGCGAGGTATCTCAGACTATGAACTAGAAATCAATCAGCTGAAATCACCAGAACGATGGAAGGGGATCTTCAACTTACAATCATGGGCGTTCATCCTTGCCAAATATCCGGTGCTCACATACAGATCCGGATCCTTCAGATACAGCGTATCAATCTCAAAATTGAAATACACTTGTGGTTGCTTAGGCTGTTCCGGTGAAGAACTGGTGGGATCCATTCCAATCCCCGGAAACGAGAGCTGGTAATACCACAATGTGAATGTTCGACTCCTTTTATTGATAGAGAGTGTGACCGGACGAGGAGCTGTAGAGCGGAAGCAGTCGCTGCTGTATAATTTTTCGCCGTCGAAGTACCGGGAGGTGGTGTGGCTGTGGACTTCAACGAGCCTGGGTTCCCAGGTTAACCTATAGATTTTGAGTTGCAGATGGACAGGAAGTAGACCAAAGTTGGGTCCTGCTAAAGCTGACATCTTGATTGTTGGGAAGAGTAATCATGTAATGGATGTTTGATGCGGTTGGCGAAGTATGTTCCCACCTTGAGAAGTGAGGTGTAGGATTGAAATGACTGTCGAACATGGCAGTTGCAGCCATCCGCGGAGTTCCTTCCAAAACTTTAGAACTCGCGTTCATTCTCTATTGCGCATGCTCTTCTGAAATTCTCAATCTACGGTCGACCCATTTTGGCAGTCACGATCGCTGCATTTCATCGTCCATTTATCAGTTGCTATGGCTCGGCGCCCTTCTACTCCTTTTCAAGGCCTTTTTCCAAGGACCCAATTTCTGCAAATGATCTAGTTCGTCCATCAAGTTGACCCGCTCTTTCCCTATGGCTCTTAGCTATCAGTGAAAATTCTCCTAGGAGCATTAATCTGCAATACAAGTTTGAAAGGGGAGTCTTTTCGTTTTATTCTCCTTAGACTTTTATTTTGCATAGTTATAAGGATGAACTTCTTAGTTTGCTCGGATCGAGCTCTTCGCCGCCACATAAGAGCGGCCGAGTTCAAGTTCCTGGGCAAAGTGAGCTGTCACCCTGTCAGCCTCTGAACACCAGCTGTATATATTATATACATGTTTCATATATGCTAGCACTATCTATATCTTAAAGGACTTAATCCATGATAATTCAAGCCTGACCAGCAACTTTCCAATAGGGCGAGATTAGCGCGTCGTTTCTTTTCGACATTGCCTTCTCTCCATGATGCAAGATCGATTGCGTTGTTCAATCAGTCATAATACTCGCCGGTTGGATCAGCTTCTGAATATAGAGACTCATCTCCTTGATCGATCCAATCCGAATTATCGCCGTCGTGGGTAGAACCAAGATCACTCTCTTCGAAGAGGTCGGGGCTTAGAGACGATATCTCAGTCAAAGAGTCCGGCTTATACTCTCTGATACCCTGCTTGTTCCGGACCTGGCAGAGTATGTCAATCTGCATCCTCTTCGTCATTTCAATTAAAACTCTCTCTCTCGCTTCCACAAGGTCAGGTCTTCTAGCATCGTGAACAGGTGGCGTCCAGGTACTGTAACAATTATTAGAGCTTGCTCGAGTTTCAAAACGACCTCGGTGGCTTCGAATATAGTGATAACAGCAGTAGCAGGCTGCCTTGCTGCATCCGATGAAGCGCTCTTCTCCTTTAAAGTTGAGGTTTCGAGCCCAAAAGTAGTCAAGTATCAGGAGCTCAGCATGTATCCAATATTTAGCTCCCGCTCTCCGACTTTTCTTCTGCTGCATTCCATGTAATAGGAATTTTCGATCAAAATCCTTGAGAGCTTTCTTTGATGGGCTGATCACTCCAGGCTCATCTCGAACTCCCCTTACGATCTTGCTAAGCGTTGGGTTGAGGCTTGCCAAAGGAGACGGGTTGTTCTGAGACGACGTAACTCTCAAAACCACATGATTCGAATAAACCAGGGAGGTACACACCTGCTTGCACGACGACCTTCACCGCTTTCATTGTGTGATTCAACCTGCCGATGTTATGTCGAATCCTACTTAGAGGAACAGCAAAAACCTGGCCTGCCTTCGCGCGCAGTTGGAGCTTTTGAATGTGTGCCGAATGCCTCGAAGTATAGCAGAATTTGCAAATTGCCTCCCGGGAGGAATTCATCACCCTTTCTACTTCTTCTAGCCAAGAAATGAGTACCGAATCTTCAAATGATCAGTAAGCGGTCCTGCACGAAACAATATTGGATGGACACAAATACCTTCTTCCAAGTTCCGTGGTCGCAAATGCTCCAGCACTAACGAAATATCACCCTTCACCTTCTTAACATAAAACCGAATTTTTGAACAACTATGCTTAACAGCACTAACAAACAATTCCCTCTCAACCCTCAACACATCATCCGGATCGATATCCTGCAAACTCTTCAGCGTCTTTTTCAAGAATTCTTTCATCCGATCATACTGCGCGTCTTCTCGCGGATAAACACTGGACGCAAAACAATACACAAACTTTTCTCCTTCCGACTGCTGTAGCGCAATAGCGGTGGTGCGCCGGCCTTTGGGTTCGAAATCACAGAGGTAAGCGAGATTCTTGAGAAAGGAGCGTTGGCGGAGCCGATCGGAACTTAAAGATGCGAGTTGGGGACCGGGTTCGAATGGGTCTTCTTCGGAAATGTGGGAGCCGCGGTTTTGGCCGAGGACGTCGAGGATGAGGAGAGCTTCGTAGAAGGAGGTTCTGATGGTGGGGTTTAAGGGGAGGGTTGTGCTTGCTTTTTGGGAGGTGTTTTGACTGGACATCTTGAAGTTATTTGCTCGCTTTAATTGGTAAGTTCTGGATATTGGTATTGGATTTGGGCAAAATGGGTTTTGGGAAGTGACGGAGCGGAATGAAGTTCTTTGGTCGTTTGTGTTGAGTTCTGGTTCGAATTGGGTTTGCTACTTGTCCTGCAAGTTCGTATATGCATGTGTTCGGGGTAGAAAGAAGATAATTGTACTGGAGAAAAAAAGATGAATACTACTTCCTACCAGTTCATATACATCCTCTGTTGAAACCTCCTGGCGTCAGTAGGAACTGAAGTCCCTTGTAATGAGATCTTCAACCTGGCCAGGAACACTTTCATGACTCTTTCGACAACCACTTCTGTGTCGACCTTTCATCATTCCTTTGTATGTTAACTTAACTTGAATCTCATGTGATATGCTTGATTCAATTATACAGTACTTTGTTTAAATCTGAGCTTGGGGGCGAGAGTGACCAAGGTGCTCGAAAGGCCGAGACATTTAGAATCGAGGAAACAATGCTGTTTCTCAAGGAAATACATGAAACTCTCCATTCAAGACGACACGATGCAGAAAATAATGTCAAAATCTTGAATGGATAAGCCTCAAAGTTAAACAAGACCTCGATTTGCTAAAGTTCCAAAGTGCTAACTCAAGCGTCTGCTTCAGAACAAAGGACACATCGGGGGAAGAGGCATCGACGCGGCGCAAACTATTTTCATAATCAGTATTGAGGTCTGCAATGCCATATCTGGCGCTTCTATCACTGCTAGAGCTGTGATGGACTACGGGAACATGAAGGAGTGGAATTAGTTGTGGTAGCTGAGAGGGGCAGATGGTGAGTTAGTTCCCGAAGTGGAGCCGTGAAACGAGAGTAAAGGGGGCGGGGCAACGGAAGTATATTTTGGCAATGAACTATTTCTTCAAAATATAAGTTTATTCCTTCAAATCCCGGGCTATAAGCTTCGTAAACTTACCCAATTTTCATTCAATTTGTTTGTCGAGATGAAAGACATTTGAAGAAAGGCTGTATTAATACTAGCCTCAGTCCTGTTTGAAATGAAAATCTATAGGGTGCGTGTAAATAACGACACGGGTAGTGTGATTCTAGCACGAAATGGCGCTTTGATTCTATAACTCACTGTAACCGCCCAAGCAAGCCGCAGCCTCATACTCCACACCTTCGCTGCGCGCTTATTTCGATCATGTCTTCGTCAAAGTGTTTTCCAAAGATCCTCTCCAAGACTGCCATACCTCCGAATGGATCCATTATCTATTACAACAACTTGTTTCGGCCTGATAGGCACTATCGCGAAGACATCTCTCGCGATTACAGGGTTTGTTCACGATGTACGAGGGGCAAGGAGCGACCTTGACGCAGTCTCCCGAGAGCTGCTATCCCTCAAGACTCTACTCGAATTACTTGCAAACGACGCTGCCAACCCGACCAGTGCAACCTTCCCAGATACTCTTAAAAGGCAGATTGCCGGCATAACGACGAACTGTGAGGGTGTTGTTAGCGAGATAGAGAAGACACTCGAAAAACACCAGGGCAACAAGCTGAGCAAGGCTACGTCGTGGGCGACGGGCGGCAAAGATGATATGGCCAAGTTGAGATCGAGTCTGGAGGCCCATAAGTCTGCCCTCGAGATTGCATTCGATATGGTCACCATGTAAGGACCTTATATTTTCTTAGTGAGAGTATTGCTAATTGGTTTTCTACTAGGACTATGACTAGAGAGATCAAAGCAGACACGCAAGATATTCGAACCGATACATCTGCCATTAAAGCAGACACTACCCAGATCCTTGCCGAGATTGCTCGATTGCAACAGCAGCTTCCCCAAGACGCGAATCAACAGAATACATCTGGATTCATGTTAGAAAGATATTTGGATAACCTGACAACATATGCTGAGACCGTTTGTGACTCATGCACAGATGATCTCGATACGGCTAGCATCAGATATAATGACGAGGGAGATGCTATTGCAGAATTGTCTTCCCAGAGTCAAGATGACATCGAAAAACGCGCAAAGGAGCTCGAAACCAGGAGGAGAGGAGAAACAAGCGTAGAGGTGGAGTGGGATCCTGTGGGGCATTATGGTCAAGCTAAGACCAGTCGAGCGGAGGGATTTACGAGAACGCGAAACTTTTCCGTCACAGAGGAATTCGAGAGAAACCAACACCATCTTGCCTATTCTTTCGAGGCGCCGCGAAAGCCTCCAATTCCTCCGGTTCCGATCCCCAGACAAATCAAGGAGATCCAGCTCTTTCTTGGCAATTTTGTTCTGGATCTACCTGCCCTGCATCGGATTCTGGACCGGGTGCCACATTCCCAGCCTCCAAATCGAGACGAGTTTAGTCATGGCAGGTATTGCGCCTTGACTTGTCTCCCTGAGGATTTCGTTGCTCACGGATTCATTTCGCGTACTATGTTATTCGCAAAGATGCGTCAAACAGAGGTTTTCATTGCCATCTCTATTTCTGAAAAGGATTCAAAAATGCCCGACAAAGAGACAGTGGCGTTGGCCCGTACCTTGCTGAGCGTAATAAAATGCATCCGATATTTTTGTAATGAAAAGAATAATCTTAGAACTTGGAACAATGAAGCATGGAAGCGGATTGTTGTAGGTGTTATAAGCCGAGGGCCTATATCAAACAATACTCGTGCTATGCTCCAGGAGATGGGCGTTTATCTGGAGTTTCCTAAGGACCTGGGGATTTCGGTTAAAGGAGGAAGTGGGCAGATATATGATGATTTCCCCTCCGCCATGAACGGCATGCCCGTGCGAGCCCATTGTTTTGAGGTTACTTATTTCTTCTCTTTATAGGACACCGCTGATGGCAGTTTTAGTACACAGTCCAACTTGAGCCTCGCCTGGAGTTTATCGACGCCAATAACATTGCTGTCAACAAATCGTTTATACCAGTTCAGATGTTTACATGCCTACAACGGGAGGAATTTGCGGTATCACCTCATTCATGGACCGAAGCCTTCACAAGTTTCCTGAAACCGCATGTATGCGTAGAGGTCGAGGCAGGAACAATAGTAAATCCAGAAAAGCTATACAAATTGTGGAACAAGGACTGGGACCCTTCCGACTGGTTTGGTTCCAACACTGTCCAGTATAAGGAGAGTGCCTTTCAATCGCTACAAACCGTTTTCAGGGGAAGATAAGAATCGGCATCTGACGAATTTAATCGGCATATTGTTGTTTTTGTTCAAACCTGAAGGGACGCTAGTCGGTGCTGGACAAGAGCTAGCCCATGGTTGACTCCCACGAACTTATCACCTAATCCTCAATCTTTGACTGCCAATGAAAATGATTCTACGAGATACACTGAGAGGCTTCTTCACTTGAGCAATGAGTTGCTGCTGATATTTCATTTCCGGGCTTCCGCGAGTTTTGGGAGTGCATTAGGGGCCGCCGTAAGGTTCTCAGGGGCTTTACCGAGTAGGGCGATCAAGCTGCAGGCTGGGGTGCACTGAAGCACTCAGCCTGTCACCACGAGCCCAGAGCGTATGTCTTAGCAACACTCATTCTGCATGCATCTAATTTCGAATTTCTTTTGTACTGTAGACGAAACGAGATATACTGTTCTTAGACGACGTCACGTCGTATTCGTGCGTACTTACAAGAGTATAAAACAGTGAGAGCAATGAAGAAAATATTCGAGAGCTAAGAAGCCGAGTTCCTTGTGTTGATCACTGACTAGCCCAGCTAACTTCCGATGGTGAAGGACATCACGTACAGTCAACGAATCAGACCTCCATCTCCGCATTTCTAAGGCTTGCAGCTGAAAATAGATAGAATGTAGGGACTGAGGACGACCCCCTTCATAGAAATGCCACAACCAAACCAGATGATGAGTGTGAAGTATAGCCAAAGTGCATTTATCTGCTCTAGGCCGATGTCGTGCTGAGCATGGCCTATGGTCGGTGTCTAGGATCTGACTCACGAGAAGAGAAGCCGAAATTCCAAAGGGTATCTATTTGCTTACTTGAGGCTGAAGCCCATGCTGAGCGTGATCCCAAAGAACAGCTTTCAAAACAATTCCTAACTCAAACGCCGACCGTGTATGCAACCCCGTATATGGTATCATGATTAATCAAACGCGCCTTCAAGTCCTTCCGCAAGGTCGATGTTCTTCCTCATGTGTTCCGGCCATCTTTACAATTGACCTGAACAATCTTATGCTTATGATCGCTGTGGCCGCCTTCGATGACCACTGCTGTTAGTTGTCCCCCTTTCAGGCACCCTGTGTCAATGCCCATGCTGTACTTTCCAACCTGAAGGCCACGTTTCGAGTCGTGTCCATAAATGACTGTTGATCTATCGTGTTTCGGAAGGCGTTTCTGGTATTTGTTCCATACCTTCATCCAACCAGTTCCTTCCCGCTCGTCGCTCGGTACTCCCTCATCTGAAATCGTCCGCATAGTCATCACCATCACTGGATCCTGGTTCTCTAGCTTGACTCCAGGTGCTAAACCCGCATGGACAACAATAACCTCGCCCATAGAACCCAACTTTCCAACCCTCAGTATGACCGGGCATTCCTTCAGCCATTTGATCCGCTTCTCTCCTAAAGCTCTCACTAGCGCTCTATCCTTATAATCGCCATGACTGAAGCTCTCTTCCTCAAGCGCATCATTCTTCTTATATCTCTCCTCGTTCGGATCCGGTGTATCCGTCAAGACATGTTCTGTCATCATATCCTTATACGCAAGTAGAATTCTGTCTTCGTGGTTACCCCTCACTGCCGTGGCACCCAACTCCATAGCTAAATCCACAACCCCCGGAGAATCTGGTCCTTTCGAAATCATATCTCCAGCTAGGATCAAATGATCGTGCCGCCTGTCAAACTTGACTTTGTCTAGCAGACGCACCAAGTAATCCTTCATTCCGTGCACGTCGCCCACTATTACGAGTCGGCCAGAATGCCGATGTTTACCGGTTTCGGGGAGCAAGGAAGCTGGCAGATCCATGAGTTGGATCATATCCGAGAAGGCTGGTCGAGCATTCGTGCCGAATTCGTCTTTTCCTGAAGGTCCCGCTTCTTCCGTTGTCATTGCAGTTTCGTGGGTTGATACGAGGAGGGTGTATGCTGCCCATGAGATAGCTAGAAATGTAGCAAGATATGCAAATATTCTCCACTTCGACCGTAGCTTCGTTATTTCCCCCGACCGCGCCCGTTGATATTGAGGGAGAGTTGGCATTCGATCGATCGTCGCAGAAAACTCTGACTTCTGTAAAGCAAGGAAGCGGGCTTGAGTCGCGATGACGTTGCCCTCTGGTCTAGCGGATGATTCTCGTTCCCTCGGATGTTGGTATAGTACTAGTGTACAGGTGTTTAGCAGGCCAATCTCATTATTGAAGATATATTGTAAACAATGCCGCCGCCGTTTCTAGCTTCTAATACGGTTCTCGCCGTCGCCATTGGGCATCCGCACTATGACGCAAGCGGCTTGGCGCAATCCTATCTCGCTTTGAACCCGGACTCCATCGCTTCAACCTTCGACGCTCTTTCCGCGGCTTCATTATGATGTTGATGCTTATATGATTGAAGATGAGAAGTTCGCAATAGTGTTGTGAAGTGTCGAGCATCAGAGAGTTCTTGCAATGCTGGACCCCAGTTTTCGGCTCGGAAAGGCCCCTGAAATTTTGTCTCACTGTGGAGCACCCCTTACCTTCTGATGGATGCAAGTGCGTCATGCAATATATTTTACCCGCAACACTGGAAGTAATTATGGAGAATCCCTATTTGCAGGCCCATATTGAAAACTGTACCATACTTCTGCTTTCCTCTCGTACTTCACGCCTTTCATCTAGGTGATGTGAAGTGATTAGGTCAAGTATTGTGTGTCTTTCGAGCATTTAATTCATGTAGTTGTGTTGATGATGAAGGGGAAAAAGTGGGTCGAAGGGAATCATGGGAATATGTAGAAGTATACGGTAGTCGCCATTCCCCAGCAGCATTAAATTGCTGGCCCAGTACTTATATCTTCGCTACCCCTTTCTCCATTTTCGGCAAAACTCCTCAATCCATTACATACGGAACATCTACGTCTCTCACGATGGTAATCAATTCTACCGCTGTAAGAGAACTTAGAAACTGCGCAAGAGAACTAGCACTAAAGTCCAATCTCTCCTCAGGCCTTCATCTCGACGACATACCCAACCGGCGGCCTTACAGGGGCGATTCCCACTCCCTTCTTCATGAGCGGACTTTCCATAAACATTCCCCAATCATGCACCGCCATCGTCTGCCTCCGACTCAGCTCCACCTCGGCGACACCCCTATCTACCACCTCTTCCACATACGTTTGCATCGCTTCCTCCATCCCCAAAAGCCCATCCCTAACCTTCACAATAGCAGCTACAAGATTCGCCGCGTCATTGAAGCAGTTATTCAATCCCTGTCCTCTGTGATAAGTCATCGCGTGAGCCGCGTCACCAGCAAGTGTGACTCGTCCTTCATGATGATTCCAAGGAACAGGACTCCAGATTGCAAATCTGTCGCGAGGGATGTGCGTCCCTTCTTTCACCCATTGAATAGCGCTCTTCCTCGGTTCCGAGAAGTCGGCCGTCAATTCTCTCAAGATTTTCAATCTGCCTTCGCTTGTATTCTCTTCCTCTTTTAAAGTTCTCAATCTATCAGGCCAGGAAGTAAGGAGTTGAAAAACCCAAGTACTCGGATCTTCGGGATCAGGCACGCTCAGAATGGCCATCAGAAAGAACATTCCTTTAGGATGGACGCCGTAATCTGTGAAGCGGTCGAGGTGTGAGCGAATGAAGAGTGCTTGTTCGGCTGTGTATTGGACGTTGAAGTTGTTCATTGTCATAGGTAGAGGGGTTGGTTCTGCCTTGTCTCCAAGAAGGAGACGGCGGACTCGAGACTGCCCGCCATCTGCTCCGATGACGAGGGACCCTGAGGCCGCTGTGCCGTCTGAGAAATGTGCGATGACACCAGATGAGGGGTAGGAGATCGAGGTGAGGGTTTTGTTGTATTGTACGTCGAGGCCTTCGCGAAGGACTTGTCGCAGACGCCGGCGGCTGCAACGACGTCCTCCGGGAGTGGGAATCTTCTTCAGAACTTCGCCAGTGACTGCATTACGGACACAGACGTATCCGTGTATTGCTCCGGTGGGGCCAGCGAGTGGGTAATCGAATTCTGCAGTGCAAAGCTTATCGATGATAGATTGCGGGAGTAGATCAGGGACGAAGGTCGAAGCCCACACTACAACGAATTAGTGCTATGCTTCCTCTAAGGGAGAAGAGACAAAAGGACAAAATGTGAGAGCAGAATCGCTATACAGCAGAACCAAGGAGGGAAATAAAGGAAAGGGTTGGTTACTATAAGCCATTCCCCAGTCACGAACACGGCCAGTGGCTTCTTCTTTGTCGAAGATGGTGAAGGAAATTCCATTCTGTACATCTCAGTTTGGGCGACTAGAACGAAGCTTATAACAATGCTAACCTTTTTCAAGCCTTGACCGATAGAAAGCCCGCTTGCCCCTAATATTATCAGATTCTACCATGAGCAGTCTTCCCAAGAATACACGTGACTCACCAGCCCCAATGATGATAACATGTGGAGGTCCGCTGTATCCGTCTGCTTCTGATACAGTGGACTGCATTTTGAGAAATGATTGGAGAAACAATAGATTATATGAAAACAGTAGTATTCAAGGACTCGAGGAGCAATGATCCGAATCAAAACGAAGGCTTTCTTACTTATGTGTTGACTGCACTGGCTCTCCATTTCAAGACAACAGTCAGATAGTCAGATATACGAAACGTAAGCGGGGTAACAAAATTGAGGACTTGGAATTTGGAGTAAATAATCACACCTCTGAGGTTTGTACTTCTAGCACTGTCTACATACACTCTTGGAGAGAGCAGCTCAGGTATTGGTCCAAGGAAATTGTTGTGCTTGTGCTCTATAACCCTCAAGGGTGTGATTATCTACCCCAACACCAAAGTACATGTAATGAGGAGATACTTGCTTGTCTGTTTCACTAGAGAGGCTAGCGTGCCCATGTCTCCCCCATCACCCATGGGCTTGGGCTCACAATATCCCCATTATATTATGCCTTAAGAAAGTGAAGGATATCAGATCATTCGTTTAAAACACTCCAAAGCAACCTATTGTACCACCAACCCTCGCGCGATATCCGGGTCACCGGTGACGTCTCACATCAGCTTGCTGTATCTTGTACATGCGTCGCCTGTGGTCTTTTGCCTTGATATCAGGCAGCTGGCTGTAATAAGCCCTCATCATGGATCTTGGGTAGAATGAGTGGGCGAGAGTGAGATGGCCGCGCATCGCAAATTTGGTCGTTTCGCGTTCACAGGAGCATTTGTCATATCGAGCGCTCTCATTCTCGAGCTGAGGACCAGCTCATGCAGGCGATCGAGTCTCTCGGTATTAACATACTCGAAAGAAGGAGAAGGAAGTTGAGGTCCTCCAGATTCTGCGACCTGCCGGGCGGTGAGATCGGAACGCTCCCTTTCCCATATCAAATCAAATCTTTTCTCTTCCTAAAATACATATATATCTCCTTCACAGATCGACAAAGGAAGATACCTGCAACAGAAGCATCGATATATTGACCGTATCGAAATTTAAGAACATCAAGAATGTGCTTCACTCGGCTCGAAGGTCAATCGCTCCTTCGAAAGCGAAAGACTTAGGCGAGCCCCTATTTCCGGAGTGTCACGATCCAAGTCGTGGGTGACACAGATTCAATCAATTTCGGCGCCACTGTTTCTGTGTTGCAGTATCTGAGAAGTTTGATGTTAGAGGCATATGGAAAGCGAATATGACTTGATATTTCAGCATCTGTTTGAGATATACTTGGTCCATTTTTAATTACCGTTTTTGAAAGATAAGATACTAGTGTATTCCAAAGCATCCCTTGCTTTCAGCTCCATCGCGAGATACCACATCATTCGCCCATCATGCTTTTCATCCCTTTATCCTTGCACACTAAACTAGGTTTGTACACTTTGATCCTGAATTGATATTGTGAAGTGTTACATTGTATACCTTCAGATTTTACCGAGGCTGGTAGCGAGATCTTCTTCGAGAATTATCTCATTCTATCTCTCGTTTCTATATTGGATACTTCTTTTCTCGGTCGCAATCTATATTCTCGATGAAGACTGCTGCCCCAGGCACAGTCGAAGATGTATACCTCCAACTTTCTCCGATCTACCTATCATGAGACTCGAGCTCAACTCATCATGGTTTATGAAGCCATGATGACTCGAATGCAGCTTTTTCCATCAATGAAAAAGCTTCTTTTCGCATTTGCTTTCACAACAACTGCGCTCGAAGATCCAGCAATAGACTTTCAGAGCAGATGTTCAGCATTCGAGCCTCTCAAATATGTCTCAAATGCAACGATACGGACTCAGGAATATGTCTCTGCTGGCACCATCATCACCGAGGCACACCATGAACCAGACTGTTTGACTGAAGCATCCCAGACTGTGTCAGTCAACTTGTGTCGAATTGCGATGAACATTACCACCTCATCTAGCTCGGGCATCGTCTTTGAAGCATGGTTCCCTGATACATACAACGGTAGATTATTCACAGCAGGTACATCGGGAATGGGTGGTTGCATCAGATACATCGATATCGAGTTTGCCGCGAGACACGGATTTGCCACAGTGGCATCGAACAACGGTCACGAAGGTAATCGAGCAAGCGTGTTTTATAACCATTCCGAGGTGCTGCAGGACTTCACATGGCGAGCGTAAGTTTACGAAAACATTTCTCAAATGCGCTGACGAAAACTAGGCTACACACAACTACAGAAGCGGGTAAGAAACTCGTATCAGAATTCTACTCCGCTCCTTTCAACAAATCTTACTTCAGTGGCTGCTCGGGAGCCGGCCGACAAGGTATTAAAGCTGCTGAGATGTGGCCCGAAGACTACGATGGGATTATTGTAGGCGCTCCAGCAGAGAACTTCAACAACATGATTTCCTGGGTTCTATCATTTTATCAAAAAACTGGAGACAAGAGCTCGCCAAATTTTATCGACTCTGGAACGTGGACTGGTCTCATTCACGATGAAATTCTGCATCAATGTGATATGCTCGACGGCGTTGCAGATGGAATCATCGAGGATCCTACACTCTGCAATTTCAGACCCGAAGCCTTAATCTGCGAAGGCAACAACACGACCTCCTGCTTGACGAGCGCTCAAGTCGAGATAGTTCGAAATATCTTTAGTCCTCTATACAACTACAACGGTGAACTCGCCTTCCCTGCCATGCAACCTGGCAGCGAGCTCATGACTGTGAACAAACTCTACACCGGCATACCATATGACTACGCCGACGTAAGTTTCTTCTGCCTCCAGCTCCTCCTCTCCTTACAAAGCTGACACAAATAAGGACTGGTTCAAATACGTAGTCTACAATGACCCCAACTTCACCGCCTCTACCTTCTCCGTAAAGGATATATACCACGCTACCACCCTCGACCCGTTCAACATCTCCACTTCCCCCACAGACCTCGCACCCTTCTTCTCAGCTCCACACAACGGAAAGATGATCCTCTGGCACGGACAACAAGACCAGGAAATCACCTCTTATGAAAGCGAGTGTTTTTACAACCAACTTGCTCGCGGAATGAACCTCACATCTTCATCCATGGATGAATATCTCCGCTTCTTCCGCATCAGTGGAGTCTTTCATTGTCGTGCCGGACCCGGAGCGTGGATGATTGGAACTGAGACGGAGGCGACGACGAGTTGGGACGAGGAGAACTCATTGGTGGTGCAAATTCTGAAGTGGGTGGAAGAGGGGATAGCGCCGGACACAATCATGGGGACGAAGTTTGTGAATGATGATCAGAACCAGGGGGTTGAGAGACGTAGGAGGCATTGTCGGTATCCGTATCGGAATACCTATCTTGGGGGTGGACTGGATGGGAACTTGCCGGATAGTTGGGTGTGTAGGCTCCCTGGAGAGATACCGATGGAGATTTCGAGTGAGCCTTGACAAGGTGGTAGGGAGGTAGCTTAGGTATGGAGTTGATTGGTTCTTGGGGGCTAAGCCCAGGAGATTAATACTGTCACATTGACGGAGATGGAGGTTACGCCTCGTCAGACATTGATCTATAAGACGAGGATAAAACTCAAAATGGATGGGTTGTACATTGTGGTACGCTGCAATCTATCATTTTATCACTAATATATCAGATATTACATACAGAACCGGTAAATTTTAGACTAATTATTTCACCATTTTTGAAAGTCCAATTGAATGTCGGACAGTTTGTATTCTTTAGGATTAGTGACATTGGTGGAGGTGGAACTTAGGTTGAGAATGTGTCACATCACCACGTCTGGCAGAGATGGGAGATGAAATGATCAACGCTTATTGCTCTATCTAAGAAAGAAAGCAGCCGTAGTGACGCTCAATAGACTCTGCCTTTCAGAAATCAACGCAGTTTTGCTTTTTTCAGTAGTTCGAATCAACTACAAAACACGTAGAGTCTCATGCAACGCCTGTACTTGACCCCAGTTTACTCCATTCCTGCAACTCACTGATCATCAATTGAGAGACAGACTACCAGTTTGCAGGTCCGTCCCAAGGATGTTGATTTAAAAACCGAAAGTGTTGGCACCAAGCATGTTCACGTCACCATCCTTGTGCTGAACAGGTGGTTCATACCAAGGCAGCTCCTCGTCGAGAACTTCGGTGCAGGTGAAGTGGTCAAATGGAGGATCATCAGGGCCACGAGTAGCTTGAGAGCGATCAATCAAGAGATCCTTGACGACGGGCTTCATGTCTTGCTTAATGGTCTCCAAAGCAGCAGCTAAGCAAACCTTGCCTTTTGCACTCATGTCGAAACTTTGATGGAAACGCTCGAGAGTAGCAGCACGGAGGTATGTGGCATCAGGAGCACCGATGCTGCGGTAGAATGACAGACCGCCATCGGCAGCGCGGTGATGGAAGTTAGCGCAGAAGGCCGAGGCGTAATATTGGCGACAGAGGGATAAGGCTTGCCAGAAGTAGATATCGCTAGCGTAGATGGCACGGCCTGGGACGGTGGTGGTATCTTCCTTATGGACCATACGGTATGGGTAGAACTCCAACAACTGACGCTCGACCTTAAGCTTCTTGTCCTTCAACTCTCCAGCTTTGTTTTCAATAAGTTCCCAAACCTTGGTGCCAAGCTCACCATGCTGTGGACTACGAAGGATATCCTCGTTGATGCCGTCCTTGAGGTGGTATTTGCCAACGAGATGAATCATGCACTCACGGAACATGAGGGGAGAATGAAGCTTGGCTGCAATGTGGATCCAATTCTCTGCTTTCTCAGAGATATGATGCCAGAGGACTTGGTGGAGTCGAAGAAGATGGGCTTCAACAACGACACGGACGACCGGGATTGCCTCGAGATGTTCGGCGGCTTGAAGAAGGCCAGTACAGTCAATGATGTAGCAGCGGGCCAAGCTATCATCATCAATCTCAATATCAGGCGAGAGATTGTACATGCAGCGGAAGAAGTTGTCATAGACCTTATTGTATCCAATCTTGTCGCCGAGGCCATTGATGTTGGGAGGCATCGTAAGGATTCGAGAGTTGACGCCCTGTGGGTCGGTAGTGTTAGCAAGACTTTGATATGATGCATCATGTGCTTCGGGCTTTGGTAAGTTCTATCTCTACTTGTCCTTGCCGTGGATATTTGCAAAGGAGTTGTAGTCTTGCAGCATAACTGCTCTTTGATGATGCTCGACATTGGTCGATTGAAATAATATTTGCGAAAGGGTTGAAAACGAGCAGCGCGACCGACGCTTGACGCTCAACGATGCTCAACGACGCTCAACGACGCTCAACGACGCTCAACATCGAGCAACAAAAATGACATTTGAAAATTAGACTTACCACTGAGCGGAATGACTTGTATCTCAAGCCTTCAGGGTCGATGTTCTTGTACGACGGGTCATCAACCATCTCCAGTTTGTAGAATACAGTCTTGCCTGCATCGCGATCCTTCTTTGTTAGATGAGCCGGCTGGGCGGTGACCAAGATCTTGTTGAAAATTGGAGAAGACTGGGCAAGGATCAAGCTGTGAAGCTTCCATTGTTTTCCGGTAGGGGAGACGATCAGGACATCGCCATCATGGAACATGGGGAAGCCGCTTTGTTTGGCAGGTGCAGAATATGGTGGGATAACGGGAGGCGCAATGGATGTAGAGCCATTTGTGCCTTGAGCGACGTTCGAGCTGCCGCGAGATTGATGACTGGTACCCTGAAAGTCCATGTTGGGATGCGAGCCTAATGTTGGTATTCGCCTTTGGCAATAATTGAAAAGCTGTAAATGTCCAGGATTAGGATTAGCATTCGCCCATAGGTAGAAAGGTAAATCAAGTATTGTAAAATCTTTGTGGGATGTCGAATTTGTAATATACGCGAGGGTTGGAGACTTTATGTCTCGGCGGGCTAGCGAAAGCGAGACTATCCGTGACGTACGAGACTCGCGGCAGGAAAACACTAATGGAATACTTACAATCTCTGCGATGGCTGCTCCTGCCTCAGTTGGCGAAGATTTAAAGTTTGGTGTAGTTGGGGAAGGAGCAATGTCCGAGATGGAGCGAGGGCCTTATTTCAATCGAATCCCCGAGGCGTTACTTGATGTTGTTTCCGACACTCTAGGTGAATCTGATCTTGATAATCACTCAAGTCGAAAGGCTAAAGATGACGTCCTGAGCGTTTGAGAGACAATAAATAAGCTTGCCGTTCGAGGACTTCAGAGCGAAAGAATCTGGGGTTGTTCCAGAAATGCTGGGTTTGTAATACAATGGATAATGTCCTTCTCGAGGCCCGAATTTATTGTTTTGTAGGATTGAGATGAAGGAGGAGAGATTCGAGGTGAAGGGTTGAGGCGTGAAAGCCATTGTCTCCAATGAGATGGTTGATTGTCTGAACTGGTCTCCGAAGTTCACCCGTTGACAGTGTCTAAAAGAGTAGCAGGACGTTCTCCGAAGTTCATCCATGGACTTGTCCAAAACAGGAAGAATTGGAGTCCTGCCGCTTACGAACTAGCCAATGTCTGGAGTCGGTTGGCAGAGCAAGATATGATAATTGTTAGGAACAGTATTCCGACATCGCAGGCGTATTCAAGTACTGAAATAGTGCTGTTGAATGAGATGAGCTACCTAGGTAGCCTCTTCTAAACTTATGGAACCGACTATCAAAGAGCTGCATAAATTAGCCTTTGAAAATTTGGGTAATTGGAAGCGGAAGCGAAACTTGACCAGCTAGCCAGTATCGGATCTACAGAGACAATGGGCAATGGTCGCTCTCTGAGGATTCGGAGTGAAGGAAGAGATCAGAAGTTGAACACAAGGCCCGTACATTCTAGAAAACAAGAACAATAATACTAGGTTAGACACCATGATATGAGATATTCATAAATCGTTCTCATCAGATCCATGGTATCAGAGAAGAAGATACTAGCTGGTGGAATGTTCGCTTTAACAAAGAGCAACTGTGCGACTATCAAGGCAATGAATGGCCTTGCACAACAGAGAACATTGAACTCGAACGGATGTATGATATTCCTTCATGATTAGACTTTGCTCATCACTACAATTCGAAGCCCAGCGGGTCACGGACATCTATCAGGGGACTAAAGGACTGGTTGACATTGATAATAGTGGCCATTCAACACTTTCAATTGGTAGGCGAGATACTATGGCGAGACTAATATGGAGAGTGAGGATCATTTCCATCGAGCAACATTATCGTCCGATTCCACTACTATTCAAGGTAGCAATAGCAATCTGTATAATATAGAACACATTTACATCTTCAACTATCACTAAACAAAGCTGATTGTACGAAGTATTGAACGACATCAGCTAAAATGCGAACATATAGCAAACAACAAAATTGGGGACGCCAGAACGTAAGAAAACATGCTAGACAAAATGAAATAAGTGTTGGCCCTCAGATTAGCTCTCTTAAGTTTTCATTGCGAACACTTCCCTCCTCGTCTTTACCATGGTATTGACTCGGAGTAGGTTGGCCTGCAAATTTGGCTTATTTGGACTTGTATCATCACAGGGCTGAGACTAGAAATTCTTCCATCATATCTCCTACAAGGGTTTCCACACCAGTTCGATCTCGAAAAAAGGATCTGTTCTTACATTAGCACGGTTCATCATGATAGGAGGAAAGGGGCAGAACATACCACACCACTCCGATTGAAAACTATATTTCCACTGTCACCGATGCCGTTGTGCTAGCCACCACCTCCCTCATCGCCCACGACTCTGATCTCCAACCCCCATTAGAGACTGCATTCGCAAGCCACAAGATTCGAAATTCCAGCCGACATCTCAAGTAGGAGCTGATTGTCGTCATTGCAGCGTATTACCTCGTCCTTTGACTTCACTAATTCGAAACCACAAGTAGAAGAAAATAGGTAAGAATAGCCTGCTAAGATCTCTGTTCAATCGCACTCATGTTCAACGCTCTGTGCAAGCACAGATGTTGATTCGTGATAGCTCGTTGAAAGGTTATCGTCACTGCAGGTGTTTGGTTGTGAAGTCGTGAACGCGACGAGGTTGAAGGCACGCGATATTCTGCGCCAGCGGCCGCTAGCTCAATGTCTGCAAGGCTTTAGACGTTTTGAGATTGTTGAGAAAGACCATTAACAAAGACCGTAGACATCGCTCTATTTTCTTCACTTAAACTCTCCCAAGTATCTGAGAAGCACGGTCTCAAATATGGTAAATCTTACTCTTACTACAATCGGAGTCAAAGACTAACTATTTTTCTTTAGGCGCGCAATTCAGAAAAGGCCCAGTCTATGCTCTTCCGCTTCCGCGAGGCGCAAGCAGCAGACCTAGGCATAATTGATGCAGGCCGTACGCGTCGACCGAAGATGATTACAGAAGTGATGGCGATTCCTTCTTGTGAAAAATGGAGAGGTCAGGTCTTGAAAGAGATCTCGCGGAAAGTTTCCAAGATCCAAGACCCAAGTCTAAGCGACTTCATGATTAGGGATTTGAATGATGAGATCAATAAGTTGATGAGGGAGAAGCATATGTGGGAGATTCAAATTAGGAATTTAGGAGGCCCGAACTATATGCGTGGAGGTGGGAAAGTGTATGATGAGGAAGGGAGGGAGATTCCAGGAAGTGGGAAGGGCTATAGGTATGTGCTGCTGGATAGTGATAGTCTGAGCGAGAACTAATACTAGTGCAGGTACTTTGGACGTGCAAGGGAACTGCCAGGTGTTAAGGAGATGTTTGAGGCGGCCACGCAGAAACCACGAGAAGACAAACCTCTAGATTCTAGAGCAGACTTACGAAAACAAGTCGATGCGGCGTACTATGGATACAATCTGGATGAGGAAGATGGCACATTATTAGCATATGAGATGCAGAAGGAGAAAGAAGCATTCGACAATTTGCTGGCGAGCAAGGATGGGAAAGCGCCGAAGGGATGGGAACCGTTACCTGGCGATTCGGGGGATGGAGAGGCTTGGAGGTTACCTACGAGCGAAGAAGTGCAAGAGGAGCTTGTGGAGAGGAGACGAAGAAGGCTGCTTGACAAATTGGGTTGATTTATCATACCGCCCCAAATACAAGTAATGATATGTCTTGATTATCCAGAGCCCGAGGTCTTTTTCTCATACATATTGGCTATCCCGATGTTTCCCTGTTCTCGACAACGCAGCTCCTCATTATGCCGAAACTTTTCCTTGACAATTAATACCATGACGTGATCCTGATCATCCTCTCTCTCTCAAACGCGATATATGCCTAGATATGGATGTGGAAAGATCTTGAGGCTCAACATCTTTCAGTACCTCTAATAGCGAGTGCGAGATGTTACAGCATCGAACCTAATATCCTCGAAATAGATATCCTCTTATGTAATGCCTCCAAGTATGCTGCGCTCAGCTAATCTTGAGGAAGCAAAGGGAGTATGACCAAGTGGTGAGATGGCTACAAACCCGCTCGTTGAATCTATCAAATTTCGATTAGCACCGTGAAAATGTTGGCGAATATTCATTAGTCGAGCACGTCGCAATTGTCTGATTCCGAGTCTTGGAAAGGAGAGTATTTCTACCGTGATAATGACTCCGAAGGAGAAACTACTCTATAGTCAGAAAAATCCACCAAAATGAGACCGACAGCTTTCAATTTGCCTACGAAGTAGTCTACCCTTGCAGTCGGCCTTCAAATTGTCTACCATCAGATGCGCTTCTTGGTCTGTAAGCTTGCTCCGAATAAGAATAGAAGGATTGCAGACTTCGTTAAGCTTCCAACGTTCCTGTTCCACTCGTCCTCCTGGTGGGATCTCCTTGAGAAGCCTTTGACGGATGTTCCTCAAAATTTTCGATTTTAGATTCAACTTGACCTACGTGAGCCGCTGCGCCCTCGTGCGGAACGGACGCCCAATTCTAATTTCGAATCGACGCTGCGTAGAAGAAGCATTTTTCAAGAGAGCTTCGAGCAAAGCTGTGTTCCTCTGACTGGGAATGAGTTGATTTATTATGTAAAAGTGATGCATGTCTCTGTAGATCTCTCGGGAGTATTTTCGACGAAGAGCAGCGACTGGAGTACAAGAGTATGCCTCTGGATGTAACATGATAGAGAGCAGGTGTCCTTGCTTCGCCATCACTAAGACTTTCAAGAGTGGAGTAATGACATCTCAAATTATTGAATATCATAAAATCGTTCTGATTCGGCAATAGATCCTTCGTAGGAAGTTTAGAAGTTGGAACATAAAGCGAGAACCTGTGTAATATGAACAACGACTAAGCTCTGTTTGGCCAAGATTTCTTCCTCGAGGTTGGAATGTATCACAACGCCCATCCACCACGATACAAAATTAGCACTTACGGTCGCGAAGAAAGAGATGAGTATTTCGCTTCGCTCCCTCGCTTATACCCCTATTTTATAAACTCAGCCAAGCCGACAGAAGTGCACAGTTTATCAAACTAGCAAGCTTCGACCATACCATAATTTCAGCAACCGCTACACAGCGAACAGGAGTCCTAAGATAGCTACTAGGGGCCCATTGGAGGAGCTATCAAGGTCTACCTCGATCAGGATTGTGAATCGGGGTCACGTGATATATGCATTCACCGACTTCCTAGGTCATGGCGCTGAATGGCCGCCCCCGTTCTAGAACGAAACATCTTCAATGCCCCAACCCTTTTAAGGTGGCAGAACCTTCGCCCATTTAACGATCCTACGATATTGCGAACGTTCAAAATGTGTTTCCTTTGCCTTTCCGCTTGTGCTTCTCCACATCGTCCAGAATTTCCATTCTCCGGTATTAGGCACAGAACGACATTGACCTTGCAAGCCGATGGATTATCCCAGCGCAATGGCCGAGGATGACTCGCTTGACCCTGTTTTAGACTATGACCTCGACGATCTTACGACGATTCCCGACATTAATTTGTCGTGTGCGAGCTTTAATCCATATTTCGACGACACCATATTCGAACAGCTCAGTGAAGTCCACGACCACCAAGAATTACCTTCACACGACCAAACTGTTGGCCTTGATGGGATTCAAACGTTCCGCCATAGCAGTAGGTGAACTCTTAGGCACTCGAGGCTGTGTCTGCATCACGTGATGAATACTTATCCTTTCTTTTTCGCAGGATATCTCACAACAGACCAAACATGCAAAGCGGCTATACAGGCACCGACGAGTGGGAAGTGTCAGTGCCTCCCATGTCTAAACAAAGCGTTCATCAAGGACCTGGAGAATTTTAACTACGACCTCCCTGTATCCAATCATGTCTTCAGCTTTCAAATACCCGAGAGCAGCACGCAATCATCAGAGTTAAATCTATTCCCAGATAATCAGCCATTCTTTGTGCCTACTCAAGCACTGTTGGGAGATGTTCTTAATGATAGATATAGCGAAGCTTCGACGAGGCGGCCACCGAAAAAGAAAAGAAGTGCAAAAGAAAAGTCCGAGATTCGACATCTGCAGAGCCAAAGGCACTTGCACTTCTGGACCTTCTTCAAAATGACCCAGATGTTACCCTTCCAAAAGACTTGTCTGAAAAGATACGACAACTTACGAATGGGGCTAGGCGTCCTCAACGTGCTCAAGCTTCTATGATAAGCTCATCTAGCCAAGCTGATCCTGGCCCACACACAGGTTTTACTCAAACACGGAGGACAGAACTCTCCTTGAGTGAAATAACATCAACCAACAGTCATCGTTCCCAGGCGCCCCCAGGTGATTTCGCGAACTCTATGGCGTGTGCAACCTCATCACATTTCGGCCTCATTGCCGCCACCCCGCTATCACAACCAAGGACACGATATCATTGTACTTTCAAATCTTGTAAATGCTGGTGGAATTCTAAATCTGACTGGAAGAGGCATGAGGGGTCTGTACACAAGCAACATCGGTACATGTGCAAAGAGTGTCGGCCAGAACATGTACATACTTATCCTCTTGGAGGCTATGCGTGCGGGTTTTGCATGGGCCAATTTCCGAGTCAAGAGGCCGTCAAGGAGCATATGATACATTGTGCTGATGCTATAGAAGCCGGAACCTCTTATTCTAGAACGGACAAGTTGCGCGACCATCTCAGAAAGAAGCATGGGATGTATGACGTCGGAGAAGATTCATTTGACTGGGTCTATGATATTGGGTTTGATAACAACTGGTCACAAGAATGTGGTTTCTGCGGAAGATCCTTTGATGACTGGGACTCCAGAGCCAGCCATATTGGTGACCACTTCAAAGATGGGGCTGATATAGCTGCTTGGACAGTACCATATCAGAAAGCACCAGGGCCAAAATCTACATCATCATCGTCTGAATCCAGCAGCGATAGTGAAGGCGACAACGACGACGACAACGAGGATGGCGATGAAGGTAACGGTGACCTTGTTGATAAAGATGACGGTGAAGACGACGATGAGGACAAGGACGAAGACGGAGGCGGAGACGAAGACGAAGACGGCTATGATGATGACTACCACGGAGCAACTATACAACAACCTGGCTACCACTACTATAGAGGTACTGTCACCGGATTTGCCGAAACTCTTCATTCCCTAAGCCGATATCTCCGAAGCGATGAACAACACGAACGGCTATTGTTAGGAATTGGACGACGACCAATGAACGTCATCATCGGAGGGCACAAGAACACGGCGCCAGCCACTAGTCCCCGAAAGAATGATACTCCGATGCAGGACGAAGACCCGGCATTGAGTATTTTTGAGAAAACAAGCAAAGGGAAACCCATTGAAGATCGGGATGAGCTTCAGCATCAAGCTTTGTCACGGGGTTCTTCAACCGCCAGACGAGAGACTGGTGGATTAGCTCCCCTCGGTCGTTCGAAGGCAACAAACGGAGCTATAACCAGACGAGTCCTAGACAATGTCTTGAACCCAGAGCAACTATACACTCTATGCCACAAACCCACCCAGCCTACGATTTTTATGCGTCAACAATCTCACAACAAATCCATTTCAAGTCATGAGAAACAAACTAAAAGACAAGCGATGTCCTCCGAAGCCTTGACAGCCAGTAGTAGCACTTCTACCGACTCTACTGCAACTCAAAGTCAATCGCTTGTGAGTCGGTACAGTAGTCGTGCGTCTACAGCTGACAGTCGAAATGTTGTGCCATGGCATGTCCAAGTACCAATCAACAATCATGTTATTCAACTCGTGGCTGAGGGATCGGACGAGCGTTTATGGACTTTGCCATGCGAGTTTGTATTCGATGGCTGTAATGTTCGATTTCCGCCAAACAGGTATGCGGATTGGTTTGCACACAGCGTATCGCATTTCTTGGGAAAACTGCCCCGCAAAGCTATCTGTCGGTTTTGTGACGGGGAAGATGGCATCTTCGAGGCGCGTGACAGTCTAATTTCAAGCTGGGCGGATAGAATGTACCATATATCCTTGCATTGGGAGACGGGATTGTCGATCGAGAACATGCGACCCGACTATTGGCTCATAGACCACTTGTGGACCAGTGGTCTTCTCGATGCTGAGACTTACGAACACGCGATTCGGCACAGCGAACGGCCGAAATGCACAGGACTGGTCCCTTTCGGACACGAAACGGACGAAATGATCCAGAAAAGAGAGAAAGGCTTGCAAGAATGTTATGATTTGGTAAAGGAGGCTCGACAATTTCGTATCCAGGACCGGAAAGGCAAGAGTCCAGAAGCAAGCCAACCATCTCGGACTTTGCAAGCTACAGGCAATACCCATTTTATCGAGATCGGAAGCGAGCTGGTCAGCAGTAGAGCCATGCCGAGCAAGGAGTCGACTATGACGATCAATAACAATAACAGTCGAGTATTGCAGATTTCGAATGAAAAAAATGTTGACGAAGATCAAAATGACAAGCCAGCAGCCAACACTGGTTGCTCTCGTCGGCGAAACACTCACATCTTGGGCGACGAACACCAGCCTTCGTGTGGGGATTGTTCATTGAAAAGCGAAGAGATGGACGATCTAACCTTGCTCAATTCAATCTCTTCGGCTTCCGAACAATCATTGGCATGTAGTGGTGATGTGAGCACAGCTTCAAGTGACAAACGCACAAGATTGATTTCAGGGATCAGCGATCTGACGAGCCCGAGCGTGTCGGCGCTCCTAGAGACTTCCCGAAAGAGCCTTCCAAGAAGACAGAAGCAAAGTTACTGGCATTCTTCTAGTCCAATAGTCGTGAACAGTTATCAAGTGGACGACCGGAAGGCTGAGGCATCTTGGAATTGCGCGGAACAAGCGCCAGGCATCGCATCCGTAATCTCTGGCTCAAATCATAAGATAAATCGGCTCGACTCTAGCTACCAGAGCATTGAATCTAAGAGCGCCATAATTGTGGAAAGACATCGTGTTCCTGATGATGGTAACTTCCCCAACGCGTTTGAAAGAAGGGAACTCTCAGCTAATACCAAGTCTAGATCGCCACTATGTTACGACCACAAGCCGCAATGGGGTTCAAGTACATGATCATGCAGCAAGACGGTATGACGCTCAGGAGCCTCGTGCTTCTGAGGCGAGATTTGAGGATTATAAGCGCACACAGGAATACTATAGTGATCGAAAACGTTAAACGAACATGCTTGAACGATGATTACGAATCAGAAAGACACCATGATAGATACGGAATAGAAAAGGCAGCATGAAAAATTGATGATCCAAAGGCTGCGTTGCAGGTTGACTGAACCTTGAGGGTTTCTCTTTTGTATATTTGGTGGGAGAAGAGGAGTAAAACATGGTAAACACAACCGTCCGAATCAGGAGACATAAAAGTATAGATGAATGAAATTTATAGCGGTTATGATGAGATTACATATCTTTGACTCTTTCACGCCCTCGAGGCCCAAGCTGTATAAGACATGCTGCCGTCTGCGATGAGACATACGCCGAAACCGTGTGTATCGAGAAGGGCGATTGCAAGACGTGCTGGGCCGCGGCCGTTGATATTGTACAATACATGGTCCCCATGTAATCTTAGATGCGTATATAGGTCTATACATCCTGTGGTGTTGCCGCCTCAACTTATCAGCGGGCTCAACAAGTACCACTGCAGTGCGAAGATGGAGTGGCGTTATCCTCCTTGGGCGGAAAGTATGTATCGACGGCTGGTTTCTGCTTTTCTGATTCCTGGGCTATGCCTAGCCAAGTTGTGTCGAACGTGCTCTGTTGTAGGTAGGCTTAAATATGTCCCAAGCCGTCCTAAATAATTTGATCGTCTCAAGCTGCTTGAGATATTTTTGCCTTCGTCCTGGCCCTCTGCGTATCCTTGGCCTGTTTCCTTGCCTGGGAAAGACTTAATCCCACCTCTTCCCTCGTTTTATTTTCAAAAGCATCTTCCGTGACCTCATCCAAGATGAAATGCGCAAGATTTCCCTGTCTCCACCTCTGTATAATCCACAATGCAGCGGCGTCTATGTCAGGGACACCTCCTTTTCCTAGCCTTCCTGTCTTTCTGCATACACCCTCCAGCAGCTTCACAACATCATTAGTTGGAACACAATACTCCTTGTACCATTCCCTTCCGCCTGGTTGCTTATTGGTATGGTATAATAGATAATCACACAGTGTGATCGGCGCAATGATTGTGTCCTTCACGCTCCCAACAAGAGCCAACTTCAACATCGCTTCCGCGTCCGGCACAAATGGCACGAACACACCAGGTGTATCAACCAAGTAAATGCCTTCCAATCCCGTCTTCCCGTCCCTTGCTACGATTTTGACTCCGCTGGCAATCTTTCTAGTGACACCTGGCTGTGCCCCTGTGGATGCCGCTTTCGCTTTGTGTACACCCGCCATGCGCAGCGCATTCAAAAGAGAGGACTTTCCAACATTGGGCATACCGACGATAAGGATTCGAGAACCGAGTAAGGATTGACGAGCTTCATTGTGTTGTTTGCAGAGGTCGAGAACTGTCTGGACATCGCGTTTCGATTTGTGGCTTGTAAAGAGTGTCCTGGAAGGGGCATGCCACTGTCTGATTATATCTTCTCTCTTTGCAAGATCCGCATGTTAGAATTAAGTTTTGTAGATCAGGTAAGAGAAACAAACCGTTTTGTCTCTTGGTTTACCCCTGCTGTTGCCCAAATCTCTCTTCGTGTATATCACTATTCGTTCTCGACCTGCGAGCGACTCCTCGAACAGAGGATTTCGAGACGTGATAGGCACTCTGTAATCTCGACATTCTATAATCAGGTCGATCGAAGATAGCATAGTCTTCATTTTCGCCAGACCGGATGCATGATGACCGAGGAAATAGGACCTGGGAAGAGAAAGTTGAGTAGGAAAGACTGCTCGGGGAACGAACTTCCCCATGTTGATGGCTTTCGCGTAGTGCTATCGATCGTCCATTATATGGCCTTGGAGCTGCTGCTGAGCGACGCGTTGTGTTATTGAAGGCTTATTGAAAAATGGCAAGGCTGAAGATATGATTTTGAGGTTACTGATTAGCCAATGATGTGTCAGCCAATCAGGTATCAGCTTCATAGCCATGACGCAGACTACGCGAGAGAGAGAGAGAAGTTTGCATTTCGACTTGAACAAATTGCCTCTAAATTTGTCTGAAAGTATGGAACACGCTTTTTGTGTATATGCGAACGGCATTGCAAGAGAAAACTGGTTTTCCTATTATTCTCTGTTTTGTATAATCATTCGCTGAGACCGAATTTACCGCCTCCATAAGGGCCTTGTGCATGCAAGATAAATCCAGTTTAGCACAATATTATCTTCAAGTTGGGATATAAAGACCACAATTATATGACATACGCGCTCGAAACAAAAGGTTAGTGTTAAGTTAAATTTCGGCATTCGTGAAAGGAAGGCTTAGTGTAGCGCTGACAGGTCGGCCAATCAACAACAGGGGGTGGGAACATATCTTACTTCAAGGCTTAAGTCAACGTTCTTACCTTGCCAACTGCTTGATATTTCGAAAGAGGGATTTCTCCTAATAAGTGAGGGTACCTTTTGAGAATATTAGGCTAACAATTGTGCCTTAATATTGCGATTCATATCTCGGCACGCTCGAGCCGCCTCATTTCAAGTTTGTTTGTCCTCCAAGTGCACTGAGCCCGGGAATAAGCTTGCAATTGGAGGATGGCTGCACAAGATACATCTGGTGCAGTGGGTGCAATAGAGAAAAGAACCAGATCGGGTGGTTCTCGCTCGCGTGGTGGTTGCCATACATGCAAGTACGTCGTTGCTCCCTCTTCCATTGGTCTGATATACACGATCGCAGATCTGCGCCACATGGGAGGTGGATCCTTCTTTGTGACTTTCCCCTTCCAGCGGAAGGGATGATTGCATTTTTTTTCAAAGATAATGTATGGGAGTATCTAACGTAGATCTGATAGGATACGTCGTGTGAAGTGCGACGAGGGTCGACCAGGCTGTAGTCGCTGCTCCAAGTTCGGACGAGACTGCGATGGCTATGAGCCTAAAAAAGCCCCTCCGAAGCCTGGACATAGGGCCAAGTCAATACCACGGCAGCGGAGCCTGTTACCAGTTACCTCTTTGACACCAGCAATATGTGTCTCACGTGTAAGGATCACAGTTCAATGTCAAGATGAACGAGAGGAGCAGTATCTGCAGTTCTTCCATGCGGAGACAGCAGGAGCTTTTTCTGGAGGCTTTGACAATCTACTGTGGAGTCGTATAGTGCTGCAAGCATGCAATGACGAGCCGTGCATAATGCATTGCGCTGTTGCTCTCGCAGCTCTCGACAAATCATGCAGAGCAAAGGCGACGAAAGCTCCGGTTCCTACATCCGAAGAACATCGTCAATATGCTTTGCGAAAATATGACACAGCCATCCAAGAGGTTCGAGAAGTGTTGCGCCATAGACGAGATTCCTTGAGGACAGTATTGATTGCTTCGCTTCTGATCTTCTGCTTCGAGAGCTTTCATGGCGACATAAGATTGGCCTTGACTAATGTTCAGGTTGCAGTCGAGCTTATGTACGATTGGATGTCTAGTCTCCGTGGACTCACAGCACCAGGGAATTTCTCACCTGCGCCGGACATTGTCGAAGATGATCTTGTTTCTGCATACATGAGAATGGACGTTCACCTCATGAGTTGGATGGACGCTCCGTTACCGTCTCGTGGGAAGATACTAGGCTTCGCTACCACAGAGACTTTTGAAATGCCAGAGCATTTTGGAAGTCTCACAGAAGCCAAGCTTAGTTTCGACCACGTTACTAATCATATCTTTCAGTACCTTGGGTCAATCCAACATTTTCATGAGCAGTCTTCCACGATGTCATCACCTAATAGCGAACAGTCAGTGAAGAAAACCACAGATGCATCAATGGTCTTAAACGAGCTGTGTCAGTGGATGAAAGCAATGGACCCAGTTCTCCAACTTGCTCGCTCTCATGATGCCGACCAAGACTTCAATGGCGCAACAATACTCCGGATACACGCTGTGACGGTCGAAATTTGTGTCCGTTCGGCACTTTTCGAAAGCACGAAACCCCATGCATATGATATTTTCCTTCCTGAATTTTGTGAGCTGGTGGCGCTTTCCAGCGCCTTGATCGCTCATCCTTGTTTTGTTAAATCATTTGTCTTTAATATAGGTTTCGTGCCGAGTTTGTTCATTCTTGTCACAAAATGCACAGACAAGATGGTCCGACAAGAAGCCATAGATCTGTTGAGGGCAGCACATCCAAGAAGGGAGGGCGTGTGGGACTGCTTGATGGTAGCGAGAATTGGCGAGGAATTGACTAAATCTGAAGAGGAGGAGCAACGTTCGGGGAAGCCGTCTGAAAAGATTTCAATATACCTTGCGTGCCTGAATATGGAGTTTGAGATGCCGAGGCCACCTAGGACACTGGAAGATATCGAGATGAAAAAAGATAGATGTGGAGGAAGAGGATATTTGCTCAATTGGGTAGAGCGATGCGTTAACATGAATGTTGTCGTCGATGGGCATTAAACAGACAACCAAAGTCTGCGACAAACGCATGACCCATGGAAGGAAGCCTTTCGAGGCTTGCAATATGCTTTCGGACTTTTCGAGAGAACGCCAAGTCAGGAACGCGGTCGTTGCTACTGTCCAGACAATGCAGGTTCTTTAATGTATGTCGTCTCAATTAAAGTCCAACCTTTTACAGACAACGCGGACTTTTGTTGCACTTCGTCTCGTTGAAGATGCGACCCCTTTCCTAGTAATGGGCCTGTGCAATCAATCCTTAATGGGACTAGCTCTTTTCACAGCCACCTAGATTTTGAGCTGGCGGCTATTCGCGACCTTCTCTCAAACAATGTCTGGAGATCATAACCAACTCTACAATATCTCTTGATCGATTTTGTTTCCTCCTACACAAATTCCATCGCTTGCATTTGTTTTAAAATTCGACAGCCTCGTCCTCCACGATCATCATTGTCCCGCATTAGAAGTATGGGCGGATTCAATTACAATGCCAATATTATGCTGGATCTTGAATGTACAGCTGTCGAAGCTCACAATCCAGCATTGATCGAACTCGGTGCAGTGTATTTTGATCCTGTTACTGGCGCCGAATTGGGAAGCCTCAAAACACCCATCAATTTGCAATCCTGCTGGGATCATGGCCTCGTGTCCGACGATAACACCACTGCGTGGGTCGAGCGTAACATCCCAGAGACATTGGCAACTAGCAAGTTGACTTCTGTCACGCTAGAAAATGCACTTTTCAAGTTCTCGAGTTTCGTTCGAAACTCTGTTATTGCTATGAAGAAGACGTTACGCGAAGCTGGTCGGAACCCTGACAGGTGTGAACCTATGATTTGGGGAAATGGAGCAGTTGCCGACAATGTTTGGATTAATAGCGCGTATTTGGCCTGTGGTATGCAAAAACCATGGAAGTTTTACAACGACATGTGTGTGAGGAGCGCCGTGAAGTACGCTGCGTTCATCACAGGAAGGGATTGTTCATTCGAGGTGAAAAGGAAAGGAAAACACCACGACGCGCTTGATGATTGTAGACATCAAGTTGCATACTTAGTTTTGGCAACGAAATCATTAATGCCGAAGGCAATTCCTACCGATGCTGCAAAGGGATCAAATACGGGTTCAATCGTTAGGACCAAAACTCTTTCCAGACCTCGAACGTCACAGAGAGAGCCTGGGTTACCGGACAAGAGACCTTATCTTGAGTCACCCCTGGAAGAGGTCGATAAGAAGGATTTTTCTTCCAAAGCTTCAATATCGGACGAAAGTGTACCAACGAACAAACCGCAAGCTCCTACGAGACCAGCACTCCCGACTCCGAATACTTCGTTCTCTGGAGCAGAGACTAGATCGGGAGAAATTCTTGAAGTTGAGCAACTCCATCGCACCGGATCCAAACGAAGACGCGGAGTCCCATCAAAAGGTGGTGCCGTTCTGCGTCCAGGTATGCTGCCTACCCCGGACACGTCTTTCTCAAGCACAAATGGGGACATTGAGGATATTCCGACACTTGCGTCGCAACTTTCAATTCCTGAAACAGAGGGTTTCCTCGCGAGCATTTCTGCTGTTATGCATGCCAAAGCTCCCCTTAAGAATGAGGAAGACAGGCATGTTGATTTGCCGCAACGATGCCTCACTCCGCCTGTATCAGCTGCCAGAAAGGAGATATCTCCACTGAGTCCTGGAACTCTGTTTTGTTTTCTGAACGAGGAACTGGCGGAAGACGAGTATGATGATCCTCCGTTTCCGACTCCGGCTACGAGACGAAATAAAAACATTCAATTGTTTGACGAAGAATTCGAGATTGCAGGCCCATCATATTGGGAAATGGTCGGAAATGGGAAGTGAAGACTCAAATAGTAATCCAGAGATCTATACATTTTTGGGCCTTCACGTTCTCATCCCCTGAGCAACGGAGTAATGATGGCAAAGAAAGGATTTCCACCTGTGCCAGATGAAGAACTGTCTCCGGCCTGGTATCTGTCGTGTACACCAATTATGGTTACGACCTAACCTGCAGGCCAATATTTGGATATCGTGGCTCTCTCCCGAGCTCATTTCGACCCAACATTCAGGTCTATTTCGAGCCGAGGACAGGAGTTGTCATATTTTGAATGCTGGAACTTCTGGATATATGTGGGACGAAAGCCAGAGCGGCGGGTGAGCCCGGAGAAAAGCCGTCGCTCATTGTCTCTGTCATGTGCTATCTGTGGTTTATAGCACACAAATTTGCAATACTTAAGATCGCACTGTCAATACATTACCACCTTCCAAGCCCTTCCCTATTCGCGAACACTCATTTATCTATATCTTTCTACCCCAGCTACGTCATAATCGCATAACTGTTCCCCCTCTTTCTCTCCCGCTATGGAACCCCGTATCCTTCGTCAACTTAACCTTAATCACAACTCAAACAGAACCTACATACCGAGTTTTCTCCAAAATAGCGGGCCCCAGCCGATCGATGCTGTCTCGTTCCGCCCGGTCCGGCGAAGCTTTCTATTCAGTCCCATGAGCTGCAGCGGTAATTCGTCCGTTGACCTGTTACATGTTGCGGAGAAATCCCGCTCTTGACTTGGGGTTGGACAGGATTGGTAAGCACCACACTATCGCAAAAGACCTGCATCGATCAGAATCTTGATATTTTTCTACCACGACAGGGACGGGATCTCGCAGCCTGAGGGATATGGTCCCAAATGCTCAGCGCTATCCCGTTCAAGCACCCAACTCGCACTCCTTCCCACCCTTTCTTCCTTCCAACGCGCTGACAAAACCTCTTCTTGCCTTCCTCTCCTCAGCCACAGTTCTACGCAACCAACCTCACAAATGATTCACAGACGCACGAAATCCCCGATTCCATCGCAAAAATCCATTCCGTACTTTATCCCCGAGCGAAAACGCTCGTCTCCCATTCCCTGCGTCGCTAGAATCACATCACATAAGCCATACCCGTCATGCCTCCCCAAGTCATTCCGCAGAATCCATTGGCGGGATCGCAACGCTGACTGATGTCTGGCCCTGGCCTCGGATGATTTTTGATTCCCAACCCAGCGGAAGCACAGCCCCGCACAAAGATGATGATTTCGTCAGCCGCACCGCACACGCTCCGCGGTGGCCGCCGGCGTCGCTGGGTCTCGGTCTGCGCAGCGATTCGCAGCACGGCTGGGGATGGCGAGATTTGTCCGCGCGTTGTTGCTCACTCCATTGCTGAGCAAGTGTATTGGGTTGGAAATACATATATGAGCTGCTGTTCCCATTCAGATCCCCATTTCATCGTTGTTCGATTTTCGAAGCACTGCGCAGTTTAAAAGACACACAAACACTACCAGCACCAGCATAATCACGATACACATCTAACGAGAGGAAAATATGACGACTTCACTACCTTACTACCTAACCTACTGCCCCCTGGTCATGCTGTCTAGCATGTACAAGAAACTCCATCGCTCCATCTCGCATTCTTCTACGGGCAGCACTTCTGCGAATTCACAAACATGTCCCAAACCGAGAAAGCAGAAGTTACTTGCCGTGAGGAATTACGAGGAATATGTCTAATTCTAGCCTCCGAGCTTATTAATCCCACCACGATATTTTGACGACGACGAGGAGGACGAGAGAGAGGGGGAAACATGGATGGACACGTGACGCTCTTCTTCTGCGCTGGAAAAGAAGATTCCAATTAGAAGAAGACGAGGAATGAGATCAGATGATAGGATAGGATAAGATAGGATAGAGACACACACTTCGGAGATGGGAAAAAGAAGGAAGCATACGAAGCAATATCACCGATCAGAGTACTGTACGAAGAAAAACACCCCAATCATTCGATCGATCAATCGTTACGAATCCGGACCAGCTTCGGATCCGAAGCACCGCACCCTCGCCGAGGAGGAACGACTAGGAGCACTGCCACAGTGCGCAGTAACCTCACCTTACCCGCGACTGACTATCTCGATTCGGCTCGCATACCAACAAACCACACCATCACTATCTCACTAATATTACAAACCTACCTACGACTTACGATGTACAATACAGTACGACCTTTCTTTTTCCTTGACTACTAGAGATTTGCAGATTTTAATAAGGAAGGATAAGGAAAGATGACGAAATGGAAACATGATTGGACATAAGCATAGGCATAGGCGTTAAAAAATGGTCATGATTCAAGGTGTCGGGAACTTCGGGATACGAATACGCTTCAGCTTCAGCTTGATTGTTTGGTAAAGGGAGTAAGAAGGGAAGGAGTTTAGGATCGCATCGCATCACATCGGCGTTCAAAATTCCGATCTAGTATTATTATTGTTATTATTGGTTTGCGGTGGAGGTGGAGGTGGAGTTTTGTATGCTTGTACGATTGATTACGTGTGTTGTAATCTGTAATACATAATGTATTTCTACTTACTCTCTGTGTGTAGCATCACATACATGCATCTATCCCTATGCTTGCTCAGTACCATCGATCCTAAACGAAGAACGCAAGGTAGGCAGAGAAGGGCGGAGAACTGAGATACAACACCAGTGGCGGCGATA